>OX326968.1:42098479-43298479 GCA_946800305.1 Medicago arabica | reverse complement strand
TCCTCAATAGGACTGACTCAACAAAGATTGATGTAAAGGATAAATGTTTTTTTCCTTAAAAAAAATTAAATAGATGTATTTTTTTTAGGGAATAAGATAAATGTTAAGACCTAGCCCTTTTTTAAGTCCATAATAGTGTTTCTGTAAAAAAAAAATGACAAAAGTGTTTCAGTAAAATTATTAAATTATTTATCCTTAAAAATATATTTAGTAAACTAATGCAATCATTAACCAATGGATGTTGGGTCTAGTAGAAGAGATTAAACTCCTACAACATAGCAAACTAATGTTTAAATCATGGTTGAGAGAAACATCTACATTTTGTATCCAACATGTCTTGAATATAATTACCTTTTGTGGAAGAATCTTATGAGAAAATACTAATGTGATCATTTTTTAAATATTTCTTTTTCATTTGATAATAAAAAAGTCAATCAATTTAATCTTTATTGAGATGATTTTTTTTATTAATATTTTATTAATTTTAGAGTTGAAACTAACAAGATATAAGACTTTTTTTTCTAAAAAAAAAAAAGACTTTTTAGAGGGATATATATAAGACATTTTTATTGACTAATTCTTTTTAAAAATAATTTTGAAGGCCTAAGGCGATTGCCTTGATGGCCTTATCTTTGCACCAGTCATCCTCAAAACGATTACAATACAAATTGTTAAAAAATAAAATCAACATACTTGCAAGTTAAGCATGGCTGTGAGACAACCTCTACAAATTCTGCACGGAAGAAGCTTCGAGAGAGGGGAAACTCGTGGTTTGTTTGGCAAAATAATATTAGAGGAGAGGGGAGAAGATAACTTTTTTTTTCTTTTCTAAATTATGCAAGTAAGAAAATGTTTTTGAAGATCATTAAGTATGATTGAATTATTACATTATATCACATATCATGATATTCTTTCAATTTTTTGAAAGACGATTGTCTTGGTGGCCCTTATCCTTGGATCGGCCATGTTCGATCCAAAGACCACACACATTCCACACAACAAGAGACAACTAACTAAGAACTCCACTCGCGTAAGATCACACCTTCTATTTGATTTTTCTTCAGTTTTTGGTTGGGTTCTTGAAGTTCCTATCCTCACAAGCATTATTTTTCTGTCAATACCTGAATCTACCTAGCAACAGAATCGTGATCTACAGATAGATTGGAAAATCCAACTTCCTTTCCTCCAAGAAATTATATTACTACACTCAAATTTTCAATTCTTTATCTCATTGATAAAATCCACTAGTCATTCTTTTCCTTTACTACACATAGTTGATTTTTTATTTCCAAAATCTTGAAAAAAAAGAGTTATAGACAACATATTTCAACCAACCATTCATGCGTATTTTCTTGGAGAAGATCGTGAAAAGAAATTATCAACTCTTTTAGAAGTGGTAATTAAGGAGCTACAATATGGAAGATGAAGAGAAAGGGAAGGGAAAATGGAACCTTAAAATCGAGCCTTCAAATTAACAAGACTTGATGTAGATGATGATAAACTTGTTTGAATGATTCATCAAGGTCTATTGAAAAGAGTTGGTATGAAAGATGAACCAATGATAAGCATTATGAACAACTATGTGAATATATTAAATTTGGCCCTATTATTGGATCAAGATCAAGCATTTGCCAAAATTGCAAGAAAACCGACAACAAAATTTATGATCTTCATTCTTTTAGCCTCATTTCCATTTTAGCTTTTACCCGTAAAGTATGAGTTAAACTAACTAACTGTTGAGAAATGACTCAAAATTGTGATTCTGAGAATGCTCAAAATCGTGGCACGATTTTGGGAGTCGTGACGCGATTTTCTTGGCAGAATGGATGGTTTCTGTTGAAGGAAAATCGTGACGCGATTTGTGCAGGCGTGACGCAATTTATGGATAAGGTTGTCGTACCTTGGGTCGTACGCAGAAATCGTGGTGCGATTTTCTCTGGCGTGGCGCGATTTTGTCTGTCACTGTGTACTATTTAAGTGTTTCAGTTCAGATTTTGAAAAAAAGCTTGGAGAATCTCATGGAAACCAAAGGAGGAAACTTTTAGGGTTTTAGATACTAAAGGTTGAGGGTCTTTGGGTGAGGTTCAAAGCTTCAAAATGTGAATCTTGGAGAACCAAAAAAGGGGGCTCTTGGAAAAAGGGTTGGTGCCTTTTGGGAAGATTCATGGGGTTGGGAAACACTGAGAGTCTTTTGTGAGCAACTTGGGTGAGTCTCGTGAAACCAAAAGAGAAGATTCTTGGTGAAATCAAAGGCTAAGGGTTGGTTCTCTTTTGGGGGGTTAGATTCTAGAGTTGGGAAATAATTGTAAACACCTTGGGAGAGTGAAAATTCATGAGTGCCTTGTTCATTGGTGAGATTGAGAAAATGAGTAGAAATTAGGGTTGTTCTTTGTGAGCTTGTTGAAGCTAATTTCTTGTAACCCATTTTGTATCTCTTTGTAAGAACTCATTGATAGTGGATTGGAGAGATCAATCTCTCCCTCAGAGTAGGTCAAGTTGGGCCGAACTGGGTGAACATTTCTTGGTGTTGTTATCTTTTCTTATACTATCTTTATCTTGTTTATTCTTTGGTTGAATTGTGGTTTTGTTTTGCACTTGGTTTCTAGATTAGATCTAGCTTGTTGTTGCTTGTGGTTACTTTTGGTTTTGGTTTCCATTGAAATTTGCTCCACGAATCTAAATTTCATTGGTGTGAAGTTTCGATTTGAGACCAAATTCACAACACTAACTCTTACTTAACTTCCCAACCAACTAATTCTAGTTTACTACATCTAACTCTAGTTTATTCTCACTATACTGTAATATAAAGATCATAGATGATCAAACAATTAAATTTCTTCATTTTAGTCTAATAGATATTTATCTTCTATCCATAAAGATCATGGATAGTTAAACAATCAAATTCATTATGTTTACCCTTAAAAAGCTAAATATAGTTAAGCCATCAATATTCATGGATAGCTTTTTTTTTTGGGGGGCGGGTGGAGTGGGGGTGGACTGAAAAGGAAAAGGGATGAAGGGGATGATGTTGGTTTGACATACAACTCTTTGGTTGATTTGGAAGACGATGAATGATAGAATCTTCTCCTACAAATTATCTAAGGTTTCGGAAGTAGTGGAGGAGATCAAAAGACTCTCTTAGAGTTGGTTTTTGGGTAGGAGTTTGGGTCTTCCATATTTTTTTTATGAATGATATACTTTTCCTATATTATTTATGCTAAGATTGTGATGGTAGTTGGTGATGATAAATTATCCTTCAAATTTTCAGTAAAAAAAAATGTATTCCCTAAAATTAGAAAGGAAAAAAAAACATAGCCAAGATTTGAACCCAAGTCAATGAGTTTAAAGGTCTTGTATTTCTATCATCTAAACCAACAAATAAATTTAAATTAGTTTTTAGAGACTAATTTTCATATAATAAATTGTTAAATTGTCGATTACAGTGTGTTTGGATTGAGGGTTTAGGAGGGAAAAGGAGGGGAGAGCTTACTTTTATTTTTTAAATTACGAACAATGTGAAATATTTATTAAATTAAATCAAGTGTTTTTTTGAAGTATTATATGATCATTTATCATGTTGTTAATTCAATTTTGTAAAAATTATTTTATAATGTCTATAGTTTAAAAATGAAAAGTAAACTCTCCTATCATAAATACTTCGCCCAAACACACCTTAAATCTTAATCACTCGTATGTGTGACAGACTAACAATAATTATGGTTAATTAAATCATATGTGTGACTAACATTCTTTGCGATTTATCTTAAGTACAAGTTAATTAGTAGTTGCAAAGACGTTGTTATGCAGATTCAAACTTAAAAGTGTGTGAGCTCAATTACTATTCTATTTGATAAAAAATTAGTTTGCAACTTTAAGTTTTTTTGAAACGATGTGAATGCCATAAATAAAATCGATCTCACGCATTGGAGCACACTTGTATGATTAATGAATAGAGAGAGAAACATTTGGGGTTGTTAAATATGTCAACATTGTTGTTTAAGACACACATCAAGACACTAGTTGGTGCATTAAAATTACTATACACCCACGGAGACACACATCAACTATACATTTGTGCTTATATTTCATTATTTAGAATGGAGTAATTCAATATTAATGGAAGGAGCTCAAATCCTGAGGTTTACTACTCACTCCATGTTGAATTGAATCACATTACTGAGCACGTGACATAGCCATAATGGAGTGTTATATTGTTTTGACCAATAACATTATATACATTTTTTAACACTATTGTTCACTTAAATATATTCAGATTTACTAAAATGAGTTCTGTTTAGTGGATGTGGTTAGATTCTTACATTACGTTGAATTAATTTTCAATTTTGGTTAAGGTGTTCACTTTTGATCTCTCACAAATGTCTCAAATATGAATGAGTTTCACTAAATAGGAAGAAGTTACGTAATTTAATAAGGTCCTTAGATTTAGGAGATAAATTTTCTGTAATTAGATCTAAGGGGATCAATTCTGATTTCTTCCATGTTTCCTATGGATCTGTTCCTATATATACTATGATGAATTGCAGGATAATTATGCTGGCCTTGTTTGACTTAGCAAGAGGAGTGTTGACTTGAGCGTTTTCAAAACTAGTTGACTTTAATAAAACACCTTATCAGTAATTACACGAGGCACATTATGTATCCTCTATCACAGCTTAAAAGAAATAAAATAAAATCCATCACTATCAAAAAATGCTCTTGAAGTTGAATGATCTTCTTAGCATAGGAAGTTTCATCTAACTTTTTATTTTTAATATATATTAAAAACTTTTACAAACATAGCTATATACCTTTTAAAAGAATGATAGAGGTAAACGGTAAGATAGACTGCATTATTTTTCATCCTTTTAAAGTCATAGCAAATTTTGTACGTGGATTCGAGGAACGTGGGACCTTAATATCATGAGCAACACTTAGTCTACATAAAAATAATCTAGACACATACATTAAAATATATACTATTTACTTATTTATAAATATATACATTGTTTAATATATTTTTCTTTTAACTTTTTCTCGCTCGTGTGTGCGCCCAAATCCTTTTGATTTGGGTTTACGACTAAGTAAGTAGCAATGTAATACGAACTTTCCATAACAATTTGATATCAAATATATAAATGAAAAATTGGCAAATGTGCACAAATCCAGAGATTAAAACACAGTCAGATCCAATGCTAAAAAATACTTCAAAATGCATGTTAAGATGCACCATTCATTGCATTATTTTTGCAAGCTGAGGTTCATAGGAATTCACAACCAAGTTATTTCACAAAATTCATGATCTCTTTTTTCAATTAAATTTTCAGAACCATGCATCATAATTCTTTTTCCAACATTCTTTTATTCACTATAAATCGCGTTTTACGAACTCATGTGCACTTGCCATCTGCAAGGAAGGAAAAATGTGACATTGTGGAATGCAAGTAGGAAATGGAGGAATTATATAAGCAGCATTTTCAGAGTCCGAATGAAATAATTAATGAATTCAACACCGATCCATACTATTAGATCACATTGTCTACCTATATGCTTCATCCACGTTACACCTCTTGAATTGTTTCTCCCTAGTTGGAATTTTAAACCATAAAAGTAAGACTCCATATACATAGACATATATAATAATCTAACATATAAACGTAAATTTTAAGAACAAGAAATGAAAATTTTCAATAAATTCATGTATCTATTTGACCCTATACATATCTACTTGACTATTTTTTGGTTTCTTATATCCATTCATTTTATCAGCTATAATCTTTCTCTTTTATTTCCATGTGTGAGTCTAATCATGTGGCTACAAGAGAAAAGAAAAAATAGAATTAGTACCCAAACTTAGAGTCCTGTAATAATATCTGTGTATGCATTTAGCATGTAAAATGTGAACAAATTAAACTGTGGGTACGGTAGTAAATTGCTGATGAAGTAAATGCCATAGAGAAAGCAAAGGAGATGAATTGGCATAATGTCTAGATAGAGAGTGACTCACAGCTAGTAGTAAGGGCACTTGATATCCTTGGTGTCAAAGCAACAGGTGGAAAAATTGTAAAAACATAGCTAGAAGTTAGAATTGTTTATGTACTCACATATTCACGGAAGGTAATGCAGTAACATATACACTTGCTGAATAGGGACAAAACGTGCATTGTTATGCTTCACAATGGTGAAACGAATCCTCCTACTATCATCTTGCCTTTGTTGTATATAGACAGTTTAGGTCTTCCTTTTTTAGACTCTCACATGTGTAACAAGGTTTAGACCCTCTCTTAATTTTTTATTGCATTTTCTAGACTTTTATCAACAAAAAAACCCCACCTTTAAAAATGAGAAGATTACTTTAATGTATGAGGTGATTGTTTGACATGCAAAATAAGTTAGATTCATATAGTTGATAGCTTACAAGTTCATATAATTAAAAAAATATGTTTAATAACGGTTATTTTTTATGTGTTTTTAAGTTATTTTTAGGTTATGGTTGCTTCTTGTTTGGCATGATGTTAGTTGGATCATTTGGGCGTCCCGGAACGACCTTATCTTTGCTGGTGGCTTACTCCGTGAGGAGCCAGTGGTGGACAAAGTTAAACTCTTAGCTTGAAAGTGGTTCCTGATTAAGTGTCATGCTAGTTCATGTTCTCTCTATGAGCGTGAGGTGCAGCCCGTCCTGTGTTTGAATCGGTAGGATTTTGTGGCGGTCTGGCTTCCTGGGGTTGCCTGCACGGTTGGGTGTGGTTGTATCTCCCCTTCCTTCCCGAGGTGGCCTTTTGATTATTTTTGTTGTTTCTCTGTTGCCTGCAGGTGTTGCTGGTTTCACTGCTCTCGGCTGTTTGGTGCCTTCTGTTTCTTTTGGTGTTTCTTGTGTGCCTTTTTCTTTAGGGGTTGTGTGCATCCGGCCTCGCTTGTGGGGCTCCGGGTGTTCCCCCTTTGTGGTGGGTTGTAGGAGTACCGTTTCGGCGGTTTTATTTGTATACTTTGTACTCTATTCTCTCTTTTTTATATTTCTATATATTATATTTGCCATTAAAAAAATTATTTTTCAAAAAAAATAAATATTTTTAGTAGCTTAAACATTTTCTATAAGTTATATATTAAAGTGGCTCATATCTTATAGGTTTGACTCAAATTTACTTGTGTCATCTTAATTGAAAAAATTAAATACTAAATATACATATTTTTTTATGTTATTTCATATTTTTAAATTAGTTCAACTATGTGAGCTGTATTTATATTAATTCTATTCATATATCAATGATTAATTAATTACATATGAATAGAAGGCAAACGAACAACAAGCTTTGCAGCTAAGCCTTTTTGGATAGCAAAATCAATCCTCATAAACAAAACATTCTTATGAGTCGTGACATTATTGTGCATAACCCTTTAAACTCTATGTAGAAGGTCAACAACCTCTGGTGCTAGGAAATCAAAAATGTCAAAAACAAATTATATAAAAGTATGTTGATTGTCATCTTTCTCATGTTTGACCGTTTTGCTTGACGCATCTTTTATGGTTGCCTATCCTACGGTAAAAGCCCCGACTTCTAACCCCACGAGTGGTGAAACTCTGGTCAAGTCTGCACATGCATGTTTTCCTCCTACCCATCCGTACATCATAACATTTGCAAGCCTAAGTATTGATCTTCTATCTAGTGGGTCAGTCAAGAAGTTCACAAGGGCCTCCTTCATCAGTGATAATCCCGCTCGCCTGAATATATCAAAAAGGACATCTCTAACAAAGTCAAGTATGTAAGAAAGCTCCTTACAATGATTTGCATGCTCCCCAAAGTATCATGCACGCCTTACAACAAACAAGACACACCTCATCAATAGGAATTAGAGGAATCATAATGCGATATCTAAGAATAGTACGATACTCCACTAGTGACATATGCTGACCTAACCCATCAATCAGGATAGCTAGAAGAAAATCTTGAGCATGTGATGCTTGCAAACATCCTAAAACTGCCTTCTATCTATTGGTCATGTCAAACTTAACTTTCATATCTTAAACACTTCTACTAAAAAGGGCACTCGTCAAAACATGTTTTGTTTTAGATGGGATGGTGTCCTTGCAAGTAAAACTGCTAATATCATAATTTGAAATTGTACCACGAAGATTATCCAAAGCATTATCAAAATCCATATCCATACCAATTGAATCAACTATAGCTCATCCGCTACAAGTTAACTTATCATTTATTCACTATTTTTTATCGGATAAAGCTTAAAATCACCATGCATATAAGATGTAAATCATTGTCTACAAAATAAAAAATACCCACCATTGCAACTGATAAATTGTAACATAGCATCACTAGTATTTATTTAAAATGATAACAAATGTTAATCAAACTATTCTTTTTAAAGCTCAATTTTTTTCACTCAAGTGATTTTGTCTAATTAATGAAAAAAAATTATAGACACACATACCCATATAACACTTTGAGAAAGAGAAAATTGAGAGAGTGATTGATAGATGTGGTAAATTGATAATGTGATGGAAAGAGAAATAGAGAAAAATAAATAAAGAGTAGTGTTATATACCCACAATGATTTTACTATGATGCCGTCAGAAATCACGGGGTGTGATAAAGAGTAGTGTTATATTTGTACTAAAAATACTTGATTTGTGTGATAAACAATAGTACAAGTATAATCTCAAAATGTGTCAAAATTGTAAAATTAACAAAGAAAGATATTTTCGATGACTTAACTAATTAACTAAGGAGACTATCGTTCACCCAAAAGGATTAACAAAAACATTTTTACTTATGTTTTTATAATTTTGATACATTTCGCAAACTACCATAGACACCACCTAACATATTTAAAGATTAAAATGACGGTAATAAAAACCAAAAAGTTCAAGCCATTGCCATGCTCATCACGCATGAATTCTCTCTTTTTCAGCGTTCTAGCTAGTTAGCAGCTGTTTGTGTAACTTCAATTGAAATTATATTAACGAAAAGAATTTAATAATTTTATATATTTGCATTAGCAAAAAGAATAATGTTACATTCAAACGTATTTGGATATGAGACGATAAAAAATCTCTTTCAATTTAACCAACCATCTAAATTTAAATTCAGTTGTGAGAATATAGTGTAGAAGTGTTAAATTTTTAAGAGAGAATTTTGTCAATTATTACAATCATACACCGATTCGAGTAATTAGTTTCTGCATTTATGCATTTGATACCTAATAGAAGACAAAAAAAAAAAAAGTGTTACATATTTGCATATAGGGTCGTAGAATTTACTCAAAAAAGCAATGATAAGTGGAAACTAATAAATGAGGATCCGTTATCGACTGCGCCGCAACCGCTTAGTTTAGATCTCAACTCCCTCCTTCTCCTTCTTTTCGCGCCAACACCGACTTAACCTTACTACAAAATACAACTCATCTTAGTTCATATTTTCACCAATTAAATCATTTTAATAACCTTGTACTAAATCTCAAGCAATCAAGGATATAACAAAGTCCATGTTAATATTAATTTTTTTATAAGTAACGCGGTTGGATCTTGCTTACTTCAAGAAATTCTAGTCAACTTCGTAACATGTGAGCTTTTAATTTCGAAAATATTAAACAAAACAAATTAATGTGTAATGTTGATAATGCATGTGGTTGTAATTTGCACATACATCCATTTTTGTACTCAATCTTAATATATATAGGATTGCGTCTATCACTGTATACTCCATCCTCATATTAGTTCATCTCATTCTCAATTCCTCTATTCAAGAGGAAGTTAGGGTTTTAATTTGGTACGTTTCAATTTCCTCATTGAATCTCAACTCCTAAAGCATATTCTTTTCTTGTGTAGTTACTTGATATGCAACGTTTTTGGTTTGTATAGTAGTGGTGATACATTTTACAATAACTTCAAAAAAAATAATTGTACAACAATAACTTTTAATTAGTGTTTCAATTTTCACCATATATATCAACCAGAAAATCTTAAGTGTGTGTTTCAAATTATAGCGAGTTTAACAAAATCAGTGTTTTACCGTCATTTAGTTGAAGCTCCAAAATATAGCTTGTCAAAATTACGGCAGTACATGCGTTAACCTAAACATGCACCAAATCATGCAAGATTTTTTTGGATCATGCCATCATCCAAGTATTGCATCATTATAGATATCTTTCTCTTTATGTTCAATTAAGTCATATATTTGAAATTTATAGGGTATTATTTTCTTAGGCAAGATGAAGCAAGCCATTATCACTCCAATTTTTCTTGGAATTTTGGCTTGTTGGAGTGCACTTTCGGTTACTGCAGAAGACCGATACCAGTTCTTCACATGGGAAATTACAAGTGGAACAATTTTTCCTCTTGGTGTTCCTCAAGAGGTTAGTCTACTTTACCCCTGCTGTTTGAAATGACAATTCTTTCACATTTGAAAATGTTAGTGATATTTATTTACTCTTTTACCAGGGCATTCTTATCAATGGCCAATTTCCAGGTCCAACAATTGAAGCCATCACTAATGACAACATTGTTGTGAATGTCATTAACAAGTTGGATGATAAATTCCTCATTACATGGTTAGTGATCTGATCCACTATTAGTTGCTAAGTATAAATTACTACTAATTCAAGCCTTGAAAATAAAATAAAAATCTAAAATATTTTCTAAAACAAAAATTTCGATCACATTAGTCTTTTTGTATCTGTGAATTTGACACCAAATTTTTTCCGCACACAAACGTTTGTTTAGAGTCTAATATATGATGAGATAAAGTTTTAATATGTGTTATAAATGGGGACAATTCTCACATTAATAATGGGTATTATAATATTGAGTTAGATCTAATCTAAATTCTAAGAAATGTGATTAAAGATTGTAAATGTTAGAGGCATAGACCTTTTTTAATTTTTTGGTTCTAATGAGTTAAAACCAACCCAAATTCACACATACTAAGTGATGAGAAGTGACAAGTTGCCAATTCGAATTTACATCCCAACCTATCAAATGTCTCTGCAACATTTTACTCATTAATTGTGCATTAATTAATTATTTGTGGTGTAACATAAAACAGGAGTGGTATAAAACAGAGAAGGACATCATGGCAAGATGGAGTTTTAGGAACAAATTGTCCAATCCCTCCTAACTCAAACTGGACATACAAATTTCAAGTAAAAGATCAAGTTGGAACCTACACATATTTCCCATCAACCAAAATCCATAAAGCAGCTGGTGGTTTTGGTGGATTCAATATTGCTCAAAGGTCTACTATAGCCATTCCATATCCTGCCCCTGATGGAGAATTCACCCTGCTTGTTGGGGATTGGTCCAAGACCAACCACAAGGTTTGTTAAAAAAAATAAAAATAAAATCACTTCCTTAACTCCTTTATCGATACTAGTGAAAAGACGAACATTGATGTGTCCGTCTTTCTGCTCTTTTTATTGCATTAACGTTTGAAAATTATGAACGGTGTTTTTTTTATGAAATTTTGATTTTAATTAGAAACATTTGATCACTAAGATGTGTAATTTAATTTGTAGGTGCTAAGGAGACTACTGGATGTTGGAAAGAGTCTTCCTTTTCCTGATGCTCTCCTTATAAATGGTGTAAAAGATAATGCTGTATTTACAGGAGAAGCAGGTAAATTAGGAACAATGATGTAAATGTAATAGCTTTAATTAAAACTTTATAGCCATGATAGATTTGAGTTTTAATTGAAATCATTATCACAAATTAAGTTTGGTTGAAAATTGACTTATTTCAGGAAAGACATACAAGTTCAGAGTTTCCAATGTTGGGATGGCAACCTCAATTAACTTTAGAATTCAAGGTCATTCATTGAAGCTCATTGAAGTTGAAGGTGCTCACACATTACAAGAAACATATGAGTCACTTGATATTCATGTTGGACAATCTATGACTGTTTTGGTCACACTTGATAAATCAATTGGTGACTATTACATTGTTGCATCGACTCGTTTCACCGACCCTATTCTTACCACCACTGCAACCCTTCGCTATTCTGGATCGAATAGTAAGGCTTCAGGTCTACCACCCGTTGGCCCAACTGCTGATGTAGAATGGTCCTTGAAGCAAGCCAGAACCATCAGGTAAAGTTGTTTTTATTTCATTGCTTTTGGACCTAAATTTTAATCAAATACATCAACTTTTGTTGACTCAACTTTTTCTTATGCGTAGGACTGAATAGTATATTTTAAACTTGTTTTCAATTATGAATCTTATAAATTTTTAACCATTGATATTTGACTCTATTTTATTTTATTTTCAAAGATTGAATTTAACAGCAAATGCTGCACGACCAAATCCTCAAGGATCATTCCACTATGGAACCATCCCTGTGTTGAGGGTATTGCAATTGGCAAATTCTAAATCCATTGTGAATGGAAAATTAAGATATGCAGTAAATGGAATTTCACACATCAATCCAAGCACACCATTGAAGCTTGCTGATTGGTTTAACATTCCTGGCATCTTTGATCTCAATACTATCAAGGACTTTCCTTCTTCAAGCAAATCTGTCAAACTTGGCACATCTGTCTTTGGTTTCGCCCTTCATGACTTTGCAGAAATAATATTCCAGAATGATGAAAACACTATTCAGTCATGGCATATGGATGGATCTAGCTTCTATGTTGTTGGGTAAGACAACTAAATTTTTTCCAATTTAGTTTAAATTAATTAAATTTATCAATAAAATAATTACTTAATAATCTTATGTTCAATGAACCCAAATATATTTAGATTTGGCAATGGTAAATGGACGCCCGATGTGAGAAGCACTTACAATTTGGTTGATGGTATTACAAGATACACTACTCAGGTTAGTCGATTTTTTTGTCGCTAATTCAACTTTTTCAAATAGTCCTCTTTAGATTTATAGGACGATAAAACTATCTTCCTAAAGTTTTAGCACAACGGGATTATTTAAATTATTTCGAGTTATATTTTAAAATTTTGTTCCATTTGATTGATAAGTGTTTCTCTTGCATGCATGGACAAATAGGTGTATCCAAACTCTTGGACTACCATTTTGGTGTCTTTGGACAATAAGGGCATGTGGAACTTGAGGTCTGCAATATGGGAAAATCGGTATTTGGGACAAGATTTGTATATGAGGGTGTGGAGCAATGAGCAAAGCTTATACACTGAGACCAATGTTCCTTTGAATGCATTGTTTTGTGGCAAAGCTAAACACTTGCCTAAATTATAAGCATTGCATGAGAGATCTACAATTTGATTATTGGCATAATTAAGTTTGTAATTGAGTAATCTCTTCTTTTTATTCTTAACATTACTTTGTTTAGAAATTTCAGTTACGAGGGTGTGACTGTCGTGAGAAATGAAAGGAAAAGGGTCATATTTATTTTAGTAATGAGTCCCCTAATTGATTTGATGTTTCATTAGATTATTATTTCTTGTAATCAAAATAAATAATAGTTATGTCACTTCACTCCCATTGTTTCCACAATATGAATTCTTAGTTATGTCACTTCACTCCCATTGTTTCAACAACAATATGAATTCTTATAATTATAATTTACATGATCAACATTCTTAGTCAATGAGATTGTAAGCCATATGAATATGAAATTGTGTGTAATTTAAAGTTAAAATGTTTATGATCTTCTAGTTTCAAATAATCGAAATATGACATCTTAAGAGAGGAAAATAATTCACATGCACGGAATAGTTATACCTCTAAATCATTCTATTTTGTTGTGAATTCGGACTCAAAATCACATCAATAAACTTAGATGTGTAAAGCAAAATGGAAGTAGTAACCAATATCAAAGTAACATCAAACAACAACAGCAACAACCCTAGATCTAATCTAGGAACCAAGTGTAAAGCAGAAAACCACACGCAAAAAAATAAAGAGAGAAGAAAAATAAACACAAAAAAAATTATCCAGTTCGGCCCAACAATGACCTACTTTGGGGGAAATTAATCTCTCTAATCTACTATTAATGAGTTTTTTTTACAATTAGATACAAAAAGGTTACAAGAAATTAGCTTCAAGAAACTCTCCAAAAACAAAACTTAATTTCTAGCATTTTTTTTCCAATCTCTTCCCAAGAAAAAGAGACTCAATGATTTTTAGTCATCCAAGGTGTTTACAAATGTTTCATAACTAAAGAGAGCCTCTCAAGAGAACCCTCGCCAAATACTTTCAACCCTAAAGTTACCTCCTTTGATTTTCCAAGTTTCTCTCTCTTGAAGCTCTCTCCAAAACATGAAGAATGAAGCCTTATATAATGCATAAAATTTAAGAAAACCGTGCCATAATTTCTGATGAACCCTCAATCATTAATTTTGAGACAATTCGCAACATATATCATTTACTGCACGTTATGTATTTTCCTAATCTCTCCACACTCGAAATCATCTCCCTACTTCTGATGGGGAATTAGTAAATAAACTAATAACAAATCATATAGAGTATAAATAAAATTTCTCCAACTTGCAAGAATTTGTGAAGAAGAACTAATATATCTCATCAAATAGAACAAAAAAATATACATGTAAGTGATATCGATATTTAACATGAAGACCCCTCAAAATAAGGGTAAACACCACAAGGTAATAAATAAATAAATAAGGATACAAATGAGTCTCAACGTATTGCACAAATAACATCAACAACCTGTCAAATCAACAAAGAACAAAAAGTTACAAATAAGAACTAGAAGATAAAAATACCAAAATATGCTACTTCAATTCGATCACAATTTATCTCCCTCTAGATCTCATTTCGTTGATCCAACCATTTCAAGCAATGAGCTATATGTCTAGGTGTTCAAAAATTAGCATGGTCCACCATTGGAAGATTGCACAATCACATTGTTTAAAATATGGACTACGTGTGAATTGATTCCTCTGATGTTTAAATTGATCCACAATTTATGAGAGTGATTTTCATATTTTCAGGGAGCATCCTTAAACAAATTCAAATCCTTTGAGTCTGTTCCCAAACTTTCATCCAAGTGTATTGAATCAATTCATTCTAAAGTTTAAATCAATTAATCTTTTATCTTGGGCAGAATCTTGAAATGATTTAATCGATTCAAGCTCATTTTGAATCGACTCATACTATTAAAAATCAGTTTTTAATTCATTTCATATTTTTCATTCTAGAGAGCTTACAATCAAACACTTTTCTTCTACAAGTACTCTTTATCTGGCTTATGAGTGGGAGAGGGGGGGGGGGGGGGGGGGGGGGGGAGGGAGGGGGAGGGGGAGAGAGAGAGAGAGAGGGAGAGAGAGAGAGAGAGCACAATGATATTTTTTTTTACCCAAGTGGGCTCAAATTAACCTACATTTGATGGCGAGAGCAACTCCTCAATTCAGTATGAAAGAGTTTCCTACAAAAAGGTTACAAGAAATTAGCCTTCAAGAATAAACCATAATTTCTCACTCTCTCTTCTTGGGAGAAATAAAAACCTTTTTATGTTTAGGCACCTCTCTGTTTATCTTGCACGTTAAGAAACAACCTTGCATGCCACATGACTTTCCAATAAAGAAAGTAAACAAGTGAAGCAACAACCTTGCTTGTGTTGCACTTCAAGAAATAGTCTTGTGGTCAATATGTTTTGCTGAGAAAGAAAATCGCTTTGTATTTATACTTTCTTGAGAAACAAATAACTTCATAGTAAAACAATTTTGAGCTACACACAACACTCACATACTAGAAAGCCACACTATGTGGGAGCAGAGATAGTTTCTAATCTAGTGATTGAGATATCTCAATAACTTCAGTGTTGCCTTAAGTGAGGATATTTGGTGGTGGGGTCAAGACTCCTGTGGGATTTACACTATCAACTCAGTTTATAATGTGTTTGCAGAAGTTTCACCTATTGAAATTGAACTTTGAGAATATGATCTCCAAAATTTTCCTAAAGTCTAGAATAGTTGGGCTCCGTCCAAAGTTATTTCCTTCTCGTGGAAGTTTCTTCTTAATCGGGCACCTACTCGTCATAACCTTTTTTCGCCATATGGTAATAATGGACTCTAATGTTATATCGTGTTTGTTTTGTCGATTCCAATTCCCATTTGTTTTTAAGATGTGATAATTCCCTCTGAGGTTAATGTAATATGTTGTTTTTAGTTTTCTAGGGTTAGAGTTAGTTATGCCCCTTGATATGTTCCATTTTTGTTTTGCAATTTTTGGGTCTTATGATGCATGGTAGGTTGACTTTGGTTTGACATTCGGTTGTATGGTGCATCTGAATATTATGTACCGAGGATACCTTCTCTAGTAAGTGTGAATATTGAGAAATTGAGGGATATAATAAAATTTCCCTTATGAAAATGGTGTCTCAGTAAGGCTTTGGATCATTCTTCTACTTCTTAAGAGAGGGTTGTAGAACTTGTCTTGTGTTTGAGTCGTTAGTTGATTGTGGTGTTGGCTAACTTTGTTCGATATGTGGTTATTTTGTTGGTGAGTTGCAGTGTGGTCTTACCTTTGAGTTGTTGATTTTGTTTTGGTGCTATTTTGGCCAATACGGTGAGGTTCTGGATAGTTATGTGCATCTTTTTATTTTTATTTTTCTAATTGGTTTTCCTTTTCTAATTTTTGATGGTTTTGTCTTGGTCGCTTTTTTGTGAGTGGATCCTCTTCATTTATAACAAATAAATGGAGACTGTTATTAAAAAAGAGATAGACACAAAAATTAAGCAGTAGATCCTACCACTAAATGAGTCTCGCCATAATTAATTATTTTTATATATTTTAAAAACTATTGTATGTATTTATCTCTTCAAATGGAAGAAACTGTTGTGTACCCCTTTGATATAATTTGTGTTTAGAAAATTGATGATGATTTTTTTTTTCTCTTTTGTTCTCTCTCATAGACTGATGGCTTAAGTGGTTGTGGCATTCTTTAATTTTTTCTTCCTAGTACTTTTCACTTTCCATATGAAGCGGATTTCAATCAATGTTAACTTCATGAAAATTTGTAGATATTGTACTATTGCATTGATTCAATAGTGGAAATTATGAAAATTTGTTAGCTAGATGATTGTAGTCATTATCCATTCAATTGCTGTTGAAAATTCCAGACCCTTACAGTAGATCGATTTCAAGAGTTGATAAGTAAAATAATATTATGTGAGTACAAGGTACTGTAACCTAAAGACAATTACAAACAACCACTTTGCATACATTCGAAAGGATCGTTAAACCAATTTGCACCTATTCACTCTACGAAGAAACCAATTCCAAGAAAGAGTCTTAATCCCAATCAATTAGTAGGGACTACAACAAATTAAAGGGAAGCATTGATTGATTGTATAATTAAAAGTGTTAAATAAGACAATTATTAGCTAGTGCAATCACTTTAGTTTGTTTTTTCTGTTAATAATTGTTAGCTAAAGTGGGACCACAAGAAGTTCTATCTCTATACAAGATTATCATATACTACAGAAGCAATATATCGGGCCAAACCTACCTTATATATATATATATATATATATATATATATATATATATATATATATATATATATATATATATATATATAAAGTAGTGTCAATCAATTATTTTGCCTAATTAAATTCTCTTTCAATTACTTTTATTTCAAAAGTATTCGGCATGTGCTCATTCTAGCTCAAACATGACCAAGTATTTTATTTTTGTTTTTGAACAAATTAAAATGGGAAATATAAACAAAAAGTTTTGATCTCTAGTACAAGAGTGTCTAAGGAAACAAAATAAGGTTACAACAAAGTTTTGGTCAAACCAACAAAAGACAAAAAAGAAAAAAATATCCGTCGATCCCCAAACATACAAGGGGATGTTGCCACCACATATGATAACCAAATGGAAAACACATATTTTTTGTTTTCAACTATCTGAGAGATGTAATCTTAAACTTGTCAAGTAATTGCGCTCTTGTTTGTGCTGCGTTGGCAATTAGTCTTTAGTTTCTTTCATTCCAAAGAACCCAAATACCACAAAGCCAAATCAAATGTAGGAAAGACCGTCGTGGAGTGTAACCACCTGAAGAGTAAACAATTTGATAATAATGATCCAAAACATGTTGAGGGTCCACAAAATACACATCAATCCAAGTCTTAATTTGTTGCCAAAGATGACCAAAAATAGGACAATGAATAATTAAATGTTCTATTGTTTCATTATGGCCACATCATGACACACACAATTGGGAATCATTAGTAATAACACTTCGTCACACCAAGTTATCCTTTGTTAGCCATCTATTGCGGAGAAGACACCACGCGCAAATAAATACTTTCAAAGAAACACTTTTATGCCAAGGAGCATCCGAAACGACGTCGTGGTTATGCATCTCCTGCCGTCAGAGCTATTTCTATGAAATAGGAGGCTCGGTTCTATTTTTAAAATAGGCCCCGGTAAAATAACGCAATTTTTTTGTGTAACTAAGCTTCATTAAAAAATCAGAATCAGAAGAACTTTTAAGCATGAAACAAAACAAAATAAAGTTAAGTGAAAGAGATGTGAAATTTACCTAACGGTATCGTTTGGAATGTCACTCCTACGTCGTAGGAAATGGGAAAACGAATGGTTTATGCAAAAAAGGAATAATT
The DNA here is from genome assembly GCA_946800305.1 of Medicago arabica. Lineage (NCBI taxonomy): Eukaryota > Viridiplantae > Streptophyta > Magnoliopsida > Fabales > Fabaceae > Medicago > Medicago arabica. Next base: position 43,279,908 of record OX326968.1, on the reverse strand, counting down.
GTTGTGATTCTTTCGATGAATAGTTTTTCAAATTGACTGATTAAGTGATTATACAAATTAATGGTGAATTAATAACATCAAATTTATGAAAGTAGAACTAGAGTCTAGAAAAAACTCATACGTGTACCGAAGAAGAAAAAAAAAAGTAACATGTAATTTTTTAATTTAAGTGGGGGTGAGTATTATAATTTTTTTTTAGGCCCATAGTTTTTAGAGGTCCGGTTCAATAGAACTTCTTGCACTCCCCAAGGTCCGGCCCTGCCTGCCGTATGAGCATTTGATACACACCACGAACGGTGTAACCATCACCAATATTAGGACGGTAATTAAGATCACTCTTACCAAAGGTAACAATCGTTTGATAGATTACCGACGACCAAGACATCTATTTCTAGATGGTGCATGGGAGGAAATGAAAAATGAAATTTAGAATAATGATATTTGTCAAATCATTTTGTAATAATTTTGAAATAACTTTTTTTTAAAAATTTAAAAGTAAAAGAATAATGAAAGTACAAGAGATATATCTCAAAAATTGTCCTTCCATAAATATTACTATTTCTTTATATTCAATTTAGTAGGACAACATAGCTGAGAAAGAAAAGTATCTGCAGAGAGCGTAAGTTTAGTGTAAGTGGATTCTTTCTCTTCACTAGGAATTGGAAACAGCAAGAATATTCTGTAATGCCGTTTGAGGAAACTCTTTCAAAAGACTGGTTTTGCATTAGGTTCCTTGATTTCTCGTTACAAAACAAAATCTTCCACTTCCCTATGCCACCCACTAAAATCACCAGCTCCATGTCAGACTCTAGTATAGTGTTGATCGAAAAAAGATATAGAAAGAGAAGAGATTATTGGAAAGTAAAATAAATGAAAGAGAATATTAGATATCATACAACATAAAAGGAAGAGATTAAAAGAAATAATTAATTAGTTTAGTAAGATCATATGGAAAAACATATTAAACCCTAAAGTTTTGAGTGGACCAAAGAAGTGTATCCCACACCAGCTTTACTCTTTCTTTTATAAAGTAATCTAGTATTTGTATGTGTAATCTTGTGGTATGGGTTGAGACAATGAAGAAATATTAAGAAACAAATCAAGTGTTTTGCTATTAACGAATTTTTAATTAAATTTTCATTTATGTTATAATTAAATCCTCGTGATTACAATTAAATCATCATAGAATTATTTTTTGGATAGAAAAATGTTATTATAATTAGTGTCCTCCATAGAACTTTAGAGCTCCTTTAAATTCCTTTGATAAATCAAGTGTCCTCCATAGAACTCATTTGATATCTCAACATAAATTAAACAACTAGATTGCTCATTCGGCCACGATTACATCATATATATCTTCTTTGAAGAGAACCAAAACATCTAACATATGCTTTAGTTAGAAGTTAAAACACTATATAATTAATTTTTTTTGAAAGAACAATATATGATTAATTGTTAGGCGTTTAAACATAAAATGAAGAAACTTAGCGCCTAATAACAAGAATTCAAAATAGACTACGTTATACATAATACAATTTTAAACTCTCTTGTCTTCAAATTAATAACTTATCCGAGCACACCATTAACTAAGTTACACAAAAAGAAGTAAATGATGAAGGTGAGAGAGGGAGAGAAAATGGAAAGAAGAAAAGAAAGAAAAAAAAAACTAGTACTAGATCCATATTCATATACCACCCAAACCAAAAGCAAACACACAAAAGAAACATACTCTAAGATACAAATTAAGGAGCAAAACCTATGCTACTATGTAATGGTAAAAGAAGATTTGACCGGTCAACAAAAGAAAAAGAACACGTAGTTATACTTATTACTGATATTGGGTTGGAATTGCACCATTGGTAGTTGGAAGATCAGACCAAGTAAGGGTTGGAATTGGATTCCAGTACCCTAATTCACCACCAGTAACTGAAGTTGTCTCCAAAATGTTGGATATAGAAGAAGAATTTGAAGCCACGTTCCCTAGTAACACTGTTGGTGAAGATGAAATCTCACTGCAATAATTATTACCTGATGATGATGATGTTGTTGATGACCTTAGTTTCTGGTACAGTTCTTGGATTCCACTGTTTTGATGATGCTGATGTTGTTGATCCCCAAGTACAAATCCACCATTTTGTAATTGTTGAGTTTGATTATCATGATTGTTTCTCCAAAATGGGTTGCATAAAACATGCCCAACACCATCATAACCATTTGACGAAATCAACGGTTGAGAACTCATCATGTGAGAAACATGGGACCCTATGAAGTTATTACCTTCTTCCTTAACATGATTAGGGTTAGGGTTTTGGTTTTGACTAGATCTTAACAAAGAAAGTATATGAGAATTTTGAGGAGAGCCCCAAAGGATTTGACTTTGTGGTGGAACAACGTGTTCGAGATCAAACCCTTGACCACTTGTTGACCTGCCAATAAACTCTGAGGAAATTGTTTTCATCTTGTTTGTAGGTATTTTTGCCGCGTTGTTCGAGGCGCCGATACTCTTGTTTTTCCGGCAGCCACCTCCGATAGGAACGTTTCTTAAAGCACCACCTTTTGTCCAGTAACGACGACATGTCTTACAGAAATGGCGAGGCTGAGTGAGGTTGTAGTTGTTGTAGTAACAAAATTTTGTGTTTGATGAGTCACATCTTGGACACCTCAAATGTTGTTGGTTTTCTGATGAGGTGGTGGTGGTGTTGGTGACAGTGGTTGGTGCAGTGGTGGTGGTGGTTGTGGAAGATGGACATGAAGAAGGAGGTTGTGTTGTTGGTTGAAGTAAAACTCCTCCATTAATGGAAGAGTAGTTTCTTTCACTTGATGTGAGGGTAGCACTAGCACCATTACCAAAGAGTTCTTGGATCATCTTTGTTTAGTTTTGTTGTGGATCTAGCAACAACAATCCAAAAAAAAAAACAGAAAAGCAAAAGGGTGGTGAGTCTTTTTGTGTTAGTGGAGAAAAGATAAAGCAAGTCGGTTTGTTGTTTGTAATGTATGAGAGTGAAAGAGAGAGAGTGTAGAATTCTCTTATGACACTTTGCCTTTGAGAATTCAATTTGCTGGCTTTATTGGCAGTTTGGTACTGAGTTTGTTCCAAAAGAATTATATAGAATGGATGCATATAATAAAGCAAATAATGAAACTTCCATGAAATTTGTATTTTACAATTGTATTTTCGGGACTTTTATGGTACACTCATAAATTTTAGAGCATTGGTACTCCTGTTTCACAAAATTTATAAATTAATGATCATTTTTATGAAATAAAAAGTTATTTGTCAATATTTATATTTTAGAAAACATCATTTCATAAGAAAAAAAACATCATTTTATTATTTATAAAGATCATATTAAAATTTTGGCTTAATTAATGATTTGGTCTTTTAAGTTATTTGTTGGTTACATTTTGGTCCTATAAGTTATTAACGTTACAATTTGGTCCCTTAAGTTAGTATTTGTTAGCCAAATAAATCATCACCGTCAGTCTTTTGCCAAAATGTTAAATAGGCACGTATGAACGGTGACGTGACAACTTGCAATGTGTATCCACCTTAGACATTGGGTTAACGGTTTTGACGGTGGGGATTTATTTGATTGACGGAAGATGACTTAAAGGGACCAAATTGTAACGTTAATAACATGAGTCTAAAATGTAACCAACAAATAACTTAAGGGACCAAATCATTAATTAAGCCTAAATTTTTTACATTTTGTCATAAAAAAATAACCAATATTCATTGTTATGAGTAATAAAAATTCGTAAAAATTAAATTTTATTTCATCGAAGCTCTTGGTAAATATAATTTAATCATTATAGTTGTTAATGATAGAAAATAAATATTTTTCTTAAAAAAATAACTCATTTATTATTAATTTAACGACTTCGTGTACCGATACACTCAAATTTATTGGGTGTACGTGTACCATAGAAATTGACTTCGTGTTCCAATTTGCAGTCAAACATTTATTTCTACTATCTTAGTGTAAAATCAGGTTTTACTATTTGAACACATATTTTTAAGTAGAGGAGGATTTTTATTTCTACTCACTTTTATTTTTTTTAATATTGAGGAGGATTTTTGTGGCACAAAAATTGAGTTGTTTATTAATCAATTTCACAACTTCATTGAGCATAAAAATATACACGACTAACCACATTTGAAACATAAATTTCATTAATCATTTGGACTACTTCATTAACCACTACAATTAGTTAGCGATGGTGTGGGTGATTTTGGATGATGAGAAATTAGGTTTTGTTTATTGGTTTAATTATGTCCAACTGTAATGAGGTGACTAATCATATAAAAATATATCATGGAATTGGTTCACTAATAGAGAAGGAAGGAAAACTCACTTGTACTTTAATTGATGTTCTTGCCTAATAGTTAAAGCTTGTATGTGCTTTTTTTTGGGTTGGAGAATTGTTTTATGTTTTCAATTTAATATTTGTTATAGATTGCTGGAAAAATATATGCAACATAATTAAGGATACATTTAACAACATATGTACTATTATTTCCTTTGTCTTTTATTATACTCATGCCTCTTTGACTTATTTCACACATATTAAGAAAAATTGATAGTGTAGTTAATGTGTTTAGTTTTTGTGTGAATTTCACTAAATTATCATTCATTTGTATGTATATTTAATTTGACTTTTCATGTTCCAAACGCAAGTTAGTAGTATTAATTAATGGTATGATTAAGAAAAAAATATATATATGCATCTAGTAATTTGTATAGGGGCTTGTACTTAACGACTACAATTTGTTTCAAAGAGAGCTTATAATTAGGGATGGAGAGAGTTTTATTTTTTTTGAGGGGAACATATGTACCATTAATTATCCTCTTAAAAATAATTAATACATTTGAAATTTTAATAGAAATTTATATGAAAAGAAAAATCTCAAAACGATTATTAATCTATAAATAACCTTATAAAAAAAATGGGTCTAATAATCTAAAGTTCTCTTTGATCCGACTAGAAATTACATGGGCATTAAAACACGAGTTCTCTAAAAGATTGTTCTCAACTAAAGATTATATAAGGAAATTCGAAAATGGTAATGAGTGTTTTCAAAGATACTTTTTAAGCACCTTAAATAGTAAGTTGTTATGAAAAATTGTGTAATTAGTGGATTAGAAATTGGATCATTTAACTTTTTTAAAGAATAATTTCTTAATTTGAAATCTGTCAAGTGTTGCGGAAGCACTCGTTAACAAGAAACAACGATATTATAAACTATTGAGCTCGTTAAACATTGAGAATACATTTATAGCAATTTTTGCGCAATTTTTTTTTTTTTTTAAAGATCAATCAATATATGAACGGCAAAAGACAAAGAAATCAAATTGTTTGGATGTATAGAAAATAACAAAGTGACTTTATAGACACTAATTACTCTCAAGTAGGACATGCAAAATGATTTTTCCACCTTACATAATTAATAGTTGGTCTTCAAAGACCGCACGTATCATAGGCTATGTAATGATGGATACATTAATAAACCCCTTCAAACTTATGTTGGAATTCATTATCGAAAGTACTAACGAGCTTAATAGAAAGAAAGAAAGAAATAACATGTATAAGCCTAAAAGTACTTCTTTTCTTTTCAAGGAGAAAATGTTTATTACGGTGATTATCAAGGAAAGTGGAAATTTCACATGCAGTATACAGGTTAGTTTCTCTTACCCTACACCTTTTAATTTCTTGAAAGAAGACGTGGTTGCTTTGTTTATTATTCTATTTATACTCCTTCGATAACATTTATAAATAAAAAAACTATTTTTTTATGTTTATCGAATACGTACCTAATATATTTAGTCTATTATATTATATATCAATACATTAGATATGGAATGAAACTTAAAACACAAATAATTTTACTGATATAAACAACATATTTAATATTTCATACATCTCTAGTTAAAAATCTACATTACTTAAACAAAGTTAATTTTTTTAGTCGTTTACAAATAATTTTTTATAAATGTGACAACCAGATAGAACCGAATCAAACTAATTTTTCATCAATTGCTTTAGTTTGGTTGTGGATTTAGAAGAAAAAATTACAAAATTTGAATCAAGCCGAATAAAATAAAATAAAATATATTATGGGTTTACATTTTTCTCTCCCCTATAAAACATTAAGGGACAATGCTATCTAATAAATAAGGGTCAGCATCTGAATCTCGGACAATCAAATTATTTATCTTAAAAGATTATTTCTAACAAATTTAACTACATGAAGAAGAAAAAAATACATGTATAATAGTCCATCAAGTCTTATCTCTTACTCCAATCAATAGCTCTACGACTTTTCTCTAGATGAAGAATCTCCTGGTTCATAATCCATGATTATTACACGTTCAAGGAGGAAGCTAATCACGTGGAAGTACGTGTAAAGCTAGTGTCCCTAGCCTTCAATTTTTGCCAACTAAAAATTAATAAAATTATTATTATTAAAAGGTAATGTTAACCGATATCTCCAAATTACTTTTTAAACATATTAAATAATAATTTTTTATCAAAGTTTGTGTATTCATTATGTTAGAAATTAAAATATTTTGTTTTTTTAAAGAATAATTATATAATTTGATATAGTCAAAGAGTGATGGCATTCGTTAAAAATTAAAAAAGCATTGCGCCCGAAACTGATGGCATCAGTTCAGCCTTTCCCTACACCAAACTGGCGCTCTTTGTAGCAACAACAACGGGGTGTATACTTCAACCTAATGTGGCCTATATACATGTGTAGTTTCATATAAACAAAAATAGTGAACAAGGTAACGTAATATAAAATGAGAATCTTCCCTTCTTTCCATTTCAAATACTAAAGAGTGATTCATCAGCCCAAAAAATAATAAAGTGTATAGTCTAATAGAGTATACACTTTAATTTGTGAAGGAGATTCGCTGGTTGGGGATATGACCATATGGACAGTTGTGTTGGGGGAGGTGTGGGTGTGGGGGTTTAAGTTGGAGGAGGTTTTTACTTTTTTGTTTTTGTTTGGAGAAAGATTTTCTCAACTAATATGACCGTGTTACTTAGGGAGGTCACTCTCTTCAATGCCAACAATCTTTGGTCATGAAAACATAGCTTCAATGGTTTGGAAGAATTGGGTCCTTTGTAGGGTATTGGTTTAGGGTTATTGTAGATCCTAGTGGTATTTCATGTGATTTATGTAGGGATCAGATGGAGTTCGCTAGGTTTGAGGTAGGGTCCAAATGTAGGATAGGTTTACCTTCAATTTGGAATAATGTTGTTGTGTGATCTGTTTGAAAATGGCCCGTAATGATATCATTTTTTCTTGAAAGATAGTGAATGTTGAGCAACTAGCAGGTTGGATTAAACTCTCCTCCCGGAATTGATTTTTTGGAAAGAATTTTGGTTGTTTTTGTACCTATTACGAGTGGCTAGTGAAACATGTTCTTAGTTGGTATTGGTAGAAGGAGATTTGATGGTTCGGTTTATGTTGGATTGGAGCCGTTATACGGCTTTTTTCATTTTCCTTCTGATCAACACAATTTGTGGTCGGAGACTTTCTAGTTGTTTTGCAATGGGAAAACACGTTATTGAAATTAAAATATAGCAATTGTATAATTGGGAGACGTTTAAATGACATCATCCATAACTAAATTTTGCGTTGATATGACATTAAAATGAAGAAATTCCCATTAATTTCAAGTATACTCTAATGATGATGATGACCAGAAACTGACATAAGTCTTGACAAAAACAAAAACTCATAAATCTGAACAACGAACAAAATCGTAACCTAAAACAACGAACAAAACCGTAACCTAAAATAACGTATACGTTTGTCACTAAAATACAAAGTTTCATTCATCCCTGCAACTGTAGCACCAACCATGACTTCCGTGCCTTTGTGGATTCTCCTTGCATCAATCATACGCTTCCATTGTCCTCTAATTTTGAAGTGCTTATAACAAAGTGATGCAAAAATTAAAATACAATCTCATTTGATGCCGCAATCATCAACCACCATAACCAACGAAGTAGTCTGTTTGTTCGATGACAACTCACAATACCCACGATACTCAAGGAACTAAAAAAAATGATATTAGTAAATATTAAACTTATTGGAATACATTTATCTTAATTAAATAAAAAACATACAAAAAATCTGGAAGTAACATCACATGGATACAACATTTTTTCAAAGGAAAACTGAAAGGCTACACGTTATGGTGGAATATCATTAGACACAAAAACAGATAAGGCTACACGGTAGCGACATCAGAAGTAACTAAAATACGAGAGAAAAAATCTGAAGCAAACGAATACCAGTCAAACAATGATACAAAATTCATGTCTCCGTATTACGATCAGTCATTACATAAAAGATACATAAACAACAAAGGATTGTGGAATAGGAAATGAGAGATACCAAAAAAAACAACAATTTGAATTTACAGAGGAAAGGGCAGAAGCGTAATTCATATATGTGGGAGGGAAAACATAAGTTTTGAATTTGAATTTCGTATTCGATTATCTTTTGACATAAAAGCGTGTTAAATTTCATTTATGTTAAAACTATTTATGAAACACATTAAAAGCCTTATGATGATTATAGTTAAGTATAAACAAAAAATATATGATCAAATTAGACGGCACGAGGAGATTCTAGGAGAATTAAAGAGGGGTCTACATGTTTTCCATTTGCAGAACCATTTGTCAATCAAAATTATAATCGCTTGAGAGACGACCTTGATGATGAAGGAAAAATTAATCTTATCTCTTGAGTTACAAAGATGCAGCATGTGGATCACACTCATTCCCTGCGTAGTCTTTGGTTTCATATGCTACTTTTCTTTTGGCGTATATATTTATTTATTTTAATAGAATAAAATTTAGATCAGTGGAAACACACCCATTGACCCATGTAATATTGGAGAGAGCCACCAATTTTATTGAGATTTAATGAAAATTTATGTATATCATACTAGAGGTAGAGGTAGAAATTAAGTTTAGAGGGGATCATGCTTTAAAGTACAATTTATGTATACCCAATATTTGGATGTTACTGAATTTGGAAGCATTATCAAGAATCGTAGGGAGCTGTTTTCAACTTCTTTTGCAAACTTCAGGGTTTAATTTATTAGGTGACAAGCGAATGTGGTGTTCATGTTTTGATTAGAGAAGTCACTTTCTTAACTAATCCCTTTACTTTATTATGTAAACCCAAGTTGTATTGAAATTATTATTATTATTAATTAAATGCTATAAGCCACTTTCTTAAAAAAAATAAAAAAAATGGCTAGGCTATAATAATTTTTTAATAGTGGAAAACTAAAATATTAAAAAAAAAATTGCAAATATTTCTTTCAAAAAAAAAAAAAAAAATTTGCAAATGTTGGAGGATGAATCCACATGAAAATAGTGGGCAGTAAATTGTTTGGATAAGATTGTGAGTAGTCAATTATTGGTATGGCTAAGTGCACCAGCATGCATAATCACGTGCAATTATTCAAACAACAAAAATGTGCAAAATAAAAATAAGGAAATTAGTGTAACTAATGATTTGGGTCATCCGTAAACTGTAGCCAAAACTTCCACACAAAAAAACTTCACTTTCTTTTTTTAGTGTAAAGGGTTCTAGTTAAGAATTAGCGTGGTTGAACCTAAAAATTCAAGTGTTTAAAGCTCTCAAAAAACAAATATTAATATAGAAACAAAAAAGTATAATAGCATGTTAGTATTAGAAGAAGAAAAAAGACTTGGAAGAATTGTGGTCTCTATTGGTCCTTCTTTAGCCTCAACTTGTTTAGACGGAAAAATCCAAAGCCATATTGTAAAGTAATTAGTGTGTTTCACCCTTGATTGTTAACTTTTGAGAAAAGCCAACAATATATAGATGGTACTAAGAATATTATTATTTATAGATTCACATCGCATAAATGTTGAACAACCCAATATAAACACACTCATTAGTTTTACTGACTTTATGCCATATTATTGATTGAGACTGACTGAAGAAACAGAATTTCCAAATATAAAACAAAACAAGTTGTTATATGAATCTGACTGAATATTTAGCCATCGTGTTAATTTATTGTGGAAAATTACCTACGAAACCACTAGAATAAAGAAAGGTTTGCGATGAGACTTGAAGTTGAGATGAGAGCATAGGAATGTCAATTATAGATACCAACAACTTATTATAATAGAAAAGGAAATCGAGGTAGCACAAAAACAAATACAGGGAATTTCAATTATTGAGATTTAGATTTTTATTAACCGTTATTTACACTTGAATAGAAGATAAGCGAGCAACAAGCTGCGCTGCTAATATGTGATAGAGACGTGATGTGTGTGAAAATGTGTTATTATAGAAGAAATTTAGATATATCAAAATCAGTAATATAAGTTTAAGTTCTTAAGTTGATTTCTTTTGTTACAAGTTTAGAGATTAAACCGACTTTGATTATTATTACGCCACCAATTTAACTTAATAATGTATAAAAAAAGGTCATAATATAATAAATAGGGATGAGCAATGTTATTTGAACATCCAAAAAACAACAACTATTTGACAATTAATATAAAAATACACAATTTATAATTAATGATATGGCTATAAGAGAGAAATAAATAATTAAAAAATAAAATAATATTTATACGAAATAAATATATGGTGTTGGACAACCAAAAGGTTGTCAAGATAATATTTCTCTAAACTATATTAACCAACAAATGTTTTTTTTTTTAATTCCACCACCACCACCCTAAAATAAACAATTTTTTTTTAATGCATTTGAAGACTGTGTTTATGTTTGGTATCATTGTGAGTATGCCATAACCACAATAGATGAATGTGATTTTGAATACTCACTGTGATACAAAACTGTTAAAGAGTCTCACATCGAATAAAATATGACATGAACATATATTTATAAGTGGAGTAATCTTCACTTCAAAAGACGATTTTGTAGAGTTGTGTTAGACGCAACCACGATTTTTAATAAAAAACATAGACAATATGGCGATGCTTAACACATTCAAGAACAAAAATAGTGGATACAATGGATGAAAGAGGAATGCTAGATGGACATTCTTTTTCAGCACTTATATTTTATTAAATGGAATTAATATATCACCCTTCACTTTGAGTAAAACCATTTTCAAAGTATGAAATACATCATAATTTAAGTCGATAAAAAATGAATGTTGGAGAAAATGTTGCTAGGGTTACTCTACTTAACATGTGTAATGGTGACACTTCAAAGGTTTGAAGGCCAAAATGAGTCTTTATTCATTCATGATCATGTAGGTAGAACAACATGCATGCATCAAATATTAATCAACTTTATCGCGCGTGCCGTCCGGAGAGAAAGACAGAGACTGAGTCAGTAGTTATGAAAATTCAGAATCAGAACATAAGAGATTAGAGACATGTCTTTTAGTTATGGTAGTACAAAATAGTATACAAACATAGTATTGTAGCTACTAGCTACTACGGAGGATGTTACTTAGTGCTATATGTGTTTTCCTTTATTCTCTCAATCAAAAAGTTTGCATAAGAAAACGACACAAGCTTTGATTGTTAGTAAAAACATGCATGTTGGGCAGCGCGGGCAGGGCGGGCACTTAGCTAGCTAGACATTGATACTTTACCCTCTGGTCGTTTTCAATCAAGAATCATGTCATCTTCTTCCATTATGTATGTCATTGTTCATTTTATTGCCGCCTAATAATGTTCAACTTTTGTTCTTCAATTTCACTAGTCATTCACAATATGCAAGTACATTTGATAGACTTCTTAATTAACTTATCTTTGTTCCTTGATTATCTTTGTACATATGTGAGTGAGTACATATCTAGTTTGATCATGAAATTATAAGATGCTAATCAAGTTCATCTCTTTGTTAACAACTTTAGATATCATATGACACTATATTAGGTTTCGCGTTTTTATCATAATTCTTGCATCCCAATGTCACTTTACGTGACTTTTACGAAGTTGGAAATTTTAGCTTTAGTCTAGACATGCGCTTTTGGGGTGGCTACCGCTATTCCAAACACATCATATGTTGATAACGTTTGCGATGCATTTGAAATTAAGTGAATTATAATGTTAGTAATACAATTGGTAACAAAGCAAGATGGGTATAGATGTAATAGATGGATGGATATATTTCAACAAAAAATATAACATGGATGGATAGATGTAACACCATTTTATAATTTTATATACCATTTTTATATACTTATAACTTAAAATATTGTTGATATATAATTTTACTCAAGGGATTTTAAGATATTAATGTGAACATGTATTCTTCTAAAAAAATGTGAACATTTCTTCTATTTAAAATTTAAATATTGGTTCACCATGTTGTACGCAGAGGCCGATCGATCCAACTCTTTTAAGGTGGTCGACTCTTTTGGAACTATTAAAAATGCACATATATCTCTATATATTTTGTATATTGAACCTTTTGATTTTTTTTTACACTAGTACAATAATTCAAAAGTTTGAACCTCTAAATTAGGGTATTGGTTCCAACAATGGTAAGAGACTAGCCTTTGTTTGTATATAGTCCTACAATTTTCAGATTGATCAATATCTATGTAGTGTTTTTCATTAAATTTAATTAAAATTGGCAATATCTTATTTCATTAAACTAGTACATGTATTACTGTTGTATAGTTGTGAGTTTTGATTCATATGCAACGAAGATATACTAGCAATTTATAGGAAAACATGGCACATAGGTAGATAGGAAATATGAAAGGACATGACTAGTAGAATCCATCCATGGTCATGGAAGAGATGAGATGAGATGTAAAATCCCACATTCCTATAGATGGGTCCCCTACTCATGTCTCCCTTTATCCAACATCACAGCTTTCCCAGGGCTCCCCTCATTTCATTTTTTTTCTTGTGTTTTTTCTCTTTTCTCCCTCACCCTTTTAACCTTGATGATAGGTACGTTTCTAATCCACGAGCACTGATGCAAATGCACTGACTCATCTAGCTACTACTCACTCTCCCATGCAGTTGTATCATGTTTGGCCCAAATGATTTATAAAATCAAAAACTTTGATACTTATTGCAAATTTTGGTTGTCCTAATTATACAAATTTCAATGTATATAGTACATGATTAGGCGATCCTCCATTTGATTAAAGAGAAGTGTGTTTGGTAAAAGTGGTGTTGTCTCAATATGTATACCATGCGCATGGTGCCATGGTCCATTTCATCTAGGACTTAAATCTCTATATGATCATCGGGTATCACTTGAGTGACAGTATTTGGTGGCGTTGATGACATTGGTCAATCACAATGTCACAATCCTTGTGAAAGAGAAAAAAATCACTTGTAACATTGTGATTGACCAATGTCACCAATACCACCAAATGTTATGTCACACAAATGCTACCCGTGATTATCAGTGTAAAAATATGAACCATCAATGTTGGGTGCCAATAATATGGGAGACCGTAAAATTCAGGTATAACCACAAATTAAAAGTACTTAAAAATCATTTAAAATTAATCTAATAATGATCGATGGCATCTTTTGAAAATAGAAATTTCCGGTCCTCTTCGTCTTTAAGAATGAGACAAGGATCCGGTGTTGAATATCTTAATATTAATTGAGTTTTAAGATGCACATACTCATTTTCGATTGTTGTTATCGAGTCAGCATTAATCAAATTATTGTCTTAACTGTGAGGACAAGAAAGAGCACGTGGTTCTACTTCTATAGCTAATGACTAGTATCTTTTTCAAATATTAAACAATTTTTAAATTGTGATCCTCAATCAACCATGCATCTGTCAAATTAAATTTGCCTAGTATGCATTATAATTTATAAATAATCATTATAAATAATCAAAGTTCAATATTGGATGGTTCTTAGTTGTAGCTTTCATTCCCATGTTAGATGGTCCCCCCTTATAAAGCAATAAAATTACATGAAATTGTTAGGGCAACCACATTCCACATTGAGATTGATTGAGGAGGGAGAGGGTTCATACCATAGTCTGACAAAAGATATGGTTAGACAAGATTCTTTGGGTGTGGAAAATTACAAAGATTGTCTAGTCTCTGTATGAGAATATGGGGTGAAGTGTCTTATTGGCCTAGAGAGGAATTTCTGACAACTAAATTTGAGCCCACAAAAAACCATGACGACCAAATGTGAGTGACTGTTCAAGAGAATTTTATGTTACCAATGCTAGTTATCTACGAGTTGATCCTTCTTGGATTTTGAAATTTTGGGCAGCCTTTATTGAGCAGAATAAGGTTATTGTACTCTAATTAAGTTCATCATCACCGTTAACTAGCTCAATTAGCATGTGATTATACACTGAATATCCCAACTCAAGATACAGTATCTCTATATAGTTTTTTTCTCTCTTCTGCTGACTGAATCTCTATGGATTTAGTATTATTTAAACTGACAGTTATATTAGTTATTTGAAATTTGTGAGCATGTGCAAGCAAAGTTTGTAGAATATGAGTACGAAATACAAATTTTACTATAGAAATAGAAGTATGTATTCAGGGACCTTGCCCCCTTTTTTTCTTACATGCATGTTTTAAATTGGTTACTCACAAAGCCCACCATCATTTTAAAAAAGAAATGATATTTATACAACTATTTTTTATAACTTTTATGATAATTTTGTCTCTGACACTTATATTATGTTTTAAATTTTTCTTTCTATTATTTTAATTTTTGTGTCAATACCTCGTTATCTTTGTAAATTTATGGTTGTCCCAAAAATCGTGATTAAAATGATTGTTTAAATAACACAACTCTTTTGAAATCAAGATCAAAAGTACTTTATGAACACTCACTTCTCTATGCATTCAAATGATTTCCTACCATACTAGACCCCAAAATGTAAGAAATGTGACTTGAGGCTGAATATTGATATCATTTGTGGAGATTGAACCCACAGCATGTGGCAAATGTCCCTTCCAAAATACAACTCACAGACAAATTCTTAATCTAATGAGAATAAGAAACGTGAGAACGAGGAGAGAGATTAGAATTGTGAATCTTTCTCAATTGTATCTTTGCAAACAAAGTATTAAAAGGTCATATTTGATACAATAATTTGTAAACTCTTTGGGTTTAGTGATCTATTTAAAAATTCTAAATAATTTGGCAACATATCAAAAAAATATATATATTTAATTCATCTTTGATAAAAAATATCTCAAATTTTATAAGAAAAAATTATATAATATACTAAACATAATCGAAAAAAATAAAAATTTAAAACGATAAGCATGATTTGTAAAAAAAAAAAATGATACACATGATTTGACTCAAAGTAAGGGTCAAAAGTGTGAAAAATAATATTTTAAAGGACCGAACATTGAAAAAATATTTTAAAGGGAATCAAAACAAAATTTAAAAAGTTTATAGAGACAAAAAAAAAACATATTTAACATTAAATTCTAATCAAGGACGAAAAAAATGAAAAATAGCATAATAGTATTGGTAGGAGAGTGTGTCCGCCTATGTACCTTGTGGCCATCTAAATTACTTCACAAATTTTCATTTTCTTTTTAAAGGAATTCACAAATTTTTATTGTGATCTTCAAATCAATAATTGTCTCAGTCAAGATGACAAGGGAAAAAAAAATACAAAGGAGGTCATTGAGATTTATTTATTTTTTAAAATTTCGATGTTCTATAATTCATCTGTTTCGCGGTGTAAGAATAAGACATTCCTCTTAAAAAAATTGTTTAATTTTTTATCTCCAAATAGTATAATGGTATGAATCACACGTGTTAGGTGTGGATAAATGAAAGAATACAGCTCTCCCGTTGCACAAAACACTCTCATCCTGCAGCCATGCCTATTTTACCCCTGCGCTAGTAAAAAAACGGAACTTAATTTTTACACAAGTGTGATTTAAGTCACGCTACGTGAGTTAACTTACGCTGGAATTAACACATGCGTGAGTTAACTCACGCTAGTTTATTATTCCAAAGTAGCAAGATTGTTCCAAAACCTGACTTTCATGAAACACTCACAAAACTCTCTTCAATAATTATCAATGTCTAAATTGCATGAAGGACCAGAAAAAGCTGATGTCACCCAACAAGCATGTTGAATCATTAATTACATAGAAAGTATATCTCATACTGATTTTGTAGTATAACTGGAATTTATGCTTTATATTGTGTTTAATTACCATCAAAAAACGACAATCACAGTGATCAACCATGCTGAATCATCAATATATGTGAATAATAAAATCATGTATACACCGTTACCGATACGGCAAAGGATAAGCCATGCAGTACTTCATGTTTTGGAATTTTAAAACTAGCGTGAGTTAACTCACGCATGTGTTAATTCATGCGTGAGTTAACTCACGCAGCGTGACTTAAGTCACGCAAGAGTAAAAAAAAACAAAATTTTAAGTCAAGTTATATTTACACTTGCGTTAGTTAACTAGCGCAGGGGTAACATTGGCATAGCTGCAGGGTGAGAGTGTTTTGTGCAGGGCGGAGAGCAGGATTCTAGGAAAGGTGGGTTTCAACGGCTTGAATAAAGGGAACTTATTTTTCCACTCTCCAGACTTCTTTTGCACCTCTATTTTTCTTATTTTATTGTCGCTCAGATTTTATAATCCAAAATATATTTGAAACTTTACTAATTATAAATTTTGAAATGTATATTTCTACATTTCAATCCCCTTAAATTGCAAAGTACCCTTCTTCTTTTTTAAGATTTGTTTTTCTTCCGGATTATATAATCTCGAGTGTGTTTTCCGGCTTCAGATCAAATATCACCTTCACCATTTTTCTCATTATGGAAAGATAATATTTGATTTAGGGAAGATGAGACATCACCCGTTACTTAACGAGACAATTTGTTGACGTGGGTTCGAGATGAAGCAAGGAAGCTAGGATTTACGATTGTTATTGGATAATCAAATAATAAAGAAAATGGCAGAAAACAATTTGTTAATTTGATATTTGAAATAGGTGGCTCCTATATTATGTTCAAGAAGTTATCCAATCATAAAATAGCTAGTTCAGTTAAATGTAATTGTTCGTTTTGAGTGAGAGATTATTTGTTGAGTGCTGGTAATTGGAGTCTTAAAGTCGGGGGCGAAGAACATTACCATGAGATGGCTCAAACCTTTCAAGGTGATAAAAAAAAAATGGACGTCCAAGACCATAAGAGAATAGGTTTGTTCTTGAGTTGATAACTTCAATGATCATTCCAAGAAATATTATGACCACTTTGCATGATGGAAATGGTTGAAGTGCAATTAACATCAAACATATTTATAATGCACGTCACCAACATGAGCGGTCTATAAGAGTCCAAAATCATAAATGCAACATCTAATGAAATTCTTGGTCGAAGATAAGTATATGCATAGGAAGTTTGCATATTCAAAGATATTTTCTAGGTTCATCTGAATTACGTCGAGTTGTTTAACACATTTCTTATTGTTCTTGTGATGGATTCCAATTTCAAAACCAATAAATATTATCTTCAATTGCTTGGGATTGTTGATGTCACTTCTACCGAGTTGACATATTCTTTTGCATTTGCTTATATATGTCTTAGAAGGATGATAACGTCGCTTAGAATCTAGAAAGGTGTAGTTATTTGTTGAAATCTCCAGTTGTTACTCTCGAAAGTGATTGTCACTAAACAGAACAATGCTTTGATGAATGTTGTTGAAAGGTTTTTTTCCAAAATTTATTGCTCTTTTGTGTCAGTATTACATCACCCAAAAAAAAGTAAGAGAAAATATAAGACAATTGAAAAGTTAACGAATGTAAATCTACACATTACACTTTGATTTATTTTAATATAAATAAATATTTTTATCATAGCAATAAGCATTAATTCACCATTTTAGAAATCAAATTTCCTTTCATTGAAAATTTCATTATTAATTTTATGATTTTACTATGTAAAATCTAGGGCCCGTTTGTTACGGATTAAAATAAAAGTGATTTTGATATAAAATAATTTAGAGATTTTATGAAAAATCAGAATCTATTTTGCGTTTGTTTAGCGTAGTAAAAATTATTATTTTTTAAACAAATAATCTAGTTTGTTTGGATACAACTATATAAAAGGGAATTTTTGTTACAAAATTAGTTTAATTTTGTAAACTATATTTTCTCTCTTCTCTAAAAAAAAAACTATTTTTTAAGAAAATGCTCTTAATAGCTTCTCATTTGAAGCTGTTTTTAGATTATGATTTTTTTAAAAAGTTGTAACAAACGGATGTAAAAGTCTTAAAAGTGATTATTTTATTTTAAAAAGTGATTTTTTTTTAAAAAAAAATCTATAACAAACGGACTCCAATTTTAAGCTTATTTTTACTAGACTTTAGAAATTTGTCCAATATTTTTATTTTATATTGTATTAATTCAACAAAATTGATAACTTTTGATTATATTAAATGAAGAAAATTATAATAAATAACACACATTGTGTTTCTTTGAAATTGCCCAATATCTTTATAAATCAAACATAAAAAGAAGAAAAATGCAACCAAATATATTTTGAATAATATTTTTTTTAAAAGTAGTAATTTAGTGTAATTAGTGAGTTAATTTGCATTAACCATCTCCTTGTCTGTACTCTCTACCTCTTCTGATTGAAACCACAGAAGTAATATTGGCACTTTGCTTACAGTTGCAAGTTAAGACTTCACACACGCTATTCCCCCCTCTTCTCCGATCCACACGATCACTCCTCGTCTTCCCCAATCAACCTAGGGTTTCATCCAATTATGAATTGTGAAGTTTGCCACCTCAAAGAACTCGTAAACCTTCTTCTTCTTCTTCTCACACCCCCTTTTTCTACTATTCGCACCTCTCCTTCTTAATCATTTTTCAATTTTGCAGGAACTCGAACACTTTGAAATTCGCGAAATTCTCCGATGTATATTGCACACCATTATTTTTCATCGTGCTTTAGGTCTTGTGCGTCCCAAAGATGTAGACTTGGAACTCTTTGATGTTACCTATGTACGTTTTATATTTCTATTGTATGTGATTGTACTGAATTATGTCATTTCACAATTGAATGTAATCACATTTGTCGGTGTAGAACACCGATACCGGACACACTTTCGATCATAAGGTGTTACAAAGTTTATATTTTTTACAATAACATTTCAATTTCCAGTTTTGTAGTGAATTGTGCTAAAAATTTTGTTGTGTAGGTGCAATGTGGAGAGGTGGAGGTTGAAAACAAAATAGAAGAGAAAATTGAGCAGTTTATTTGTTGGGTGGAGAAACATCCAAACAAGAAGAGTCAGGTTAGATATTTGCTTGTGGATTTTTGCTCTTCGGAGCCGTGTTCGCATAGTTAGGGTTGAATTTAGGGTCAGTTCTAGATTGGAAGTTAGATGACAATTTTGTTTAAGTAAAAGTAAATGAAAACAAACAACTTTTCTTAAACCATGCTCTATTTATTTTGTCTAAATACATCATTTTGGACTTCGTTTTTTATATCTTTTAGTCTGAATTATCGTTCTGCTTGGTTGGATGATGATCGCGATGATGATGTGTTGTTGTCTTTAATGGGGAAATTTAAGTATAAAATCATACGGCAAGTTGTATAATTATGGTATCACTTGATCCATGTTTGAAGAAGATCACAGATAGGATTCAAGATGGATTAACAAATTGCTTGTGATAATGATTTTCCTATCAAACATAAAGGAGAATTTTTACATAATCCAAGTGCAAACCAAATAAAAACTGTTTTGGATATGAGAATGCTAAGGTGGCTTAGTGCACTTTCAAGAAAGATTAGCTTTTGGAATAAATGATTGAGAGAATATTAGAGCAGCGCTTATTGAGTAGAAGATGTGAAAAATCACCTAGGACGATTTAGTCATGTTAGCAGTCCAATGGCTTTAATGAAAGGAGTGGAGTATTCTGTTATTGGTGTTTTATTCATTGTTCAAAGCAATTTGTTTCAATCTTATGATGATATGTATTTACGGAAACACTGTTTGAAATGTTGATGTAAAATAAACAGGCATATAGGGCAAGGAAGTTGCTTAATTGTAATCAAGTTTTCTTATAGGGCTCTGAATTTGATGATGCAGATATGCTTATCTTTCTATGAGGTTAAAAACAAACAGGCATCTTGGTTCAGTAACAGGATAGAACGTTTGTATTGGGAGCAATGGTATATTAATCTGAATGTAGCCCAGCATTTGAAATCGCATTCTAGCAAATCTCATCATTCTAAACTTGTTGATCCAGGAGGTGCAGTTTCTTTCCTTGTTCCATAAACTAAATTCTTTCATATTTCACTTCTACTGTGCAAGTAGTTTCTTCTGGCACCCTCACTCTTTAATTGTCACTTACGTCATATTTCTCACGAGTAGATGGAACATTGGAGGATAGAGATGCTCGAAGTGCAGCACTTGAAGTATCGCTTCGTGAGGTTTTATTTCAAATAATTAAATTCGTCAACGAGAAGAAGGATCATGTTCCGCCAATACCAAATCTAGAGGGTGCTATTTCATTTCCCTACGAAATAACAATACCTAGGTAAGCTCTGTATACTCTGCCCAATCATATCCCATTGTAATTATGCATCTCATATATATTTTTCATATTTTGATATCTTTGATTCGGGATGACTGTTCTGCTTTGTTGGATGCTGATTGTAGTAAAGATGTGTTGTTGTCTTTAAAGGTCAAATTTGAGTATAACACCATACAACAACTTGTATAATTTTGGTATCTTTTGATCCATCTTTGGGAAATCAGATATAGGATTCAAGGTGGATGAACAAATTGCTTGTGGTCATGATTTGCCTATCAAACATAAAGGAGAACGATACGAAACTATTAGGTCAGCAATCCTATATTGTAGTTTATATTACCCATTCAAGTGCAAACAAAAAAAAGTGTAGTGGATATGAGAATGCTAAGGTGGATTAGTGAACTTTCAAGAAAATATTAGTTTTTGGAATAAATGTATTAGAGAAAATTAGAGGAGCACTTATTGAGTAGAACGCGTGAAAACATACCTAGAACGGTTTGGTCATGAATAAGAATAGATAAATACCCACCCCCACCCCCCGGAAAAGAAGTAGAAAAGCTATTTTTGAAAAAACTTCCCTCTAAATGGCTTTAGTCTTTTACTGCAACCTATGTTTTCAATGGATCACCCTAGTGTCAATCCAATTTACATATTCATGAATAGTGTTAAGTAACATATATTATTAAGAGGCATTGCATCATCTTAATGTTCATAGAATTTTAATTTTGCTGAAAACAAGCCGCCTCTTCGCCATCATTTTCTTAATCTATGCTTAAAAATCCTTATTTAATTTGATTTAATGAAGTTGTTGTGGGTGTTGGGATGTGAATGTCCTACACTTAGTGGTTGGTGGACATTTGCATGGAAGTTGGTGATAAATTCTATTTTGAAGGAAGTGCTAGTGAGTGAGCTTGGCAAATTTTAAATGCTTTTATTATGTTGAGTGAAATTAGTGCTGGCAGCATTGTTACTTGTCTACAGTCGATATTCTGTTACTCATTAATCGTATTTGTATAGAAATTTGACAGTAGTTTTTGGATAATGCACATTTAACAGTGATGAGAATTCCCCTCCACTATTGGTTTCCTTGTTTTTCTGATGCTTCTGTGAGGAATTGTAGCATAAAAATTTGTAGTAAAGTAGGACATTTAATCATTTAAACAATGTAAGTCTTATGCTTTGCACATCGTTGTGATCCCATTAGCATATTTTTATTGTTGAGGAAATAAGTATCCAGATTGGGCTTTAAATTTATAAGGCTGTAACTCTGGATTTTTTTTTTTTTTAATAAATCCGCTTATTGTTAGGTGTTGGGTACTTGGTAATCTACCTGAAGAGCATGTTTTATGTATAGTTTGAGTTCCTTGTAGCCGAATGCTTATACTCACAAACATGACTTTTTCAACCTGTATTTTTCAGTCCCTTGGCTCTTTGATATTTTATATTTGGTTTAATCGTACTTTCAGACCCTCTATTCTCAAAATAAATGACAGCCAATTTCCTTCTTTCTAAAATCCCTAAATTTTCATTTTCTATTTGGATGTTTTTAATGGATTTTGGGATATGAAACAACTTCAAAGTTTAGAAGTTTAGTGGAAATTTGATAAAATTTAAAGGATTTTGTAGGATGTGAAATTTTATTTTTTTTGGTTGGAAAGTTCGAGTAGAAGAGATTTACAATGATTCATTCAATACAATTTCTGAATGTGGAGTGAAAAACTAGAATTTGAGAGTTTAAGCAAGAGGAAAGTGATAGTGGGGTCTTAATTGTAGTATGATAGGTATATGTATTGCCAATCATAGTCTTCTAGATCTTCACTGTCGCCTATTCTGATGTCACTAATTTACTCATAGTTACTGACATGTTGAGCCATTGGAAAAGAAATCTGTAAATCAACAAGTTGGATGTTCGTTAGGGTCCGAGTTTCTACAAAATAACTGTATGATATCTGCCCTGGTTTGTGGAACTTGCTAGGCTGAACCGCTGAAGTGCCATCAAGCGTCTGGCAATATCTACTCTGTTTAGTGAACTCTATGACACAATAAATAAAGATCTATTTTTGAAAAGAGAGACATAATCAAAACATAACTTATATTTGGAGTATACCTATTCAATTTTTCATCTTTGCATTGGCTGGTAAGATTAATCAGCAATTGTTGCATAAAGCCAAAATTTTGAGAACATATGTATTGGATGAAGATTTCTACTGCAGGGGTCTTGTTTGATAAGTTTTAGTTTCATGTACTTCTTTTCAATTTTGCTAAAGCTGCCAAGTTAACACTGATGTTTTTTACCAGTTCATCGGATTCTGCATTTGGGATGGACATGATCAAGAGAATGCTTCAAACTGGGCATCCAACAATGCTAAGTTGATCTTTAGAGTTTATAGAAAAATTTATGGAGTTAAATGGATTCTTGTTCTTATGTTGAAGCTGGAAATCTTGTGCTAAAGAAAGCTAGAGGAGAAGGCTAGGTTCAATCTTTCTGTAAATAAAAAAGAATATGTAAGAGCTAGATGAGCCATTTGTCTTTTCAAACACTTCTCCTTTCAAAATCTCAATTGTCATGATATTGTATGTATTTCATTGTCTTCTCTCCAGAGCTCAGAGTTCTGTAGATGAGTATGCTAGTTCCAAATCATCTACTTTATATTTGTATATATCTGCTTGAGTTTGTGAACCCCACTTGTATAATTCTAAGCAATTACTTCATGAATCTCCATATCAGCTTTTGCCTGATCTTGAAACACTACAGGAAACGGGAGGATATAGGTTCCAAACATGCTTCGATGTGACTCATAAGGCAAACACTTTGCTAACATGTGACAGACATAATAGCGTTACAAAATAACCAAGTGGTTAATGAGTCCCATCTAAGAACAAATTGTTTGGAAGACCATTAGTTTGATTATTCGATGGAACAAATCTTAATTAGATTCTTGACTGAACATTGAATTACTAGAGTCCCTTTCTCTTGAAAATTGGGGGACTAACAAAAAAAACATGAATGTCATACAAAATGTGCCTCATGTTCCTCACAGGTGCCAAACAGTAGGTTCCAAATGTCACACATGTAAAAAAATAAGTTAAAAGTTACCATTAGTCACTTAAGTGCAATGCCAATGAGTTCTCTAATTAGGAAATGGCACAGGATGCGGGGGAGTATTTCATGACTAATTAGGGACTTTGATTAGTGGGTTCTCCCTCCATCCAGTAGCTTGCAACATTCTTATAGCTAAACTTTTAAGGGCTAATTGACGACTTTTTTTTTCAGATTTATTGGGGTAAGGAACTTCCGCCAAGTTTTGGTTTACATGTAATCACTTTGATTTAGAAAGGGTAAATAAACTATTGTCACTTTAGTGTCAAAGGACTTGCAGGTGTGTTAAGCGAGAGCTAAAAGTATCATATTAGATTAAAAAATGATGTTGATTAATATATAAGTGAGATGACTCATATACCTAATTTCTTACGATTTTGGGTGAAAATCAGGGTGAAGTTAGAAATCTAACAAACATGGGCGAGGGGGTTACAAATTTT
This sequence comes from Medicago arabica, assembly GCA_946800305.1. Classification (NCBI taxonomy): domain Eukaryota; kingdom Viridiplantae; phylum Streptophyta; class Magnoliopsida; order Fabales; family Fabaceae; genus Medicago; species Medicago arabica. Next base: position 43,255,826 of record OX326968.1, on the reverse strand, counting down.
TTAAATAGGCTTACTTGCACTTTTGTTTTTTTATTTTGAAAAGATTGAAGTTTTACTTCTCTATTTTTTATTTTTTTTTAAGTAGGTTTTTGATTCATCTCTTCTACAAGTTAATAGGAATGTCCTCCCTGCTCGTATTTTGGTGCTATTTTTGCTAACGTGGTGTTATCTTTAATGAAGTGGATAATTGATTATTACAATATCGATGTCATTAACATTATTGTTTATTTTAGAAATATGCACTGTTCATTAAAAAGGAAGTTTAAATAAAAATTAAAGAACTCAATTAAATATGAATAAGAAAATTATGGAGCATCCCAAGGTTTCGTTAAACCAAATAAAGAACGTCTTCGTGAACTTAACTCAATTGGTATGAACAAATGCATAATATATGTAAAGTCTGAGGTTCAAACTCTAGCTACCACCTAAACTCAAGCAAAAAAACACTTTATCTGCCGCTTCAAGAATAGCTTTTGTCGCACGATGCAAGCTCCCAATCAATGGTACAAGAAGATTGATATCTTCATGACCCAACATAAACTCACAATGATGTTAGGATATCATTTATATGCTTATTGTTGGGGAAAATAAATAAGTCAACTATAACCAATCACAATAAAGCATCGAGAAAATCACAATAAAGCATCGAGAAAATCTTTTGTTATGAAAGATGTGTGTGCGGTGAAAGATTCTTTGGATGAAGATAATTATATTGTTTTAAAAGTAAATGCCGTGCTGCATAACCCGTTGAACTTTTTGGTTGAAGAAATCCTTTTAAAAACAATATTTATAGATTTAGAAGACACATATTATCATAACTCTTTAAACTTTTTGTAGAAGATTGATAACCTCTCATGCTAAGAAATCAACGGTGTCAACACAAATGATATAACAGGAATCTTTCCTTTGAAAAAGAGAGCTAAGAGTGAAGACAAAAAAATAAGTTTAAAACATGCTTGTTTCAAACCACGTTTCTTTTTATCCTTGGATTATAATGTGTCATAAGTGCCAACCACATATAACAATTCACAGCACAACTTTATGTACTATCAGTTATTTGCTTAAAAAATACTTCGCATTTATTTGGTGAGATTCTCCTCGAATATCATAATTGTATATTCAAAAGTGATTTTATCGTGCAGTTTTAAAACTGAATAAAATATGAAGATAATCTAAACAATTTATTTTGTGAAAACATTTTCAGTTTTCTTTTAAATTGCTAATAAGAAGATGTGAAATTCTTAAAATGAATCATCGTGATGGAGATAAGGGATGCAGATTTCCTCGGTTTCACTTGAGACAGTGCAGAGGACATCAATATCATTCAATTACTTTAATGTTGAAAGATCTACATGGAGTAGTGAAAAATAAATGGTTTATATCTCATTGGACTTTCCAATCACAAGAAAGAATTTACTTCCGTTGGTTGATATGTAAGTTAAAGATGAAACGTTTCTGAAAAATAACAAAAACATTTTTTAAACATTCTTATTGTTTCTAATAAGATAATACATATAAATTGTTAAATTCAAGAATCTAGCAACTCATTGTAGTAAATTTAACACTAAAAATATTTTCATAAAGTAAACACTTCTTATAAAACATTTTATTTGAGTTGTTTTTTTTTGTTTTTGTAAAATGGTACAACACTCACCACTGCGCAAAGAAAAACACATTTTAAGCACCGGCTAGAAGCTTAAAAAAAATATTTAAAAAAATGTTAGAAGAATAGAGAAATTTACACAAATGCCATGTGTATTTGATTGAAAAAAAATTATAAGTATTTAAGTTTATTAGTCTACATTAATTTTTGATATAATTGTCTACATTAATGCAGATTGATAATATTTCAATAATTTAAGTTTATTAGTCTACATTAATTTTTTACATATCTAAATATATTATTACAAAATAGAGTTGAAATATTTTCCCAAAAATAAGGATATCCCTTTGAAAGTTGTGTTGTTTATTTGTCGGTTGTTCCGTGATAGGTTGCCTACAAAGGACAATCTTTTTCGTCGCGGTGTCCTTGATCATAATTCCATGGAGTGTGTGGCAGGATGCGGTTCGGTTGAATCGTCCGTTCACTTGTTGTTACCTTGTAATTTTTTGGGTGGCATTTAATTTATAGATGGCTAGGTATTTATGCGGTTGTCCCTCAGCATGTGTCGGATCACTTTATTCAATTCAGTTTCAGTGGTGGTCCCGCAAAGACTCGTCAGTCAACTTTACAGGTTATATGGTTTGCTACAGTTTGAGAAATTTGGAAGGAAAGAAAAATAGGCTAGTTACAGATAAAGCATGCTTGGTTCTACAGATGGTGGATAAAATAAAGTCGCTCGCCTTTATGTGGTTGAAGGCGAAATATGCTTCTCTTCCCTTCAATTTACATGGTTGGTGGTTAAATACGTTCATCGTGCTGGGCATAGGCTAATTTTATTTCTTTTCATGTTTTTTGCTCCTAATCAGATTCCTTTGTATATATTGTTTGAACTTTGTTGTTTCTTCCTTAGTACACCTTGTGTTAGGATTGACACTTTGATTTGGTGATATATTTCATTTTAGCCTCTTTAAAAAAATTGACATTTAAAAGAGATTCAATCCTAAAATATAAGTCTACGACATGCGATAAGTCAAAGTCAAATTTAAACTTTAAAATTTTGACAAATCAAATTTAAACTTTAGAAAATTCAACTTGGTACAGCCTATTTCTAACCCTACTTTATAGTTGGGAATTTGAATGACCAATGTATTCCCTTACATCAGCAGTCTTCAAATTAAAATTGGATAATTCATTAGACTTGGGCATTACCAACTAAATCTCGTGCCGTGCATAACAAATCCCGTCTGTGCATTCTTTTTCAAATTCACATCAAGAGTTATTGACGGAAGAAACTATTATTTTGATGCATCCTCCTTTCTCTTGTCTTACGTGTGTAATGAACATGTACCAACTTGTGAATTTGACAACGAAGGAATGTGTTTTGTCAACTAGCCTGGTAATTAGAATTTCACATGAAAATAAGTAAGACGTTTGATATTTAAACTCTGACTCCTACATATTACAATACAATGTCTCTACCAATTAATATATGTTCACGAAGACCGTACAGAAGTTTATTCATTTAAAGTAAGAACCAACCAAAAAGAGCATTCAAACCCAAACACAACCAAAAAGAGCTTCAAGGATCACTACAAGATTTCAAACAAAACTATAGAAAGCAACTAATGATATCGACAAAATATTGTAAACAGCAACTCCTCAAGGGACACAAACTATAGAAAGCAACCAGTCATGAACCATAGCTTGATCTTTGTTATCTTTCAAATATCTTCACCATAGCAATATGATCTCTAAAACAACCTCAAAGAAGATTACTTCACAATGACAAAAGCTCATTTGTTATTTTAATCTGAGACATCCTATTTCTTCAAAAAAAATCTGAGACATCCATCAAGTTTCAGTATCAATGGATGAGATTCAATCCTCCTTAATTTCTGACTGTTACAAATCAATTATCTTACCAATAATTGACTTTCAAGAATCATAACCAAAAATTAAAGTGATATCATTATTGTCTCAATTTATTCCGATCAATGATACTTATACAACTATTTTGCGATAATTTTTTTCTTATGTTTTTTATTGATAAAAAATAATATAGAGAGAAAAATGAAATTAAAAAATGCGAACACAATAAAAATATGAGAAAAAGTTGTCCAAAAATTGTCTCAAAATAGTTATAAGAATATTTACAAATTTAATAATTTGGTTACATGTTTCAACCTTTTGTTTTTTTTTTTTTGTTTTGGTCTTAGATGAAATGCTACAAAATTGTAAGATCCCGGGTTCGAATCTAGATCACGACATTCAGCCTTGCAATTTCGACAGTTAAACTAAGATTTCTAGAGTCAATCTTCTAACCGCACTTCCAACTCAAACTAGACTATGCATCATATTTTGTCAACATATGCCAATATCGACCAATCTCTTGACTTTTCTTCTTTCATTGTCTATATATACTCTAGGATAAGGATGTGGAAAACAATATTAAGCAACAATAATCATCATGAGTACACAAAATTTAATTGCTAAGAAGCATTATGTTCTTGTACATGGTGCTTGCCATGGTGCTTGGAGTTGGTACAAGGTCAAGCCACTTTTAGAATCTGCTGGTCATGTTGTCACAGTACTTGACCTTTCTTCTTCTGGAACCAACTTGAAGAAACTTGAAGATGTTGATACAATTGCAGAATACTCTGAACCATTGTTGAAGCTAATGGCAACAATTCCACCAAATGAAAAGGTGATTCTTGTGGGTCATAGTCTTGGAGGACTTAACATAGCTCTTGCAATGGAACAATTTCCAGAAAAGGTCGCTGTTGGTGTTTTCTTAACAGCTTTTCTGCCGGACGTTGAACACAATGCTTCTTATGTCATGGAAAAGGTTTGTTGCTAAGCTTTGACAATATTTTCTAGTTCATTTCATATAAAAAAAATCACAAATATAATTTCTATATGGAAATAACGATCGCCCCAGACAGTTTTTATGAGATTTTGTGTGTTTAATTTATTGAAAATTAAAGTATTTAATCTTTTTAAAGAATAATTTTTTTAATAAGAGTTTTTCGGTCCAAAGATAAAACGGGATCGAACTTTGATCATATTTATAACATCTAACCTAACAATTTCGACGACCGTTTGAACCATTTTTTCCTTTATATCACATGTTCTTCTGCCCTTAAAAATATATATACTTTTTCCCCCTTTTTTATGCTTTATTATATGTTTCTTGTAGTAGTAATTTATTTGTCCTTTACAATAAAATGGTACCGAAAATGGAAAGTTTTGTTGGCACCTTGAATTACCGCTATCCAACAAATGTGTATTAGTCCACAGTTTGCCTTTAGGCATCAGTTTCTTTCAGAAATACTCCATATACTTACCTTTTGTATCCGGTAGTATCAAGAATTAGGATTTCCTGCTGTTACAGCATGACGCTGTAAGAGATTAGGACTGTCCAATCTAAAACGTGTGGTTCAGATTGGTTAGCATGATTTTGTACCTGCATTAATCTGTACCGTTTGATCTTTAATTAATGGTCAGGATCCTTTACGGCGTGAAAACTGCGTGCTTTACTACAGCAGGGAATCCCAATCCAGAATTTAATTGGTACACACGTTATTCACATGACAATTTTTTTAATAATTAATGGGTTTAAATTCGGGACCACTTCTTATCTCTTAGTTAAAATCAGTTGACTTATCATACTCTCTACTTGGATATACACATATAAGAACACATGTTATTTAATTATGTAAAATAAAATATTATTGAAGTCTTTCTTCTTTTATCCTTTTATCGTTTATGTCAAATAAAAATTATTTATGATTGTGATCAAGCAAGTATTCCTCTTAATTTGAATGTGTGGTCTATTTTTTTAGAACAAAATTTAGATTAGAATATACACACTACCATGTAAAGTTTAGAGAATCACCAACATCAACGAGGATTTGCAATAAAATTTTATGTATAATTTATCAATTGCATAATTTCATACTAGAACACAAATCACATCTATGTAAGTAAAAGACCTAATAACTTATGTCAACTGCAATGTGTGATCCATTTGTTTTATAAATATAGGATTTATTAAGAATTTTTTCATAGAAGAAAAATAGATTAGGGAATGCACATCTCCTGCAAGGTCCGAAAAAACCATAAACCTCAATAAGAATTTACAATTGTATCTACGTATAACTTAGCAATTGTGGAATTTGAGACTTGAACTTAAGTCACTACGTATGCACGCAAATAGTTCTACTTGTCGTTTATACTTCAATTCAACATCATAGTATTGATTTGTCTTTTTTTTGGTAGTGATTATATTGATTTGTCTAAATACATACTCCTTCATTACTTTTTAATTGTCACATTTACAGAAAACTTGTGGTCCAGTTTACTTAATTGTCTTAGAAAACTTGTGTTCCTAGTTGCCTGTCGTTTTAAAATTCAATTAAACATCATTATTGAAGAGATATGAAATTGAGGGAGTAATTATCTTTACCATTATTAATATTATTTTTTGTATAAACTTTAACAGTATATTGAGAGTACCCCGGCGGCTGAATGGTTGGACACTGAATTCTGCCAGAGTAGAAACAAAACATCAATGTACTTTGGTCCCAAATTCTTGTCAAATAAGCTCTATCAACACTCCTCCACCGAGGTAACTACACGTTAAATTAAAAATAATTCCTTGTCTCATCCTAGTACTGTATAATTAAACTAATTTCAATCGATTACTTGAAGTTTGTATTAAAAATGGAGTACAATTTAACGATACTAATAAAAACAAAATACTTGGATTTGGCAGGATCTTGAATTGGCCAAGACTTTATTGAGGCCAGGGTCCCTCTTTATGGAAGACTTGACTCAGCAAGATAACTTCTCTAAACAGGGTTATGGGTCAGTTCCACGTGCTTTTATTGTTTGCAATGAAGACCTTGCAATTCCATTGAAATTTCAACACTGGATGATCCAAAATGCTGGGATCAATGATGTATATGAGATCAAAGGCGCAGATCATATGGCTATGATTTGCAAGCCACAAGAACTATGTGATTCTCTCAATCAGATAGCTTTAAAATACTTGTGAATTAATGAAGTATTCTTGGTTAAGCTTAATTTGTTGGATTTGAATTTTACTTTTGTCCAAAATAAAGGAATCAGCATGTTAGAAACTGCGAGAAAATTTATTGTCAGTGGTTGCTTGCAGCTTCTGTCTTTTTCATGCATGTATGCATCTTTATAAATTTTAGAAATATATTGTTTAATCATTTGGGTTATGTGTAAATGTAATTTAGTGCTTTAGTTAGCTAGGATAAAAAATAATGACCTAGGTAGCTAATTGGTAGTAAATTAAGTAGGAATAATATAATATTAAAATTATGTTAGCAACACTCTCTAACATACAATCTATTATTGTTGAAAACTGTATGTACATGTCCCACTAATTTCAACAAATACAATAATGTGTGTTGAGAAGATTATATTAGAGTGTGTATTGTTAAGACTTCTTTATAAATTAATAAATTAATGCCAATGAGAATTGTCACAAGTGACTAGATGATTTTGCTTTTCTGTTACAAGTGGCTTAATGATATGGAATAATAGAATATCATGAAATGGTTAGTAAGGATAATCCTTCTTTATTTTTTCGTCTAAACAAGTAGGGATAATCCTTTTGTTAATAAATACAAAATCACCCAAACCATAATTGAGTGGATAAAGTATACCAAGTTTTCAGCCAGAAATGGTCCGGTTAAATTAACTAATAAAAAATTTAGTAAATTCCTCATAGATGTATTTTAGAACTAATTTTAAAGCTAACATTTACTTTAATTTTAAAAGTTATAATATATGCTAAAATAAAATTAATTGACAAGGTCTCGAATGATTTTAAAACTTATGAAAATTTGCAGACTTATCTACTAAAAAAAACTAATAATTTAGTGATTGAATTGATGAAACTTGGTGTCTATAATTTTAGCAAGAATAACTCTTGAAGAAAGTGGATCATAACTCATACTGGTTCTATTTAATTAATACATGTTTACCTATGGTTTAATGACGATTAGACCATTGAACATTAAAAAAGCATGTGACTAATCTTTCAGACTTGAATTCTCTTCTCTTGGCTATGCAGACTGCAACCCCTCCAGCTAGGGAGCGGTCCTTGGATTAATCTCCAACGAATTAGAGCATTGCTCACCCTAAAACATGTTCACTTGGATTACTAATAGGATATGTTACAAAAGGTTCTCGAGAAAAGATCATGCTGCAGTTCAGAGTGAATGGACTAGTACCTTCAAGAATGGAAACAGTAATAGGACTAGGCACTACTCCACTATTTCAGATTCTATGTACCCGATGTCCGTGCTTTCACTCACCGGACTCTCTTCAGAGATGGCATATAAGTATAGATCAATTGATTCATCGAAAACTCAAACATGTGTAGTGACCCAAGATTATATGGAGATACTGCAAGCAGCCATTTCACTCCTTTCTGTCCATCATTGCTACGACGTACCTGTTTTCAACGGGTGTCCCATTCAATCAGCAAACTGACATTTGAGCGTGACAACAAAATAATTTCTGGTATGTATAACATTTTGAAAACACTCAAGATGAAAGGCCTACTCACCAAATATGTAGTTCTATTACCATTAATAATCACGAGATAGCCAAGCTTCCAGGGTTATACAAAATTCAAGCAGGTTTTTTAAGTACTCATTTTCTGTCAGTCAAATCCCTTTTCTTTGCAGCATAACTCTTGAAATCTTCTTAGACTACAAGAAATAAGTTCATTACTATCTGTGGAAGGTGTATAAGAAATAAATCATTGTTAAGCAATGTACCGTTTCAAAAGAACTTCGGGGTTATATGGAAATAGGCTCTTTTGATGAAGATTTCCAATGGAATTGTTCAAAGATAGTAAACATTCTGCAGCTTTCTTAAATTGTTCAATGTTACGGTGCTTTAAGTCATATTCACTGTCTTCCTTAAAATTCTTGATATGCAATAAACTACTTCCATTTTTGTCAACTGAAGAAGGTGTTCCATCTGCAACAAAGTGTATACCATCCCCTAAAAGTTTTCTTCTCTTGCAAGATGATTGATTTAAAAATTCTCCAGATAATGAAAATTCCACAAATAATTTCCATGAGTTGCATAACAAATGCATGCATCTGCGAACAAACATGCAAAAGAGAAAATGTAAATACCAATTTTCAAATAGTAATAACTAATAAGAGTCAAGGTAAGTGCTACAACCACAATTCACACCATTCAAAAAAAAAAAAAAACCACAATTCACAACTTAATTAGTAATTTTCTTTCTTTAATTGTTTCGCCCTTGACATTAAACTAGCCATGCACACAACGGGTTTTAAACTCTGAACTTGTCCTCCACAATCAAATAAAGGAAAAAGAAATTGGTGTTTGAAACCATTTTATAAATTGTGAGGCTGACAAGATTTGTCTTCAACGTGAATCATAGATAAAACACAATAACCATAAAATTAAGGGTTAATTAAGTTTTTGGTCCTTATAAATATCTGCAGTTTCGTTTTTAGTCCCTATAAAATAAAATAACACTTTTTAGTCTCTGTGACATTTTCCTTTAGCATTTTAAGGACCAAAAATGCTGACGTAAAATGTACAGGAACTAAAAATGTTGATGGAAAATTTTATAGGGACTAAAAATACTGACGGAAAATTTTACAGGTACTAAAAAGTGTGATTTTATTTTATAGGGACTAAAAACAAAATTATGAATATTTATAAGAACTAAAAACATATTTAACCCTAAAATTAAAAACATCACAAGTGAAAATAAGACATGCTCCAAATATATCGCAGAAAAATAGTCACTAACCACATCTAGTTAATAACTTTCCCAGCTTATTTATAATCACAAACTCATTAAGGGAAATTTTGCGGTCCATAAGTAAAACATGCCTTAGAAGATATTTAGCACAGTTTATTCCAGTATCTTTTGAAATGAGATAGTCAAGTAGCACTTGATGATCATAAAGTATCTGCGTAAGTAAAGAATAAGATAATAAGTTTATATTTTTTAAATAAAAATAATGAAATGGATAATGAATTTTCCTATCTGCATGTAAGTCATGTACTATGGAAGTATAATACTAGCCTCTGAAAGAAACAGATGGAAAAGGTACACGGGATTAAAAATGTCTGACAGATCAAAAGGAAAATCTCTCTTTACATCCTGATATGCAGCATCTTTTCTTCCAGACCTACATTGAAATCTCATTATTGTGGCAGTGAATCTTTCCATTAAGCACTTACTAACAAAAGTAAAAGATTAAATACACTTGCTTACAGTTGCTGGAGACAAGATGATATGCTAAGTAATTGCAAAAGCACTTCAAACAATAGATCATCCTGCCATTCAAGTGTTAAATAACCTCAATGAAACAAGATGTTCTCAAGAGACTTAAAACTATTTGGCTAAAGGAAAACAAGAAAGACTCTGGAGTCTCATTAATGACTCAGTTTTGCAAACATATTTTCAACCTAAGAAGCATGGGTACAGAAATTCCAAAATCCCATTAAAATTTTCTAACATGAAAACAGCAGTTTCACTTTAAAAAAAATTCATGCTTCACAGCTTCCAGTACAAGATCACCCAGCCGGACATGTCAGAGTCATCATACTTATCAAACATTCATATGACCCCAGAGTTATTAAAAGCTAAATTTTCAGAATCAATAACTCTTTTGAAGACAATGGCCATGTCAGACAAGATTCAACCCCATAAACTGACGTGCATAAACATCCAGAAAAGGGCAATTACACAAACCTCATGAATATATAGCTGGATAAAAGATGACATGAAGTTCATACATATCTTCGAGTGCATTTCATAGTTGATAGAGACCTCATTTGGAAGATGGTTTTGGATCCACTTGTAAAGCTCTAGTAATCCCTTTTTTCTGCGTAAGTGGTCAAGCTCCGTATCTGGGTTGTTAGTAAATAATGAGCTCAAAGTCGAACAATCACTTCGGTTTTCCATTGATCCTCTTTGACTGATCAAATTGACAGAACAATCCAGTAAGAGGAAAATAGCTTGTCTCTGTAGGTGGCTGAAAGGTACCCCATATGCTTCTCCATCGGACAAACTCGACAAAAAAGGAGAGTCTTCCAGACAATCACCTAGATCAGACATAAATTGAGTTAAAGGTTGTAGCAGAAGCTCTTGAAAGTGGTTATGAAGGATTTCAAGCCAAGAAAAATAGTCTGAACAGTCCAAACACGAGAGTGAGCTAAGCCTGATCATCAGAATCTGCAGAGAAGAAGGTAATTGGTTTGAAGAGTTCACTTCATAGGAGCAAGATTGTCAAACTCAATAGTCTAGATAAACTCATGAATCTCCATATGCTCAGCACGCGAAGTTTTAAGAGTTTACTTAATACAAAAATAATACTTAAAACAGTTAACATAACATCGAAACAAAAATTAATACCATGTGCATAGTTATATTCAACCCTTTATACTTCTAAATTGAAGTAAGATGGGTTTCCACGCTAGACCGGACTAGATAAAAATATGCAAATATAGCATTTCAATCAAAATTGATGGACAAATTCCCAGATCATGTGATAGGTTTACAATTTAGAAGACAAAACGAGAATAACAAGCTCAAAATCAAGTGACAAATTGACAAATCAGAATGTTCAAAATTACGTAAGAGTGAAGAATGGTTGAATTAGGTTTGTTGGAGTTGGATCAACTTGGTAGAGCCAAGGTTGAACAAAAAATATTTGCTAAATTTCAATACTAGCCATGTAGACAAGTCATTAGATATTGATTTTGGCAAATATATACCAAAACACATTAAATAGAATAATACAACTATGTTTCATTGGTGCCGCATGTCTTCTCTATATTCCCGAGGACAACATGTGCAGCTATTCCTCTTCAAAAAAAAAAAAAAAAAGTGCAGCTATGTACTACAGGCTAACTTAGTCACAGCCTCAAGGTCATGGCCATCATGCTAATACCAACGAACACATTTTCAGCCTGCCATCCAACACCTAGTACAGTAGTACCACACTAGGACAGTCTAAGAAATAAATTACAAAGCTGCCAAAAATTCAGCAGGTTTCCCTTATTTATCGACATTACTAAATATCTATTATTTGCCAATGGCATACATACATCTCCAGAACTCATCAACCAATATCCACTTATTCATTTATAGTATTTTATAAGTTCTCAAAATACATCTAATGAATCATCAAAAAATCATCTATTCACAAACAACTCAAAAGAAAAGAGACTCCTATCCCTATAGTTGCATTAATTGGTGCCACGTGTCTCCTTCCATATCCTGACGACAACATGCAGCTATATACTCTACCATTGGTATATAGCTGAAGACTACACATAATGGTGAAAATTTAGTGTTTAGATGTCAAATGGAAAAGAGACAGAGAGTATATTGAATGAAACTCCGAATAATTGTTTTACATAAAACTTGCCTTATACTTCTATAGTTCTCTGTATACAAGTCTCGTCTAATAACATGGATAATGTATAATGCACTAACACAATATATCAGCTCGGGTACTAAATGTTTGATGAAAGGAAAAAAAACCCAAGCGCTAAATTAGGTTTGAGATTAAGATGGAATATTTTTGTCAAGCTTTGACAATGTTACACAGAAATACCAACAAATTAATCATATGAAAGACAAAAAAAAAACACCAAATTGTTTATTGATGAATTGAAGAATATCAATCAGGAAAGGAGAGAAATATCTTAAAAGGGTTTCCCCATACAACCAACTCGCTTACTCTTTTTCCCGTTGCAAAGTATTTTCCATTCCACTCCCTTCTCCTATTTAAGCTGAACCTCCTATACTAATACTAACCAATTTATTGTACCAACCAAACTAACTATGAACACCCTAATGTAACCAATATGAGACCAACTGTTGGTATTTGAGATCACCAACACAAACAGTTGGCAATAAAAATATATTTTTGTTCTTTGGATACCACAAAATGACAAAAGGAATTTTTCTACTAATGATAACCTTTTTTTTCTTCATAAAACTTGAAATGGAAACAACGATCACTGTTAACATTCAATCCTACATGTGATGAAAAATTAAGTTCTCAAGTTCGTGAACAAGTGAAAGAACCGTACCAGCAATTTATGTTTCATGTAATGGATGATGCAAGTCTCAGCCTTATCTTCTTTCCTGGGGAGACACCACTTCACAAGTCTAGGTATAAGATTCACTACTGTGACAAAAAGTGGATGCTTGCTGGCAGAATCAGTTTCCTCAAAATTATTCCGGTCAACCAAAGTGCATAGTAACTGTAGAAAAGTTCCAAGAAATCTGATTCCAGGATCCATAGAACCCAAATTATTGAGATGCAGTTCATTCACCGACAAACATTTCTTCATACTACAATGGTCACAACTCCAACACTCATCCAACAAATTCCAAGGCATTCTCAAAAGAAAAGAATTAACAGAGTCACAGTACACTTTGACAAGTCCATCATCATAGTCCTCCTTCAAATGTTTACATATAACACGCAACGCTTTAACGATACCAGCCACGGTTGACCAATCACAATTCCTCAGCCCATGTTGCAGCGTGAAATCAACATCAGGAGAATCCAAGTTATTATTTTCAGACGAACAAGAGAGCATTCTAGTTAAAGCCATTTCCAATGAACAGCACAACAAATGAATGAATTCACCCCAATTGTTCCCCTGAAAATCATCACAGGGAATCATAAACTACGCATAACATATTAACCTAAACTCGGTAAAACCACTACTCCCTCCATTCCTTTTTAGTTCTCGTTTTAGGTTTTTTTACACATACTATCAAATAAAACTAATAAATTTGATACTTTTGATGGAATTACTAGTATTTTTCCTATAATACCCTAAATTATTTACTCTGTAGCATCAACATCTCTAATCGAAAGTGTGTTTGGTGTCCGACACGACACTTACACATGTGATTACCTTCAATTATTTCATTTTCTCAAATTATCGCAGGTGTTGATATGTCTGTGTCAGTCGTGTCAAGTATCCGTGTTTGTGATTCATAGATTATTTATAATCACATTCCACTGACTTCTCTCTCTAAACACTTAATGATATATTATCTCAACTTATGACCGGTGTGTCGATGTGTGTGCGTCAGTGGTCGGTGTTGCATTGAACTTTGAAAATGAAGGAGTAAATAAAAACCAAATTTTCTGCAAAAGTGACAAGTAAAAAGGATCCAAGTAATTCATACCGTAGTAGACACGAATTCTGAAATTAAAACAAGAGCATTAACAGCAACATGTTGAACAAATTGACTCTTAACAGTTAACAAATTCACCTGCACGAAAAACAACACAAATAACATTAAAAAAAACGTTACACAGAAAGCATCTCAATGAATTACACATTCTAACGCTCACCATTCCAGTCACAATTTTGGGAAGACATTGATGAACAGAACAATGCTGCTCCGAACCGCACAATTCCTCTTGGTTTGAAGCAGAATCAAATTCACGAATCCGCAACTTAATTTTTCTAATGACCTACAATCAAAATTCACCAAATAAATAAATAGATAAATGATGGAAGATTGAATTGAATTTGAAGATGAGAATAACCTGAGAAGAAGCAATTAGAATTTGTTTCTCGTTCTCTTTGGTTGTTGAAACAAACGCATGTGGTTCCTGAAGTAAAATGGAAAGGAGGTTTGGTTTAGAGGATTGGTTAAGAAATGAAATAGTATAAAGATGAATTTGAGAACAGTGAAACAGACTGTGTAGGGGCTGAGAGATTCGTCGACGAGGCGGCAGAGCCACTGCAGTTCACCGGCCGGAGACATTTCCATGCTCAGTAGCTAGCTGTCTCTATCCCGAACATCAATTCACAAATGCGAAATGACTGGTGCCTCGGGCACTGGTTAATAGGGATGGCAATGAGACTCCAATGGGGCAGGGTACTATAATGTTCGTTTTTGTACCTGTGTTTATAAAAGATACTCGTCCCCGGCAACAATTTTGATGCCCGTTCATATGTCTAATGGGCATCTAAATGCTCGTACCCGCGCCCATTACCCGCACTTTAATTAAAAAAAACAAAAAAAAAAATTAGAAACATAATTGAATTTAAATCAATACATAAAATTTTGCAAATAATAGTATTTTGCCAAATCAAAAGCATTCAAAGTTTGTATGAATTAATTTTAGTGGTATATAAATTTATATATATGCGGGCTGCAGGGTGGGCTGTGCATTAGAGTGCTCGTACCCGCGCCCATGCCCGTCCAAGTTTGCGGGTAATTACCCAAGCTCGTCCCCATACCCGTAAGTGCGGGTATTTACCTGCCCATTGCGGGTATTTTTTGCAGGTGCCGATGGGCTTGGGTCGAATTGCCATCCCTACTGTTTAAGGATATGAAAAAGGAAATTATACAGTAGTTAATGCATTGAAATTGTGTAATTAATTTATAATAAAATCAAAAGCAATTTCCTTTTATGGTAATAATTCCCTTTTATGGTATACTTAACCAGTGCCCCGGAGACATCCCTTCACAAATAATTAGTTTGAGATGAATAAAACAGTAGTGCTATAGCCGGTAATTTATCACTCTAACTATCAAAAGTGAGTAATTCACTTTAAAGTGTAAAATGAATAGAGTAATGCTATATACCGGGATAAGATGTATCTTGAATCAATCATGAATGACAAATAGCTATAAAGTCGCTTCCACTAACCATACATGGGTGGATGTTGTTGAAAATAAATAAAAATTCAACTATACTATGTCACTCGTGAATAATTCGTGATGCCAATTTCGCTATAAAGCAATTCACAAATGAATAATATCAATCATTAACTAACAAATCAAAGTTAAATATCATAGGTATTTCGGAACAAATTATGAATATGTTAAAAAAACAACTTTTAATTTTTCCCACTTTACACTTTAATCACGTTACAATATCTAAATATGTAGTTCATAATGTCAAAACTAAACATGTTTTCAATATAATATAATAGCGCGAAAAAGAGAAGCAACTAATAACATCAGAATAAATGAAATAACAATTCACAACAGCTAATATACAACCCAATTTGACTTTCAAATTATTAAAAAAATAGTCTATTAGTATTTATATTTAACCCCCTCTTTAGTCTATAACTGCAAACAAAAGGATCAATAAGCACAACCAATCAAAGTTGTAAGAAATATTTATTCATATTCATTGTGTTATTATTGCACATCAAAGGGAGGGGATGACATCTGAGAGCAATTACAAGCATGTAACAGTTGATGACCTTTACAAATCTGCAAAAGCTGATGTTATTCCTAGTTTGCAGCAAAGGCATCAGCAACACCATACAGGTCGCGGTCCAGGTATGACTTTTGATTTGATGTGTCACCCTTATGCTGTAAATAAGGATCACCTTCGCAAATATGCAGAAATCGGCGAAGCTATTCATAATAGTAGGCTGCGTCAAATAGGGATGTCAAAGATATCTCTCAGTAATACTAACTACCATTATAAAATAGTACTGAATGACCTTCTCACTTCTGCAAAAGCTAGAGCTACTATTCCTAATTTTCAGCTAAGGCAGCAGGATCAAATGACTTCTGATACAGGCAATTACCATTATGCAGCAAATATCGACAACTTGTTCAAATCTACAAAACAAGATGAAACTAATCATAGTATTAGTTTGCATCAAACAGGGTTGTCGACGATATCTCTCAATAATGACCATTATGCAACAGCAACGGATGGCCTTTTCAAATCTGCAAAAGCTAGATCAATTCCTAGTTTCCACCTGAGACAGCAGGATTATACCGGCACAGGGATGACTTCTGATCTGAGTCGCAGTTACCCTTATGTTGCAAATGTGGATCATTTTCTCGAATCTGCACGAAACGGTGAAGCTATTCATAGTATTCACCTGAATCAAAGGATGAATGACCTTAATGCAATGGATACTTTTATCAAATCTGAGAGATCAGGAGGAGTTACTCACAATATTCCACTACTACAACAAAGTTCCAACAATATTCATGATGTTAGCCCGAAAAAAACATCATTGATCACTAATGATTCTCATACAACTACAGTTCTATTAGATAAAACACAAAGAGCTGAAGTTAATCAACCTTTGGAACAAAATTATCAAGTCTTGGATCCAAACAATATCATGATAGGAATGCATGTGGTTCCTCTTTCCAAAAACAATTAATTAATTGATTATAAGTTATTTGTCAACTTAATTGGAGCTAAAAAAAAAAATCATTTTATGTGGGATTTAAAGCCTGTTTGTTATAGCTTTTTTTTTAAATAGATTTTGGTTGTGTAATGTGTTTTTGTTATAATTTTTTTAACAAAGAAATTTTCAAAGAAAGTTTCAAATGAAAATTCCGTTTGAATAGTTTATCTTAAAATGTCCTTCTAAGTATTTCATCATTTAGTTATAATTTTTTTTGGATACTAAAATTTTGATAAAATCTCTAAAATAAAAAGCTATTTCAAATAGCTTTTCCTAAAAATTATTTTTGAAAAATGTCATTTTGAAAAAATATGTGATTTTTACTATGTAAAATCTCGAACAATGAATATTTAAGTTAGTGAATCTCAAAATCTCTTTTTTAACTTATATCAAATGAGTTTGAAATAACTTTTACTATTTTTGAGTAAATTTAAAAAAAAAATCTATTTTTAAAAATACAAAAGAAAATCTTTTTTTTTTTTTAAATCTAAAACAAACGGGCCCTTATTGATACTTTTTGTTGGGCCTTGTTTAGTGTTCTCTTGTATTACTTTTTGAATGTTGCTCTCCCCCTGCACAAAACACTCGCACCCTGCATGCTTTCCAATTTTACCTCTGTGCATGTTAAGTAGCGCAGCGCAACTTAACTCACGCTGCGCAAATTAGCTCACGCAGCGCGAGTTAAGTTGCGCAGAGTTATTGTTTTCGTACAAAACCCATTAGTCCATAATCCAATCACCATTTTCTTTCCCTCCACCTTTAAAAATCCGAAAAGTGCGATTTTTGGGGTCAAAATCCTCATCCGAAATCATTGCAAATCGTCAGGAAGCAAGTTTCTGCGCTCATCAAGCACCAAATATCAGGTAATGTATCATCAAAACTCATCTCATTTTGCTGGTTTTTGTGCTTGATTCGTCTGGTTTTCGTAGGCAGTAGGGCAAGGTGCACAAGTTAACTTGCGCATGTGTTAGAGGCTGTGTGACTTAAGTCACGCAGGTGTTAATGTGTTGCGTGAGTTAAGTCACGTCAATGTACAATCCTGTTTTTTGAATTTTGTGTGCCACTTTTGTTCTTGGATAGCTTGTTACACAAGTAATTTATTTACACAAGTGATTGTCACCGACAGAGATGGTGCTTTGATGAATGTCATTGGCACAGTTTTCCCTAAAACATACATCATGCTTTGTTATTTTCATATTGGGAAGAATGTAAGGGCTAAGTACATCACAGATTGTAGAGTTAACCCAAAGTCTCCTAAGGGTGCAAAAGTTGACAAGAAAGAATTGAAGAAGAGCAAGGTGAAGAATAGAGAAGTTGTTGAGAAAGTAGTGATCGCTTGGAGAGATTTGGTTGAATCTCCTACGGAGGAATCATATGCAAGTAATTTATTGAAATTCAAAGAGGTATGCATGCCATTTCCGGATTTCATAAAATATGTTGAAGAAACAGTCTTGAACCTTAAGGAAACATCTGTGAAGGCATGGATGGATAAAGACTTACATCTAGGGTGTAGAACCGCCAACATTGTTGAATCGGATCATGGAGTGTTGAAACAATATTTGAGGAGTAGCGTGGGTGATTTGGCATCATATTGGGATGAAATAGACAAGATGTTGGTCGTGCAATTTGGTGAGATACAAGGAAGTTTTGGGAGGAACAAAATGGTCTTTGAACACAATTACAAAAAAAATCAAGATGATGAGAGAGTTGGAGGGTTATGCATCTAGACGCGCATTGAAATTTATCTATGATGAATTGCAACGCTCCAAGACATTCGACTTTGAGAATGAAGATTGTGGTTATGTGCAAGCGACATCGTACGGGTTACCTTGTGCGTGTATTATTGCCATGAGGTGCAATCAAATATTGCCTCTTGTCTTTGATGATATATATCCTCATTGGAGAAGGTCAAGTGTACAAGGAGAAGAGATTGATGAATATTTTTATGTGGTGGAAGAGTGGAATGGCATTCAAGAACGTCTCAAGACAAGCCCTTACCATATGAAACTCCACATCAAAGAGATGATGTGTATGATAGCTTTTCCAGAAACCACAAATATGTGTCCACCTTCAAAAAAGGCGGTAACCAAGGGAGCACCTAAAAGAAAGAGGACTACACTCAAAATGTCATCAACGAGTCAAATCCCCTCTAGGTGGGAGACTATTGATTCTCAAAATCCGGATAGTCAACCTTCACAACCCAAGAGGTCACTTCCAAAGAGAAAAGATGCACACCTTGGCACTTACTCCCGCTCACAAGCTTCATCCTCTACTTCAAAACCGCTTCGGAGCATCCCTTACATTTCACAAATTCCAAATCTCATGAGACCTTTTGTTGAAGACATTGTGAATGTTAAAAGGGATGATCATTGTGGATTCCGGGTCATAGCTAGGCACTTGGGGATGGGTGAGGAAGATCATGTATTCATTCGTCATCAACTTATTCATGAGTTGAGAACTCATAAGAGTGACTACATGCCAATATATGACACGGAGGAGCGTTATAACAAAATCTTGAATGATTTACACCCTCCAAAGTGTACAATTGGTATTGCACCGGTAGATAAGTGATTGACCACTCCGGATATGGGTCACATTATTGCGAATTGCTACAATAGAGTCGTTGTTCTATTGACTTTGTCCGAAATGAGTGGTGTATGTGAGACATATTTCTGTTGGAACAAATGAGTTTAACAATATCACTTTTAGTTTTGATGATAACAAGGTATTAAAAATTGTCAATTGGATATGCTAATATTTGTTTAAGTGTGCAGGATCTTAGTCAAAGTTTTTATTCATAGAAAGAATCCTGTAAGAACAAATGAAGAGCAAAATCCTAAAAGAAGCTTGTTGCAATTGATTCTGGAGAGCCTGAAGAATCATCAGAAGTTGTTTCGAGAGGTTCTGAAGACAAAGAGAGTCTGAAGAAGTCGCCTCAAAGAAGTACAAGACTTCGAGAGTCTGAAGAAGCTGTTTCGAGAGGTTCTGAAGACTTAAAGCATCTGAAGAACAAAGAGAGTCTGAAGGAGCTGAAGAGAGTCTGAAGCTCAACAGAATCTAAAAGTTCGACAGAGAGTCTGAAGATTGCAAATCAAGGATTTGGTTATATGAATCTCTTAAGGCATTTCGACTACAAAGAAACGTTCACATGGAATAACAACTATCTTCTAAGTCAACTTAAGCATGGGATGCTTTGCGACAAAGAATGCAGGAAAGGGACAGAGTACTATGTACGAACTCTGTTTCCACTACTCCACTACCTTGTACTACTGGCAGCTGTGTCTACTGGTATTATCACTTCAAATGGAATGGAATTCAAAATATGTATTGAAGAACGATTACCATATCAAGCAACAAATCAACAATATTTGATCAAGCTTCTAGATGACTCTGTAATGTGTTGGATTGTCTCAACGTCTCTTTACAACGTCTATATAAAGGAATGAAGACGTGGAAAATAGACTACTGACTCTGAATGAACTATTAAGTTATTACCCTATTTGCTATTCTCCCTGAGTCATACAAACACATCAACAACTTAGAGAATTCTTACAAACTTGTTTATCCTAGAATTTTCTAAGTGTTACAGAAAACAGAGTCTTATTGTTTTGTAATTGGAACACCACTGATTGTATATCAAGTGTTCAAACTCTTATTCAATTTTCTGTAAATTGTGTCAGAAGTCTATTGCTTGTGTTCTTGAGCATCAGAAGTCTCTTAGTTGTGTCTTTGAGCATTTGAAGTCTCTTACCTGCGTGCTTGAGCATTTGGAAGTCTCTTGCTGTGTGCTTGAGCAACTTGTAATTGTTTATTACATTTTAGTGAACTCTCCTTGGAAGTGTAAGGGGGACAAGACTACTTCCGGTTTGTGGAAGGAACCTGTATAATTGCTTGTGTTCTCTCTTTCTCTTATCTCTTTACATTTTCCGCTACAACAAACTCTGAGTTTCCATCAGGTCCTAAACTTGTTCAGACTCTGATCTTGGAAAAACAGGTTCATTCTTTTTTAAGAGACGTGAAAAAGTCAACACAATTCAACCCCCCTTTCTTGTGTTTTTCTCACCTTCAGTTGGTATCAGAGCTCCGACTCTGTTGTCATAACACTTAACCGTGTGACAGAAAAGATCCAGAGAAAAACATGTCTTCCAGTGAACCTACAGTTTCTGGTGCTAGTGTTGGTGCTGCTATACCATATGACTATGGATCCAGTAACAGCAACAAGAAAGCTGATTCTGGAAAGATTCCTAAATACAACGGTGATCCTGAGGAATTTTCATGGTGGAAAACCAACTTCTATAGTTATGTCATGGGTCTTGATGAAGAACTTTGGGACATACTAGAAGATGGTGTTGGTGACTTAGAACTTGATGATGAAGGAACCGCTCTTGACAGAAAGAAACACACTGCTGTGCAGAAGAAAAGTTACAAGAAACATCACATAATTAGATGAGCACTTGTCACAGCCATTCCCAAATCTGAATACATGAAGATGAGTGATAAGTCTACTGCAAAAGCTATGTTTGCCTCTCTCTGTGCTAACTATGAAGGTAACAAGAAAGTAAGAGAAGCAAAAGCCCTTTTGTTAGTTCATCAGTATGAACTATTCAAAATGAAATAGGATGAAAGTATTGAGCAGATGTAGTCAAGATTTCAGACTTTAGTATCTGAACTTCAGATACTGAAGAAGAGCTACATAGCTTCTGATCATGTGAGCAAGATTCTGAGAAGTCTACCCTCAAGATGGAGACCTAAGGTAACTGCCATTGAGGAAGCTAAGGATCTAAACACTCTAAGTGTTGAAGATCTTGTCAGTTCCCTCAAGGTTCATGAGTTAAGTCTCAATGAACATGACTCTGTTAGAAAGTCAAAAACCATTGCTCTAAAGTCAAAAGGAAGATCTTCAAAGGCTCTCAAAGTTGAAGAGTCTGAAGATGAATCTTCTTCTGAAGGTTCTGAGGAAGATCCTAATGTTGCTAGAGAAATGGCTATGCTTTCCAACAGACTAGAGTACCTGGCTAGGAAGAACAAGAAGTTCTTGAGGAAAGGTAGTGGTAAAGGATTCAAGAAAGAAGAACAGAAAGGTTGCTTCAACTGCAAGAAGCCTGGGTATTTCATTGTTGATTGTCCAGATTTGCAAAAGGAGAAATCCAAGTCAAAGAAGCCAACCTTCAAGTCCAACAAGTTCAAGAAGCAGATCAAAAAGAGTCTAATGGCTACTTGGGAAGATCTAGACAATGAGTTAGGGTCTAATGAAGATGATGTTGAGGATGAAGCTAATGTAGCTGTGGGTTTGGTAGCAACAACTGAACCAGAAAAGGAATCATTCAATGCAGAATCTGATACAGACTCTGAAGAGGACTTTTCGAAGAAGGTGTATTTTCCACAACGTGTCGAAGATGATAGAGACGTCGCTAACATGTTTAACGTAATGGTTGAAGATAACGCTTTACATCTTTATGTCCGATCCGTTGAAGTGTAATATTTATTAACGTGTAATATCGTAATTTGTTCGAATTTGTGTCCGTATCATTGAATTTTAATAAATTTGTGTTTATGTAATTTAACGATGAATTTCAGTAATTTTAACCGTTTATGTGAGATTATGTGATTTTTAAGATTTATGGACAAATTGGTGTAATTTGAATCGTTTACGTGTCATTAAGTGTGTTTAAGTGATTACGAGACATTACTGGTGAATTTGTGAAATTTGGATCATTATGTGTGATTATGTGATTGTGAGAAAAACGATGTTTTTGTGTAATTTTGATCGATTATGTCTTATTATCCGATAATCTTGTTAAACTGACGTAATTTGGTTCAATTATAATTGTGTAAATATTACGGGTCATTAATGACATTGATTGCATTGAATGCATATCAGTACACCATTTAATGTTGTACTGATATATCAGTAGTGCGTGAGTTAACTCGCGCATGTGTTAACACTTTACGGGAGTTAACTCACGCAATGTTTTACATTTTTAACACGTCACGCAACGTTAGTTAACTGACACATAGTTTTACACTTCTGTTAGTTAACTATCGCAAGGGTATTTTGGTCATGACTGCAGGGTGTGAGTCTTTTGTGCTGGAGGGGAGAGCAGTATTCTTACTTTTTATACTTTATTCATTTATCGCGCGCATTTTTTTATACCAAATGTATATGGGGTTTCAGATTCTATCATTTTAAAAACAACAAACACACAAAGTAAAAAATGATAAAACATATCAAATAAAGTCTGAAAAATATAAAATTACCACTCAAAAATTCTAAAAATCAAATGAAGCCAATGCATTTTTTTTTTTTGGATTTTTCTTAGAATATGAAAAATTAAAAGAAAATAAAATATAGGTCAAAACGATAGAATTTTTTATTTGGAGGGACGGACTCCCTTATGAATTCCATTATAAGGGTATCTGTTTCCTTGATTTTTTTTCCTGATTTTTTGGACAAATTTCGGAGTGATCCGATCAAATAGTCTGAAAACTAGATTTTTAACTTGGACTCGATAAGAACAACCACCAATGAACTCAAACACAAGGAGGAGGGTTAGGATGACTTTTAGAATATTATCATTAGTAATTTCTCTCATATTTAAATTTTATTTTGGGTTGTTTCATATTTTATAATAGGGTTTAAAACCACGTGTCAATGTAATTGTGAATAAAAAATAGCAAAAAATATGTATTCAAATTTTCATTATATTTAAATAGAGGAGGTGTAATTTTCATATTTAAGGGGGTGTAATTTACTCTTCATCTAACTATTAACATATATTGTTATATAAAAAAAATAGTGTCATTTATTCAATATATTTATACATAATATATGTATGTATTATTAAAAATATTTGGTGCCCCTTTATGTATGGGCATCGGGCAAACAACCATACCAACCGTGTTCAGACCACCATTGATTGCACAATGTCTTAATATTTTTGTTGTATTATCTATTTACTCAAAATAAAAGATAAATATAGTAAAATGCAAATAAAACAAAAATAAAAGTACCAATATATAATATTAGAGTCCAAAAAAAAAATAGTGTTAGAGAAAAAGATAACTAAAAAAGTATCATATCATTAGTCTTCTATTGAGAAAGGTCAGTTTAATTTTGGATGTTAAATCCCGCAAGTAAGTGGTTAACCTCATCGATGACCATTGAGGTGGGAAGTCGTCAATACATGTATATTTTAGGATACCTCCTGTAGTCTTTTAAGTCTTGTTTGTTTGAAATTAGTCATTTTAATTTTTTCTTTGTTACAAATTGGTCTTCTAAGTCATAGAGTATATGCATTGTTATACATTTTTCAGCCAACTTCATAAAAAAAATGTTTATGACCATTTAACATCGAAGTGGTAGGTTCAAAAGTGATTATAACATCAAACATGTGACTTATGCACATTTTCTTCTTGTTATTGAATTCAAGTTTATCGTTTCCGTTTCGTTTCTCATGTTTGTTTTTTCCAGTAGAATTGCTAATCAGAAGTTGAAAGTGTATTGCATTATTATCTCAGTCGTAGTTCAGCTTGTGAGAATGACTGATATACACTTAGCGATCAAGATACCGAATGATTTGGTCGTTCAGATCATAATCATTTCACTACTCAACGACTTTTCCGCTTCTAGATTCGTGCGGACATAATTCAATGAGAAAATTTATCAGCAATTCTTTCCCCTTAATTTTTTTTTTCAGCAATGGAAAATGGTGTTGTTATTGAACCGCCATTGAAACTTCAGATGCTTCCATTTTATCACATGCAATTTAAAATCTAAATAAATTGGATTGATAAGATAACGTAATAATATCTGCTAGCTGGTTAAAAAAATAATAATGATAAGTGGGGCTGCTGTCAATGCTATTTATTTCAAACGTGGGTCTCGTTGCATTAAAAAAAAACGCGAGGGTCTCGAGGTTCTCGCGGAAATATAATCACCACCTTCCTTAAAAGGAAAAAAGTACTTAAGAATGAACTTGCAGAGAGACACATAGACAGAGTGAGATAAACCTTAAATAAGTGAATATTAGAGAAAATAGATCAGCAATGGAAAATGGTGTTGGAGTTGAACGGCCATTGAAACTTTACTTTCTTCCATTTCTATCACCTGGTCATATGATTCCTTTGGGTGACATAGCAGCTTTGTTTGCATCCCATGGCCAACAAGTCACGATCATCACCACTCCCTCCAACGCCCATTTCTTTACCAAATCTCTCTCCTCCATCGATCCGTTTTTCCTCCGCCTTCACATCATCGACTTCCCCTCCCAGCAAGTCGATCTTCCCGACGGCGTTGAATCATTGTCCTCCACCTCTAACCCTGACATCATGGCCAAGATATGTAAAGGTGCAATTCTCCTCCATGAACCCATTAGAGAATTCGTGGAGAAGGATCAACCTGACTACATCATTGCCGACTGTGTATACCCTTGGATTAATGACTTAACCAATAAGCCTCATATCTCCACTATTGCCTTCACCGCATTCTTCCTCTTTACAGTGTCCCTCATAGAATCCCTAAGAATAAAGCGCTCATATTCTGACAAGAATTCGAGTTCGAGTTCGTTCGTTGATCCTGATCCAAATTTTCCTCATTCTATCACCTTTTGCCCAACACCATCAAAACAATACATCGCATTTGAGGAAAGGATGCTTGAGTCAATCCGCAAAAGTAAGGGACTCATAATTAACAGCTTTGCTGAACTTGATGGTGAAGATTGCATAAAACACTATGAGAAAACCATGGGTAACAAGGCTTGGCATCTTGGTTCAACTTGTCTTATTCGCAAAACTTTTGAAGAGAAATCTATGAGGGGAAATGAGAGTGTGGTTAGCGCGCATGAGTGTCTAAGTTGGCTCAATTCAAAGCAAGATAATTCAGTGTTATACATATGTTTTGGGAGCATCTCTTATTTCTCTGATAAACAACTTTACGAGATTGCAAGCGGAATAGAAAATTCAGGTCATGAATTTATATGGGTTGTTCCTGAGAAGAAAGGGAAAGAAGATGAGAGTGAAGAGGAGAAAGAAAAGTGGTTGCCTAAAGGATTCGAAGAGAGAAACATTGAAAATAAGAAAGGTTTTATCATTAGGGGGTGGGCCCCACAAGTAATGATTTTAAGCCACGCTGCTGTGGGTGCATTCATGACACATTGTGGGTCAAACTCCATGATAGAGGCTGCTGGTGCAGGGATTCCAATGATCACGTGGCCAGTGCAAGGAGAACAGTTCTATAATGAGAAGCTGATAACTGATGTGCAAAGGATTGGGGTGGAGGTGGGTGCAACAGAGTGGTCTCTACATGGTTATAAAGGAAAAGACAAGGTGGTGGGTAGACTTAGTATAGAAAAAGCTGTGAGGAGATTGATGGACGATGGTGATGAAGCTAAGGAAATCAGACAACGTGCTCAAGAGTTTGGGAGAAAGGCTACACATGCTGTTGAAGAAGGTGGGTCGTCTCATAACAATTTGTTGGCTTTGATTGACGATCTTAAAAGATTGAGAGACCGCAAACCACTTGAATAATTCAAATCCAAATATTATGTGTATTCAACTAGTTTGAAACCCGTCACTGAACGGAAAAATTGTGTTGAATGTTTAATATATATAAATGGAATACACATATCTTTGAAGTGATTTTTTTTATTCCATTGTTTTCCTTCATTTACATTATTTTATCATTTTGGGCTTTAAGGTTTACCAGGGTCAGAGTAGGCTTCATAATTCACTGAACGTAAGTAGAGCCTTATAGGTACCTACATATCACCCATAAAAAGATCATCACACTACGTTGGGAGTTAAACCTCCGACCTTGCGGATAAGTTAACTCATCACCACTCCCTCCAACACCCATTTCTTTACCAAATTTCTCTCCTCCCTCGATCCGTTTTTCCTCTGACTTCACACAGTCGACTTTCTCTCCCAGCAAGTCGACTTTCCAGCTAATTAATAGAATGAGTAAATCGAAAACTTTTACAAATTTAAATGACTTATTTGTGACCAAAATAACTTTTAAATGATCAATCTTTACAAACTTCAAACTTGACTTATGTTTGATCAAAATAACTTAAATGACCGATTTGTTACAAACCTCAAACTTAAAAGACCTCAATGTAATTTAACCAAAATTTATCGACTAATTTGAGTAATAAAAAACACATGAAGACTAAATTAAATACCTAGAATTATATTTGAGTACATGTGATAAAAGAGACATGCGATTGGAATATATTTAAAGATCAATTTTTTTTTTTACAATATTTAAAGATCAATATAATATCCCTAAAAAAAATAATAACAAGTGTCTCGTTAAACATTTGTTAATCTGAGTAGATATTTGATATATGAGCATTTAAATCATTGATTTCAAATTGAAGTACATTTATATGAGTATTTCTTTGCACGTACGAGACTTTTGTGTCCTCTCTTGCAATTCAAAATCTACCATTTTTGTACAAATAATTAGTTTGAGATGAATTTGAACGAATAAGCAGTAGCGCTATAGGTGGCAATTTATCACTCTAACTATCAAAAGTGTGTAAAATGAATAGGGTAATGCTATATGCAGCTGACAAAATGTATCCGAATCAATCACAAATGACAAATGACTATAAAGTAACTTCCACTAACTATACATGGAGTGAATAATTCGTGACGCCAATTTCGTTATAAAAAGCAATTCCCAAATAAATAATATCAATCATTAAGTGAGAAATCAAAGTTGGATATCATAGATACTTCCAAACAAATTAAATATATTACAATATCTAAATTTATACTTCTATACTATATATAAAGAAAACTACATTTCAATACTTTTGGGTTGGACTTTTCTTTTCAAAAATACCCTCAATTTTAAATACAAATAACACATGTAACAAATACATAAGAATAAATTTAATTTAAATATTAAAACAAATGTAACAAACGTGAGCAAAAAATAATGTTAAAAATTGAACTTTAAATCCTCTAAAAAAGATTAGTAACTAACGTGAACAAAAAATAATGTTAAGGATTTGACTTTAAATCCTAAAAAAAAAATTAGTAACAAACGTGAGCAAAAAATATTGTTAAAGATTAAACTTTAAATCTTCTTAAAATAAGATTGATAACAAATGTAAGCAAAATGTGTTGAAAGAGATTGTTTTCTTTGTGTGTGTCTATATATATATATATATATATATATATATATATATATAGTATAGATAATAACTCTTATATATTATGATAACTTTTATGAATTTAATTACCATGTACTAATAATAGTATAAAAAATCCCATGTAACTCTTAACACGTGAACTATTATTTGTTTTAATATTTATGAGTTCATTTATACTATCTATAAAGAAAATGATCATGGTAGATGATAACTCTTAAATATTAATACAAATAACACATGTAACTATCTTTTATCGAACATTAATGACAACTTTGAAAAATAGAGGAAAAATTGTCTTAGCAACCACGTCATCAGGTTTAGCTGCAACATTATTATCGGATGGTAGAACTATGCACTCCCGGTTTAATTTACGTTTTGATGTACAACCAAATTCCATCTGCAAAGCTTATTAGAGTAATAACTGCCATAATGTGGGATGAAGCCCCAAATGACAAACAGATACTGTTTAGAAGCATTAGATCGAGCATTAAAATATATTTTTGACTGTGATGCTCCATTTGGTGGAAAAGTTTTGATCATGGGTGGAGATTTTCGTCAAGTACTTCCAATTATTCAAAAAGGTAGTAAGACAAAAATGATATCTGCATGTATTATTAGGTCTTATTTGTGGGCTAATACCAAGGTCCTACATTTAGTACAAAATACGTGATCAAAGAATGATCCTGAATTTACACAATTTCTTATGCGAATTGGTGACATCGTTGAACCTGCCAAACTCAATGATATGGTGAGGATACCTCCTCAAATTGCATTACCATGAGAAGGAGAACAATCAATACAAACTCTTATTGATCATATTTTTCCACAATTAGATTTGCATGGATGAGATGCATCATATATGGTCGAAAGAGCCATAATTACACCTACAAATGATGATGTTCCAAAATTGAATGACATAATTATCAATTAATTTTCAGGAGAAGAACATAATTTGTTGCCATTTGACGAGGATGAAGCGGATACTCATAACTTATATCAACATGAATTCTTAAACTCAATTGGTCAAGGAAGTATCCCACCATATATTTTAAAGATAAAAAAGATGCACTTTTGATGTTGTTGTGAAACATTGACCCTAGATATGGCATGTGCGATGGGACATGATTGTTATGTCGTGGTTTATTTAAGAATATGTTGGATGTGGAAATCCTAACAGAAAGCAATGCTGGAAAAAGAGCATTCTTGCCCATAATTAAATTAAAAACAAATGCGAGTTCAGGACTTCTCTTTGTGCTTAGTAGAAAACAGTTTCGCGTTAGACTAAGTTTTGCTATTACCGTAAATAAGTCACAAGGGCAGACCATTTCCAATGGCGGAATCTATCTTCCACGACATGTTTTCAGCCATAGTCAATTATATGTAGCTTTATCAGGAGGAGTTTCTCAAAATTCAACAAAAGTTCTCATCAAAGAAGGGAAAATAGAAGGAGAAGATGAAGACTTTACGAAAAATGTAGTTTTAAAAGATATTCTTTATCGCAATCATAACAATGTTTCTTTTACATAACATTTCATTTATACATTTATGTTATGATGTTACTAATAAGTATTAGAATAAACAATAAATTATCATTATTTTATCTTTATTTTATATGCAGACAAACTAAAATATGTTAAATAATTTTGTTATATGCGTTGACAATATTTTTGTTTATAAATCAATATATCAATAATTTTCATTAATATTTTAAAATTTAAAAAGTTTAATCAATATTATACAAACAAACATAATAAAATAATCACATGTGATAGCGTAGTAGAAAGAGCGGACAGACAGGCACGAAAGTGTTCGTCTTTCCGCTAGTCAGTAGTTCATAATGTCAAAACTAAACATGTTTTCAATAGAATATAGGCTTAATAACATTTTTGACCCTCAAACTTTCACGAAGTTGCAATTTTGACCCCTTAAAAAAACTACAAAACCGTCCCCTAAGTTTTGCAACTGTAGCAGTTTTGGCCCCCAAGGCAAAAAATAAATAAATAAAAATAACACGTGGCACCTCACTTAGGGTGCCACGTCAGCGTAGACCGAGTCAAAATTGACTTTAGGGGCCAAAACTGCTACAGTTGCAAAACTTAGAGGGCGGTTTTGTAGTTTTTTCCTTAGGGGGTCAAAATCGCAACTCTGAAAAAGTTAAGGGGCTAAAACTACTATTAAGCCTATAATATAATAACGTGGAAAAGAGAAGCAACTAATCACATCAGAATAAATGAAATAACAATTCACAATAGTTAATATACAACCCAATTTGACTTTCAAATTATTAAAAAATAATCTAAAGGATGTGAAAGTCTCCTATATAAAAATAGTTTATTAGTATTAATATTATATATAACCCCCTCTTTAGTATAAAACTGCAAACAAGTGGATCAACAAGCACAGCAAATCAAAGCCATAAGAAAATATCTATTCATATTCAACGGGAGGGGATGACATCTGAGAGCAATTACAAGCATGTAACAGTTGATGACCTTTACAAATCTGCAAAAGCTGATGTTATTCCTAGTTTGCAGCAAAGGCATCAGCAGCACCATACTGGTCGCGGTCCAGGTATGGCTTTTGATTTGATGAGTTACGCTTATGCTATATATAAGGATCACCTTCGCAAATATGCAGAAATCGGAGAAGCTATTCATAATAGTAGACTGCATCGAATAGGGATGTCGAAGATATCTCTTAGTAATACTAACGACTATTATAAATTAGTATTGAATGGCCTTCTCACTTCTGCGAAAGCTAGAGATACTATTCCTAATTTTCAGCTAAGGCAGCAGGATCAGATGACTTTTGATACAAGCAATTACCATTATGCAGCAAATGTGGATAACTTGTTCAAATCTGCAAGACAAGATGACACTTTTCATAATATTAGATCGCCTCAAACAGGGTTGTCGACGATATCTCTTGTTGTTTTTACATTTCCAAACTGTTGTATTTGAATTTTCAAATTCTATTATCTACCGAAGTTGTTACTAGGTTGAGTCACGACCAGGTCGCTCTCTTTAAGAAGTTTTGTGGCACTGCCCAAAATTGTGCAAGACAGACTATAAACCACACCGCCTCCAGGATAAAACAAGCTCAGCTACAACTCTTTGGTGTGATTGTTGAACTGAATAGAGTCCTCTATTTATATAAAGATTTTGTAATTGTTTTAGCAAAGATTGTGACAGCAGTTACTCTAATGGATAAGACCAAAAGAGAGCTTATCCATTAATCAGTTCAACACACTTGTGGATAAGATCAAAACGAAACAAATCCACAAAACTGGAGGAAACAAACTCATTGGATTGGAATGAAGGATATTCACGAATAAAAATAATAATACTATTTTTTTTATCATTATCAAGTATTTAATTAAATACCGCAATTTAAACACTACTAATGTGTGTGTTCTATATTATGTGGGACCCCCCACACTCTATTTTTTCAATTTACACAACATTAGTTCAAAGTATAATTATTTGATGTTTAATCTTCCAACATCACACTAATGTTCCAACAATCCCCCACTTCAATTTAAAAAATGGTTTCAATAATAAAGTTAAAACGTTTCTATAAGGTTGCTAATAAACAAAGGTGTCGTCTACAACTTGAACCTTTGCATAGCAGATAATATTCTGATTAACAAGAGTTGCTTACAACATTGAACTCTATCTCAAACATAAAACCCTCGCACAAACCTTTTCATAAGGTGTATTCTAAAAGCCCATGCGTTAATGGCCCTACACGTCTATCCCAGTTTTAATGAACGCTCTAGGTATTCTGCCCCGAATCCCATAGGAACCAGCCTCATTACACATTCGTATAGGTGAGTCTATCAAGAGTACTCTTGTAGCTATGTACTCCACTCAACATAGAGTATAGATCTCATTAAGAGTTTCTATTATCCCATCGTTCTATCGCTGTAGGATTCATGCTTTCTTAATTTTCTCATAGCATGTTCTATCACTCATGATTTGTTATTACCCATTGAACCTATTTATTGGGATCTCCAGTCATGTAGGTCGGGTTACCATCACCTATGACCTTTGGGAATTAGTCTCATCCTATTGGATGTGTTTAGGACTTTTTTCGAGTAATTCATTTCGTCAAAGGATTGACTAATTCTTTATCAATACGTACATGATCTACTTCAACCGTTCCTTTTGAGAGTAGCTAGCTCTCTAATTATTTATGTGTTTGTGCCTTAATAATCGTATCTTGCCATTGTAGTAACGATTCTCAACTTTTGTAATAGCTGTAGTACTATCACAATGAATTATCACTTCAGGAAACAGTTTTACCCGCTAAGGGTTTTTAACTAACAAGCATCTTATCAACTTGTTTCTTCACTAGTTTTCTCTAGTGTTCTCATCCCAGATACATTCCATAGTGGACTGAGTCAATATCATTTGTTTCAACAAACAACTCCTCCAGTGTGCTCGATGTGCAGTCACTGGTTGCTTAAGACTCATCTGAAGGATGTTCTATTTTGTATCTTGTACCATTCATGTACAATATGATACTTCTCATTTGTATCTTGTACAATTCAAGTACAATATGATACTTCTCATAATGTAATCCTAGAGTCATAGTCTTCTTAAGGCACCTCACGACTCTTTCAGTAGCATGACAATGCTTCTCATCCGTCTACTAGTAAACTTGCATAAGAGTTTCACGACATTGACAATGTTGGGTTCGATACATTCAATGACATACCTAAGGACTGTCAATGATGCTCGCATATTCTGTTTGTCTAACTCCATCTCAAGTGTTCTTACACTTGGATCGTAATATAAGTTTGCAAGTTTATAGTGAAATTATTACATTTCCTTAAGATTTTCTCAACTTTGTGAGATTCAAGAAAAAAGTTCTCTATTCTGATCTAGTGATCTTGAAACCAAGAATTACTTCAACTTCATCTAGGTCTTTCTTATCAATGTTGTTGATCAACAATGATTTCACATAATTCATAACATGAATCTTTAAACCAAATATGAGCAAGTCGTCTTCATAGAGACATATGATCGTGCAAATATTATTTCCATATTTGTTGTAAATACATTTGTCACTTTCATTCACTTTATACTCATTTGATAGCATTAGAATGTCATATTTTTCATGTCATTCCTTAGGAGTTTATTTTAGACCTAACAAAGAATTATCTAACTTACAAACCTTGTTTCCTTATTCATGAATCACAAAACTTTCAGGTTGTTCCATATAGATATCTTCTTCTAGTTCATCGCTCAAAAAGGCAACTTTCACATCCATTTGGAGTACTATCGAGTTATGAATAGCGGCAAAAGGGACTAGTACTCTTATGGGTATGATTCTAGAGACTGGTGAATTAGTGTCGAAGAAGTCTATATATATTTCTCTTTGTTTAAAACCTTTGATTATAAGGAAAGCCTTTTATTCATCAACCGTCCCATCATGTTTTAGTTTCCTTTTCCAAAATCCAAATACAACTGATTGGTTTTGCAACTATGAGGCAAGTCAACCAAGTGTCATGTTTTGTTAGACTCTAGAAAATCCATCTCATCGTTTATTGATTCTTTTCAAAAGTTAGCATCCAATGAAGACAAAGCTTCTTGAAGGCCAAATGGATCTTCTTCCAATGTATAAACCATAAGGTCCATACTCTTTAGCAATTCTCGCTTTCTTACCTCTTCGAGGTTCTATAACATCTCGTTCGATGTTTTCTTAACTATTTCTGATTATTGGAATGTGATCAGATATAGTGCCCCCACTAGTTCTTATTTTTTAAAAAGGAATTTATTTTTCCCCCACTAACATCGTGCTCCCACTAGCGCCTCAATAGTGCCCCCATTGTTCTTTTTTTAAAAGGGTAAATATATACATTGAAATCAATATCTTTTAATTCTATGATCGCTTTAACATTTAGGTCATAAAACCTATATGTTTCGTTATTTATAGCATACCCAATTAATACACTTTCTTAGGCTCTACCAGTGAGTTCAACTCTCTTGGGGTCCAGAATCCAAATATAGTCCAGACAATCTCAAGTTCAAAAATAAGACAAGTTGGGTGGTCTTTTCTTCAAAAATTTCTTAATTAGAATTTTTGTTCTTAGACTTGGGTACTCTATCCAACGTAAATTTCAACTTTCGTTAAAGAAATTGAACATATCAAGTATATCAATTTTATCTTTCAAAAATTCGCAGACATCAATAAATATGATAAAATATCATTTTATCATTTCTAGGTTATGTGCCATCAAGTTCGCCGCACATATCATAATTATTAAGTTTAGAGATTCAAATTCTCTAAACACTGATTTATATGAATTTTTGGTTCATTTATCTTGACTGCAAAAAATAAAATTGTCTAATCATATAACTTTGGAATTAAGTCCAAGTTACTCAATTTTAAAATTAAACATTTGTTCACGATTCAAATATGGTACCAAGACCATTCTTTAAATACTGAAACCACTTTAATATGGTATTGTTACCACTCTATTATGGTGATAAGACCACTCAAATATAGTGTTACCACCATTATAACCTTTAAGTTCTCCAAACTATCAATTTGGCACTACAACCACTCAAATATGGTGATTCTACCATTTCGATCGTTTTATTTCTCCTTAAGTAGAAAAATATTAAAATAATAATTATATACCGTTAAGATCATTCTTAATTTCGATGAGACATTGTTATTCCAAATAGGTATTATGATCTTAAAAGTACTCTTTATTATGAAAGGACATATATTATCGAGGGACTATGTTTTTAAGACTTTTCTTAATTCCGAAGGGACATTATACCGAATAGAGACTAAGGTCTTAAGAACACTTTTAATTTCGAAGGGACAAAAAAAGGAGATGAGGAGAAGAATAGCTCGTCAACACAAGCTCGAGGGAGAAGAGAGAAAGAGTTCTCGACAACTCAATAGAAACTCTTTGGTGTGATTGTTGAACTGAATAGAATCCTCTATTTATATAGAGATTTTGTAACTGTTTTAGCAAAGATTGTGGCAGTAGTTACTATAATGGATAAGATCAAAAGAGAGCTTATCCATTAATCAGTTCAACACACTTGTAGACAAGATCAAAACGAAACAAATCTACAAAAGTGGAGGTAACAAACTAATTGGATTTGAATGAAGGATATTCACGAATAAAAATAATAATACTATTTTTTTATCATTATCAAGTATTTAATTAAATACCGCAATTTAAACACTACTAATGTGTGTGTTCTATATTATGTGGGACCCCCCACACTCTATTTTTTCAATTTACACAACATTAGTTCAAAGTATAATTATTTGGTGTCTAATCTTCCAACATCACACTAATGTTCCAACAATCCCCCACTTCAATTTAAAAAATGGTTTCAATAATAACGTTAAAACGTTTCTATAAGGTTGCTAATAAACGAAGGTGTCGTCTACAACTTGAACCTTTGCATAGCAGATAATATTCTAATTAATAAGAGTTGCTTACAACATTGAACTCTATCTCAAACATATAACCCTCGCACAAACTTTTTCATAAGTAGCATTTTAAAAGCCCATGCGTTTATGACCCTACACGTCTATCCCAGTTTTAATAAACGCTCTAGGTATTCTGCCCCGAATCCCATAGGAACCAGCCTCATTACACATTCGTATAGGTGAGTCTATCAAGAGTACTCTTGTAGCTATGTACTCCACTCAACATAGAGTATAGATCTCATTAAGAGTTTCTATTATCCCATCTTTCTATCGCTGTAGGATTCATGCTTTCTTAATTTTCTCATAGTATGTTCTATCACTCATGACTTGTTACTACCCATTGAACCTATTTATTGGGATCTCCAGTCATGTAGGTCGGGTTACCATCACTTGTGACCTTTGGGCATTAGTCGCATCCTACTGGATGTGTTTAGGACTTTCTTTCTAGTAATTCCTTTCG
Organism: Medicago arabica; assembly: GCA_946800305.1. Classification (NCBI taxonomy): domain Eukaryota; kingdom Viridiplantae; phylum Streptophyta; class Magnoliopsida; order Fabales; family Fabaceae; genus Medicago; species Medicago arabica. The sequence continues at coordinate 43,219,885 of OX326968.1, read as the reverse complement.
TCAAAGGATTGACTAATTCTTTATCAGTACGTACATGATCTACTTTAACCATTCCTTTTGAGAGTAGCTAGCTCTCTAATTATTTATGTATTTGTGCCTTAATGATCGTCTCTTGCCATTGTAGTAACTATTCTCAAATTTTGTAATAGCTGCAGTACTATCACAATGAATTAACACTTATGGAAACATTTTTACCCGCTAAGGGTTTTTAACTAACAAGCATCTTATCAACTTGTTTCTTCACTAGTTTTCTCTAGTGTTCTCATCCCAGATACATTCCATAGTGGACTGAGTCAATATCATTTGTTTCAACAAACAACTCCTCCAGTGTGCTCGATGTGCAGTCACTGGTTGCTTAAGACTCATCTGAAGGATGTTCTATTTTGTATCTTGTACCATTCATGTACAATATGATACTTCTCATTTGTATCTTGTACAATTCAAGTACAATATGATACTTCTCATAATGTAATCCTAGAGTCATAGTCTTCTTAAGGCACCTCACGACTCTTTCAGTAGCATGACAATGCTTCTCATCCGTCTACTAGTAAACTTGCATAAGAGTTTCACGACATTGACAATGTTGGGTTCGATACATTCAATGACATACCTAAGGACTGTCAATGATGCTCGCATATTCTGTTTGTCTAACTCCATCTCAAGTGTTCTTACACTTGGATCGTAATATAAGTTTGCAAGTTTATAGTGAAATTATTACATTTCCTTAAGATTTTCTCAACTTTGTGAGATTCATCAAAAAAGTTCTCTTTTCTTATTTAGTAATCTTGAAACCAAGAATTACTTCAACTTCATCTAGGTCTTTCTTATCAATGTTGTTGATCAACAATGATTTCACATAATTCATAACATAAATCTTTAAAGCAAATATGAGCAAGTCGTCTTTATAGAGACATATGATCGTGCAAATATTATTTTCATATTTGTTGTAAATACATTTGTCACTTTTATTCACTTTATGCTCATTTGATGAAGGGGTGAAGCTAATCACAAACCAAATATCCAAAGCTTTCAAGTTCAAAACCACACTCAAAAACGTTGCCTCCTTGTTGACCGTAACATGCCAATTTCGAAAGAAATGAAACTATGAAACCTGATTTCACTGTTGGGTTGGATGTGCCTTTGCATCAGTTGAAGAATTGGGTGCTCAGTAGTGGTGTGTCTGTACGTGTATTAACCGGTGATAGATTTTTGGCAAGTGTACCAAATACTATCGAAGTAGTAAAAATATCGTTCCCACAAGGACTGGTTTTAATCTCAAAAAGTCAAATACGTTATTAAATTAGGATGTAGTAAAAGTTATTTGGTTTTGCCAATAGGCAGTAAATTTGTTTAATAGCATAAACGTAGTAACAGAAAATAAATTGATTGTTTTAAATAAGAGAGAGATGAGTTAGGTCTTCGAATCATCTGAGTTCCCCTAATTGGTCACTGCACCTATTCTTATGAATGATTTTTTTAGTTTCACGATAGTTAACAAAATAGTCCTAATCAATCCCTTGAGTTAGGACACTCTTCTAAGATTACAGCCCCTAATCCCTTAGGTGGTCTAATAATCTTCGAAGGTTTGAAGAACGTTAACCTAATATCACTAATAAAGAATTATCCATTCCTAGACTAATTATAATTATTAGAACAATTCAATTAGGTCAAAGTCGAAAGCTATGGTCAGTAGTCGTTCGTTCTCACCAAATCATATATATATGTGATCAGAATATATAAAGCATTAAGAACAATTGAATTGAATAAAAACTAAATTGTCATTCACAATAAATAGAGTTTCACAGCAACATATGTCAGTTAGGGTTACAAAGAATCATCTCAGACCTAACCTCTAATGGATTTAGCTACTCATAATTGAATTTATAAATAACATAATCATTAGAGGTAACAATACATACATGAATTGGTTACAAGGTGAAGAAATCGCCCCGGTAGCCGTCTTCCAGTGTAAAAATCGCACTTTGCTCTTCTCAAATCGTCACCCTTGTTTTCAGAATAGCCTTCAGCTTAAATAGGCACAGAAATTCGCCTCAAATCGTGTCACGTTTTTGCAGAATCGTGACACGATTTGCCTTGTATAACAAACTTCTAAATTAGGGTTTCTTCAAATCGTGTCACGTTTTGGTCAACGTGACACGTTTTTGCCTTGGCAGAGAGCATGTTTTAGCTTCCTTGAATCGTGTCACGTTTTGTCCAAATCGTGACACGTTTTTGATCCTTTGTGAAATCTTCAGTTTTTCTGCTTTTCTTGCTGCTTAAGTTACCTTGTGAACTCTAAATTGTGATCAAAATACATAGAAAATTATGTAATGACAGAGTGTCATCACAACCCCAAACTTGAACTATTCCTTGTCCTCAAGGAATTTACTTATGAAATTGAAACTGAACAGTAAAACAACAAGTACCTGATCAAGCGATAGTACCCAAAAGTTCAACACCTTACTAGCTAAGAATGAGCTAGTTTGACTTGTTAGCATCCACCAACTCACAACTCCACGCAACAATTTGAATAGGGTTCACATATAGTCGACATGCAATCTACATATTACCATAAGCTTGAAAAGTTTCTAAACGTCAATCAAAATCAATGTCAATGCACACTTTGAGGTCTTTAAGGGTTATAATGGGGCTTAGGTGAAGGTGGGATAATATTTGGAAAAGTAGGCTACACAAAATCATGAGTTAGGCACTCCTACAGAAATTAAAGCATGGATTCAATCCCTTAATTCACCTTTGAAACAACAATTTGTAAAGGTACTAAAGAACATTTGTAACTTTTTAGGACGATCGAGTTTAAAGATACTCGGATTTTCAATGATATGTCCCTTTTTCATTCTTTTTTTTTTCTACACACCATCATTTTTTTTTGTGTGTATTTTCATTCAACACATTTTTATTTTTCTTGTTCTCTTAGTACTACCACCCCAAACTTATTTGGTTGCCAATTCCAAAAGCAACCCCAAACTTAGTATTTAGCAACATTCTACAATGCCTAACTCAGATAACAAAGTGGGATAAATCCTAAAAGTCTCTAAGTTTGTAATGTAGTTTGTCACCGAACAAAAAGTTCTAAACCTACCGGCTCACTTTGGCTAAAAAGAGGATATAAATTCAATATGAAATCAGGGTAGGCTTCAAAAAGGCTCACAGGACCAAGCACTTTTGCCTCAGTATGCAATAACAAAAATCAATCGACAGTAAAGAAACAATGCAAGTTCTAGAAATGTAAAAGCATGGAACACTCTTATATAAGTAAATTGAAAAATAATATTTGGCCATGAACCTTACAGTGTTTAGATTTCTGGGAGTTGTGACTACCTATCATTAACTGCCGTACACTTCGCCTTTGAAACACAAGTCACTCCTCCTTTTGAACTTTTGGAATATCACTTGAACAAACATTTGTTATCAAATTGTAAAATTTCAATTAGACAGGTAAATTCATCAATAATAAACAAGTTCAAGATCAATAACATAATAGGGGAATTACAACTGAAATATAAAGGGAAAGCAATAAAATTGTTCAAGTTAAATTAAAAGTACATCCAGAAAAAGTGCTGAAACAAAAGAAAGAAAAGAAAAACATCAAAAGAGCTGGACCATCAGTAGTCCACTCAATCCTCCATCTGGTCCTGGTCAATCCATGTGTTCGGGTTCTCCTCCGCATAAGAATCCTCCCCAAAATGATATCTGGAGTTAGCACCTCCAGCAGCAAAATCAGCCCTAATCTCCTGTTCTCGATCCTGAGCTCGTCCTCTGGTCACATCAAAATAATGGTCCATAGCTTCCTCGGACCCATCAAAGCACTCAAAAGACCCAGTCATAGGCCTCCTGTTGAGGGCGACCATCTCTGAGAATTCCTGCCCAAACCTCGGACGGTTCCAGTACTCCTGATCAGAAACTTCATTCATCCAGTTTGAGTGGCCAAACATGTAGTCGAGCACCAAAGGATGGATGGGCGCATGAGTGAACTGCTGACTATTTCCCTCTCCATGCACAGATTGCTGTTGAGGTGGAGGTGGTTGCACTGGAGGCTGATCCTGTTGTTGTGCAGCTGCTTCTTCCTCTCTTCCCAACTGTAATAGACGCTCCTGGTAGTCTTTCACAAACCCGGCTAAATATGTGTCTGTCAGAGGCTTCATCATCGGAGCATCCAGATCATTTGCATACAATTGGCAGTCCGCCTCTTCACATAACCAGTTAATGAGGCTCAAATGCGGTACCGCTTTCTTTGTACCTGTAGCAAAAAGAGCAATGTTGTCGGCAATTAACTCACCAACATTAATCGGTGCACCATCAAGTATTGCTGCCACAGCATGAACCCGTGCTAATGGAATTTCAGATGTGCACGAAGTTCCCTCCAATGTTTGCACCACAAAAGATGCCCAAGCTTTGGGGACCGGCTTGAAGTCAGACTTCAACAGCATCCGTTTCCCTCCTTGCCACTTAGCTCCTTCAACACACAGCTGCAACAGAAGCTCTTCCCATGCCTCATCATCCCAACTCCCACAAGTCTCTCTCCTTCTCTTAACATCGCATTGTTCCGGAGGGACAAGCTTCAACAAATCATTAATTGCAGCAGGTGAGAAATCAATTATCTTACCACGAACATACGAACTATACCTCATCCCAGAAAATCTAGCGTTGGCATAAAACTCCAAAGCCAAAGTCTTGTTGGCTTGCTCAAATATCATACCATTCAGCCCATGCCAATCCCTAGCCGTCAGAGTCTGCTCAAATTCCGGATTACCGAAAAGTTTAGGAAGCAAAAAGGCTCGCTCTTGAATCACCCTAAAGTGTTTAATAGCCTTGAAGCGATCACGAGCCTCTTGGTTGAGGAATCTGTCTGTGGAAGGTGGTGGTGGTTGGTTTGAAGGTTTAGGTTGAAGAAGGGATGATTAGATGATGAAAAGATGAAGAAATTTGGGGAGAAAGGTTAAAAATTTCGCAGGTTAGGGTTCTGGGAGAAATTTGGCAGAGGTTGGCTACTTTTGGAAGTGGATGGAATGAAAATCGTGTTGGGTGTATATATAGGCTGAGAAAATCGTGTCACGTTTGGCCAAAAACGTGTCACGATTTTCCTTTGTAACGGTCAGATTTTGTAACCACCATAATCGTGTCACGTTTGGGTGAAACGTGTCACGATTTTCAAATTTTAAAAATTTCTTTCCCAGAAATCGTGTCACGATTTGGCCAACGTGACACGATTTGGCCTGGCAGTAAGGAAAACTTTTTAACTTAGAATTTTTTTTTTTGGGACCTTCAGAGGGAGGTAAAATCGTGTCACGTTTTACCCAAAACGTGTCACGATTTTGCCCAGTTTTGAACTTGAAATTTTTTTTTCCTCTGTTGTTTCAGCTAAAATATTTTTGTATTTTTGAATTTTTTTGAAAGCAATAATAAAAAATAAAGTACTACCTGAATTAAAGATGTGGGTTGCCTCCCACCAAGCGCTTCTTTACCGTCACTAGCTTGACTGTCAAGGACCCTTAAAGGTCAGTCAGAACAAGTCCTACTCTCTCTTTGGGTAGGACACCACCTAGATATGGCTTGACTCTTTGCCCATTCACCTTGAAACTTCTGTCACCGTCTAGCGTGGTTAACTCAACAGCTCCATGAGGTGACACACTCTTGACCACAAATGGTCCTGACCACTTTGACTTGAGCTTTCCAGGAAACAGCTTCAACCTGGAATTAAACAACAAAACTAGTTGCCCAGAGTTAATATCCCTAGATACTAAGTTCTTGTCATGATATCTTTTAGTCCTGGCTTTATAAATGAGCGCATTTTCATATGCTCTAAGCCTCATCTCTTCCATCTCATTAAGTTTCAAGAGTCTTTTCTTACCAGCGGCCACTTGATCAAAATTTAAGGCCTTAATGGCCCAATATGCTTTATGTTCTAGCTCAACTGGAAGATGACAAGCCTTACCATACACTAACTGATAGGGCGAAAGCCCTATATGAGTTTTGAAAGCTGTCCTATAAGCCCACAGTGCGTCATCTAATTTCTTAGACCAATCCTTCCTATTTGACGCCACTGTCTTTTCAAGAATCTGCTTTAATTGACGGTTAGAAACCTCTACTTGTCCACTAGTTTGTGGGTGATAAGGAGTTGTAACTTTATGCTTGATGTTATACCTCCTGAGCACATTTTCAAGAAGATTATTGCAAAAGTGCTTCCCCCCATCACTGATCAAGACTCTAGGTGTTCCAAACCTAGTGAAAATATTTTTCTGCAGAAAGTTGACCACCGTCTTAGCATCATTAGCAATACAAGGTATCGCTTCAACCCATTTGGTGACGTAGTCAACACAAACAAGTATATGGAGATAAGAGTGAGAAGAAGGAAAGGGTCCCATGAAATCAATGCCCCAACAATCAAATGGTTCAATTTCAATTATTCCAGTTAGGGGCATCTCATTCCTTTTGGAAATGTTACCTGTCCGTTGACACTTATCACACTGCTTAACAAAATCCTGGCAATCCTTAAATAAGGTAGGCCACCAGAATCCACTTTGCAGAATCTTTGCAGCTGTTCTTTCCCCACTATGGTGGCCTCCATAAGCGGAGTTATGGCAGTGCCACATAATCTTATTAGCTTCCTCACCTGCAACACAACGTCTAATTAAACCGTCAGTGCTTACCTTAAACAGATAAGGGTCATCCCACAGATAATGGTTGGCATCCTTGAAGAACTTCTTCCATTGAGAGTGGGACATCTCATCCGGTATGATGTTACCGGCCTTAAAATTCGCCATGTCAGCAAACCATGGCCTAACATTCACAGTGAATAGCTTTTCATCCGGAAATTCAGCCATAATGGCCCTTTCTTTCTTTGTAACCTCATTGTTCTCAAGTCGCGACAGATGATCAGCCACCACATTTTCGACTCCCTTTTTGTCACGAATCTCAAGATCAAACTCTTGCAACAAGAGAATCCATCTCAGTAAGCGAGGTTTTGACTCCCCCTTGGTGAGGAGATATTTAAGAGCTGCATGATCTGTAAAGACAATGACTTTGGAGCCAATTAGATAAGAACGAAATTTTTCCAAAGCAAATATTACCGCAAGCAACTCTTTTTCAGTAGTGGAATAATTCACTTGATTTTCATTCAAAACCTTGCTTGCATAGTAAATAGCATGGAAAAATTTGTTCTTGCGTTGGCCTAGGACTGCACCAACAGCATAATCACTTGCATCACACATTAGTTCAAACGGTAAGGCCCAATCAGGAGCAATGATTATTGGTGCAGTCACCAACTTAGTTTTAATCAAAGAAAAAGCATCTAAACATTCAGAATCAAAATTAAACTCATTTTCTTTGACCAAGAGGTTACAAAGGGGCTTGGAAATTTTTGAAAAATCTTTTATAAATCGCCGGTAAAAACCAGCATGCCCCAAGAAGCTCCTCACCCCTTTAATGTTAAAAGGAGGGGGAAGTTTCTCTATAACCTCTATTTTTGCCTGGTCCACCTCAATGCCCTTAGCACTTATTTTATGTCCCAAAACGATACCTTCAGTTACCATAAAATGACATTTTTCCCAATTTAAAACAAGATTCGTTTCGGTACATCTTTTAAGGACAGCATCTAAATGGAATAGGCATTGATCAAAAGACTTACCAAACACGGAGAAATCATCCATAAATACCTCTATGTTCTTCTCTATCATATCAGAGAAGATGGAGAGCATGCACCGTTGAAAGGTTGCTGGTGCGCCACACAGCCCAAAAGGCATCCTTCGATATGCAAACACACCAAAGGGACAAGTGAATGCGGTCTTCTCTTGATCTTCCGGAGCTACAGCAATTTGATTATACCCCGAATACCCATCCAAAAAACAGTAAAAAGCTTGGCCAGCCAACCTCTCTATCATTTGATCCATGAATGGTAACGGAAAGTGATCCTTTCTTGTTGCGGTATTCAACCTGCGGTAGTCTATACACATTCTCCAACCAGTGACGGTGCGGGTGGGAATCAATTCATTTTTTTCATTAGCCACCACCGTCATACCACCTTTCTTAGGCACAACATGAACAAGACTTACCCATGCACTATCAGAAATAGGGTAAATCATACCAGCATCGAGCAGTTTTAGAACTTCCTTCTTCACCACTTCCTTCATTGTTGGGTTTAGTCTTCTTTGAGGTTGAACCACAGGTTTATATTCAGCCTTCATATGTATCTTGTGCATGCAGTAAGCTGGGCTAATACCCTTCAAATCAGAAATCGACCATCCTATGGCTTCCTTGTTCTCTCTCAACACCCTCATTAGCTTTTCTTCCTCCAAAGGTGTTAAAGTGCTGCTTATAATTGCTGGTTGAGAAGTATCTTTGCTAAGGAAAACATACTTCAATGTAGGAGGTAAAACCTTCAATTCTGGACTGTTCTTCTCCTCCTTGCTCAAGGGTTGAACTCCCTTAGAATCTTCAATATGCAACTCTTCAATTTTTACCGATCCTTTCTCTTGCTTGTTCGCCTCAAGTTGTGCAACACACTCTTTAATCTCAAGGTCTTCATCAGCTTCACAAGTTTCTATAGAGTTCACAATTGTTCTCTCCATAGGTTGTGTGGTCGGAGGTTCACATGAGTCATCTTCTACTATTTCTTCAATAACATCGATACGGTAACATTGAGGATTGTCACTTCGGTGCTTCATGGCTTCAAAAATATTGAACACAACCTGTTCATCTTGGAATCGTAACATCAGTTCACCTCTTTCAACATCAATCAAAGCGCGACCTGTTGCAAGGAAGGGTCTCCCCAAGAGTAAAGGTATGTCTTCATCTTCAGCAAAATCCAAGATAACAAAATCGGCAGGAAACACCAGGTCATTAACCTTAACCAAAACATCTTCCAATATACCATACGGATAAGAGATTGACCTATCAGCTAATGTAAGAGTCACTCTTGTAGGCTTAGGTTCACCACATCCTAGCTTCTTCATCATTGATAGAGGCATCAAATTTATACTTGCCCCCAAATCACATAAAGCTCTTCCGACGTCTAAGCTGCCAATGGAGCATGGAATAGTAAATGCTCCTGGATCCTTCATCTTTGGTGGCAGTTTCTTCTGGAGTATTGCACTACAATTTTCAGAAAGTGAGATGTTCTCATCGTCCTTCGGTTTCCTTCTTCCAGTCAATAACTCTTTCATAAACTTAGCATAAACAGGCATCTGATCAAGAGCTTCACCAAAAGGAATGTTGACCTGTAGTTGAGAAAAAAGTGCCATAAACTTCTTGAATTGTCCTTCTTCTTTCTTCTTTTTCTTAGCCAAATGAGGGTAAGGGAGTTTCACATAAGATGGAATAACCTGATCCTTGTCCCCATCTTTCAGCAGTTGGCTTTTACTTTTTCTTAAGATCGAATCAACATCTATTAACTTATCATTTCCTTCTTTCTCAAGAGTTTTTTTCTTCTTTTCATTTTCAACTACGCCATTAGTACTTTCTTTTTCAACTTCGCCATGTTCATCTTCATCCACAGTTATTCCTACCCCAACATTCTTTTCAACTAATTCACCATCATCCTCCTCCTCAACAACTGTGCCATCCTTCTTCTGGTTTTGTGGAACTGGAGGTGTTAACACCCTCTTGCTCCTCAACTCTATAGCATTACAAGTTTCATTCTTAGGGTTTTATTTTGTATTACCTGAAAATCCTCCTTTGTTATGCTCAGCCAGTTGCTTTGCCATCTGCCCTATTTGAGTTTCAAGCAATTTTCTAGAGGCCTCATTGTTCTTTCTTTCAGTTTCTTGACTCTTCTTCATATCTTCAAAGTTTCCTTGAGTCATCTTCATGAAATTGATCATAGTCTCCTCTAGAGCTGAAGGCTTCCTTGGTTGTTGCTGTTGTTGAGAGTTTGGTAACAACGGATTCAAAGTGTTATTGTTGGAGTAACTCAAGTTAGGATGTTTGTTAAACCCTGAATTAAAGTAAGGATTCTGTCTTTGATAGTTTCCCATGTAATTCACCTCTTCACTGCCTCCTTCTGGAACACATTCGCCATTGGCATGTCTCTCTCCACAAAAATCACACTTGACAGCAGCAACTTGTTGAGGTTTGTTGGATATCATATAGCTATGAAATTCTTTAGTAAGAATCTCCAGTTGCTTATTCATCGCTGCTTGGTTGGCTAGGATAGAAGTTTGATCACTAACAGTAAACACGCCCTTCTTCTTCTTTTCCGCATCAGCACGGTATTCATTTGCAGCCATGTTCTCAATTAAAGCTTGTACTTCATGGTCAGTCTTCACCTTCAGGCTTCCCCCAGCTGAAGCATCTAAGAACATTTTGTTGTTTGAAGTTAACCCCTCGGTAAAGATTTGAAGGTATTGTTTCTCAGAGAACTCGTGATTTGGGCATCTTTTCAGAAGCAGATTGAATCGCTCCCATGCATCATATAGTGACTCATTTTCCCCTTGCCTGAAATTTGAAATTTCCTGCTTCTTGTCCCAATACTTAGACATCGGAAAATATTTCTCTAAAAACTTCAGTTCAAGCTCCTCCCATGTTTGGATGGTTCCACTAGGTAAAGAGAGTAACCAATCCTTTGCTCTTCCGGTGAGAGTAAAAGAAAACAACCTCAGCTTCTTTTGGTTGTTAGTGACCGTAGCTGGAGGTACACAAAACTCACAGGTTTCATGAAAGTGGCTTAAATGTTCATGAGGACTCATCGAATCAGACCCATCAAATTGTTTCTCCTTTAAACCATTCTGAACAGAGGTCTTGATGTCAAAAGCAACAGGATTAGCAGGTTGGAAGGTGTGAGTTAGTCGACCACGGTTGTTGGCTAAACCATAATCTCCCAACTTCGGTCTTTGTGGTTGATCTCCCATGGTGATAGAATTAGGAGAGAGGGTTGATTCAGGTTCAACTAGTGTTGAATTAGGTAGTTGTTCACGAACACCCGGTGGAACTGACTTGGATTTGGCTAACCGGACGGTTTTCCGATTAGCTCTAGCAGTTCGTTCGATCTCAGGATCGTACTCTAGGTCGTCTGAACTTCTTCTACCTCGCATAAACAGCAAAATACCTTAGTAGCACTGCACAATGCAAATTAAATAATGAACACTGAATCAATTTAGTATTTTTAAACAGAAAATAAATTGCAGAAATCCTAAATTAAAACGCAATTGCCTTGTTGAAATAAATCAACAGTCCCCGGCAGCGGCGCCAAAAACTTGATAGATTTTTGGCAAGTGTACCAAATACTATCGAAGTAGTAAAAATATCGTTCCCACAAGGACTGGTTTTAATCTCAAAAAGTCAAATACGTTATTAAATTAGGATGTAGTAAAAGTTATTTGGTTTTGCCAATAGGCAGTAAATTTGTTTAATAGCATAAACGTAGTAACAGAAAATAAATTGATTGTTTTAAATAAGAGAGAGATGAGTTAGGTCTTCGAATCATCTGAGTTCCCCTAATTGGTCACTGCACCTATTCTTATGAATGATTTTTTTAGTTTCACGATAGTTAACAAAATAGTCCTAATCAATCCCTTGAGTTAGGACACTCTTCTAAGATTACAGCCCCTAATCCCTTAGGTGGTCTAATAATCTTCGAAGGTTTGAAGAACGTTAACCTAATATCACTAATAAAGAATTATCCATTCCTAGACTAATTATAATTATTAGAACAATTCAATTAGGTCAAAGTCGAAAGCTATGGTCAGTAGTCGTTCGTTCTCACCAAATCATATATATATGTGATCAGAATATATAAAGCATTAAGAACAATTGAATTGAATAAAAACTAAATTGTCATTCACAATAAATAGAGTTTCACAGCAACATATGTCAGTTAGGGTTACAAAGAATCATCTCAGACCTAACCTCTAATGGATTTAGCTACTCATAATTGAATTTATAAATAACATAATCATTAGAGGTAACAATACATACATGAATTGGTTACAAGGTGAAGAAATCGCCCCGGTAGCCGTCTTCCAGTGTAAAAATCGCACTTTGCTCTTCTCAAATCGTCACCCTTGTTTTCAGAATAGCCTTCAGCTTAAATAGGCACAGAAATTCGCCTCAAATCGTGTCACGTTTTTGCAGAATCGTGACACGATTTGCCTTGTATAACAAACTTCTAAATTAGGGTTTCTTCAAATCGTGTCACGTTTTGGTCAACGTGACACGTTTTTGCCTTGGCAGAGAGCATGTTTTAGCTTCCTTGAATCGTGTCACGTTTTGTCCAAATCGTGACACGTTTTTGATCCTTTGTGAAATCTTCAGTTTTTCTGCTTTTCTTGCTGCTTAAGTTACCTTGTGAACTCTAAATTGTGATCAAAATACATAGAAAATTATGTAATGACAGAGTGTCATCACAACCCCAAACTTGAACTATTCCTTGTCCTCAAGGAATTTACTTATGAAATTGAAACTGAACAGTAAAACAACAAGTACCTGATCAAGCGATAGTACCCAAAAGTTCAACACCTTACTAGCTAAGAATGAGCTAGTTTGACTTGTTAGCATCCACCAACTCACAACTCCACGCAACAATTTGAATAGGGTTCACATATAGTCGACATGCAATCTACATATTACCATAAGCTTGAAAAGTTTCTAAACGTCAATCAAAATCAATGTCAATGCACACTTTGAGGTCTTTAAGGGTTATAATGGGGCTTAGGTGAAGGTGGGATAATATTTGGAAAAGTAGGCTACACAAAATCATGAGTTAGGCACTCCTACAGAAATTAAAGCATGGATTCAATCCCTTAATTCACCTTTGAAACAACAATTTGTAAAGGTACTAAAGAACATTTGTAACTTTTTAGGACGATCGAGTTTAAAGATACTCGGATTTTCAATGATATGTCCCTTTTTCATTCTTTTTTTTTTCTACACACCATCATTTTTTTTTGTGTGTATTTTCATTCAACACATTTTTATTTTTCTTGTTCTCTTAGTACTACCACCCCAAACTTATTTGGTTGCCAATTCCAAAAGCAACCCCAAACTTAGTATTTAGCAACATTCTACAATGCCTAACTCAGATAACAAAGTGGGATAAATCCTAAAAGTCTCTAAGCTTGTAATGTAGTTTGTCACCGAACAAAAAGTTCTAAACCTACCGGCTCACTTTGGCTAAAAAGAGGATATAAATTCAATATGAAATCAGGGTAGGCTTCAAAAAGGCTCACAGGACCAAGCACTTTTGCCTCAGTATGCAATAACAAAAATCAATCGACAGTAAAGAAACAATGCAAGTTCTAGAAATGTAAAAGCATGGAACACTCTTATATAAGTAAATTGAAAAATAATATTTGGCCATGAACCTTACAGTGTTTAGATTTCTGGGAGTTGTGACTACCTATCATTAACTGCCGTACACTTCGCCTTTGAAACACAAGTCACTCCTCCTTTTGAACTTTTGGAATATCACTTGAACAAACATTTGTTATCAAATTGTAAAATTTCAATTAGACAGGTAAATTCATCAATAATAAACAAGTTCAAGATCAATAACATAATAGGGGAATTACAACTGAAATATAAAGGGAAAGCAATAAAATTGTTCAAGTTAAATTAAAAGTACATCCAGAAAAAGTGCTGAAACAAAAGAAAGAAAAGAAAAACATCAAAAGAGCTGGACCATCAGTAGTCCACTCAATCCTCCATCTGGTCCTGGTCAATCCATGTGTTCGGGTTCTCCTCCGCATAAGAATCCTCCCCAAAATGATATCTGGAGTTAGCACCTCCAGCAGCAAAATCAGCCCTAATCTCCTGTTCTCGATCCTGAGCTCGTCCTCTGGTCACATCAAAATAATGGTCCATAGCTTCCTCGGACCCATCAAAGCACTCAAAAGACCCAGTCATAGGCCTCCTGTTGAGGGCGACCATCTCTGAGAATTCCTGCCCAAACCTCGGACGGTTCCAGTATTCCTGATCAGAAACTTCATTCATCCAGTTTGAGTGGCCAAACATGTAGTCGAGCACCAAAGGATGGATGGGCGCATGAGTGAACTGCTGACTACTTCCCTCTCCATGCACAGATTGCTGTTGAGGTGGAGGTGGTTGCACTGGAGGCTGATCCTGTTGTTGTGCAGCTGCTTCTTCCTCTCTTCCCAACTGTAATAGACGCTCCTGGTAGTCTTTCACAAACCCGGCTAAATATGTGTCTGTCAGAGGCTTCATCATCGGAGCATCCAGATCATTTGCATACAATTGGCAGTCCGCCTCTTCACATAACCAGTTAATGAGGCTCAAATGCGGTACCGCTTTCTTTGTACCTGTAGCAAAAAGAGCAATGTTGTCGGCAATTAACTCACCAACATTAATCGGTGCACCATCAAGTATTGCTGCCACAGCATGAACCCGTGCTAATGGAATTTCAGATGTGCACGAAGTTCCCTCCAATGTTTGCACCACAAAAGATGCCCAAGCTTTGGGGACCGGCTTGAAGTCAGACTTCAACATCATCCGTTTCCCTCCTTGCCACTTAGCTCCTTCAACACACAGCTGCAACAGAAGCTCTTCCCATGCCTCATCATCCCAACTCCCACAAGTCTCTCTCCTTCTCTTAACATCGCATTGTTCCGGAGGGACAAGCTTCAACAAATCATTAATTGCAGCAGGTGAGAAATCAATTATCTTACCACGAACATACGAACTATACCTCATCCCAGAAAATCTAGCGTTGGCATAAAACTCCAAAGCCAAAGTCTTGTTGGCTTGCTCAAATATCATACCATTCAGCCCATGCCAATCCCTAGCCGTCAGAGTCTGCTCAAATTCCGGATTACCGAAAAGTTTAGGAAGCAAAAAGGCTCGCTCTTGAATCACCCTAAAGTGTTTAATAGCCTTGAAGCGATCACGAGCCTCTTGGTTGAGGAATCTGTCTGTGGAAGGTGGTGGTGGTTGGTTTGAAGGTTTAGGTTGAAGAAGGGATGATTAGATGATGAAAAGATGAAGAAATTTGGGGAGAAAGGTTAAAAATTTCGCAGGTTAGGGTTCTGGGAGAAATTTGGCAGAGGTTGGCTACTTTTGGAAGTGGATGGAATGAAAATCGTGTTGGGTGTATATATAGGCTGAGAAAATCGTGTCACGTTTGGCCAAAAACGTGTCACGATTTTCCTTTGTAACGGTCAGATTTTGTAACCACCATAATCGTGTCACGTTTGGGTGAAACGTGTCACGATTTTCAAATTTTAAAAATTTCTTTCCCAGAAATCGTGTCACGATTTGGCCAACGTGACACGATTTGGCCTGGCAGTAAGGAAAACTTTTTAACTTAGAATTTTTTTTTTTTGGGACCTTCAGAGGGAGGTAAAATCGTGTCACGTTTTACCCAAAACGTGTCACGATTTTGCCCAGTTTTGAACTTGAAATTTTTTTTTCCTCTGTTGTTTCAGCTAAAATATTTTTGTATTTTTGAATTTTTTTGAAAGCAATAATAAAAAATAAAGTACTACCTGAATTAAAGATGTGGGTTGCCTCCCACCAAGCGCTTCTTTACCGTCACTAGCTTGACTGTCAAGGACCCTTAAAGGTCAGTCAGAACAAGTCCTACTCTCTCTTTGGGTAGGACACCACCTAGATATGGCTTGACTCTTTGCCCGTTCACCTTGAAACTTCTGTCACCGTCTAGCGTGGTTAACTCAACAGCTCCATGAGGTGACACACTCTTGACCACAAATGGTCCTGACCACTTTGACTTGAGCTTTCCAGGAAACAGCTTCAACCTGGAATTAAACAACAAAACTAGTTGCCCAGAGTTAATATCCCTAGATACTAAGTTCTTGTCATGATATCTTTTAGTCCTGGCTTTATAAATGAGCGCATTTTCATATGCTCTAAGCCTCATCTCTTCCATCTCATTAAGTTTCAAGAGTCTTTTCTTACCAGCGGCCACTTGATCAAAATTTAAGGCCTTAATGGCCCAATATGCTTTATGTTCTAGCTCAACTGGAAGATGACAAGCCTTACCATACACTAACTGATAGGGCGAAAGCCCTATATGAGTTTTGAAAGCTGTCCTATAAGCCCACAGTGCGTCATCTAATTTCTTAGACCAATCCTTCCTATTTGACGCCACTGTCTTTTCAAGAATCTGCTTTAATTGACGGTTAGAAACCTCTACTTGTCCACTAGTTTGTGGGTGATAAGGAGTTGTAACTTTATGCTTGATGTTATACCTCCTGAGCACATTTTCAAGAAGATTATTGCAAAAGTGCTTCCCCCCATCACTGATCAAGACTCTAGGTGTTCCAAACCTAGTGAAAATATTTTTCTGCAGAAAGTTGACCACCGTCTTAGCATCATTAGCAATACAAGGTATCGCTTCAACCCATTTGGTGACGTAGTCAACACAAACAAGTATATGGAGATAAGAGTGAGAAGAAGGAAAGGGTCCCATGAAATCAATGCCCCAACAATCAAATGGTTCAATTTCAATTATTCCAGTTAGGGGCATCTCATTCCTTTTGGAAATGTTACCTGTCCGTTGACACTTATCACACTGCTTAACAAAATCCTGGCAATCCTTAAATAAGGTAGGCCACCAGAATCCACTTTGCAGAATCTTTGCAGCTGTTCTTTCCCCACTATGGTGGCCTCCATAAGCGGAGTTATGGCAGTGCCACATAATCTTATTAGCTTCCTCACCTGCAACACAACGTCTAATTAAACCGTCAGTGCTTACCTTAAACAGATAAGGGTCATCCCACAGATAATGGTTGGCATCCTTGAAGAACTTCTTCCATTGAGAGTGGGACATCTCATCCGGTATGATGTTACCGGCCTTAAAATTCGCCATGTCAGCAAACCATGGCCTAACATTCACAGTGAATAGCTTTTCATCCGGAAATTCAGCCATAATGGCCCTTTCTTTCTTTGTAACCTCATTGTTCTCAAGTCGCGACAGATGATCAGCCACCACATTTTCGACTCCCTTTTTGTCACGAATCTCAAGATCAAACTCTTGCAACAAGAGAATCCATCTCAGTAAGCGAGGTTTTGACTCCCCCTTGGTGAGGAGATATTTAAGAGCTGCATGATCTGTAAAGACAATGACTTTGGAGCCAATTAGATAAGAACGAAATTTTTCCAAAGCAAATATTACCGCAAGCAACTCTTTTTCAGTAGTGGAATAATTCACCCCAATGTTTGCACCACAAAAGATGCCCAAGCTTTGGGGACCGGCTTGAAGTCAGACTTCAACAGCATCCGTTTCCCTCCTTGCCACTTAGCTCCTTCAACACACAGCTGCAACAGAAGCTCTTCCCATGCCTCATCATCCCAACTCCCACAAGTCTCTCTCCTTCTCTTAACATCGCATTGTTCCGGAGGGACAAGCTTCAACAAATCATTAATTGCAGCAGGTGAGAAATCAATTATCTTACCACGAACATACGAACTATACCTCATCCCAGAAAATCTAGCGTTGGCATAAAACTCCAAAGCCAAAGTCTTGTTGGCTTGCTCAAATATCATACCATTCAGCCCATGCCAATCCCTAGCCGTCAGAGTCTGCTCAAATTCCGGATTACCGAAAAGTTTAGGAAGCAAAAAGGCTCGCTCTTGAATCACCCTAAAGTGTTTAATAGCCTTGAAGCGATCACGAGCCTCTTGGTTGAGGAATCTGTCTGTGGAAGGTGGTGGTGGTTGGTTTGAAGGTTTAGGTTGAAGAAGGGATGATTAGATGATGAAAAGATGAAGAAATTTGGGGAGAAAGGTTAAAAATTTCGCAGGTTAGGGTTCTGGGAGAAATTTGGCAGAGGTTGGCTACTTTTGGAAGTGGATGGAATGAAAATCGTGTTGGGTGTATATATAGGCTGAGAAAATCGTGTCACGTTTGGCCAAAAACGTGTCACGATTTTCCTTTGTAACGGTCAGATTTTGTAACCACCATAATCGTGTCACGTTTGGGTGAAACGTGTCACGATTTTCAAATTTTAAAAATTTCTTTCCCAGAAATCGTGTCACGATTTGGCCAACGTGACACGATTTGGCCTGGCAGTAAGGAAAACTTTTTAACTTAGAATTTTTTTTTTTTGGGACCTTCAGAGGGAGGTAAAATCGTGTCACGTTTTACCCAAAACGTGTCACGATTTTGCCCAGTTTTGAACTTGAAATTTTTTTTTCCTCTGTTGTTTCAGCTAAAATATTTTTGTATTTTTGAATTTTTTTGAAAGCAATAATAAAAAATAAAGTACTACCTGAATTAAAGATGTGGGTTGCCTCCCACCAAGCGCTTCTTTACCGTCACTAGCTTGACTGTCAAGGACCCTTAAAGGTCAGTCAGAACAAGTCCTACTCTCTCTTTGGGTAGGACACCACCTAGATATGGCTTGACTCTTTGCCCGTTCACCTTGAAACTTCTGTCACCGTCTAGCGTGGTTAACTCAACAGCTCCATGAGGTGACACACTCTTGACCACAAATGGTCCTGACCACTTTGACTTGAGCTTTCCAGGAAACAGCTTCAACCTGGAATTAAACAACAAAACTAGTTGCCCAGAGTTAATATCCCTAGATACTAAGTTCTTGTCATGATATCTTTTAGTCCTGGCTTTATAAATGAGCGCATTTTCATATGCTCTAAGCCTCATCTCTTCCATCTCATTAAGTTTCAAGAGTCTTTTCTTACCAGCGGCCACTTGATCAAAATTTAAGGCCTTAATGGCCCAATATGCTTTATGTTCTAGCTCAACTGGAAGATGACAAGCCTTACCATACACTAACTGATAGGGCGAAAGCCCTATATGAGTTTTGAAAGCTGTCCTATAAGCCCACAGTGCGTCATCTAATTTCTTAGACCAATCCTTCCTATTTGACGCCACTGTCTTTTCAAGAATCTGCTTTAATTGACGGTTAGAAACCTCTACTTGTCCACTAGTTTGTGGGTGATAAGGAGTTGTAACTTTATGCTTGATGTTATACCTCCTGAGCACATTTTCAAGAAGATTATTGCAAAAGTGCTTCCCCCCATCACTGATCAAGACTCTAGGTGTTCCAAACCTAGTGAAAATATTTTTCTGCAGAAAGTTGACCACCGTCTTAGCATCATTAGCAATACAAGGTATCGCTTCAACCCATTTGGTGACGTAGTCAACACAAACAAGTATATGGAGATAAGAGTGAGAAGAAGGAAAGGGTCCCATGAAATCAATGCCCCAACAATCAAATGGTTCAATTTCAATTATTCCAGTTAGGGGCATCTCATTCCTTTTGGAAATGTTACCTGTCCGTTGACACTTATCACACTGCTTAACAAAATCCTGGCAATCCTTAAATAAGGTAGGCCACCAGAATCCACTTTGCAGAATCTTTGCAGCTGTTCTTTCCCCACTATGGTGGCCTCCATAAGCGGAGTTATGGCAGTGCCACATAATCTTATTAGCTTCCTCACCTGCAACACAACGTCTAATTAAACCGTCAGTGCTTACCTTAAACAGATAAGGGTCATCCCACAGATAATGGTTGGCATCCTTGAAGAACTTCTTCCATTGAGAGTGGGACATCTCATCCGGTATGATGTTACCGGCCTTAAAATTCGCCATGTCAGCAAACCATGGCCTAACATTCACAGTGAATAGCTTTTCATCCGGAAATTCAGCCATAATGGCCCTTTCTTTCTTTGTAACCTCATTGTTCTCAAGTCGCGACAGATGATCAGCCACCACATTTTCGACTCCCTTTTTGTCACGAATCTCAAGATCAAACTCTTGCAACAAGAGAATCCATCTCAGTAAGCGAGGTTTTGACTCCCCCTTGGTGAGGAGATATTTAAGAGCTGCATGATCTGTAAAGACAATGACTTTGGAGCCAATTAGATAAGAACGAAATTTTTCCAAAGCAAATATTACCGCAAGCAACTCTTTTTCAGTAGTGGAATAATTCACTCCAATGTTTGCACCACAAAAGATGCCCAAGCTTTGGGGACCGGCTTGAAGTCAGACTTCAACAGCATCCGTTTCCCTCCTTGCCACTTAGCTCCTTCAACACACAGCTGCAACAGAAGCTCTTCCCATGCCTCATCATCCCAACTCCCACAAGTCTCTCTCCTTCTCTTAACATCGCATTGTTCCGGAGGGACAAGCTTCAACAAATCATTAATTGCAGCAGGTGAGAAATCAATTATCTTACCACGAACAAGCATTTGGTTAATCTTGTAGTTGCAAGGTACATTAATAAACTACATATTTATAAATTACGATTCTTTGATACCAAATGTAGATCAGGTACTAGAAAACGTTAATGTAGAGAAAATAGTTTAGGGTTATATATAGTATCTCCGGGCATATAATATTTGTTGATTAACCTGGGAAGTTACAAGTCGTGTTGACAATTACTACAACCACCATTTCCTTACTCAACATGGCGTTATTAAGGAGATATCTATCCATCAAGCTAGACAGGAACCATATGAACAAAGAAAAAGGTTGATTTTTGACATGAATGAAAATAGCTGGGATCAACCGAACCAACAAAATGTTATCGCTCACACATTGTCCATATCAACTGGTCAGTTAACCTCTCCTCTCTAAAAGGCATACACAATTGCACATAAATTCCTATTATTTTCACTCTTGACACCATATGTATGATAGAGGTAGCTGAAGTTAACTTGTTCATTATTGTATGATATATGGCTATACATATACTACTACTTTTGGTTGTTGTCGTGGCAATTTTCTAATGAACTCGATGTTTTTCAATTTTTCATGTGTAATTTAGATTCTGGTATTTTAAGAAAGTTTATTCTGCTCCAGAGTGCACCTTAGTATATTTAGAGAAAGAAAGGCAACTAATCACATCTCAATATATGAAATCAATGCAGCCAAAATACAACTCACTTTGACTTTGATAAACCAAGCATACTACAACAAAGATCCAACAACATTCATGGTGTTAGCTAGGGAAAACATCATTGATCTACAATTGTTCTCATACAACTACAGTTCTAGTAGATAAAACAAAAAGAGTTGAAGTTAATCAACCTTTGGAACAAAATTATCAAGTCTTGGATCCAAACAATATCATGATAGGAATGCATGTGGTTCCTCTTTCAAAAAACAATTAATTAATCGATTATAAATTATCTGTCAACTTAATTGGAGTTAACAAAAATATCATTTTATGTGGGATTTAAAGCCCGTTTGTTATATATTTTTTTTAAATAGATTTTGGTAATGTAATGTGTTTTTGTTATAATTTTTTGAACAAAGAAATTTTTAAGGAAAACTTCAAATGAAAATTCCGTTTAAAGAGTTTATCTTAAAATGTCTTTCTATGTATTTCATCATTTGGTTATAATTTTTTTTGGATACTAAAATTTTGAAAACATCTCTAAAATAAAAAGCTATTTTCAAATAGTTTTTCATAAAAATAATTTTTGAAAGATGTCATTTTGAAAAAATATGTAATTTTTACTATGTAAAATCTCGAACAATGAATATTTAAGTTAGTGAATATCAAAATCTCTTTTTTAACTTATATCAAATGAGTTTGAAATAAATTTTACTATTTTTGAGTAAATTTAAAAAAGAAATCCATTTTAAAAAATACAAAAGAAAATCCATTTTTTTAAATCTAAAACAAATGGGCTCTTATTGATACTTTTTGTTGGGCCTTGTTTAGTGTTCTCTTGTATTATTTTTGAATGTTGCTCTCCCTCCTGCACAAAACACTCGCACCCTGGATGCTTTCCAATTTTACCCCTGCGCATGTTAAGTAGCGCAACGCAACTTAACTCACGATGCGCTAGTTAACTCACGCAGCGCGAGTTAAGTTGCGCAGAGTTACTGTTTTCGTACAAAACTCACCAGTCCATAATCCAACCACCATTTTCTTTCCACCCACCTTTAAAAACCCCAAAAGTGCGATTTTTGGGGTCAAAATCCTTATCCGAAATCATTGCAAATAGTCAGGAAGCAAGTTTCTGCGCTCATCAACCACCATTTTCTTTCCCTCCACCTTTAAAAACCCCAAAAGTGCGATTTTTGGGGTCAAAATCCTCATCCGAAATCATTGCAAATCGTCAGGAAACAAGTTTATGCGCTCATCAAGCACCAATTATCAGGTAATATATCATCAAAACTCATCTCATTTTGCTGGTTTTTGTGCTTGGTTCGTCGGGTTTTCGTAGGCAGTAGGGCAAGGTGCACAAGTTAACTTGTGTATGTGTTAGAGGATGCGTGACTTAAGTCACGCAGGTGTTAATGTGTTGCGTGACTTAAGTCACGCCACTGTACAGTCCTGTTTTTTGAATTTTTTGCGCCACTTTTGTTCATGGTTAGCTTGTTACACAAGTAATTTATTTACACAAGTGATTGTCACCAACAGAGATGGTGCTTTGATGAACGCCGTTGGCACAATTTTCCCTAAGACATACACCATGCTTTGTTATTTTCATATTGGGAAGAATTTAAGGGATAAATGCATCACGGATTGTAGAGTTAACCCAAAGCCTCCTAAGGGTGCAAAAGTTGACAAGAAAGAATTGAAGAAGTGCAAGGTGAAGAATAGAGAAGTTGTTGAGAAAGTCGTGATCGCTTGGAGAGAGTTGGTCGAATCTCCTACGGAGGAATCGTATGCAAGTAATTTATTGAAATTCAAAGAGGTATGCATGCCATTTCCGGAATTCATAAAATATGTTGAAGAAACGGTTCTGAACCTTAAGGAAAAACTTGTGAGGGCATGGACGGATAAAATCATGCATCTAGGGTGTAAAACCACCAACATTGTTGAATCAGCTGATGGAGTGTTGAAACAATATTTGAAGAGTAGCGTGGGTGATTTGGCCCCATGTTGGGATGAAATAGACAAGATGTTGGTCTTGCAATTTGGTGAGATACAAGGAAGTTTTGGGAGGAACAAAATGGTCTTTGAACACAAATACAAAAAAATCAAGATGATGAGAGAGTTGGAGGGTTATGTATCTAGACGCGCATTGAAATTTATCTATGATGAATTGAAACGCTCCTAGACATTCGACTTTGAGAATGAAGATTGTGGTTGTGTGCAAGCGACATTGTACGGATTACCTTGTGCGTGTATTATTGCCTTGAGGTGCAATCAAAAATTGCTTCTTGTCTTTGATGATATATATCCTCATTGGAGAAGGTTAAGTGTACAAGGAGAAGAGATTGATGAATATTTTTCCGTGGTGGATGAGTGGAATGGCATTCAAGAACGTCTCAAGACAAGCTCTTACAATATGAAAATCCACATCAAAGAGATGATGCGTATGATAGCCTTTCCGGAAACCACAAATATGTGTCCACCTTCAAAAAAGGCGGTAACCAAGGGATCTCCTAAAAGGAAGAAGACTACACACAACGGGTCGAATCCCCTCTAGGTGGGAGACTATTGATTCTCAAAATCTGGATAGTCAACATTCACAGCCCAAGAGGTCACTTCCAAAAAGAAAAGATGCACGCCTTGGCACTTACTCCTGCTCATAAGCTTCATCCTCTACTTCAAAACCGCTTCGGAGCATCCCTTACATTTCACAAATTCCAAATCTCATGAGACCTTTTGTTGAAGACATTGTGAATGTTAAAGGGGATGGTCGTTGTGGATTCTGGGTCATAGCTAGGCACTTGGGATGGATGAGGAAGATCATGTATTGATTCGTCATCAACTTATTCATGAGTTGAGAACTCATAAGAGTGACTACATGCCGATATATGACACGGAGGAGCGTTATAACAAAATCTTGAATGGTTTACACCCTCCATAATGTACAATTGGTATTGGGACGGTAGATAAGTGGTTGACCACTCCGGATATGGGTCACATTATTGCGACTTGCTACAATAAAGTCGTTGTTCTATTGACTTTTCCTGAAATGGGTGGTGTATGTGAGAAATATTTCTCAATCCGAAGTGCTTCACCACTTAATCCACATGCCAACATCATGTGTCTTTGCTTTATTCCCGGCCACTATCTTCATGTTATTTTGAAGGAAGGATGTCCGTTACCACCGAGTTGTACGGAGTTGATGTCCAACAAGATTAGTGAGGCGGAAAAATGGCATTTTGAGTTTTTGGATAAACAAGATGCCTTCAATGAGCTCATGTCCAAGGAGCCGAAGCCGCCAAAGAAACCAACAAATGAGCACAACCCAATATTTTGTGATGATACTCCCACTCCGCAAAAAAGGGAACAAGAGTTTGAAGCGATGGAAGACATTGAAGTAGAGGAAAATCTAGGAATGTCACTAGAATTCTTAGATAGGTTATAGGTTATGACACTTTTAGGTCGGTCGGTGTTCGTCCTATTTTTTGTTGGTATTACACCCCGACGTATTTTTGGGTGGCCGGTTATGTATTTTGGATATTCATGGCCAATATGTAACTAATATTATATATTAAATGAAATGAATTATTTTTTTGGTGGTCGGTTATGTCTCACCAATTATTGCTCCCATTTACTTTGTCACTAATTATTCAACTATTTATTTTATCTCGTTTATCTCATATTGGATTTTCATTATATTTTTTGAAGTGAAACATGTATGAAGATGCACAAGATCCAGTTAAACTTCATGTTCGTTATGTAGATGTGCAAATGAAGGCTATGTTTTTTGTAAAACACACCGGCAAGTTGGACAAGTTGAAGACAAAATTTGACAACTTCTTTATCCATATTGGTTCAAATCATAGAACACACGATGTAATTTTAAATGCGCCAGACGTGCACTTGGGGGAGGATAAGGAAGAGGACTTTTCGAAGACGGTGTATTTTCCACAACGTGTCGAAGATAATAGAGACGTCGCTAACATGTTTAACGTAATGGTTGAAGATAACGCTTTACATCTTTATGTCCGATCCGTTGAAGTGTAATATTTATTAACGTGTAATATGGTAATTTGTTCGAATTTGTGTCCGTATTATTGAATTTTAATGAATTTGTGTTTATGTAATTTAACGATGAATTTTGGTAATTTTAACCGTTTATGTGAGATTATGTGATTTTCAAGATTTATGGACAAATTGGTGTAATTTGTATCGTTTACATGTCATTAAGTGTATTTAAGTGATTGCGGGTCATTACCGGCGAATTTGTGAAATTTGGATCGTTTGGATCGTTATGTGTGATTATGTGATTGTGAGAAAAACAATATTTTTGTGTAATTTTGATCGATTATGTCGTATTATCCGATAATTTTGTTAAACTGGCGTAATTCGGTTCAATTATAAGCGTGTAAAGATTACGGGTCATTAATGACATTGATTGCATTGAATGCATATCAGTACAACATTTAATGATGTACTGATATATCAGTAGTGCGTGAGTTAACTCACGCAGTGTTTTACATTTTTAACATGTGCGTGACTTAAGTCACGTACCGTTAGTTAACTGACGCATAGTTTTACACTTGCGTTACTTAACTAGCGCAGGGGTATTTTGGTCATGGCTGCAGGGTGTGAGTGTTTTTTGCAAGAGGGAGAACAATATTCTTACTTTTTATACTTTATTCATTTATCACGCGCATTTTTTTATACCAAATGTATATGGGGTTTCGGATTCTATCATTTTAAAAACAACAAAAACACAAAGTAAAAAAATGATAAAACATGTCAAATGAAATCAGAAAAGTAAAAAATTACCACTCAAAAATTCTAAAAATCAAATGAAGCCGGTGCATTTTTTATTTTTTATTTTTCTTAGAATATGAAAAATTAAAAGAAAATAAAAAATAGGTCAAAACGATAGAATTTTTTATTTCAAGGGGCGGACTCTCATAAGAATTCCATTATAAGGGTATCTTGTTCCTTGATTTTTTTTCTTCTGGTTTTCTGGATAAATTTCGGAGTGATCCGATCAAATAGCCTGAAAACTAAATTTCCAACTTGGACTAGATAAGAACAACCACCAATGAACTGAAACACAAGGAGTAGGGTTAGGATGATTTTTAGAATATTATCTTTAGTAATTTCTCGCATATTTAAATTTTATTTTGGGTTGTTTCATATTTTATAAAAG
Organism: Medicago arabica; assembly: GCA_946800305.1. Taxonomy (NCBI): domain Eukaryota; kingdom Viridiplantae; phylum Streptophyta; class Magnoliopsida; order Fabales; family Fabaceae; genus Medicago; species Medicago arabica. Next base: position 43,193,914 of record OX326968.1, on the reverse strand, counting down.
GGTTTAAAACTACGTGTCAATGAAATTGTGAACAAAAAATAGCAAAAAATATGTATTCAAATTTTGATTATATTTAAATAGACCCGCAAAACTATTTTTTTCCAAAGTGCGTTAGATTATTTTTTTTGCTAGATTATTATAAATAAATAAAAAATATTGAGGGAGTAAAATGTAGATTTTAACATAAGAGGGGAGAAAAATGTAATTCAAGCTTCTCTTAGGGCAAGGGAGTGAAAAGTTTTTTAATATGTTTTGAATAAGAGGAGACAGAGTGTATATTTTAACATAAGAGGGAAGAGGGTGTAATTCAATCATTTTTTAGGGGAGAAAGGTGTAATTCAATCATATTTAAGGGGGTGTAATTTACTCTTCATCTAACTATTAGCATATATTGTTATATAAAAAAAATAGTGTCATTTATTCAATATATTTATACATAATATATGTATGTATTATTAAAAATATTTGGTGTCCCTTTATTCCACCATTGATTGCACAATGTCTTAATATTTTTGTTGTATTATCTATTTACTCAAAATAAAAGATAAATATAGTAAAATGCAAATAAAACAAAAATAAAAGTACCAATATATAATATTAGAGTCCAAAAAAAAAATAGTGTTAGAGAAAAAGATAACTAAAAAAGTATCATATCATTAGTCTTCTATTGAGAAAGGTCAGTTTAATTTTGGATGTTAAATCCCGCAAGTAAGTGGTTAACCTCATCGATGACCATTGAGGTGGGAAGTCGTCAATACATGTATATTTTAGGATACCTCCTGTAGTCTTTTAAGTCTTGTTTGTTTGAAATTAGTCATTTTAATTTTTTCTTTGTTACAAATTGGTCTTCTAAGTCATAGAGTATATGCATTGTTATACATTTTTCAGCCAACTTCATAAAAAAAATGTTTATGACCATTTAACATCGAAGTGGTAGGTTCAAAAGTGATTATAACATCAAACATGTGACTTATGCACATTTTCTTCTTGTTATTGAATTCAAGTTTATCGTTTCCGTTTCGTTTCTCATGTTTGTTTTTTCCAGTAGAATTGCTAATCAGAAGTTGAAAGTGTATTGCATTATTATCTCAGTCGTAGTTCAGCTTGTGAGAATGACTGATATACACTTAGCGATCAAGATACCGAATGATTTGGTCGTTCAGATCATAATCATTTCACTACTCAACGACTTTTCCGCTTCTAGATTCGTGCGGACATAATTCAATGAGAAAATTTATCAGCAATTCTTTCCCCTTAATTTTTTTTTTCAGCAATGGAAAATGGTGTTGTTATTGAACCGCCATTGAAACTTCAGATGCTTCCATTTTATCACATGCAATTTAAAATCTAAATAAATTGGATTGATAAGATAACGTAATAATATCTGCTAGCTGGTTAAAAAAATAATAATGATAAGTGGGGCTGCTGTCAATGCTATTTATTTCAAACGTGGGTCTCGTTGCATTAAAAAAAAACGCGAGGGTCTCGAGGTTCTCGCGGAAATATAATCACCACCTTCCTTAAAAGGAAAAAAGTACTTAAGAATGAACTTGCAGAGAGACACATAGACAGAGTGAGATAAACCTTAAATAAGTGAATATTAGAGAAAATAGATCAGCAATGGAAAATGGTGTTGGAGTTGAACGGCCATTGAAACTTTACTTTCTTCCATTTCTATCACCTGGTCATATGATTCCTTTGGGTGACATAGCAGCTTTGTTTGCATCCCATGGCCAACAAGTCACGATCATCACCACTCCCTCCAACGCCCATTTCTTTACCAAATCTCTCTCCTCCATCGATCCGTTTTTCCTCCGCCTTCACATCATCGACTTCCCCTCCCAGCAAGTCGATCTTCCCGACGGCGTTGAATCATTGTCCTCCACCTCTAACCCTGACATCATGGCCAAGATATGTAAAGGTGCAATTCTCCTCCATGAACCCATTAGAGAATTCGTGGAGAAGGATCAACCAGACTACATCATTGCCGACTGTGTATACCCTTGGATTAATGACTTAACCAATAAGCCTCATATCTCCACTATTGCCTTCACCGCATTCTTCCTCTTTACAGTGTCCCTCATAGAATCCCTAAGAATAAAGCGCTCATATTCTGACAAGAATTCGAGTTCGAGTTCGTTCGTTGATCCTGATCCAAATTTTCCTCATTCTATCACCTTTTGCCCAACACCATCAAAACAATACATCGCATTTGAGGAAAGGATGCTTGAGTCAATCCGCAAAAGTAAGGGACTCATAATTAACAGCTTTGCTGAACTTGATGGTGAAGATTGCATAAAACACTATGAGAAAACCATGGGTAACAAGGTTTGGCATCTTGGTTCAACTTGTCTTATTCGCAAAACTTTTGAAGAGAAATCTATGAGGGGAAATGAGAGTGTGGTTAGCGCGCATGAGTGTCTAAGTTGGCTCAATTCAAAGCAAGATAATTCAGTGTTATACATATGTTTTGGGAGCATCTCTTATTTCTCTGATAAACAACTTTACGAGATTGCAAGCGGAATAGAAAATTCAGGTCATGAATTTATATGGGTTGTTCCTGAGAAGAAAGGGAAAGAAGATGAGAGTGAAGAGGAGAAAGAAAAGTGGTTGCCTAAAGGATTCGAAGAGAGAAACATTGAAAATAAGAAAGGTTTTATCATTAGGGGGTGGGCCCCACAAGTAATGATTTTAAGCCACGCTGCTGTGGGTGCATTCATGACACATTGTGGGTCAAACTCCATGATAGAGGCTGCTGGTGCAGGGATTCCAATGATCACGTGGCCAGTGCAAGGAGAACAGTTCTATAATGAGAAGCTGATAACTGATGTGCAAAGGATTGGGGTGGAGGTGGGTGCAACAGAGTGGTCTCTACATGGTTATAAAGGAAAAGACAAGGTGGTGGGTAGACTTAGTATAGAAAAAGCTGTGAGGAGATTGATGGACGATGGTGATGAAGCTAAGGAAATCAGACAACGTGCTCAAGAGTTTGGGAGAAAGGCTACACATGCTGTTGAAGAAGGTGGGTCGTCTCATAACAATTTGTTGGCTTTGATTGACGATCTTAAAAGATTGAGAGACCGCAAACCACTTGAATAATTCAAATCCAAATATTATGTGTATTCAACTAGTTTGAAACCCGTCACTGAACGGAAAAATTGTGTTGAATGTTTAATCTATACCTATTAATAAAGGCAATACATTGTTTTGGTGTAGCCTATTTTACTTTCCAATAATGCCCTTGGTGGTTTTTGTTTTTTAGATTTAAATAACTTCTTCCAACTTCCGAAATGACAGTTTCCTCTACATTTGAAATGAATATATATCATGTTTTCTTCCAATATTTGTCTTCTCTCATTCCTTCTCTCACTATTCATTGATTATTTTTACAGTAAGAAAACCATCAACAAAAACGATAGTAGCAATAGAAACTTTCCTCCTTTTTCCTTCAACATCCTTTTGCAGGGTGAATGTTTTCATTGGATATCTACTACAACAATAAGGTTTGTTTTTCATTCCAATTCAATTTTGTTTTCTTATTTTAAGATTATATCCTTTTTTTATAAGAAGAATATATTTAAACCTGCACATACATATAATTGCACAAGCAACAAGATAGACAGAGGAAGAGAGAATATAATATGTTTTCAACTCAAAACTTTCAATATCAATTCTTAACTAGAAGATTTGAGAAGTATCACTTTATACTCTTCATCATTAAGTTAATGTATGATTGATTGTTTGGATCCCAAAAAGAAAATCTATGCATGATCAAATATGCACTAGCACCGCATGCTACTATTGGATCAAATCAAATGAGGAATTAACTAAACCAATAGATTGTTTTTACCTAAAAAAAAAGGATGGTTTTAAAAAAGACAAAACATCTTTTTATTGTGACCTATTTTCTTTTCCTTTTTACCCTTCCCCTATTGCAACTATTTTACAAAAAAAAAATTATAACTAAGTGGTTGGAATTTGAAGTTGGTTACAATAAATTTCAAAAACAAAAGGTAACTGCACTATGAAATTAAAAAACCTGCACCATTGATAGGAAGATATTAGAGGGAATATAGATTCTAGAGGGATGACTTGAACATAGAGATAGAGAATTAGTATTACTTTTTCTTTTGATTCAATTTTTTTTTTTAAGAAATGGGGGAGCATTGCTGCAACATTTTTTTATAATGGTCTGCTCTTGATTTTGTTTTTTTTCCTGTTTCGGTTGTATTTTTTTATTTTTTGTTGTGTTTTCAGTTCCATGGCTACAAGATTATAATTCTTTTCCTTAAAAAAAAAAGATTACCATTCTTTACTTTCCATGGCTACTGTTTTTGCATTGCTGCATTCTCTTTTTAAGTTGTTGTGGGTTTGCGTTGTGTATAGGATGTGTGGAAGGCCAATAGTTGAAATATCTTGGGAGGCCACTTCATGAATATGAATGTGTGTGAGAGAGAAATTTTAGAGGGAGATGAAATACATGTAGAGGTATGGAGGAATAAAACAATTTAAGGGAAGGGTTAGAAAAAGGAAACAAAGGCGTGTTGTTGGTATCAATAAGTCCCAAATTACAATGGTATCATGACACTATGGTTCAGTTCAATTCTTGCTTTTCTATTTTTTTTTTAGAGAATTCTTTTTTTGTTTTTATTTGTTGTGTTATTTTTTTAGGAGATTCACTGTATTAACTTTAAGTCCTAATTTTTCTTTCTGTATTGTATTATTCTCTTTTTATTAACTTCTATTTTCTGATATAGACCAATGGACCAGTGAATAGATGGAGAAAGCAGGGAGAATACAAAGTGCTGTGATGTTCTCTATTCTCAAAAGTATTAAGAATTAGAATCAAACATACATATATACACACAGTAAATTAAGTTTACATAGTTTATATTGAAATTTTTATTTTAATTAAAGGGTATAGTAGTAATTTTGGGGTGTAACTTGGATTGTTTGGGGTGTGAGTAGTTTTTATCTTCATGTTTCTTTGCATATAAATCATCCTTTTGCTAATTCTAAACCGTTCACTTTGGTGTGATCCAAATTCTTGATGATTGGAAACTAGAACATGTTATTAAAAGATGTAGACTCACAATGTGGATTGGTCGAATGCACAACAACACTAGACTTAGATAAGTAGGGCGCCGTCAAGAAGCGCGACAACGACAGCGACGTTCGCCATGGAGTAATTGACAACGAAGTGGATCCTTCCTCACTCGCTTCCATTTTACATATTCTCAGAGTCACAAAACAAAAAGAGGAAGAATATGGAATCTTTGTGATCATCGCAGCCATGTTTGTTCAATTCTATTGCTTTTGCCCTTTGTTTGTTCAGTTTTATCCTTGCTTCTATTCTTCTTCCTTTTTTGAATGCCATTTCTTTCTTCTTCTTTTTTGTTACATGAGAGAAAGGGAAACATAATAGAAAGTATGGTCATTATAATAGAGGAAGACATGCCTTGAATGAAGAAAGATGTGGTGCCTCTAAAAGGTCTGATGTCGTTTCCAACTTTAAGTTTAATTAAGCAGTATTTGATGACAATTTCCCTTTCCTTTTTATTCCACTAATTGTTTTCTCACTCATTATTACTTCTGTCATGTTTCATGTTGCGTGATTTACTGTTGAATTCAATTTTTTTCAATTTAATTATCTTTGTTTTTCCCTTCTCATGTATCGGTTTATTTCTCCATTTTTTCTTCTAATTCTTCTGTTGTATTTTTAAATCAAGATTTTAACTTTTACACTTCAATTTTATGAACAAAAAGTACTGTTTTAGAATGCACATCTTTGAGATCAAAGAGATGGTACTTATGCGTATGGAAAAAATTAGTGGTTTCTCTTTATCCTTTGTTATCTTTATTTTTTGTAATAATGTAAACGTTATCTCATTTGTTTATTTGCTCCATTCATCAGCAATAGAAAAAAGAAAAATCAATTAGAAAAAGGAAGTATAGATGAGAGGTGCTACAATAAAACAAAGACGGGAGAGGGAAATTGAGACTAAAAGCAAAAGAGAGTAAAGGTTGTGATGGAGTAGGCAGGATCATCTGTTCTTTTTTTATTTTTATCTTTTACTCTCATTTCTTATCTTCTTTTAGGTTAAGTTGTGATTTCAGTTTTGTTGCTTTTATGTTATTTTTCTTCAAATTTTGTTTGTTATTTCAAGAACAACGAATAACATACTTCACATTGTATAAGAATTGGGTGTTCTTTATGTTTCTAATCAATCATGTCTAAAATTTGTCAAATTTGTGATAATTTTCAAATAGATATTTTTGGTTGTTGTGTTTTTATACATGTTACTTATGGTTTGTGATTTAGTGACTTCAATTTCAATTATCTTTTTATTTTTATTTTTTATCTTTGACATAAACTTTGTTTTGAATACAGAGGTTAAATGAGCATCCCACACCCAAAAGGTTCCCCACATAGGTCTTCCCCAAAACCGACAGAGCGGAACAACCAGAAGAAAAAAAAAAGTGAAGTTAGAAAGCCATATGATAGGCGGTAACTATTTTGAACGGTTCGGGGGGTAATCGGCATACTCCATTCAGTGGGGGGAATCTTTGGCTCTATCGAATAAAATTTTGTAATCAGAAACAGGTTAACTCCTAAACTCTAGCTTTGCTGCAAACAAAATAAATTGCAATCAGTTAAGAAGATATAGTTTTGTTCAAGTTGGAGAGAGATTGTAAATATATATTTAGTAACTCCATATCAAAGAAGTGCATGAATTACATATCTTACATTTTTTTTAATCAACTTTGATACTTCTCTTTCTGATCAAGCTTGGTCATTTTTTTAAATCTAATTATTTTCTCCAAAATATATATATAAAAAAAACTAAATCAACATAAATGTTGAAAAACATACTATTTATGAGTTACATGCGTTAGCGCAGTAGAAAGAGCGGACAGACGGGCACGGGAGTGCCCGTCTGGACGCTAGTCTATACCTATTAATAAAGGCAATACATTGTTTTGGTGTAGCCTATTTTACTTTCCAAGTTTACCCTTTGTTTAACACTTAAATCACCAAATACAACTTAACTGCACCTTATGGTTATCACAAAGTCACAAACTAAACACGTTGCAAGTATCAAAAAGAAAACGTTAATTGATTCCTAATGATATATTAAACCGCTGCCGTGCATAAAAAAAATCCGCAACAAATATAGGTCACTCAAAACTACCCATGAGCATAAAAACATAGTCATTCTTACAAAAAGCACGGCAGACACTTCCATGAAGGTTGTTTCTAATTCCACTATTTATTATCATCATTTGTTTCATTTTTATTTTTGTGGGAATCATCATTTCTTTCAAGTATCTCACAATTAATATTCAATGATTTTTTTTTCTTTTCTAAAGCAATGGTTGCTGTTAAAAATTGAGAATGAAACTATTGTGAATAGAGCGGTTACACCTTTTTCATTCGCCATTTGTTCTTCTTCTCTGCTTGCATCTATTTTGTTACTTCTTTTCTCATTAATTGATTTTTACTCTTTATTTCATTTTTGTTTTTACTAATTCCTTATAAGTATTAATCACCTTCTTTTTTATGTTCTTCTTATGAGTTTGGTGTAGCCTTTTTAAAAAAATAAGTATTAATCACCTTCATTTTTATGTTCTTCTTATGAGTTTGGTGTAGCCTTTTTTAAAAAAACCAAAAATGTCCCTACAAGTTTTATTAAAACAACCCTTGACAGTTATTTAAACAAAGAAATCTGTCTTACACACAAGTAACACTTACCGGTTATTAAAACCTCTCTTAACTACCACCTTTCTCTTTCTCACAATTGCAGAAACAATAATAACAAAAAAAAATTGCTTACTTCTATTTCTCACAATTGCATGGTTGGAACATTGTTGAGAGAAGAATAAATACGTTTGTGGACATCACGTAGAGGACCATTTCAAATTATTTTTAGCTACTACAAGAAGATACAGGTTCCACTAACTTTCATTAAATTAGTTATTAATTTTTGCCAACCTTCTCATCTCTAATGGTGAAACCATCTCTAATTCGTTAAACATACTGGTTGTAAAGAAGTAGTCAAAATGAATAACAGTAATATAATTAATCATTTTTCTACTACGCTAATGCATATCATGTAGAGATTCTCTATGCTTTTTTCTTTACAATTTTCTATAAGTAGAGATTCTTTATTTTCATTTTTTGTTTCACCAATTGTTCCTTATATTTTATATTAATTATTTGGAGGCTATTAATTGGTCGAAAAGATCAGTACACTTTAACCACATCATATAAAGTCATTGAAACCATTTTATAATTTCGTAAGGCGTAATTGTTTTTTCTAGCGTACCACTTTATAATATGCAGTAAAATGGTTTCATGTCAAAATGGCCCAGAAGAAGTTCTACTTATATATTGACTAATATAAGGTGCAGTAGAAAATGGTTTGTCCGCTAGGATCCCTTGAAATGAAACCATTTTGTACCATTTTACCATCTAATAATATTTTGACTAATAAATGTCATTATTGTATAGTTTCTCTCCAGCAACCTCGAGTAACATCTTGAATAATATTTCAAGTGGTTTACCAATTAATTCAATGACAAAGCCTCCATTAATGAAATGGAACATTAATCTTTCTATCAATTTTGTCCCTCAATAGGATATTGTATGGCAATGCCTACATTTTCTAACTGCCTCAACTAAACCTTCTCGAAACCACTAAATATTGATACTAATATGACTACTGATGCAAAAACTTATACCGTTGCCTTAATAATTATTCAACAAAATATTTATTTTTTAAAAAATGATCTAATTGTTATGCAAAAATAATGTATTCTCAATTTTGAGGTTGTGACTCTTTTGGTTATGCTTAATGTAATTTTTAGAGAGCTGCATGCACGGAAGGAGTGATCTGGATTTGACGACTTCTAATCCTCTCATTTTTCCGACAATTCAGACTTCTTTGCTGATTTGAGTTTGGGTAAGTCACCATATCTCTTATTGCTATGTTAATTCAAGACAAAAAATAGTTATCTACTTTTTTAATTACAAATAATTTTTTTTAGAATATATTTGCTATTTTTTGTTTAAATAGGTTTATGTGGGAAGTAAACATTGTCTTATAAAAATCTTGATCTGCAAAAAAAAATAAAAAAAAAAATAATTAATTGATTCAGAAATTTTGGATCCTTTTTAAATAAATTTTTTAAATTAAACATTTTTAAGAAAAAATATAGTTTCTGTCCTACCTTTTCATCCTTTTTTTTTCCTTAATCCTTTTTGTATCTATCTGTGTTTGTAACCTTTATTCATTCTTTTATTTTCCAATTTAAACAAAATTTGTCACACGTTTAAATGATTATAAGTATTTATCACAAAAAAAATAACATGCATCAGTTTGAATATTTTAGAACATCATCGAGTTTGTGATAAAACAATATCAATCTCATTTTCATACTATTTTAAGAGATAGTCCACGATCATCATTTCCCCCCCTCCCTTTTTTTTTTACTAACGACACTTTTTTAATAATTTTTCATTCTACCATATATTTCATTTTTTGATTTGGTTGTAAATTTGTAAATGCTTCTTTCAATTGCACAGATCAACTAACAACAAAATAAGATGGAGAATAATCGCGGGCAACAGTTTAGGGATCTACAAAGGGAAAGACGAACTCAGAATGCAAGAAATCGTAGGCAAAATATGAGCACCGAGCAAAGACAACAAGAATTGTCTAGAAGGCGATCAAATTATAGACAATCAAAGGAAAGGGGAAAACAAGCTCAGACAACAAGTGCCACAAACAGAGATCACACGATGCCATTTCATGATTTGACAAATTTAAATTTCACATCGTTACGTGTTAGAGGAACACATGACAATGAGGCTGGACCAAGTATTCGTCGACGACTCAATCACACTACATCTGGTTAGTGCTATAAATTTATTGTTCCTTAATTTATTTTAAGCTTACTTCAAATTACAAATACTAATAACAATTTTCAATATATTAATCATTTTTAATAAATTAACCTTCGTAATTTCTAATAAAACTTACAAACACCATTTTGATTCATCATATTTTCAAGGAACTCATGATAATGAGGCTGGACCAAGTAGTCGTCGCCGATTCAATCACACCGCATATGGTTAGTGACATAAAATTATTGTTTCTTAATTTATTTCTAGCTTACTTAAATTTCAAATACTTATAAGAAAATACATTGTATTACTCATTTTTTTATAAATTAACCATTCTACTTACTACTACAACTTATATACCGTCATTTTGTTCAAGGATATTTTCAAGGAACTCATGACAGTGAAGCGAGCCCAAGTAGAAGAAATAGTGATGACACTACAAGTGGTGAGCACAATATTTTCAAACAATTACTTACTTAAATTTAGTAATTATATATCTTTGTAATTACTAATTCTTAGCCACATTCTCCTAATATGAATTCACTATAATTTTTCAGAGTCTCCAACATCAAATGTCGTCTCCGACACCACACCTAATGACACGACATCGTATTACAATCAAGGTACAATTAAAGTTATGTATTACCAAAAAGTATTAGGTAACAATATGAATTTTTATGTTTCTTATTAACATTTCATACTTATTATCCACAATTCACAATTTTAAATTATTATTACGTCGAATTCTCCAACTTTTTAAAATTTCTTTTGCAATATAGCATTATAGCATTGTTCAGACATACTATTAAATTTTCATTGTTCAAAACAATTTACTGATACGGACCCGTTTCAGAGGTGGACCAAACTTCTTTTTTTAAAAGGAGGGTGGACCACACTAATTTAAATATATAACAAAATTTCCCAAACAAAAAGTGGTATATGTGTGACTTGAAAAAAATATAGGTTTGTGTAATATGTCTCAAAGATAAAATACTTTCTTATTAAGTAAGTCGGTATGACAGATATATCAAACACTATCGTCAAGACGGTCACTATGACAATAATTCAGTTAATAGGAACAATGAATTATAATATACAGTGACCATATTTCGAATCCCCTTCACCCCGCAAATTCACCTTAAAAGTGAATATTAGCCAATAATCTGCTTACCAAATAGAAAATTGTCTTCATGACGGGCACTCATGTGTTTATCTATCTATTTTTTCTACTCTAATAACATATCTACATATACTTGACTATCATAACATTATATACCTTTTAACATCCAGTTCCACGGAGTATATTTCAAGCAATACATAACAGTGCACGGAATTTCCAAAATAATGTCATGATGAACAAGGCTATGCTACCTACACCACGTACGTGTAAGACGATGCAATGCAAAATTGTTTTACAAAGAAACCCAATATATGTGCTGCAAAAATGGAACTGCGAAAGTTACACAAGTAGCTGCTCCCGAAGAGTTGCAGCAGTTATTTTCAGACACAACAATTGAAGGTCGACATTTTAGACAAAATATTAGAGGTTACAACCATGTAATGTCGTTCACTTCCTTGGGTGTTCATATAGATGAAACAATGCATGCTACAAGTTGTGGTATATACACATTCCGTGCTCAAGGATCAATTTACCACAAAATAGGTGGTTTTCATCCAAACCAAGGTTCTAGGCCACGATTTTTACAATTGTACATTTATGATACGGACAACGAACTTCAAAATAGGATGATAGAAAATCCTCAACTAAACCAAGTTGTTGTGCGTAGATTGCAGAATATGCTACACCAATACAATCCTTTTGTGCATAATTTAAGACAGCTTGCACTTCAACCGAATGTTCATGAGTGTAGGCTTCTTATTAAGGAACGCCCATCAAATCAACCTCAATATAATCTCCCATCTGCTTCGCAAGTCGCTGCAGTTATTGTCGGGGGTGATGATGTAACACTGGAACGTGGACGAGATATAAACATCTTTAGCAATGACGGAAATCTGCAAAAGGTTCAAGAAACAATGGGATATTATGATCCATTGCAATATCCATTATTGTTTCCCTTTGGTACATATGGTTGGGACCTAGAAACAAGAAATTCTTCTGGAACAAAGATTTCATGTCGGGCATACTACAGTTACATGCTCCAGGTACATATCTATGTTACACCCATAATACTTACATAAATATTTGTGTAAAATCTATATAATAAATTATTTCATTGAATATAGATTCGTGCAAATGACCGATCTGTATTGTTAAAATCTGGTCGACTTCTACAACAATATGTTGTTGATAATTATGTTAAGATAGAAACTAGAAGACTAAGGTGGATGCGGAGAAATCAGAATAATATACGGTCTGAGGTATACCAGGGGCTGCAGGATGCCGTACATGATGGGGAAAATAACGCATGTATAACATTCAACAATTTTTTTATATGTTATATATAGATATATTGTAAATTACATTCCATTACCGACACATTGCAACTTTTTTTCCATAGCAAATGTCGGACAGAGGACAATATTGCCATCATCATTTATGGGTAGTAAACGAGATATGACACAGAGATACCAAGACGGTATGACCATTGTGCTTAAAGATGGTAAACCAAATATTTTCCTCACAATGATAAGAGTACAATCACTATATTAATGCTTCTGATTTTATGCCGTTTAATATGATTTCAACTATAGCTTTCATTTCATCTATGTTCTAATATGTGTTTATATTAGTATGTCGTTATATTATCTTTGTTTTACCATGTGTTATTTATAATGACCTTATAGCTGGGAATTCATATTTCGTGTCATCCACATACATACATATTTATTTATGATGAAGTTAAATTATAAAAAACAAAGGGTAAAGAAAAAACTAATGTGATTGCTTATATACAAAGTAACATATAGTCAAGTACATATATACTATAGCGCAGTAGAAAAAGCAGACAGACGAGCATATAATTGATTTTACTAACATCAATTGTATGCCCCAGTTTAATTAAAATTCCACTTTCTATGTTACATTGGCTTTTACAATAAAAAATATCGCAAAATTTGAATAAGTAGTGTGACTAATGTGTAAATATTCTTTCATATTTTTTAAAATGTCTTCGTCCTTTGCAAGACTTGGATGTGTCGTCGAAGTTTTGTTCGTATTTCTTCTACTGGTTTTCCTTTGATTTATTAAATTTTAAATTATGTAGCAGACTCAAATGGCTTGAGAAATAATAAAAGAGCATATGTGTACTCTTTTTCTGTAAATCGTGGTAGCAATGAGAAAGATTTAAAGTATTCATCAAACCCAACCACATAAATGTCACTCATGTTTCATGTTTCATGTATATTCATCCTCCATAGATAGATGAACATACATCACAAAACTAAATATATATTTAGTAACTCCATGTCAAAGAAGTGCATGAATTACATATTTTACATTTTTTTTAATCAACCTTGATACTTCTCTTTTTGATCAAGCTTGGTCATTCATTTAAATCTAATTATTTTCTCCAAAATATATATATAAAAAAACTAAATCAACATAAATGTTGAAAAAAATACTGTTTATGAGTTACATGCGTTAGCGCAGTAGAAAGAGCGGACAGACGGGCACTCATGCGTTAGCGCAGTAAAAAGAGCGGATAGACGGGCACGGGAGTGCCCGTCTGGACGCTAGTATATATAAATGGAATACACATATCTTTGAAGTGATTTTTTTTATTCCATTGTTTCCCTTCATTTACATTATTTTATCATTTTGGGCTTTAAGGTTTACCAGGGTCAGAGTAGGCTTCATAATTCACTGAACGTAAGTATACCCTTATAGGTACCTACATATCACCCATAAAAAGATCATCACACTACGTTGGGAGTTAAACCTCCGACCTTGCGGATAAGTTAACTCATCACCACTCCCTCCAACACCCATTTCTTTACCAAATTTCTCTCCTCCCTCGATCCGTTTTTCCTCTGCCTTCACACAGTCGACTTTCTCTCCCAGCAAGTCGACTTTCCAGCTAATTAATAGAATGAGTAAATCGAAAACTTTTACAAATTTAAATGACTAATTTGTGACCAAAATAACTTTTAAATGATCAATCTTTACAAACTTTAAATTTGACTTATGTGTGATCAAAATAACTTAAATGACCGATTTGATACAAACCTCAAACTTAAAAGACCTCAATGTAATTTAACCAAAATTTATCGACTAATTTGAGTAATAAAAACCACATGAAGACTAAATTAAATACCTAGAATTATATTTGAGTACATGTGATAAAAGAGACATGCGATTGGAATATATTTAAAGATCAATTTTTTTTTTTACAATATTTAAAGATCAATATAATATCCATAAAAAAAATAATAACAAGTGTCTCGTTAAACATTTGTTAATCTGAGTAGATATTTGATATATGAGCATTTAAATCATTGATTTCAAATTGAAGTACATTTATATGAGTATTTCTTTGCACGTACGAGACTTTTGTGTCCTCTCTTGCAATTCAAAATCTACAATTTTTGTACAAATAATTAGTTTGAGATGAATTTGAACGAATAAGCAGTAGCGCTATAGGTGGCAATTTATCACTCTAACTATCAAAAGTGTGTAAAATGAATAGGGTAATGCTATATGCAGCTGACAAAATGTATCCGAATCAATCACAAATGACAAATGACTATAAAGTAGCTTCCACTAACTATACATGGAGTGAATAATTCGTGACGCCAATTTCGTTATAAAAAGCAATTCCCAAATAAATAATATCAATCATTAAGTGAGAAATCAAAGTTGGATATCATAGATACTTCCAAACAAATTAAATATATTACAATATCTAAATTTATACTTCTATACTATATATAAAGAAAACTACATTTCAACACTTTTAGGTTGGACTTTTCTTTTCAAAAATACCCTCAATTTTAAATACAAATAGCACATGTAACAAATACATAAGAATAAATTTAATTTAAATATTAAAACAAATGTAACAAACGTGAGCAAAAAATAATGTTAAAGATTGAACTTTAAATCCTCTAAAAAAGATTAGTAACTAACGTGAGCAAAAAATAATGTTAAGGATTTGACTTTAAATCCTAAAAAAAAAATTAGTAACAAACGTGAGCAAAAAATATTGTTAAAGATTAAACTTTAAATCTTCTTAAAATAAGATTGATAACAAATGTAAGCAAACTGTGTTGAAAGAGATTGTTTTCTTTGTGTGTGTCTATATATATATATATATATATATATATATATATATATATATATATATAGTATAGATAATAACTCTTATATATTATGATAACTTTTATGAATTTAATTACCATGTACTAATAATAGTATAAAAAATCCCATGTAACTCTTAAGAGTTACCACGTGCAGTCTCAAAATCCCATGTAACTCTTAACACGTGAACTATTATTTGTTTTAATATTTATGAGTTCATTTATACTATCTATAAAGAAAATGATCATGGTAGATGATAACTCTTAAATATTAATACAAATAACACATGTAACTATCTTTTATCGATCATTAATGACAACTTTGAAAAATAGAGGAAAAATTGTCTTAGCAACCACGTCATCTGGTTTAGCTGCAACATTATTATCGGATGGTAGAACTATGCACTCCCGGTTTAATTTACGTTTTGATGTACAATCAAATTCCATCTGCAAAGCTTATTAGAGTAATAACTGCCATAATGTGGGATGAAGCCCCAAATGACAAACAGATACTGTTTAGAAGCATTAGATCGAGCATTAAAATATATTTTTGACTGTGATGCTCCATTTGGTGGAAAAGTTATGATCATGGGTGGAGATTTTCGTCAAGTACTTCCAATTATTCAAAAAGGTAGTAAGACAAAAATGATATCTGCATCTATTATTAGGTCTTATTTGTGGGCTAATACCAAGGTCCTACATTTAGTACAAAATACGTAATCAAAGAATGATCCTGAATTTACACAATTTCTTATGCGAATCGGTGACATTGTTGAACCTGCCAAACTCAATGATATGGTGAGGATACCTCCTCAAATTGCATTACCATGAGAAGGAGAACAATCAATACAAACTCTTATTGATCATATTTTTCCACAATTAGATTTGCATGGATGAGATGCATCATATATGGTTGAAAGAGCCATAATTACACCTACAAATGATGATGTTCCAAAATTGAATGACATAATTATCAATTAATTTTCAGGAGAAGAACATAATTTGTTGCCATTTGACAAGGATGAAGCGGATACTCATAACTTATATCAACATGAATTCTTAAACTCAATTGGTCAAGGAAGTATCCCACCATATATTTTAAAGATAAAAAAGGTGCACCTTTGATGTTGTTGTGAAACATTGACCCTAGATATGGCATGTGCGATGCGACATGATTGTTATGTCGTGGTTTATTTAAGAATATGTTGGATGTGGAAATCCTAACAGAAAACAATGCTGGAAAAAGAGCATTCTTGCCCATAATTAAATTAAAAACAAATGCGAGTTCAGGACTTCTCTTTGTGCTTAGTAGAAAACAGTTTCGCGTTAGACTAAGTTTTGCTATTACCGTAAATAAGTCACAAGGGCAAACCATTTCCAATGACGGAATCTATCTTCCACGACATGTTTTCAGCCATAGTCAATTATTTGTAGCTTTATCAGGAGGAGTTTCTCAAAATTCAACAAAAGTTCCCATCAAAGAAGGGAAAATAGAAGGAGAAGAAGAAGACTTTACGAAAAATGTAGTTTTAAAAGATATTCTTTATCGCAATCATAACAATGTTTCTTTTACATAACATTTCATTTATACATTTATGTTATGATGTTACTAATAAGTATTAGAATAAACAATAAATTATCATTATTTTATCTTTATTTTATATGCAGACAAACTAAAATATGTTAAATAATTTTGTTATATGCGTTGACAATATTTTTGTTTATAAATCAATATATCAATAGTTTTCATTAATATTTTAAAATTTAAAAAGTTTAATCAAAATTATACAAACAAACATAATAAAATAATCACATGTGATAGCGTAGTAGAAAGAGCGGACAGACAGGCACGAAAGTGTCCGTCTTTCCGCTAGTCTGTAGTTCATAATGTCAAAACTAAACATGTTTTCAATAGAATATAGGCTTAATAACATTTTTGACCCTCAAACTTTCACGAAGTTGCGATTTTGGCCCCTTAAAAAAACTACAAAACCGTCACTAAGTTTTGCAACTGTAGCAGTTTTGGCCCTCCAAGGCAAAAAATAAATAAAAAAAATAACACGTGGCACCTCACTTAGGGTGCCACGTCAGCGTAGACCGAGTCAAAATTGACTTTAGGGGCCAAAATTGCTACAGTTGCAAAACTTAGAGGGCGGTTTTGTAGTTTTTTCCTTAAGGGGCCAAAATCGCAACTCTGAAAAAGTTAAGAGGCTAAAACTGCTATTAAGCCTATAATATAATAACGTGGAAAAGAGAAGCAACTAATCACATCAGAATAAATGAAATAACAATTCACAATAGTTAATATACAACCCAATTTGACTTTCAAATTATTAAAAAATAATCTAAAGGATGTGAAAGTCTCCTATATAAAAATAGTCTATTAGTATTAATATTATATATAACCCCCTCTTTAGTATAAAACTGCAAACAAGTGGATCAACAAGCACAGCAAATCAAAGCCATAAGAAAATATCTATTCATATTCAACGGGAGGGGATGACATCTGAGAGCAATTACAAGCATGTAACAATTGATGACCTTTACAAATCTGCAAAAGCTGATGTTATTCCTAGTTTGCAGCAAAGGCATCAACAGCACCATACCGGTCGCGGTCCAGGTATGACTTTTGATTTGATGAGTTACGCTTATGCTATATATAAGGACCACCTTTGCAAATATGCAGAAATCGGAGAAGCTATTCATAATAGTAGGCTGCATCAAATAGGGATGTCAAAGATATCTCTCAGTAATACTAACGACTATTATAAAATAGTATTGAATGGCCTTCTCACTTCTGCGAAAGCTAGAGCTAGTATTCCTAATTTTTAGCTAAGGCAGCAGGACCATATGACTTTTGATACAAGCAATTACCATTATGCAGCAAATGTGGATAACTTGTTCAAATCTGCAAGACAAGATGACACTTTTCATAATATTAGATCGCCTCTAACAGGGTTGTCGACGATATCTCTTGTTGTTTTTACATTTCCAAACTGTTGTATTTGAATTTCCAAATTCTATTATCTACCGAAGATGTTACTAGGTTGAGTCACGACCAGGTTGCTCTCTTTAAGAAGTTTTGTGGCACTGCCCAAAATTGTGCAAGACAGACTATAAACCACGCCGCCTCCAGGATAAAACAAGCTCAACTACAACTCTTTGGTGTGATTGTTGAACTGAATAGAGTCCTCTATTTATATAAAGATTTTGTAATTCTTTTAGCAAAGATTGTGACAGCAGTTACTCTAATGGATAAGACCAAAAGAGAGCTTATCCATTAATCAGTTCAACACACTTGTGGATAAGATCAAAACGAAACAAATCCACAAAACTGGAGAAAACAAACTCATTGGATTGGAATGAAGGATATTCACGAATAAAAATAATAATACTATTTTTTTTATCATTATCAAGTATTTAATTAAATACCGCAATTTAAACACTACTAATGTGTGTGTTCTATATTATGTGGGACCCCCCACACTCTATTTTTTCAATTTACACAACATTAGTTCAAAGTATAATTATTTGGTGTTTAATCTTCCAACATCACACTAATGTTCCAACAATCCCTCACTTGAATTTAAAAAATGGTTTCAATAATAACGTTAAAACGTTTCTATAAGGTTGCCAATAAACAAATGTGTCGTCTACAACTTGAACCTTTGCATAGCGGATAATATTCCGATTAACTATAGTTGCTTACAACATTGAACTCTATCTCAGACATAAAACCCTCACACAAACCTTTTCATAAGGTGTATTCTAAAAGCTCGTGCGTTTATGGCCCCGCACGTTTATCCCAGTTTTAACGATTGTTCTAAGTATTCTGCTCCGAATCCCATAGGAACCAGCCTCATTCCACATTCGTATATGTCAGTCTATTAAGAGTACTCTTGTAGCTATGTACTCCACTCAACATAGAGTATAGATCTCATTAAGAGTTTCTATTATCTCATCGTTCTATCGCTGCAGGATTCATGCTTTCTTAATTTTCTCATAGCATGTTCTATCACTCATGACTTGTTATTATCCATTGAACCTATTTATTGGGATCTCCAGTCATGTAGGTCGGGTTACCATCACTTGTGACCTTTGGGAATTAGTCTCATCCTATTGGATGTGTTTAAGACTTTTTTCTAGTAATTCATTTCGTCAAAGGATTGACTAATTCTTTATCAATACGTACATGATCTACTTCAACCGTTCCTGTTGAGAGTAGCTAGCTCTCTAATTATTTATGTGTTTGTGCCTTAATAATCGTATCTTGCCATTGTAGTAACGATTCTCAATTTTTGTAATAGTTGTAGTACTATCACTATGAATTATCACTTCTGGAAACAGTTTTACCCGCTAAGGGTTCTTAACTAACAAGCATCTTATCAACTTGCTTCTTCACTAGTTTCTCTAGTGTTCTCATCCCAAATACATTCCATAGTTGACTGAATCAAAATCATTTGTTTCGACAAACAACTCCTCCAGTGTGCTCGATGTGCAGTCACTGGTTGCTTAAGACTCATCTGAAGGATGTTCTATTTTGTATCTTGTATCATTCATGTACAATATGATACTTCTCATTTGTATCATGTACAAATCAAGTACAATATGATATTTCTCATAATGTAATCCTACAGTCATAGTTTTCTTAAGGCACTTCATGACTATTTCAGTAGCATGACAATGCTTCTCACCCGTCTATTAGTAAACTTGCATAAGAGTTTCACGACATTGACAATGTTGGGTCAATACATTCAGTGGCATACCTAAGGACTGCCAATGATGCTCGCATATTCTTTTTGTCTAACTCCATCTCAAATGTTCTTACACTTGGATCATAATATATGTTTGCAAGTTTATAGTGAAATAATTACATTTCCTTAAGATTTTCTCAACTTTGTGAGATTCAAGAAAAAAGTTCTCTTTTCTGATCTAGTGATCTTGAAACCAAGAATTACTTCAACTTCATCTAGGTCTTTCTTATCAATGTTGTTGATCAACAATGATTTCACATAATTCATAACATGAATCTTTAAACGAAATATGAGCAAGTCGTCTTCATAGAGACATGATCGTGCAAATATTATTTCCATATTTGTTGTAAATACATTTGT
Source organism: Medicago arabica (assembly GCA_946800305.1). Lineage (NCBI taxonomy): Eukaryota > Viridiplantae > Streptophyta > Magnoliopsida > Fabales > Fabaceae > Medicago > Medicago arabica. Next base: position 43,173,637 of record OX326968.1, on the reverse strand, counting down.
CACTTTCGTTCACTTTATACTCATTTGATAGCATTAGAAAGTCATATTTTTCATGTCATTCCTTAGGAGTTTATTTTAGACCTCACAAAGAATTATCTAACTTACAAACCTTGTTTCCTTATTCATGAATCACAAAACTTTCAGGTTGTTCCATATAGATATCTTCTTCTAGTTCATCGCTCAAAAATGCAACTTTCACATCCATTTGGAGTACTATCGAGTTATGAATAGCGGCAAAAGGGACTAGTACTCTTATGGGTATGATTCTAGTGACTGGCGAATTAGTGTCGAAGAAGTCTATATATATTTCTCTTTGTCTAAAACCTTTGATTATAAGGAAAGCCTTTTATTCATCAACCGTCCCATCAGGTTTTAGTTTCCTTTTCCAAAATCCAAATACAACTGATTGGTTTTGCAACTATGAGGCAAGTCAACCAAGTGTCATGTTTTGTTAGACTCTAGAAAATCCATCTCATCGTTTATTGCTTCTTTTCAAAAGTTAGCATCCAATGAAGACAAAGCTTCTTGAAGGCCAAATGAATCTTCTTCCTATGTATAAACCATAAGGTCCATACTCTTTAGCAATTATTGCTTTCTTACCTCTTCGAGGTTCTATAACATCTCGTTCGATGTTTTCTTAACTATTTCTGATTATTGGAATGTGATCAGATATCGTGCCCCCACTAGTTCTTATTTTTTAAAAAGGAATTTATTTTTCCCCCACTAACATCGTGCTCCCACTAGCGCCTCAATAGTGCCCCCATTGTTCTTTATTTAAAAGGGTAAATATATACATTGAAATCGATATCTTTTAATTCTATGATCGCTTTAACATTTAGGTCATAAAACCTATATGTTTCGTTATTTATAGCATACCCAATTAATACACTTCAATAGGCTCTACCAGTGAGTTCAACTCTCTTGGGGTTCAGAATCCTAATATAGTCCAGACAATCTCAAGTTCAAAAATAAGACAAGTTGGGTGGTCTTTTCTTCAAAAATTTCTTAATTAGAATTTTTGTTCTTAGACTTGGGTACTCTATCCAACATAAATTTCAACTTTCGTTAAAGAAATTGAACATATCAAGTATATCAATTTTATTTTTCAAAAATTCGCAGACATCAATAAATATGATAAAATATCATTTTATCATTTCTAGGTTATGTGCCATAAAGTTCGCCGCACATATCATAATTATTAAGTTTAGAGATTTAAATTCTCTAAACACTGATTTATATGAATTTTTGGTTCATTTATCTTGACTGCAAAAAATAAAATTGTCTAATCATATAACTTTGGAATTAAGTCCAAGTTACTCAATTTTAAAATTAAACGTTTGTTCACGATTCAAATATTAAAATCACACAACTAATAAAATAGAAGAAGAATTTTAATTATGAACATACCATCAAAGCACAGTCTTTTATCCACAAAAATACATTGTGTACAAGTCTCTCTTTAAGTCTGAGACAACTCAGTCTTATTGAATAGAAATCTGAGATACATATTCTTTCTTATCCTTGGAGCATACATATCACGCCTTAGAGAGAATAATTCAACTCAGTCAAAACATACGCGATGGCATTTATAGCAGTCATAAGTGAAAGGGCTTTCCTTTTGTTTTGAGTAACGTCTGCTAGTCATGATTTATCCAACCTTGTATGTTTGATCATCTCTAAGATACCTTTTTTTTGTTGTATATAAATTTTCAAACAAAAAACTGCTAGCTGCAAGCAGGGCCGGCCCATAGCCCGTCGGGGTTGGGCAATGACACCGGGCCTCAAATTTTTGGGGGCCCATATTTTTTTTTATATGTAAGGTCCTATAGTAAGTGTTATATATAGGTAAAAGCAAAAACTTGACAAACTATTAAGAATACTTCAGTGGCAGGTCATTACATTCATGATTGCATTGTTAGGGGTTCAACTCCTGCTAGAAATTTTTTTCCTTTACGGTGCTTCTTTTTCGTGGGGCCCAATATATTTTAATTTTAATCACTTTTTTGCCCAAACTAATTCCTTTTGTTTAATTGAATAAGAAAACCTTTTATTTAATCACAAGAAAGACTTGGTTGACGAATTTGCTTCAAAAAAAGCTGGAAGAGTGGCTCGTTTTAAGTAGCTAGAAGACTGATAGTAGCTTAAAGTTGTATTTTGATGTTAGTGATTTGAACATAAAATCACTTTTTGATGTTATTTACATTATTGGGATGTTATTATAATTAACTTTAAAAAATTGTTTTTTTTCCTATTTTTATCAGGGGCCAATTTATAAGATTAAAACGGGGTCAACGAATTGTTTAAGACAGCCCTAGCTGCAAGCATACGCGTGAGCGTGTGCTCCTGAAGCTAATGCCGAGCTTCAATCCAATATAAATGTATGTTCCAACAAATTACTAATATTGCTAGTCTCTAGCATAGTAGTGATGCTTTGTGTTGTTATATAAAAAATAATCATTTCATTGTTTCAGTCGAAAAAGATTTATTTTTATATTTAAATTTATCCTTGTTGTATTTAAGAACAACGAAACTTCAATAAGTAATTTCTTCGATAGACATAGCAGTCGAAACGTCTTAAAATTGTTGTTTTTGGATCTCCAAACTGTTGTACTTGATTTCCAAATTCTATTATCTACCGAAGTTGTTACTAGGTTGAGTCACGACCAGGTCGTTTTCTTTAAGACGTTTTGTGGCACTGCCCAAAATTATGCAAGACAGACTATCAACCACGCCGCCTCCAGGATAAAACAAGCTCAGCTACAACTGTTCGATTAACTACTGCACTGTAGAAAACCGTTCGAGAATTACACTTCTAATATCGTACCAAGACCATTCTTTAAATACTGAAACCACTTTAATATGGTATCGTTACCACTCTATTATGGTGATAAGACCACTCAAATATAGTGTTACCACCATTATAACCTTTAAGTTCTCCAAACTATCAATTTGGCACTACAACCACTCAAATATCGTGATTCTACCATTTCGATCGTTTTATTTCTCCTTAAGTAGAAAAATATTAAAATAATAATTATATACCGTTAAGATCATTCTTAATTTCGATGGGACATTGTTATTCCAAATAGGTACTATGATCTTAAAAGTACTCTTTATTACGAAAGGACATATATTATCGAGGGACTATGTTTTTAAGACTTTTCTTAATTCCGAAGGGACATTATACCGAATAGAGACTAAGGTCTTAAGAACACTTTTAATTTCGAAGGGACAGAAAAAGGAGATGAGGAGAAGAATAGCTCGTCAACACAAGCTGGAGGGAGAAGAGAGAAATAGTTCTCGACAACTCAATAGAAACTCTTTGGTGTGATTGTTGAACTGAATAGAGTCCTCTATTTATATAAAGATTTTGTAATTGTTTAAGCAAAGATTGTGACAACAGTTACTCTAATGGATAAGACCAAAAGAGAGCTTATCCATTAATCAGTACAACACACTTGTGGATAAGATCAAAATGAAACAAATCCACAAAACTGGAGGAAACAAACTCATTGGATTGGAATGAAGGATATTCACGAATAAAAATAATAATACTATTTTTTTTATCATTATCAAGTATTTAATTAAATACCGCAATTTAAACACTACTAATGTGTGTGTTCTATATTATATGGGACCCCCCACACTCTATTTTTTCAATTTACACAACATTAGTTCAAAATATAATTATTTGGTGTTTAATCTTCCAACATCACACTAATGTTCCAACAATCCCCCACTTGAATTTAAAAAATGGTTTCAATAATAACGTTAAAACATTTCTATAAGGTTGCCAATAAACAAATTTGTCGTCTACAACTTGAACCTTTGCATAGCGGATAATATTCCGATTAACAAGAGTTGCTTACAACATTGAACTCTATCTCAGACATAAAACCCTTGCACAAACCTTTTCATAAGGTGTATTCTAAAAGCCCATGCCTTTATGGCCCTACACGTCTATCCCAGTTTTAATGAACACTTTAGGTACTCTGCCCCGAATCCCATAGGAACCAGCCTCGTTACACATTCGTATAGGTGAGTCTATAAAGAGTACTCTTGTAGTTATGTACTCCACTCAACATAGAGTATAGATCTCATTAAGAGTTTCTATTATCCCATCTTTCTATCGCTGCAGGATTCATGTTTTCTTAATTTTCTCATAGCATGTTCTATCACTCATGACTTGTTATTACCCATTGAACCTATTTATTGGGATCTCCAGTCATGTAGGTCGGGTTACCATCACTTGTGACCTTTGGGCATTAGTCCCATCCTACTGGATGTGTTTAGGACTTTCTTTCTAGTAATTCATTTCGTCAAAGGATTGACTAATTCTTTATCAGTACGTACATGATCTACTTCAACCATTCCTTTTGAAAGTAGCTAGCTCTCTAATTATTTATGTGTTTGTGCCTTAATGATCGTCTCTTGCCATTGTAGTAACGATTCTCAATTTTTGTAATAGCTGCAGTACTATCACAATGAATTAACACTTATGGAAACAGTTTTACCCGCTAAGGGTTTTTAACTAACAAGCATCTTATCAACTTGCTTCTTCACTAGTTTTCTCTAGTGTTCTCATCCCAGATACATTCCATAGTGGACTGAGTCAATATCATTTGTTTCAACAAACAACTCCTTCAGTGTGCTCGATGTGCAGTCACTGGTTGCTTAAGACTCATCTGAAGGATGTTCTATTTTGTATCTTGTACCATTCATGTACAATATGATACTTCTCATTTGTATCATGTACAATTCAAGTACAATATGATACTTCTCATAATGTAATCCTAGAGTCATAGTCTTCTTAAGGCACCTTACGACTCTTTCAGTAGCATGACAATGCTTCTCATCCGTCTACTAGTAAACTTGCATAAGAGTTTCATGACATTGACAATGTTTGGTTCGATACATTCAATGACATACCTAAGGACTGTCAATGATGCTCGCATATTCTGTTTGTCTAACTCCATCTCAAGTGTTCTTACACTTGGATCGTAATATAAGTTTGCAAGTTTATAGTGAAATTATTACATTTCCTTAAGATTTTCTCAACTTTGTGAGATTCATCAAAAAAGTTCTCTTTTCTTATTTAGTAATCTTGAAACCAAGAATTACTTCAACTTCATCTAGGTCTTTCTTATCAATGTTGTTGATCAACAATGATTTCACATAATTCATAACATAAATCTTTAAAGCAAATATGAGCAATTCGTCTTTATAGAGACATATGATCGTGCAAATATTACTTTCATATTTGTTGTAAATACATTTATCACTTTCATTCACTTTATGCTCATTTGATGAAGGGGTGAAGCTAATCACAAACCAAATATCCAAAGCTTTCAAGTTCAAAACCACATGCAAAAACGTTGCCTCCCTGTTGACCGTAACATGCCAATTTCGAAAGAAATGAAACTATGAAACCTGATTTCACTGTTGGGTTGTATGTGACTTTGCATCAGTTGAAGAATTGGGTGCTCAGTAGTGGTGTGTCTGTACGTGTATTAACCGGCTTGGCTGGATCGGGGAAAACTACTTTGGCTACATTGCTATGTTGGGATGAAAAAGTTAGAGGTAACATATATAATTCTCTATCTGCACTTTAAATAGAGTGTCCGGTGTATGTGTCGATAACTTTTATTACTTGCGTCTACCTGTCAATGTCGTATTTGGTGTTTGTGTATATATATATATATATATTTATATATATATATATCAGTGCTTCGTTTATTCAGAATCATAAGTCTTTTTGCACACTGGTCCAGTAATGTTGGTTCTGGATAATGTTTAGGAAGGCTCAGAATCCTTTGTTGAGGCATTCATGGTTCAAGTTCCAGATTGTAAAATTTTGGTAACTTCTAGAGTTAAGTTTCCAGGGTTTGGAACTTCATTATTCTTAAATCCGCTTGGAGATGATGATGCGGTTACCCTTTTCCGTCGCATTGCACTACCAAATGATGTAGAAATGGGAACATATGTTCCTGATGAAGAATATGTACAACAGGTTTGTTATATTCGTCCAGTTAGTCTTAAATCGCAATATTCTTGTCCAATTTTGTCGCCAAAGTTATACCCTCTCTTCAATTTTATCGATAATAATAAGTACTCTCTCCATCCCATAATAACTGAGTCATTTACAAAAAAAAAATATTGTCCCAAAAAAATTGATCCATTTCACTTCTCAATATAATATTAATTACTTTTTTTCAATTATAACTCTAATTAATACTACTTTCACAACTCTCAATTCAGTATATTCTACTTTACATCTATGATAAAGAGGAATGCACCAATAGTTGATAAGGACGCTCAAAATCATTTTTTCTCTCTTTCACTTGTACATTTTTTCTTAATAAATGTGAAATGAGACAAGGGCTCAATTAAAATGGGACGGAGGGAGTAATTTTTAAGGTTTGTATATCTGTCCCATTCCCATTAGTCTTAACATTTCGTCAAATCCGTCTTGTGTGTACTCTATATAATTGTTTTCTCAATATATATAATAAAAGAAAGTGTTGGTGGTTTTCATATACTAAAATTGTAGCAAGATGTTAATATGATCAAAGTCATCATTAGCTAACTTAATTTTCTTGCACTCATTTGCAGATAGCAAAGGGTTGTTGGGGTTCTCCACTAGCCCTTAAACTGATTGGTGGATCACTCCGTGGGCAACTTTTTGAAGCGTGGAAAGAAATGGTGAACATGTTGTCCGATTGTGGTTCTATTGTTGATTCTAGTAATGAGTTGCGTAATCGCCTACAACAAGTTTTGGAGAACGCACTGCAAGATAATCACATCATCAAGGATTGCTTCATGGACCTTGGATTATTTTTTCAAGACCGAAAAAGACATGTGACTGCCGTGATTGACATGTGGACAGAACTGAACAGCCTAGACGAGAACAACATAGATGTAATGAACATTGTTCATAAGCTAGCTAACAAGCATTTGGTTAATCTTGTAGTTGCAAGGTACATTAATAAACTACATATTTATAAATTACGATTCTTTGATACCAAATGTAGATCAGGTACTAGAAAACGTTAATGTAGAGAAAATAGTTTAGGGTTATATATAGTATCTCCGGGCATGTAATATTTGTTGATTAACCTGGGAAGTTACAAGTCGTGTTGACAATTACTACAACCACCATTTCCTTACTCAACATGACGTTATTAAGGAGATAGCTATCCATCAAGCTAGACAGGAACCATATGAACAAAGAAAAAGGTTGATTTTTGACATGAATGAAAATAGCTGGGATCAACCGAACCAACAAAATGTCATCGCTCGCACATTGTCCATATCAACTGGTCAGTTAACCTCTCCTCTCTAAAAGGCATACACAATTGCACATACATTCCTATTATTTTCACTCTTGACACCATATGTATGATAGAGGTAGCTGAAGTTAACTTGTTCATTATTGTATGATATATGGCTATACATATACTACTACTTTTGGTTGTTGTCGTGGCAATTTTCTAATGAACTCGATGTTTTTCAATTTTTCATGTGTAATTTAGATTCTGGTATTTTAAGAAAGTTTATTCTGCTCCAGAGTGCACCTTAGTATATTTAGAGAAAGAAAGGCAACTAATCACATCTCAATATATGAAATCACTGCAGCCAAAATACAACTCACTTTGACTTTGATAAACCAAGCATACTACAACAAAGAAATTTTTAAGGAAAACTTCAAATGAAAATTCCGTTTAAATAGTTTATCTTAAAATGTCTTTCTAAGTATTTCATCATTTGGTTATAATTTTTTTTGGATACTAAAATTTTAAAAAAATCTCTAAAATAAAAAGCTATTTCAAATAGTTTTTCATAAAAATAATTTTTGAAAGATGTCATTTTGAAAAAATATGTAATTTTTACTATGTAAAATCTCGAACAATGAATATTTAAGTTAGTGAATATCAAAATCTCTTTTTTAACTTATATCAAATGAGTTTGAAATAAATTTTACTATTTTTTAGTAAATTTAAAAAAGAAATCCATTTTAAAAAATACAAAAGAAAATCCATTTTTTTAAATCTAAAACAAACGGGCTCTTATTGATACTTTTTGTTGGGCCTTGTTTAGTGTTCTCTTGTATTACTTTTTGAATGCTGCTCTCCCTCCTGCACAAAACACTCGCACCCTGGATGCTTTCCAATTTTACCCCTGCGCATGTTAAGTAGCGCAACGCAACTTAACTCACGATGCGCTAGTTAACTCACGCAGCGCGAGTTAAGTTGCGCAGAGTTACTGTTTTCGTACAAAACTCATCAGTCCATAATCCAACCACCATTTTCTTTCCACCCACCTTTAAAAACCCCAAAAGTGCGATTTTTGGGGTCAAAATCCTCATCCGAAATCATTGCAAATAGTCAGGAAGCAAGTTTCTGCGCTCATCAACTACCATTTTCTTTCCCTCCACCTTTAAAAACCCCAAAAGTGCGATTTTTGGGGTCAAAATCCTCATCCAAAATCATTGCAAATTGTCAGGAAGCAAGTTTTTTGCGCTCATCAAGCACCAAATATCAGGTAATATATCATCAAAACTCATCTCATTTTGCTGGTTTTTGTACTTGGTTCGTCGGGTTTTCGTAGGCAGTAGGGCAAGGTGCACAAGTTAACTTGTGCATGTGTTAGAGGATGCGTGACTTAAGTCACGCAGGTGTTAATGTGTTGCGTGACTTAAGTCACGCCACTGTACAGTCCTGTTTTTTGAATTTTTTGCGCCACTTTTGTTCTTGGTTAGCTTGTTACACAAGTAATTTATTTACACAAGTGATTGTCACCAACGGAGATGGTGCTTTGATGAATGCCGTTGGCACAATTTTCCCTAAGATATACACCATGCTTTGTTATTTTCATATTGGGAAGAATTTAAGGGATAAATGCATCACGGATTGTAGAGTTAACCCAAAGCCTCCTAAGGGTGCAAAAGTTGACAAGAAATAATTGAAGAAGTGCAAGGTGAAGAATATAGAAGTTGTTGAGAAAGTTGTGATCGGTTGGAGAGAGTTGGTCGAATCTCCTACGGAGGAATCATATGCAAGTAATTTATTGAAATTCAAAGAGGTATGCATGCCATTTCCGGAATTCATAAAATATGTTGAAGAAACGGTTCTGAACCTTAAGGAAAAACTTGTGAGGGCATGGACGGATAAAATCATGCATCTAGGGTGTAAAACCACCAACATTGTTGAATCAGCTGATGGAGTGTTGAAACAATATTTGAGTAGTAGCGTGGGTGATTTGGCACCATGTTGGGATGAAATAGACAAGATGTTGGTCTTGCAATTTGGTTAGATACAAGGAAGTTTTGGGAGGAACAAAATGGTCTTGAACACAAATACAAAAAAATCAAGATGATGAGAGAGTTGGAGGGTTATGTATCTAGACGCGCATTGAAATTTATCTATGATGAATTGAAACGCTCCAAGACATTCGGCTTTGAGAATGAAGATTGTGGTTGTGTGCAAGCGATATTGTACGGGTTACCTTGTGCGTGTATTATTGCAATGAGGTGCAATCAAAAATTGATTCTTGTCTTTGATGATATATATCCTCATTGGAGAAGGTTAAGTGTACAAGGAGAAGAGATTGATGAATATTTTTCCGTGGTGGAAGAGTGGAATGACATTCAAGAACGTCTCAAGACAAGCCCTTACAATATGAAACTCCACATCAAAGAGATGATGCGTATGATAGCCTTTCCGGAAACCACAAATATGTGTCCACCTTCAAAAAAGGCGGTAACCAAGGGATCTCCTAAAAGGAAGAAGACTACACACAACGGGTCGAATCCCCTCTAGGTGGGAGACTATTGATTCTCAAAATCTGGATAGTTAACCTTCACAACCCAAGAGGTCACTTCCAAAAAGAAAAGATGCACGCCTTGGCACTTACTCCCGCTCATAAGCTTCATCCTCTAATTCAAAACTGCTTCGGAGCATCCCTTACATTTCACAAATTCCAAATCTCATGAGACCTTTTGTTGAAGACATTGTGAATGTTAAAGAGGATGGTCATTGTGGATTCCGGGTCATAGCTAGGTACTTGGGATGGATGAGGAAGATCATGTATTGATTCGTCATCAACTTATTCATGAGTTGAGAACTCATAAGAGTGACTACATGCCGATATATGACACGGAGGAGCGTTATAACAAAATCTTGAATGGTTTACACCCTCCATAATGTACAATTGGTATTGGGCCGGTAGATAAGTGGTTGACCACTCCGGATATGGGTCACATTATTGGGACTTGCTACAATAAAGTCGTTGTTCTATTGACTTTTCCCGAAATGAGTGGTGTATGTGAGAAATATTTCTCAATCCGAAGTGCTTCACCACTTAATCCACATGCCAACATCATGTGTCTTTGCTTTATTCCCAGCCACTATCTTCATGTTATTTTGAAGGAAGGATGTATGTTACCACCGAGTTGTACGGAGTGGATGTCCAACAAGATTAGTGAGGCGGAAAAATGGCATTTTGAGTTTTTGGATAAACAAGATGCCTTCAATGAGCTCATGTCCAAGGAGCCGAAGCCGCCAAAGAAACCAACAAATGAGCACAATCCAATATTTTGTGATGATACTCCCACTCCGCAAAAAAGGGAACAAGAGTTTGAAGCGATGGAAGACATTGAAGTAGAGGAAAATTTAGGAATGTCACTAGAATTCTTAGATAGGTTATAGGTTATGACACTTTTAGGTCGGTCGGTGTTCGTCCTATTTTTTGTTGGTATTACACCCCGACGTATTTTTGGGTGGCCGGTTATGCACTTTGGATATTCATGGCCAATATGTAACTAATATTATATATTAAATGAAATGAATTATTTTTTTGGTGGCCGGTTATGTCCCACCAATTATTGCTCCCATTTACTTTGTCACTAATTATTCAACTATTTATTTTATCTCGTTTATCTCATATTGGATTTTCATTATATTTTTTGAAGTGAAACATGTATGAAGATGAACAAGATCCAGTTAAACTTCATGTCCGTTATGTAGATGTGCAAATGAAGACTAGGTTTTTTGTAAAGCACACCGACAAGTTGGACAAGTTGAAGACAAAACTTGACAACTTCTTTATCCATATTGGTTCAAATCATAGAACATACGATGTAATTTTAAATGCGCCAGACGTGCACTTGGGGGAGGATAAGGAAGAGGACTTTTCGAAGACGGTGTATTTTCCACAACGTGTCGAAGATAATAGAGACGTCGCTAACATGTTTAACGTAATAGTTGAAGATAACACTTTACATCTTTATGTCCGATCCGTTGAAGTGTAATATTTATTAACGTGTAATATGGTAATTTGTTCGAATTTGTGTCCGTATTATTGAATTTTAATGAATTTGTGTTTATGTAATTTAACGATGAATTTTGGTAATTTTAACCGTTTATGTGAGATTATGTGATTTTCAAGATTTATGGACAAATTGGTGTAATTTGTATCGTTTACATGTCATTAAGTGTATTTAAGTGATTGCGGGTCATTACCGGCGAATTTGTGAAATTTGGACCGTTTGGATCGTTATGTGTGATTCTGTGATTGTGAGAAAAACAATATTTTTGTGTAATTTTGATCGATTATGTCGTATTATCCGATAATCTTGTTAAACTGGCGTAATTCGGTTCAATTATAAGCGTGTAAAGATTACGGGTCATTAATGACATTGATTGCATTGAATGCATATCAGTACAACATTTAATGATGTACTGATATATCAGTAGTGCGTGAGTTAACTCATGCATGTGTTAACACTTTGCGTGAGTTAACTCACGCAGTGTTTTACATTTTTAACATGTGCGTGACTTAAGTCACGTACCGTTAGTTAACTGACACATAGTTTTACACTTGCGTTACTTAACTAGCGCAAGGATATTTTGGTCATGGCTGTAGGGTGTGAGTGTTTTGTGCAGGAGGGAGAGAAATATTCTTACTTTTTATACTTTATTCATTTATCACGCGCATTTTTTTATACCAAATGTATATGGGGTTTCGGATTCTATCATTTTAAAAACAACAAAAACACAAAGTAAAAAAATGATAAAACATGTCAAATGAAATCAGAAAAGTAAAAAACTACCACTCAAAAATTCTAAAAATCAAATGAAGCCGGTGCATTTTTTATTTTTTATTTTTCTTAAAATATGAAAAATTAAAAGAAAATAAAAAATAGGTCAAAACGATAGAATTTTTTATTTCAAGGGGCGGACTCATAAGAATTCCATTATAAGGGTATCTTGTTCCTTGATTTTTTTTTTCTTCTGGTTTTCTGGATAAATTTCGGAGTGATCCGATCAAATAGCCTGAAAACTAAATTTTCAACCTGGACTAGATAAGAACAACCACCAATGAACTGAAACACAAGGAGTAGGGTTAGGATGATTTTTAGAATATTATCTTTAGTAATTTCTCGCATATTTAAATTTTATTTTGGGTTGTTTCATATTTTATAAAAGGGTTTAAAACTACGTGTCAATGAAATTGTGAATAAAAAATAGCAAAAAATACGTATTCAAATTTTGATTATATTTAAATAGACCCGCAATACTATTTTTTTTCCAAAGTGCGTTAGATTATTTTTTTGCTAGATTATTATAAATAAATAAAAAATATTGAGGGAGTAAAATGTAGATTTTAACATAAGAGGGGAGAAAAATGTAATTCAAGATTCTCTTAGGAGAAGGGAGTGAAAAGTTTTCTAATATGTTTTGAATAAGAGGAGAGGGGAGTGTATATTTTAACATAAGAGGAAAGAGGGTGTAATTCAATCATTTTTGAGGGGAGAAAGGTGTAATTCAATCATCTTTAAGGTAGGGGTTGTAATTTACTCTTCATCTAACTATTAACATATATTATTATATAAAAAAAATAGTGTCATTTATTCAATATATTTATACATAATATATGTATGTATTATTAAAAATATTTGGTGTCCCTTTATGTATGGGCATTGGGCAAACAACCTTGTTCAGACCACCATTGATTGCACAATGTCTTAATATTTTTGTTGTATTATCTATTTACTTAAAATAAAAGATAAATATAGTAAAATGCAAATAAAATAAAAATAAAAGTACCAACATATAGTATTAGAGTCCAAAAAAAAATAGTATTAGAGAAAAAGATAATTAAAAAATATCATATCATTAGTCTTCTATTGAGAAAAGTCACTTTAATTTTGAATGTTAAATCGCGCAAGTAAGTGGTTAACCTCATCGATGACCATTGAGGTGGGAAGTCGTCAATACATGTATATTTTAGGATACCTCCAGTAGTCTTTTAAGTCTTGTTTATTAGAAATTAGTCATTTTAAGTTTTTCTTTGTTACAAATTGGTCTTCTAAGTCATAGAGTATATGCATTGTTATCCATTTTTCAGCCAACTTCATCAAAAAATGTTTATGACCATTTAACATCGAAGTGGTAGGTTCAAAAGTGATTATAACATCAAACATGTGACTTATGCACATTTTCTTCTTGTTATTGAATTCAAGTTTATCGTTTCCGTTTCGTTTCTCATGTTTGGTTTTTTCAGTAGAATTGCTTATCAGAAGTTGAAGGTGTATTGCGTTATTATCTCAGTCGCAGTTCAGCTTGTGGGAATGACTGATATACACTTAATGATCAAGATACCGAATGATTTGATCGTTCAGATCCTAATTATTTCACTACTCAACGACTTTTCCGCTTTCAGATTCATGCGGACATAATTCAATGAGAAAATTTATCAGCAATTCCTTCCCCTTAATTTTTTTCCCTTAATTTTTTTTTTTCAGCAATGGAAAATGGTGTTGTTATTGAACCGCCATTGAAACTTCACATGCTTCCATTTTATCACATGCAATTTAAAATCTAAATAAATTGGATTGATAAGATAACGGAATAATATCTGCTAGCTGGTTAAAAAAATAATAATGATAAGTGGGTCTGCTGTCAATGCTATTTATTTCAAACGTGGGTCTCGTTGCATGAAAAAAAAAAGGCGAGGGTCTCGAGGTTCTCTCGGAAATATAATCACCACCTTCCTTAAAAAGAAAAAAGTATTTAAGAATGAACTTGCAGAGAGACACATAGACAGAGTGAGATAAACCATAAATAAGTGAATATTAGAGAAAATAGATCAGCAATGGAAAATGGTGTTGGAGTTGAACGGCCATTGAAACTTTACTTTCTTCCATTTCTATCACCTGGTCATATGTATCCTTTGGGTGACATAGCAGCTTTGTTTGCATCCCATGGCCAACAAGTCACGATCATCACCACTCCCTCCAACGCCCATTTCTTTACCAAATCTCTCTCCTCCGTCGATCCGTTTTTCCTCCGCCTTCACATCATCGACTTCCCCTCCAAGCAAGTCGATCTTCCCGACGGCGTTGAATCATTGTCCTCCACCTCTAACCCTGACACCATGGCCAAGATATGTAAAGGTGCAATTCTCCTCCATGAACCCATTAGAGAATTCGTGGAGAAGGATCAACCTGACTACATCATTGCCGACTGTGTATACCCTTGGATTAATGACTTAACCAATAAGCCTCATATCTCCACTATTGCCTTCCCCGCATTCTTCCTCTTTACAGTGTCCCTCATAGAATCCCTAAGAATAAAGCGCTTGTGCTCGTGATTTTCGGGTATCAAAATCATGGATTAGATTCGAACCTTGAATCATTGAACTCTCAACTTTTATTCGCGGGAAGGGAAAAAGTGAGTAAAAACCCTTATGAGACCTTGGATTCGGAGGTTGGTTTCGATTGGGGAAGGTGTTAAGCACCCGAACCGACTATGGTATCCCATAGGAACCTTCTACCTACTCTCTAATCTTGCGCTAAATTGATTTTACTTATTGAAAAAAAGTTAAAAGTTAAAGTGAAAGAAGGGAGGAAGAAGAAACATGTTTTTGGTTATTTTTATTGATTTGGAAGGGTCAAAACCCTTTGCCTACTTACCCAAATAAATCGGGATCAAAATCAAGTAGTTCGGCCAAAGAACTTATTTGATGAGTTGAATTGATTTTAACATTTTTGAAAGAAAGGTTTTAAGAAGAGATGAGAGGCCTCAAGGCATGAGAAGAAAATACGATGAAGTTGGTCAATTTTAATTGCATGAAATCCATGTCTAATGTGGATATTAAATTAATTAACATTTGATTAAGAAAACTAAAAAGAAAATCACTTGGATTACATACCAAGGTTTACTTAAAAGAAATTTGAATTTGACTTGATTGACTTTTTTTGAAGAAAATATTTTCTCTAAACTAACGACGAAATCGCGTAACGTGGAATAAAAATAAAAGAGCGTAAAGCGATAAATAAAGTGGTGTGTCGGTGCGCGTGTCAGTGCGTGTGCCGGTTACATATTACATACCCTAAATACATTCTATGGTCTCAAAAAGAAAAAAATGCGCGAAAAATAAATTACATCAATTCCCTAATTGCATACTAAATATGATCAATAAATACATAACAACAAAAAAAATTAAAAGATGCATGAGATTATACTAGAGAGAAAGCAAAAATGACACATACCGAAACACTAAGCATAAAAAGAACATCACATACTAGAATTAAATACCAAATAAAATGCATGACATGAAACATATTTAAAAAATATAAAATGCAAGTTTTCAAAAAAAGAAAATATTAGTTAAAAAAATGCATGAGTTTAAGATTAAATCGATAGGTAAACTATACAATGCATGATATTTAAAATGCTAACTAGACACAATGCATGAGATATGACTTAAACTATTAAATAGACCAAAAGATAGTGATTGCATGATAATTAAAACATTGGACAAAAAATAGAAAAAAGTATGAAATGTTACTTCAAAGCCTAAAATCAACTAAAATATAAGAGATAAAAATTTAAATAAAACGAATAAAAAATGCATGATATGAAGATTATGACACTAATAAAAATGCATGAAAATATAATATAACGCTTAAATGAATTAAATAAAAAGATAGTGCATGAAATTAAAAAAAACACAAGAATTACTACACAAGGCAGGGGGGTGCAGTAGCAAAATGGGGGGTGAAAACAGTAAGACAGTAGAAACAAAAGAAATGGGCTAGACATGGGTGCTGGAGCTGGGTATGGGTACTGGGTCAACCCATGGGTGACCCGCCCAGCTCCAGGGAGTATAAAAGGGATTTTCTCTCATTATTCACTCATTTCACACACTCCTCCCTCTCTCTAAAATTTTTGAATCCTCCCTCTCTCTCTCTCTCTCTAAGCCTGGCCGAAACAAGAGAAGGTGGTCGGAGAAGATGAAGACTCATCTTCTCCGGTGAGGTTATCCACTCCGGCGCGGTGGCCGGCCACCCTAGGGTGGTGGCGCCGCCGCCGGAAAAGGCCCCAAACCCTTTTTTTTTAAATTTTTTTTACCCCTTTCTCTTCATTTCTCTCTTCTAAACATGGATCCGGTAGCAAAAAATCCAAACAAGCTTTCATGCAACCTAGATCTAGAAAACAAAAATACACATAAAAGGATTACCTCTTTGCTTTCCTTCTTCTTGCTTCTTCTTTCTTTCGAATTCTTCTCTCTTGGCCGTATCTTGTTCTCTTGTGAGTTCGGTTTTGCCTTGCGTTTTTCTCTCTCTTGCCTTTTGGTCCTTGAGTTTTCGGATCCGTTGGTTTTATGAGTTGTGGTTCGGATTTTGATTTGTGTTGCTTATGGCCGAAAATGAATTTTGAAGTATGGATTTAGTTTGGTGTTTTCAGATTTGATGTTGTGTGGATTTGTTGTTATGGTTCGGATTTGGGTTTGGATTTGTATTGGCCGAATTTGATTTGTGTTTGGCTAAGGTTTGGATTTGTGTTGGCCGAATTTGATTTGTGTTTGGCTAGGGTTTGGATTTGTGGTTAAGGTTTGGTTATGGATCTGTTGTTGGAATTTGTGTTGGCCGAATTTGATTTGGATTTTTCTTCTTTTCTCATCAATTCTCTGTGATCAGTGCTTGAGTTTGTCACCAAATGGTGATGAATTCGTACTTGAATTGCAGAGAAAATGGTTCAATGATGATGATTCTGCAATGAATCACTGAGAATCATAATGAAATTTTTATTTTTGTTCTTGGTGAAAAAAAGGTTTTGATCTGTTTTTTCTGATTGTGATTTTTGAAATCTGTTTGTGTATTGGAAAGTGTGACTGCCTGACTGATTGATTCTGACACACTAAGTACCTGATGCCTGGAAAAGACCAAAATACCCTTGTTATTTCTTGGAGGAAAAGTTGGATTAGGCCAATGATAAAATGACATGTGGACAAGGACTTAAAAAATAAATAAAAAACTGATAAATAAATAACAATAAATAAGTAAATGGAAAAAAAAAATAACTAAATAAATGATTAAAAAAGAAAAACGAAAATTAAATAAGTAAAAATAAAAATGTCCCGTCGGAACAAAAAAAAAGAGGTATTTTAAAATACCTCTCTGCCGAAATTTCGTCTGATACGACTGAGATTACGCGGCTTTTTACACTAATTAAAATGATAAATCAACGACGTGAATAAAATGAGCTTGACGAACGCAAACGTTACGCTATACTAAAAATACGCACGAAACACGAGTAAAAATTACGAAATTAATACGCGAGCGACATCAAAAATAAAACGACGAACGAAAAGTAAATGCGACCACAAATACGAACAAAAGCAGACATTTCGGGAATTCGCGCGCGAACGGACGACTAGAACACAAACAACGTACGAATAAAATAAAATAAATCGGTCAAAAATTAGGGTACGACAGCGCTCATATTCTGACAAGAATTCGAGTTCGAGTTCGTTCGTTGATCCTGATCCAAATTTTCCTCATTCTATCACCTTTTGCCCACCACCATCAAAACAATACATCGCATTTGAGGAAAGGATGCTTGAGTTAATCCGCAAAAGTAAGGGACTCATAATTAACAGCTTTGCTGAACTTGATGGTGAAGATTGCATAAAACACTATGAGAAAACCATGGGTAACAAGGCTTGGCATCTTGGTTCAACTTGTCTTATTCGCAAAACTTTTGAAGAGAAATCTATGAGGGGAAATGAGAGTGTGGTTAGCGCGCATGAGTGTCTAAGTTGGCTCAATTCAAAGCAAGATAATTCAGTGTTATACATATGTTTTGGGAGCATCTCTTATTTCTCTGATAAACAACTTTACGAGATTGCAAGCGGAATAGAAAATTCAGGTCATGAATTTATATGGGTTGTTCCTGAGAAGAAAGGGAAAGAAGATGAGAGTGAAGAGGAGAAAGAAAAGTGGTTGCCTAAAGGATTCGAAGAGAGAAACATTGAAAATAAGAAAGGTTTTATCATTAGGGGGTGGGCCCCACAAGTAATGATTTTAAGCCACGCTGCTGTGGGTGCATTCATGACACATTGTGGGTCAAACTCCATGATAGAGGCTGCTGGTGCAGGGATTCCAATGATCACGTGGCCAGTGCAAGGAGAACAGTTCTATAATGAGAAGCTGATAACTGATGTGCAAAGGATTGGGGTGGAGGTGGGTGCAACAGAGTGGTCTCTACATACGAAGGGTAAAACTGTCAATTACCTTTACTGAGGTAATGACGAACATACGAAGGGTAAAACTGTCAATTACCTTTACTGAGGTAATGACGAACATACGAAGGGTAGAACTGTCAATTACCTTTTTTGAGGTAATGACGAACATACGAAAGGGTAAAACTGTCAATTACCTTTACTGGGGTAACGACGAACATACGAAGGGTAAAACTGTCAATTACTTTTACTGCGGTAATGACGAACATACGAAAGGGTAAAACTGTCAATTACCTTTACTGGGGTAACGACGAACATACGAAGGGTAAAACTGTCAATTACTTTTACTGAGGTAATGACGAACATACGAAAGGGTAAAACTGTCAATTACCTTTACTGGGGTAACGACGAACATACGAAGGGTAAAACTGTCAATTACCTTTACTGAGGTAACGATGAACATACGAAAGGGTAAAACTGTCAATTACCTTTACTGGGGTAATGACGAACATACGAAGGGTAAAACTGTCAATTACCTTTACTGAGGTAACGACGATCATACAAACTGAAATACTGGTGATGCGTTACTATCACTGAGACAATTTATCCGAACAAAAATACAGGGTACAAACGAATACTCTTCGTACGAAATACAGCTTCAACGAGATACTGGGGAAAATTGAAAGGTGGGACCTGCCACTTGAAAGAAACTTAATTGGTAAACAGACCGGAATGAACACATTGATGATGACAACTTTACTGGATACACACGGAGTAAGACACACAGGTAAAATGCATATGAATGATATCAGTATGTATGATATGTATGCATGAATGAATGAACATGTATGAAAATATATTGGTGAAACTGACGAGACAAGATTGGGCAGGTCGTAAGGATAGTGACCCGGTATTACAGTGCCAACACTTAGCATTCTTCACTGGGGATACTATCACTGGAGACGAATCAAAACACAATCAGGGTACCACCCGTTAACCAAACCAATGCTGGGTAAAGAACACATAACACAAAAACCTGGCTGAGGTCGCCATTTCTAAACTGAACCAAAGTACCTTCTCAAAATCGTGCTTCACATAGTCATTGCTTTTTTTTGTATTTTTTTTTTTTTTTTTTGTATGTCCCTAATTTTTGTCTGGACCGCCCTTTCGGGTTTTCGATCCACCGGGACGCTCATTTTTGGCTTAAGCCGCCCTTTCGGGTTTTCGACTTAGCGAGCTTTTCTTTTTTTCTCTTTTTGCTTTTTTTTTGCAAGACTATGATCCACTCTGTTGAATTCACCTGTGTTTGAATGGATGTTGACATATGTTTCCATGATATATGAACCTACAGATAATATGTTTGCCATCTTTTGTTTTTTTTTTCAAAAGAAAACATAAAAAGTACAAGAAATTTTCAAAGTTTTTACTTCAAGTATTGACATTAAAAATGGAAGAAGAAAATTTTGCATATAGAATAAACAAGAATTCCAAAAGAGGGCACCGGCTCAAATTAATGTAATAGGGTGGTAACCGGCCAAAGGCATGGCTCCACGGATTACAAAAGTTGAAAAATGGTAATTACATGGGAAGGTACATTGAACACAATAACCACTATATTCCTTAACAACTTTGAACCACTGTTTAGATGCTTCAGTGTCGGAGGATTTCTTGACAGCTAAGGTGCCCCCAAACGGGTGATGCTAGATCTGATGCAGTTACTTTGTCATAGTCCTTAACTTTTGCATAGGCCGCCCTTTCGGGTTTTCGACCTATCAGGATAAACTCTTTTTTTTCGATTCTTTTTTTCTCTTTTTTTTTTTTTGTGTCTCTAATTTTTGCCTAAGCCGCCCTTTCGGGTTTTCGACTTACCGAGACGCTCTTTTTTGGTTTAGGCCGCCCTTTCGGGTTTTCGACCTACCGAGCTGTTCTTTTCATATATCTTTAGACAAAGTATTTCTTGACTGCATCAGAATTCACAGGACGAGGTAAATCTTCTCCATCCATATTTGTAAGGATTAAAGCACCACCAGAGAACGCTCTCTTGACCACATAAGGACCTTCATAATTCGGAGACCACTTCCCCCTGGGATCCGGTTGGAAAGATTTGATACACTTGATCACAAGGTCTCCTTCTTTGAATTCACGGGGATGAACCTTTTTGTCAAACGCTTGTTTCATCCTTGACTGATAAAGTTGTCCGTGACACAAAGCGGTCATGCGTTTCTCTTCAATCAAATTCAATTGCTCATACCTACTATGGCACCACTCAACTTCAGTTAATTCAGCCTCCATCAAGACTCTCAAAGATGGGATTTCCACCTCCACAGGGAGCACTGCTTCCATACCATATACCAAAGAGAACGGGGTTGCCCCTGTTGAAGTACGCACTGAGGTACGATATCCATGTAAGGCATAGGGCAACATCTCATGCCAATCTTTGTAGGTAACCACCATCTTTTGCACAATCTTCTTGATATTCTTATTTGCAGCCTCAACCGCACCATTCATCTGAGGTCTGTATGGAGAAGAGTTGTGATGTTCAATCTTGAAGTCATCGCACAATTCTTTCATCATGTTGTTGTTCAAATTTGTACCATTATCCGTGATGATCTTGTTAGGAATACCATACCGGCAGATGATGTTATTCTTGATGAACCGAACCACTACTTGCTTGGTCACATTGGCGAAAGATGCCGCTTCAACCCACTTGGTAAAGTAATCAATAGCCACTAGTATGAAACGATGTCCATTGGAAGCCTTTGGTTCAATCCGACCAATCATATCGATGCCCCACATGGAGAAAGGCCACGGAGAAGAGATAACATTGAGCATAGATGGTGGTACATGGCTCTTATCTGCATAAATCTGACATTTGTGGCATTTCTTGGCATGGTTATAACAATCAGCTTGCATCGTTATCCAGTAATAACCTGCCCTCAATGCTTTCTTAGCCATTGCATGTCCACTGGAATGAGTGCCAAAGGGACCTTCATGTATCTCATGCATCAATAAATCTGCTTCACGTTCATCCACACACCTGAGCAACATTGCATCAAAGTTTCTCTTGTACAATACATCTTCATTCAGAAAGAAATTACCAGACAGTCTTCTCAAAGTCCTCTTATCTTTGTGAGATGCCCCAGGCGGATACTCTTGAGTTTGAAGGAAAACCTTGATATCATGAAACCATGGCTTACCATCAGCAAGTACTTCAACTGCAAACACATAAGCGGGCCTTTCAAGGAACTGGACACTGATTAATGGCACATCATTGTGACGATTTACTTTGATCATCGAAGACAAAGTAGCCAAAGCATCTGCCATCTGATTCTCATCACGGGGAATGTGACGCAACTCCACTTTGTTAAAGAAAGTTAACAATCGTCTTGCATAATCTCTGTAAGGAATCAAACCAGCATGGTGAGTTTCCCACTTCCCTTTGATCTGATTAATCACCAAGGCTGAATCTCCACATATGTCAATATTCTTAATCCTCATGTTGATTGCTTCTTCAATGCCCATGATGCAAGCTTCATATTCTGCCATATTGTTTGTACAATCAAATCTTAGCCTTGCGGTAAAAGGGATGTGAGTACCCTCGGGTGTGACAAGGACTGCCCCAACTCCATTGCCATAAGCATTAACGGCCCCATCAAATATCAAACCCCATTCAGACTCAGGATCTGGACCTTCACCAAACAACGGTTCATCACAATCTTTCATCTTCAAATACATGACCTCTTCATCAGGGAAATCAAACTTAACAGGTTGATAATCTTCAACCGATTGATGAGCCAAGTGATCTGCTAGGATACTCCCTTTGATTGCTTTCTGAGTATGGTATTCAATATCAAACTCGGCCAATAACATCTGCCAACGAGCAATTCTTCCTGATATCGAAGACTTCTCCAGGAGGTACTTGATTGGATCCATTTTGGATATCAACCAAGTGGTATGATTGATCATATAGTGCCGGAGACGTTTGGTAGCCCAGGCTAAAGCACAACAAGTCTTCTCAAGTGCCGAGTATCGGGATTCACAATCTGTGAATTTCTTGCTTAAGTAATAGATTGCATGCTCTTTTCTACCAGTTTCATCTTGCTGTCCGAGTACACAACCCATAGAATCTTCTAACACAGTCAAGTACATGATCAACGGTCTTCCTTCAACTGGAGGGACAAGAATTGGAGGTTCTAACAAATACTCCTTGATACTGTCGAAGGCTTTCTGACAATCTTCCGTCCAAACGATCCTTTGATCTTTGCGGAGTAACTTGAATATCGGCCCACAAGTAGCAGTCATATTAGAGATAAACCTGGAGATATAATTCAGTCTTCCGAGAAAACCTCTGACTTGTTTCTCTGTTTTTGGAACGGGCATATCTCGGATGGCTCTGACTTTGTCGGGATCTACTTCAATGCCTTTCTGACTAACAATGAAGCTCAAAAGTTTCCCTGATCGGACACCGAAAGTACATTTATTAGGATTCAAACGGAGCTTGTACTTTCTCAACCGTTGGAACATCTTCAACAGATACTCAACATGTTCTTCTTCAGTACCAGACTTGACAATCATATCATCCACATAAACTTCTATCTCTTTGTGCATCATATCATGGAATATCTTGGTCATACCCCTCTGATAAGTGGCACCAGCATTTATCAAACCAAATGGCATTACTACATAGCAGAAAGCACCCCACGGCGTGATGAAAGATGTCTTTTCTCTATCTTCAGGAGCCATCTTGATCTGATTGTAACCAGAGAAACCATCCATGAAGGAGAAAACTTTGCATTGAGCCGTACTATCAACCAATACATCAATATGAGGTAGAGGAAAATCATCCTTCGGACTTGCCTTGTTCAGATCTCGGTAATCAACACACATTCGGACCTTACCATCTTTCTTTGGAACAGGCACAACGTTGGCCAACCACTGAGGATACTCGGATGTAACTAGAAAACCGGCATCAATCTGCTTCCGTACTTCTTCTTTGATCTTGAGAGCCATATCAGGATGTGACCTTCTGAGCTTCTGTTTGACCGGAGAACACTCAGGTTTCAAAGGCAAGCGGTGTTCTACAACTTCATGATCTAATCCTGGCATGTCTTTGTATGACCAAGCAAATATGTCAGCGTACTCTCTGAGAAGTTCAATTACCTTTTCTTTGACGGTAATTTCCAATGACGCTCCAATCTTGATCTCTTTTCTATCCTCCTTAGTACCTAGATTGATCAATTCTAATTCTTCCTCATGAGGCTGAATGATCTTTTTCTCTTGCTCTAACATCCATCTGATCTCATCAGGAATCTCATCATCCTCCTCTACCATAGCCTCGTAAACAGGGGATTCAAAGTTGGGTAGAAGCATAGGGTCACTGTGTTCAACGGGCTTATGTATGTTCAGTCTGCACATGATTTATGATTGATTTTAGTAAATGAGTAAATGCAGACTTTTGAATTTGATTGATTTAAAAAGAAAAAGAGAATGAATTTTTTTTTTTTGGGATTTTTCTATTACCATTTTTCCAGAAAAAGCAGTAAATAAAAATAAAACAGTCATGATAGAAACGACGTTTTTTCATTAATAACGACAATACTTGAAGATAAAACCAAAAGCCCTACAAGATTTCATTTTCGTCTGGGGCAGGACGAAAAGAGTTTTCTTAAAAAAACGAAAAAAGTAGACAAACATATTACTTAGACACATGCATCACAGAAGGAATATCCACAGCGATCCAATTACAACAGGCTCCTCCGGGTGTCACAAAGACAGGTGCAACCTCTTCCGACTGATCTTCAAGGATAGCATTGGTTTCCGGTGGAGCATGAATAAACCCAGCACTATGAAAAATACCCTCAACTGGCTTGAAACTGGCGCTCGACTGACTGGTAGAGAAACCGAGACCTTCTTTCCGCTTATTCTCAGGCAGTTGTACCAACTGACCCCAGCCTCCTGTTTTACCATCTTGTACAAGCTTCCGGGCATCCTTCAAGGAGGCCATACAAGTCTCACCCTTCTTAGTAGCTCCTTCTTCCGCAGAGAACCCCTGAAAAGAAGTTCCTTCTACATCATCAGCACCAATATAGGAGAAAGCAGACAAATGACTAACCAACAAGGCTGATTCACCAATTACTGTTATCAGCTTTCCACAACTTACAAACTTTAGCCTCTGATGAAGAGTGGAGGTCACTGCTCCAGCCTCATGAATCCACGGTCTTCCAAGTAAGCAACTGTATGAAGCTTGGATGTCCATGACTTGGAATGTAACCTTGAAGGTATGAGGGCCCACCGTGATAGGCAAGTCTATGTCCCCAATCACCGACTTCCTAGATCCATCGAATGCTTTTACCATCACTGCACTTGGCCTCAACTGGGCGCCACGGTATGCCAACCTTTCCAAAGTAGTTTTTGCCATCACATTGAGGGCGGAACCGGTGTCTATCAACACATTCGACATTGAGTCTGACTTACAAAGGACGGAAATGTGCAAAGCCCAGTTGTGGTTTCTTCCCTCCGCCGGGAGGTCTTCATCACTAAAGCTCAGGTTATTACACGCAGTTACATTCCCAACTATGCTCCCGAATTGCCCTAGGGTAACATCGGGATCCACATATGCTTGAGCCAAAATCTTCATCAGAGTGTCCCTATGAGCTCCAGAGTTCATAAGTAAAGACATTATGGAAATTTTGGACGGGGTTTGCAACAACTGATCGATTATCTTGTATTCACTCTTTTTGATCAGCTTTAAGATCTCATCACTACCTTCCTGAATGATCCCCTCAGGTTGGCTGGCACCTTTACCCTTATCAAGATTCTGCACTGGCACATTCGGAACAGTATTCTCGTTGCGCACAACAGTGGGGAGAATACGCCCACTTCTCATTACTTTACCCACACCTGCTATATTTATGACAGCATCTGCAGAGTGCAGAGGGATCTCTTTACCATTCTCCACAATAGTTGCCTCATACCGGTAGGGTATGGCCTTCTGAGAAGTATAGGGAACAGGTCCTGGCAAACGGATCACCAGAGGAGTGACGTCTGACTTCACACCATCACGGACTACCTCAAGATTCTTAAACACCGGGGTAATAACACAAACATTCCTGGATTCCTTCTTGACAATCAGCTCTTTTCTGTCAATCAATCCTTGTATATCCTCCTGGAATTTCTCACACCCTCGGGGGTCCATAGAACACACTTCACAAGCATCGTGATCGTGGTTAAACATGTTGGCTTCGCACATCTTGGCGTGAATCGGGACCAAAGGAGTTCTGATATCTTGAGCCCTGAGAATTAGACTCAAATCTTGATCCTCTTGAATCATATTAACTGCCGGTCCATGAGATGGCAAAGGATTATTCTGAGTATTGGAATTGGTATCCTCGAAAGACAACTCTTTGCTTTGAATCAACCTCTGAACTTCTTCTTTGAGCGGGTAGCAATGCTCAACATCATGCCCAGGTGCCCCTTGGTGAAAGGCACAAGTAAGGTCAGCATGGTGCCATGGAGGTAATGGGTTCTGTAGGCGAGGAGGCTGCCTAGTCTGCACAAGGTTCCTTGCTAATAAAGAGGGTAGCAAGTCTGCATACAACATGGGTATGGGGGGAAACTCTTTTCTGGGAAGGCGATTTGGCTGTTGTGGAGCTCGATTACGAGGTTGTTGTTGTTGAGGTGGTGGTGGGTAGTATGGTTGTTGGTAGAAAGGTTGCGGATACGGTTGTTGATATAGCGGTGGGTAGAATGGTGGAGGCCTTTGGGGCGTTTGTGGGTGGTAATGTTGATTTTGTGGAGCTGGAAAAGGTGGTGGAATATTGGCAATGAAAGGGTAGTTTGGATATATTGGCTGGGATCCACCCTGGGCTACCATACTGACTTCCTGAGCACTCTTCTTTGGATAACTGTTTCCAAATTTCTTGGATCCATTAGACGACCCACCTGACGAAGCACTTGATACACTACCTTCTTTGGCCAAAATTCCTTTGCGGACCAAATCTTCAATGCGAACCCCCGCATCAACCATCTCAGTAAACTTCTACGATGCGCAACCAATCATTTTCTCCGAGTAACAGGGACTCAAAGTTTCAAAGAATAGATCAGCCATTTCTCTTTCCTCCAGAGCAGGGCGGATTTGGGCCGATTTTTGAATAAAGTGGAGAGCATACTCCTTGAAAGACTCTTTATCCTTTTGAGCCATAGCTTGCAGTTCCCTTCGGGTGGGCCCCAGGTGTATGTTATACCGATACTGCTGTATGAAAGCCCTGGCCAATTCTTCGAAGGTGGTGATACCCTTCAGATTCATGTACCATATTTGTGCGGGACCAGTCAAACTGTCTTGGAAACAATGAATGAGCAAAGGTTCATTGTCTTTGTAGGCTGTCATCTTCCTTACATACATAACCAGGTGACTCTGTGGACAAGTGTTCCCTTCATATTTGACGAAATCCGGAGTCTTGAACTTGGGAGGCAGTACCACATTTGGGAATAAACAAAGATCGTGCACATTCTGACCATAGATGTCTTTACCACGAAGAGCCCTCAGTTCTTTCTGCACTACGTCATACTTCTCTTCCAGACTTACCATTCTGTCATCTCCTACTACACTACCCGAATGATAAATTGGTCCTTCATCTTGCTGAGTAGTGTGCACAATGGGTGCCGTGTGATTCATGACAGCTTGAGGGAATAGTTGTCCATGATGAAAAAGTGGCGTTGCTTGTTGTCCATAAGGAGTTGGCATTTCTGGGCCAGCAAAGCGTACACCTTCATTAGCTGTAAGAGGCATACTCCAAGGATACTCTTTGGACATGTAGTTCTGAGGGTGATAAGCAAAACCAGGAGGACGAAGACCTTCATTGTACATATTTGATGCATCTCCAAAAGAAAAACCAGCCGGGGTGGGCTGTGCAGTGCCAGCAGCCGTAGCAGTAAGGATCGGTTGCGTAAGACCAGTCTGGGCAGACGAAACAACCACAGGAGAATTATGTGCAGCAGACACAACAACAGGAATTGGCTGAGCATCAAGAACTGGTTGAACCGGGATAACATCAAGAATCGGCTGGGTAGCTGCAGCTTGTGCCTAATTGGCCATTATAGCTTCCATCATAACCGTTAACTTATCCATACCCTCTCTGAGTGTAATAACCTGCTCTTTGAGATCCCTGTTCTCTTGTTCCATCAAATCCATCTTCTTTTTAACAATTGCCCGAGTGTTGTGGATGCGAGAAGGCTTGTACTGAATACGCCGGGCCACTTTCCTTGACTGAGGCAGAAATGAGAGAATCATGAGACTCGGTTTTGACATTTTATGGATGCAGTATGATGCATGATATGCTAAATGTAAAAACAATGCAATTTTTTTGATTCATCGAAGAACTTATAGAAACAATTTTTTTGTAAACATAACAACCTTAACATTCGTTACAAAAAATAAAAAGCAAAAACAAGATAATTCCCTTTTAACAAACTGAGCCAAGGGATAGACTTCAAAGTACATAATAGAAAACTAAGAAAATAAAATAAAAGGAAACAAAAGATGAAGATCTCAAGCTCTTGAAGCAGACTACTCCTCCAAATCTGAATGCGGACCAGCGAAGAAATCCATGCGTTTCTTCTTACTCCTGGGAACCTGTTCAAGTATAGCATCCTTTACCCTGATACGCTCTTTCAGCTCAGCAATCTCTTGATCTTTCTTATGATTCTTCCAATTCTCTTCTTCTAAAAGACCCATGAGAGTGTCATTCTCACGCTTAGCTGCATGATATTTCTTTTTCCAATCAGCACTTTCACGCTCTGACTCAACCAAACGCGCCTGATACTCCTCCATGGTCTTAGGAGGTAAAGGTACTGGTATTGTTGGAGTAGTTACAGTTAAAGACCTTAGCAGGGGGTAAGGCATCCCTATCTGAGCAGCTCTATCAATGACCCAATCGATATAAGATTCATGAGTTACACTTGACTTATACTTCAACTGGCTCTTGTTCAACCTGATAATGGATCGCCAAGCTTGCACAAACTGCATTCTCTTATCGTTAACATCCTCCTTGTACAAGAAAAACTCACTGGATAAGAAGAGGTAAGCAGGTCTCATCCTCATAGGGTACCCGAACTGACGTCTGGCAAGAAGCGGGTTATAACTGATGCCCCCGTGTATACCAAGAAGAGGCACATTGGGGAACTCCCCACAATGGTCAATGATCACTCCAGTATCATAAGCCGAGTTGTACCACACTATATCATCTGGGGTGAGAGCCATGAGTTTCTCTGACCATGGAATGAATTCAGATCGAATTTTAGGGCGAGGTAAATGTGAGGTAAACCAGGTGTAGAGCAAGGGTGTACAATAAATGATAACTCCACGTCCTTTAAACGTACGGTCATGGATGAACAAGTAGGTATCGGCAAGCAAGGTAGGGACAGGGTTCTGGGTAATGAAAATCTGGATAGCATTCATGTCAACGAAATTGTCAACATTCGGGAAAAGCACAATACCATAGATAAGTAGAGCAAGGATGGCCTCAAAGGCATCGGCATTGGATCTCTCGGAGAAAATGGTGGCTTTTTGGTATAGGAAATTGAAGGGTAGGCATTGGAGACCTCTTTTAAGGGTGAGATTGGCTTTTATCTCGGAGATTTCAAGATGAAGAGCAGCCGCGATAATTGAAAACTTGGGTGCGGGTTCAAGATCATGGAAAGGTACTTTGTCGAGTATGGGTAAACCGATCCAATAAGAGTACTCTTCAAGTGTAGGCATAAGCTGATAATCCGGGAAAGTAAAACAGTGATAAAGTGGGTCATAGAACTGGACCAAGGTATGGAGGAGTCCTTCATCGACATCTGTCTTGAGAATACTAAGCAAATAACCATACCGCTCACGAAAATGGTCCGGGCTAGTCAACCTCCTTGCTAGCTTCCTTAAGTTCTCCAAATCCGGTTTCTTGAAATCATACTTCTTAGTCCTCTTCACAATTTTCTTCACAACACCCTCCATATCTAATATGTTTACAAAAAAGAGATTACATAAGTCCTTCAATGTTTTAATGGATGCAAAAAAAAAGTATCTAGGTATGAATGCATGTATGCATGATTATGCTAAAGAACATAGAAAACATGGTGAGGTTAAGTCCACAAAGTTGGAGCTGAGGGTAAACACGTCATTTGGTAAGTACTAAGGTTTCAGATGCACTTGTAACCAGGGTTCTAACACAGTTCCCAAATTACGACCCCCTCCGAACTTTATTGGATTCCCGAGACGACACCCGGTCCAACAGCGTCCGTAGGAGAGTCTAGTTTGAGTGTAGCATCGCGTATCGACTAAGACCAAGACAACACTTGGTTAGCCACCGCACTACATCCTAATGGCCAAGATGGGTTAAAGGTAACTAAGGTCCTTAGCTTCGACGGAAACTTAAAAGCAATAATGTCTAAACGCGACAACACACGCCGACGTATATCACTTCAAGATCCTCCGCTAAGTGTGGTTATATCACATGTTCCACCACACGAGAATACTCTCGGCATGTCACTATGATTCTACCACTCCTATCTTATATTTCACTCAAGCCCGGGTATAGGACTTATCTTGCCACTCACGTAAAAAAGTAAACAATTAGGCACGTATTTACAAAAGCATAAGCAAATAATAAAGCGCAACAGTAAAGAAAGATAAAATAGGCTTAACCCTCAAAAGGTCCCCAGTGAAGTCGCCATTTCTGTGCTCGTGATTTTCGGGTATCAAAATCATGGATTAGATTCGAACCTTGAATCATTGAACTCTCAACTTTTATTCGCGGGAAGGGAAAAAGTGAGTAAAAACCCTTATGAGACCTTGGATTCGGAGGTTGGTTTCGATTGGGGAAGGTGTTAAGCACCCGAACCGACTATGGTATCCCATAGGAACCTTCTACCTACTCTCTAATCTTGCGCTAAATTGATTTTACTTATTGAAAAAAAGTTAAAAGTTAAAGTGAAAGAAGGGAGGAAGAAGAAGCATGTTTTTGGTTATTTTTATTGATTTGGAAGGGTCAAAACCCTTTGCCTACTTACCCAAATAAATCGGGATCAAAATCAAGTAGTTCGGCCAAAGAACTTATTTGATGAGTTGAATTGATTTTAACATTTTTGAAAGAAAGGTTTTAAGAAGAGATGAGAGGCCTCAAGGCATGAGAAGAAAATACGATGAAGTTGGTCAATTTTAATTGCATGAAATCCATGTCTAATGTGGATATTAAATTAATTAACATTTGATTAAGAAAACTAAAAAGAAAATCACTTGGATTACATACCAAGGTTTACTTAAAAGAAATTTGAATTTGACTTGATTGACTTTTTTTGAAGAAAATATTTTCTCTAAACTAACGACGAAATCGCGTAACGGCGGAATAAAAATAAAAGAGCGTAAAACGATAAATAAAGTGGTGTGTCGGTGCGCGTGTCAGTGCGTGTGCCGGTTACATATTACATACCCTAAATACATTCTATGGTCTCAAAAAGAAAAAAATGCGCGAAAAATAAATTACATCAATTCCCTAATTGCATACTAAATATGATCAATAAATACATAACAACAAAAAAAATTAAAAGATGCATGAGATTTTACTAGAGAGAAAGCAAAAATGACACATACCGAAACATTAAGCATAAAAAGAACATCACATACTAGAATTAAATACCAAATAAAATGCATGACATGAAACATATTTAAAAAATATAAAATGCAAGTTTTCAAAAAAAGAAAATATTAGTTAAAAAAATGCATGAGTTTAAGATTAAATCGATAGGTAAACTATACAATGCATGATATTTAAAATGCTAACTAGACACAATGCATGAGATATGACTTAAACTATTAAATAGACCAAAAGATAGTGATTGCATGATAATTAAAACATTGGACAAAAAATAGAAAAAAGTATGAAATGTTACTTCAAAGCCTAAAATCAACTAAAATATAAGAGATAAAAATTTAAATAAAACGAATAAAAAATGCATGATATGAAGATTATGACACTAATAAAAATGCATGAAAATATAATATAACGCTTAAATGAATTAAATAAAAAGATAGTGCATGAAATTAAAAAAAACACAAGAATTACTACACAAGGCAGGGGGGTGCAGTAGCAAAATGGGGGGTGAAAACAGTAAGACAGTAGAAACAAAAGAAATGGGCTAGACATGGGTGCTGGAGCTGGGTATGGATACTGGGTCAACCCATGGGTGACCCGCCCAGCTCCAGGGAGTATAAAAGGGATTTTCTCTCATTATTCACTCATTTCACACACTCCTCCCTCTCTCTAAAATTTTCAAATCCTCCCTCTCTCTCTCTAAGCCTGGCCGAAACAAGAGAAGGTGGCCGGAGAAGATGAAGACTCATCTTCTCCGGTGAGGTTATCCACTCCGGCGCGGTGGCCGGCCACCCTAGGGTGGTGGCGCCGCCGCCGGAAAAGGCCCAAACCCTTTTTTTTAAATTTTTTTTTACCCCTTTCTCTTCATTTCTCTCTTCTAAACATGGATCCGGTAGCAAAAAATCCAAACAAGCTTTCATGCAACCTAGATCTAGAAAACAAAAATACACATAAAAGGATTACCTCTTTGCTTTCCTTCTTCTTGCTTCTTCTTTCTTTCGAATTCTTCTCTCTTGGCCGTATCTTGTTCTCTTGTGAGTTCGGTTTTGCCTTGCGTTTTTTTCTCTCTTGCCTTTTGGTCCTTGAGTTTTCGGATCCGTTGGTTTTATGAGTTGTGGTTCGGATTTTGATTTGTGTTGCTTATGGCCGAAAATGAATTTTGAAGTATGGATTTAGTTTGGTGTTTTCAGATTTGATGTTGTGTGGATTTGTTGTTATGGTTCGGATTTGGGTTTGGATTTGTATTGGCCGAATTTGATTTGTGTTTGGCTAGGGTTTGGATTTGTGTTGGCCGAATTTGATTTGTGTTTGGCTAGGGTTTGGATTTGTGGTTAGGGTTTGGTTATGGATCTGTTGTTGGAATTTGTGTTGGCCGAATTTGATTTGGATTTTTCTTCTTTTCTCATCAATTCTCTGTGATCGGTGCTTGAGTTTGTCACCAAATGGTGATGAATTCGTACTTGAATTGCAGAGAAAATGGTTCAATGATGATGATTCTGCAATGAATCACTGAGAATCATAATGAAATTTTTATTTTTGTTCTTGGTGAAAAAAAGGTTTTGATCTGTTTTTTCTGATTGTGATTTTTGAAATCTGTTTGTGTATTGGAAAGTGTGACTGCCTGACTGATTGATTCTGACACACTAAGTACCTGATGCCTGGAAAAGACCAAAATACCCTTGCTATTTCTTGGAGGAAAAGTTGGATTAGGCCAATGATAAAATGACATGTGGACAAGGACTTAAAAAATAAATAAAAAACTGATAAATAAATAACAATAAATAAGTAAATGGAAAAAAAATAAATAACTAAATAAATGATTAAAAAAGAAAAACGAAAATTAAATAAGTAAAAATAAAAATGTCCCGTCGGAACAAAAAAAATGAGGTATTTTAAAATACCTCTCTGCCGAAATTTAGTCTGATACGACTGAGATTACGCGGCTTTTTACACTAATTAAAATGATAAATCAACGACGTGAATAAAATGAGCTTGACAAACGCAAACGTTACGCTATACTAAAAATACGCACGAAACACGAGTAAAAATTACGAAATTAATACGCGAGCGACATCAAAAATAAAACGACGAATGAAAAGTAAATGCGACCACAAATACGAACAAAAGCAGACATTTCGGGAATTCGCGCGCGAACGGACGACTAGAACACAAACAACGTACGAATAAAATAAAATAAATCGGTCAAAAATTAGGGTACGACAGCGCTCATATTCTGACAAGAATTCGAGTTCGAGTTCGTTCGTTGATCCTGATCCAAATTTTCCTCATTCTATCACCTTTTGCCCAACACCATCAAAACAATACATCGCATTTGAGGAAAGGATGCTTGAGTCAATCCGCAAAAGTAAGGGACTCATAATTAACAGCTTTGCTGAACTTGATGGTGAAGATTGCATAAAACACTATGAGAAAACCATGGGTAACAAGGCTTGGCATCTTGGTTCAACTTGTCTTATTCGCAAAACTTTTGAAGAGAAATCTATGAGGGGAAATGAGAGTGTGGTTAGCGCGCATGAGTGTCTAAGTTGGCTCAATTCAAAGCAAGATAATTCAGTGTTATACATATGTTTTGGGAGCATCTCTTATTTCTCTGATAAACAACTTTACGAGATTGCAAGCGGAATAGAAAATTCAGGTCATGAATTTATATGGGTTGTTCCTGAGAAGAAAGGGAAAGAAGATGAGAGTGAAGAGGAGAAAGAAAAGTGGTTGCCTAAAGGATTCGAAGAGAGAAACATTGAAAATAAGAAAGGTTTTATCATTAGGGGGTGGGCCCCACAAGTAATGATTTTAAGCCACGCTGCTGTGGGTGCATTCATGACACATTGTGGGTCAAACTCCATGATAGAGGCTGCTGGTGCAGGGATTCCAATGATCACGTGGCCAGTGCAAGGAGAACAGTTCTATAATGAGAAGCTGATAACTGATGTGCAAAGGATTGGGGTGGAGGTGGGTGCAACAGAGTGGTCTCTACATGGTTATAAAGGAAAAGACAAGGTGGTGGGTAGACTTAGTATAGAAAAAGCTGTGAGGAGATTGATGGACGATGGTGATGAAGCTAAGGAAATCAGACAACGTGCTCAAGAGTTTGGGAGAAAGGCTACACATGCTGTTGAAGAAGGTGGGTCGTCTCATAACAATTTGTTGGCTTTGATTGACGATCTTAAAAGATTGAGAGACCGCTAACCACTTGAATAATTCAAATCCAAATATTATGTGTATTCAACTAGTTTGAAACCCGTCACTGAACGGAAAAATTGTGTTGAATGTTTAATCTATACCTATTAATAAAGGCAATACATTGTTTTGGTGTAGCCTATTTTACTTTCCAATAATGCCCTTGGTGGTTTTTGTTTTTTAGATTTAAATAACTTCTTCCAACTTCCGAAATGACAGTTTCCTCTACATTTGAAATGAATATATATCATGTTTTCTTCCAATATTTGTCTTCTCTCATTCCTTCTCTCACTATTCATTGATTATTTTTACAGTAAGAAAACCATCAACAAAAACGATAGTAGCAATAGAAACTTTCCTCCTTTTTCCTTCAACATCCTTTTGCAGGGTGAATGTTTTCATTGGATATCTACTACAACAATAAGGTTTGTTTTTCATTCCAATTCAATTTTGTTTTCTTATTTTAAGATTATATCCTTTTTTTATAAGAAGAATATATTTAAACCCGCACATACATATAATTGCACAAGCAACAAGATAGACAGAGGAAGAGAGAATATAATATGTTTTCAACTCAAAACTTTCAATATCAATTCTTAACTAGAAGATTTGAGAAGTATCACTTTATACTCTTCATCATTAAGTTAATGTATGATTGATTGTTTGGATCCCAAAAAGAAAATCTATGCATGATCAAATATGCACTAGCACCGCATGCTACTATTGGATCAAATCAAATGAGGAATTAACTAAACCAATAGATTGTTTTTACCTAAAAAAAAAGGATGGTTTTAAAAAAGACAAAACATCTTTTTATTGTGACCTATTTTCTTTTCCTTTTTACCCTTCCCCTATTGAAACTATTTTACAAAAAAAAAATTATAACTAAGTGGTTGGAATTTGAAGTTGGTTACAATAAATTTCAAAAACAAAAGGTAACTGCACTATGAAATTAAAAAACCTGCACCATTGATAGGAAGATATTAGAGGGAATATAGATTCTAGAGGGATGACTTGAACATAGAGATAGAGAATTAGTATTACTTTTTCTTTTGATTCAATTTTTTTTTTTAAGAAATGGGGGAGCATTGCTGCAACATTTTTTTATAATGGTCTGCTCTTGATTTTGTTTTTTTTCCTGTTTCGGTTGTATTTTTTTATTTTTTGTTGTGTTTTCAGTTCCATGGCTACAAGATTATAATTCTTTTCCTTAAAAAAAAAGATTACCATTCTTTACTTTCCATGGCTACTGTTTTTGCATTGCTGCATTCTCTTTTTAAGTTGTTGTGGGTTTGCGTTGTGTATAGGATGTGTGGAAGGCCAATAGTTGAAATATCTTGGGAGGCCACTTCATGAATATGAATGTGTGTGAGAGAGAAATTTTAGAGGGAGATGAAATACATGTAGAGGTATGGAGGAATAAAACAATTTAAGGGAAGGGTTAGAAAAAGGAAACAAAGGCGTGTTGTTGGTATCAATAAGTCCCAAATTACAATGGTATCATGACACTATGGTTCAGTTCAATTCTTGCTTTTCTATTTTTTTTTGAGAGAATTCTTTCTTTTTTTTTATTTGTTGTGTTATTTTTTTAGGAGATTCACTGTATTAACTTTAAGTCCTAATTTTTCTTTATGTATTGTATTATTCTCTTTTTATTAACTTCTATTTTCTGATATAGACCAATGGACCAGTGAATAGATGGAGAAAGCAGGGAGAATACAAAGTGCTGTGATGTTCTCTATTCTCAAAAGTATTAAGAATTAGAATCAAACATACATATATACACACAGTAAATTAAGTTTACATAGTTTATATTGAAATTTTTATTTTAATTAAAGGGTATAGTAGTAATTTTGGGGTGTAACTTGGATTGTTTGGGGTGTGAGTAGTTTTTATCTTCATGTTTCTTTGCATATAAATCATCTTTTTGCTAATTCTAAACCGTTCACTTTGGTGTGATCCAAATTCTTGATGATTGGAAACTAGAACATGTTATTAAAAGATGTAGACTCACAATGTGGATTGGTCGAATGCACAACAACACTAGACTTAGATAAGTAGGGCGCCGTCAAGAAGCGCGACAACGACAGCGACGTTCGCCATGGAGTAATTGACAACGAAGTGGATCCTTCCTCACTCGCTTCCATTTTACATATTCTCAGAGTCACAAAACAAAAAGAGGAAGAATATGGAATCTTTGTGATCATCGCAGCCATGTTTGTTCAATTCTATTGCTTTTGCCCTTTGTTTGTTCAGTTTTATCCTTGCTTCTATTCTTCTTCCTTTTTTGAATGCCATTTCTTTCTTCTTCTTTTTTGTTACATGAGAGAAAGGGAAACATAATAGAAAGTATGGTCATTATAATAGAGGAAGACATGCCTTGAATGAAGAAAGACGTGGTGCCTCTAAAAGGTCTGATGTCGTTTCCAACTTTAGGTTTAATTAAGCAGTATTTGATGACAATTTCCCTTTCCTTTTTATTCCACTAATTGTTTTCTCACTCATTATTACTTCTGTCATGTTTCATGTTGCGTGATTTACTGTTGAATTTAATTTTTTTCAATTTAATTATCTTTGTTTTTCCCTTCTCATGTATCGGTTTATTTCTCCATTTTTTCTTCTAATTCTTCTGTTGTATTTTTAAATCAAGATTTTAACTTTTACACTTCAATTTTATGAACAAAAAGTATTGTTTTAGAATGCACATCTTTGAGATCAAAGAGATGGTACTTATGCGTATGGAAAAAATTAGTGGTTTCTCTTTATCCTTTGTTATCTTTATTTTTTGTAATAATGTAAACGTTATCTCATTTGTTTATTTGCTCCATTCATCAGCAATAGAAAAAAGAAAAATCAATTAGAAAAAGGAAGTATAGATGAGAGGTGCTACAATAAAACAAAGACGGGAGAGGGAAATTGAGACTAAAAGCAAAAGAGAGTAAAGGTTGTGATGGAGTAGGCAGGATCATCTGTTCTTTTTTTATTTTTATCTTTTACTCTCATCTCTTATCTTCTTTTAGGTTAAATTGTGATTTCAGTTTTGTTGCTTTTATGTTATTTTTCTTCAAATTTTGTTTGTTATTTCAAGAACAATGAATAACATACTTCACATTGTATAAGAATTGGGTGTTCTTTATGTTTCTAATCAATCATGTCTAAAATTTGTCAAATTTGTGATAATTTTCAAATAGATATTTTTGGTTGTTGTGTTTTTATACATGTTACTTATGGTTTGTGATTTAGTGACTTCAATTTCAATTATCTTTTTATTTTTATTTTTTATCTTTGACATAAACTTTGTTTTGAATACAGAGGTTAAATGAGCATCCCACACCCAAAAGGTTCCCCACATAGGTCTTCCCCAAAACCGACAGAGCGGAACAACCAGAAGAAAGAAAAAAAGTGAAGTTAGAAAGCCATATGATAGGCGGTAACTATTTTGAACGGTTCGGGGGGTAATCGGCATACTCCATTCAGTGGGGGGAATCTTTGGCTCTATCGAATAAAATTTTGCAATCAGAAACAGGTTAACTCCTAAACTCTAGCTTTGCTGCAAACAAAATAAATTGCAATCAGTTAAGAAGATATAGTTTTGTTCAAGTTGGAGAGAGATTGTAAATATATATTTAGTAACTCCATGTCAAAGAAGTGCATGAATTACATATCTTACATTTTTTTTAATCAACTTTGATACTTCTCTTTTTGATCAAGCTTGGTCATTTTTTTAAATCTAATTATTTTCTCCAAAATATATATATAAAAAAAACTAAATCAACATAAATGTTGAAAAACATACTATTTATGAGTTACATGCGTTAGCGCAGTAGAAAGAGCGGACATACGGGCACGGGAGTGCCCGTCTGGACGCTAGTATATATAAATGGAATACACATATCTTTGAAGTGATTTTTTTTATTCCATTGTTTCCCTTCATTTACATTATTTTATCATTTTGGGCTTTAAGGTTTACCAGGGTCAGAGTAGGCTTCATAATTCACTGAACGTAAGTAGAGCCTTATAGGTACCTACATATCACCCATAAAAAGATCATCACACTACGTTGGGAGTTAAACCTCCGACCTTGCGGATAAGTTAACTCATCACCACTCCCTCCAACACCCATTTCTTTACCAAATTTCTCTCCTCCCTCGATCCGTTTTTCCTCTGCCTTCACACAGTCGACTTTCTCTCCCAGCAAGTCGACTTTCCAGCTAATTAATAGAATGAGTAAATCGAAAACTTTTACAAATTTAAATGACTAATTTGTGACCAAAATAACTTTTAAATGATCAATCTTTACAAACTTCAAATTTGACTTATGTGTGATCAAAATAACTTAAATGACCGATTTGATACAAACCTCAAACTTAAAAGACCTCAATGTAATTTAACCAAAATTTATCGACTAATTTGAGTAATAAAAAACACATGAAGACTAAATTAAATACCTAGAATTATATTTGAGTACATGTGATAAAAGAGACATGCGATTGGAATATATTTAAAGATCAATTTTTTTTTTACAATATTTAAAGATCAATATAATATCCATAAAAAAAATAATAACAAGTGTCTCGTTAAACATTTGTTAATCTGAGTAGATATTTGATATATGAGCATTTAAATCATTGATTTCAAATTGAAGTACATTTATATGAGTATTTCTTTGCACGTACGAGACTTTTGTGTCCTCTCTTGCAATTCAAAATCTACAATTTTTGTACAAATAATTAGTTTGAGATGAATTTGAACGAATAAGCAGTAGCGCTATAGGTGGCAATTTATCACTCTAACTATCAAAAGTGTGTAAAATGAATAGAATAATGCTATATGCAGCGGACAAAATGTATCCGAATCAATCACAAATGACAAATGACTATAAAGTAGCTTCCACTAACTATACATGGAGTGAATAATTCGTGACGCCAATTTCGTTATAAAAAGCAATTCCCAAATAAATAATATCAATCATTAAGTGAGAAATCAAAGTTGGATATCATAGATACTTCCAAACAAATTAAATATATTACAATATCTAAATTTATACTTCTATACTATATATAAAGAAAACTACATTTCAACACTTTTGGGTTGGACTTTTCTTTTCAAAAATACCCTCAATTTTAAATACAAATAACACATGTAACAAATACATAAGAATAAATTTAATTTAAATATTAAAACAAATGTAACAAACGTGAACAAAAAATAATGTTAAAGATTGAACTTTAAATCTTCTTAAATAAGATTGATAACAAATGTAAGCAAAATGTGTTGAAAGAGATTGTTTTCTTTGTGTGTGTGTATATATATATATATATATATATATATATATATATATATATATATATAGTATAGATAATAACTCTTATATATTATGATAACTTTTATGAATTTAATTACCATGTACTAATAATATACTAATAATAGTATAAAAAATCCCATGTAACTCTTAAGAGTTACCACGTGCAGTCTCAAAATCCCATGTAACTCTTAACACGTGAACTATTATTTGTTTTAATATTTATGAGTTCATTTATACTATCTATAAAGAAAATGATCATGGTAGATGATAACTCTTAAATATTAATACAAATAACACATGTAACTATCTTTTATCGATCATTAATGACAACTTTGAAAAATAGAGGAAAAATTGTCTTAGCAACCACGTCATCTGGTTTAGCTGCAACATTATTATCGGATGGTAGAACTATGCACTCCTGGTTTAATTTACGTTTTGATGTACAACCAAATTCCATCTGCAAAGCTTATTAGAGTAATAACTGCCATAATGTGGGATGAAGCCCCAAATGACAAACAGATACTGTTTAGAAGCATTAGATCGAGCATTAAAATATATTTTTGACTGTGATGCTCCATTTGGTGGAAAAGTTATGATCATGGGTGGAGATTTTCGTCAAGTACTTCCAATTATTCAAAAAGGTAGTAAGACAAAAATGATATCTGCATATATTATTAGGTCTTATTTGTGGGCTAATACCAAGGTCCTACATTTAGTACAAAATACGTGATCAAAGAATGATCCTGAATTTACACAATTTCTTATGCGAATCGGTGACATTGTTGAACCTGCCAAACTCAATGATATGGTGAGGATACCTCCTCAAATTGCATTACCATGAGAAGGAGAACAATCAATACAAACTCTTATTGATCATATTTTTCCACAATTAGATTTGCATGGATGAGATGCATCATATATGGTCGAAAGAGCCATAATTACACCTACAAATGATGATGTTCCAAAATTGAATGACATAATTATCAATTAATTTTCAAGAGAAGAACATAATTTGTTGCCATTTGACAAGGATGAAGTGGATACTCATAACTTATATCAACATGAATTCTTAAACTCAATTGGTCAAGGAAGTATCCCACCATATATTTTAAAGATAAAAAAGGTGCACCTTTGATGTTGTTGTGAAACATTGACCCTAGATATGGCATGTGCGATGCGACATGATTGTTATGTCGTGGTTTATTTAAGAATATGTTGGATGTGGAAATCCTAACAGAAAGCAATGCTGGAAAAAGAGCATTCTTGCCCATAATTAAATTAAAAACAAATGCGAGTTCAGGATTTCTCTTTGTGCTTAGTAGAAAACAGTTTCGCGTTAGACTAAGTTTTGCTATTACCGTAAATAAGTCACAAGGGCAAACCATTTCCAATGGCGGAATCTATCTTCTACGACATGTTTTCAGCCATAGTCAATTATATGTAGCTTTATCAGGAGGAGTTTCTCAAAATTCAACAAAAGTTCCCATCAAAGAAGGGAAAATAGAAGGAGAAGATGAAGACTTTACGAAAAATGTAGTTTTAAAAGATATTCTTTTATCGCAATCATAACAATGTTTCTTTTACATAACATTTCATTTATACATTTATGTTATGATGTTACTAATAAGTATTAGAATAAACAATAAATTATCATTATTTTATCTTTATTTTATATGCAGACAAACTAAAATATGTTAAATAATTTTGTTATATGCGTTGACAATATTTTTGTTTATAAATCAATATATCAATAGTTTTCATTAATATTTTAAAATTTAAAAAGTTTAATCAAAATTATACAAACAAACATAATAAAATAATCACATGTGATAGCGTAGTAGAAAGAGCGGACAGACAGGCACGAAAGTGTCCGTCTTTCCGCTAGTCTGTAGTTCATAATGTCAAAACTAAACATGTTTTCAATAGAATATAGGCTTAATAACATTTTTGACCCTCAAACTTTCACGAAGTTGCGATTTTGGCCCCTTAAAAAAACTACAAAACCGTCACTAAGTTTTGCAACTGTAGCAGTTTTGGCCCCCCAAGGCAAAAAATAAATAAAAAAAATAACACGTGGCACCTCACTTAGGGTGCCACGTCAGCGTAGACCGAGTCAAAATTGACTTTAGGGGCCAAAACTGCTACAGTTGCAAAACTTAGAGGGCGGTTTTGTAGTTTTTTTCTTAAGGGGCCAAAATCGCAACTCTGAAAAAGTTAAGGGGCTAAAACTGCTATTAAGCCTATAATATAATAACGTGGAAAAGAGAAGCAACTAATCACATCAGAATAAATGAAATAACAATTCA
Organism: Medicago arabica; assembly: GCA_946800305.1. Classification (NCBI taxonomy): domain Eukaryota; kingdom Viridiplantae; phylum Streptophyta; class Magnoliopsida; order Fabales; family Fabaceae; genus Medicago; species Medicago arabica. The sequence goes on along the minus strand of OX326968.1, from coordinate 43,131,671 downwards.
CAATAGTTAATATACAACCCAATTTGACTTTCAAATTATTAAAAAATAATCTAAAGGATGTGAAAGTCTCCTATATAAAAATAGTCTATTAGTATTAATATTATATATAACCCCCTCTTTAGTATAAAACTGCAAACAAGTGGATCAACAAGCACAGCAAATCAAAGCCATAAGAAAATATCTATTCATATTCAACGGGAGGGGATGACATCTGAGAGCAATTACAAGCATGTAACAATTGATGTCCTTTACAAATCTGCAAAAGCTGATGTTATTCCTAGTTTGCAGCAAAGGCATCAGCAGCACCATACCGGTCGCGGTCCAGGTATGACTTTTGATTTGATGAGTTACGCTTATGCTATATATAAGGATCACCTTTGCAAATATGCAGAAATCGGAGAAGCTATTCATAATAGTAGGCTGCATCAAATAGGGATGTCAAAGATATCTCTCAGTAATACTAACGACTATTATAAAATAGTATTGAATGGCCTTCTCACTTCTGCGAAAGCTAGAGCTACTATTCCTAATTTTCAGCTAAGGCAGCAGGATCAGATGACTTTTGATACAAGCAATTACCATTATGCAGCAAATGTGGATAACTTGTTCAAATCTGCAAGACAAGATGACACTTTTCATAATATTAGATCGCCTCTAACAGGGTTGTCGACGATATCTCTTGTTGTTTTTACATTTCCAAACTGTTGTATTTGAATTTCCAAATTCTATTATCTACCGAAGATGTTACTAGGTTGAGTCACGACCAGGTTGCTCTCTTTAAGAAGTTTTGTGGCACTGCCCAAAATTGTGCAAGACAGACTATAAACCACGCCGCCTCCAGGATAAAACAAGCTCAACTACAACTCTTTGGTGTGATTGTTGAACTGAATAGAGTCCTCTATTTATATAAAGATTTTGTAATTGTTTTAGCAAAGATTGTGACAGCAGTTACTCTAATGGATAAGACCAAAAGAGAGCTTATCCATTAATCAATTCAACACACTTGTGGATAAGATCAAAACGAAACAAATCCACAAAACTGGAGGAAACAAACTCATTGGATTGGAATGAAGGATATTCACGAATAAAAATAATAATACTATTTTTTTTATCATTATCAAGTATTTAATTAAATACCGCAATTTAAACACTACTAATGTGTGTGTTCTATATTATGTGGGACCCCCACACTCTATTTTTTCAATTTACACAACATTAGTTCAAAGTATAATTATTTGGTGTTTAATCTTCCAACATCACACTAATGTTCCAACAATCCCTCACTTGAATTTAAAAAATGGTTTCAATAATAACGTTAAAACGTTTCTATAAGGTTGCCAATAAACAAATGTGTAGTCTACAACTTGAACCTTTGCATAGCGGATAATATTCCGATTAACAAGAGTTGCTTACAACATTGAACTCTATCTCAGACATAAAACCCTCACACAAACCTTTTCATAAGGTGTATTCTAAAATCTCGTGCGTTTATGGCCCCGCACGTTTATCCCAGTTTTAACGATTGTTCTAAGTATTCTGCTCCGAATCCCATAGGAACAAGCCTCATTCCACATTCGTATATGTCAGTCTATTAAGAGTACTCTTGTAGCTATGTACTCCACTCAACATAGAGTATAGATCTCATTAAGAGTTTCTATTATCTCATCGTTCTATCGCTGCAGGATTCATGCTTTCTTAATTTTCTCATAGCATGTTCTATCACTCATGACTTGTTATTACCCATTAAACCTATTTATTGGGATCTCCAGTCATGTAGGTCGGGTTACCATCACTTGTGACCTTTGGGAATTAGTCTCATCCTATTGGATGTGTTTAAGACTTTTTTCTAGTAATTCATTTCGTCAAAGGATTGACTAATTCTTTATCAATACGTACATGATCTACTTCAACCGTTCCTTTTGAGAGTAGCTAGCTCTCTAATTATTTATGTGTTTGTGCCTTAATAATCATATCTTGCCATTGTAGTAACGATTCTCAATTTTTGTAATAGTTGTAGTACTATCACTATGAATTATCACTTCTGGAAACAGTTTTACCCGCTAAGGGTTCTTAACTAACAAGCATCTTATCAACTTGCTTCTTCACTAGTTTCTGTAGTGTTCTCATCCCAAATACATTCCATAGTTGACTGAATCAAAATCATTTGTTTCGACAAACAACTCCTCCAGTGTGCTCGATGTGCAGTCACTGGTTGCTTAAGACTCATCTGAAGGATGTTCTATTTTGTATCTTGTATCATTCATGTACAATATGATACTTCTCATTTGTATCATGTACAAATCAAGTACAATATGATATTTCTCATAATGTAATCCTACAGTCATAGTTTTCTTAAGGCACTTCATGACTATTTCAGTAGCATGACAATGCTTCTCACCCGTCTATTAGTAAACTTGCATAAGAGTTTCACGACATTGACAATGTTGGGTTCAATACATTCAGTGGCATACCTAAGGACTGCCAATGATGCTCGCATATTCTGTTTGTCTAACTCCGTCTCAAGTGTTCTTACACTTGGATCATAATATATGTTTGCAAGTTTATAGTGAAATAATTACATTTCCTTAAGATTTTCTCAACTTTGTGAGATTCAAGAAAAAAGTTCTCTATTCTGATCTAGTGATCTTGAAACCAAGAATTACTTCAACTTCATCTAGGTCTTTCTTATCAATGTTGTTGATCAACAATGATTTCACATAATTCATAACATGAATCTTTAAACGAAATATGAGCAAGTCATCTTCATAGAGACATATGATCGTGCAAATATTATTTCCATATTTGTTGTAAATACATTTGTCACTTTCGTTCACTTTATACTCATTTGATAGCATTAGAATGTCATATTTTTCATGTCATTCCTTAGGAGTTTATTTTAGACCTCACAAAGAATTATCTAACTTACAAACCTTGTTTCCTTATTCATGAATCACAAAACTTTCAGGTTGTTCCATATAGATATCTTCTTCTAGTTCATCGCTCAAAAATGCAACTTTCACATCCATTTGGAGTACTATCGAGTTATGAATAGCGGCAAAAGGGACTAGTACTCTTATGAGTATGATTCTAGTGACTGGCGAATTAGTGTCGAAGAAGTCTATATATATTTCTCTTTGTCTAAAACCTTTGATTATAAGGAAAGCCTTTTATTCATCAACCGTCCCATCAGGTTTTAGTTTCCTTTTCCAAAATCCAAATACAACTGATTGGTTTTGCAACTATGAGGCAAGTCAACCAAGTGTCATGTTTTGTTAGACTCTAGAAAATCCATCTCATCGTTTATTGCTTCTTTTCAAAAGTTAGCATCCAATGAAGACAAAGCTTCTTGAAGGCCAAATGAATCTTCTTCCTATGTATAAACCATAAGGTCCATACTCTTTAGCAATTCTTGCTTTCTTACCTCTTCGAGGTTCTATAACATCTCGTTCGATGTTTTCTTAACTATTTCTGATTATTGGAATGTGATCAGATATCGTGCCCCCACTAGTTCTTATTTTTTAAAATAGAATTTATTTTTCCCCCACTAACATCGTGCTCCCACTAGCGCCTCAATAGTGCCCCCATTGTTCTTTATTTAAAAGGGTAAATATATACATTGAAATCGATATCTTTTAATTCTATGATCGCTTTAACATTTAGGTCATAAAACCTATATGTTTCGTTATTTATAGCATACCCAATTAATACACTTCAATAGGCTCTACCAGTGAGTTCAACTCTCTTGGGGTTCAGAATCCAAATATAGTCCAGACAACCTCAAGTTCAAAAATAAGACAAGTTGGGTGGTCTTTTCTTCAAAAATTTCTTAATTAGAATTTTTGTTCTTGGACTTGGGTACTCTATCCAACATAAATTTCAACTTTCGTTAAAGAAATTGAACATATCAAGTATATCAATTTTATTTTTCAAAAATTCGCAGACATCAATAAATATGATAAAATATCATTTTATCATTTCTAGGTTATGTGCCATAAAGTTCGCCGCACATATCATAATTATTAAGTTTAGAGATTCAAATTCTCTAAACACTGATTTATATGAATTGTTGGTTCATTTATCTTGACTGCAAAAAATAAAATTGTCTAATCATATAACTTTGGAATTAAGTCCAAGTTACTCAATTTTAAAATTAAACGTTTGTTCACGATTCAAATATTAAAATCACACAACTAATAAAATAGAAGAAGAATTTTAATTATGAACATACCATCAAAGCACAGTCTTTTATCCACAAAAATACATTATGTACAAGTCTCTCTTTAAGTCTGAGACAACTCAGTCTTATTGAATAGAAATCTGAGATACATATTCTTTCTTATCCTTGGAGCATACATATCACGCCTTAGAGAGAATAATTCAACTCAGTCAAAACATACGCGATGGCATTTATAGCAGTCATAAGTGAAAGGGCTTTCCTTTTGTTTTGAGTAACGTCTGCTAGTCATGATTTATCCAACCTTGTATGTTTGATCATCTCTAAGATACCTTTTTTTTGTTGTATATAAATTTTCAAACAAAAAACTGCTAGCTGCAAGCAGGGCCGGCCTATAGCCCGTCGGGGCTGGGCGATGACACCGGGCCTCAAATTTTTGGGGGACCATATTTTTTTTTATATGTAAGGTCCTATAGTAAGTGTTATATATAGGTAAAAGCAAAAACTTGACAAACTATTAAGAATACTTCAGTGGCAGGTCATTACATTCATGATTGCATTGTCAGGGGTTCAACTCCTGCTAGAAATCTTTTTTATATTTTTTTCCTTTACGGGGCTTCTTTTTCGTGGGGCCCAATATATTTTAATTTTAATCACTTTTTTGCCCAAACTAATTCCTTTTGTTTAATTGAATAAGAAAACCCTTTATTTAATCACAAGAAAGACTTGGTTGACGAATTTGCTTCAAAAAAAGCTGGAAGAGTGGCTCGTTTTAAGTAGCTAGAAGACTGATAGTAGCTTAAAGTTGTATTTTGATGTTAGTGATTTGAACATAAAATCACTTTTTGATGTTATTTACATTATTGGGATGTTATTATAATTAACTTTAAAAAATTGTTTTTTTTCCTATTTTTATCAGGGGTCAATTTATAAGATTAAAACGGGGTCAACGAATTGTTTAAGACAGCCCTGGCTGCAAGCATACGCGTGAGCGTGTGCTCCTGAAGCTAATGCCGAGCTTCAATCCAATATAAATGTATGTTCCAACAAATTACTAATATTGCTAGTCTCTAGCATAGTAGTGATGCTTTGTGTTGTTATATAAAAAATAATCATTTCATTGTTTCAGTCGAAAAAGATTTATTTTTATATTTAAATTTATCCTTGTTGTATTTAAGAACAACGAAACTTCAATAAGTAATTTCTTCGATAGACATAGCAGTCGAAACGTCTTAAAATTGTTGTTTTTGGATCTCCAAACTGTTGTACTTGATTTCCAAATTCTATTATCTACCGAAGTTGTTACTAGGTTGAGTCACGACCAGGTCGTTTTCTTTAAGACGTTTTGTGGCACTGCCCAAAATTATGCAAGACAGACTATCAACCACGCCGCCTCCAGGATAAAACAAGCTCAGCTACAACTGTTCGATTAACTACTGCACTGTAGAAAACCGTTCGAGAATTACACTTCTAATATCGTACCAACACCATTCTTTAAATACTGAAACCACTTTAATATGGTATCGTTACCACTCTATTATGGTGATAAGACCACTCAAATATAGTGTTACCACCATTATAACCTTTAAGTTCTCCAAACTATCAATTTGGCACTACAACCACTCAAATATCGTGATTCTACCATTTCGATCGTTTTATTTCTCCTTAAGTAGAAAAATATTAAAATAATAATTATATACCGTTAAGATCATTCTTAATTTCGATGGGACATTGTTATTCCAAATAGGTACTATGATCTTAAAAGTACTCTTTATTACGAAAGGACATATATTATCGAGGGACTATGTTTTTAAGACTTTTCTTAATTCCGAAGGGACATTATACCGAATAGAGACTAAGGTCTTAAGAACACTTTTAATTTCGAAGGGACAGAAAAAGGAGATGAGGAGAAGAATAGCTCGTCAACACAAGCTGGAGGGAGAAGAGAGAAATAGTTCTCGACAACTCAATAGAAACTCTTTGGTGTGATTGTTGAACTGAATAGAGTCCTCTATTTATATAAAGATTTTGTAATTGTTTAAGCAAAGATTGTGACAACAGTTACTCTAATGGATAAGACCAAAAGAGAGCTTATCCATTAATCAGTACAACACACTTGTGGATAAGATCAAAATGAAACAAATCCACAAAACTGGAGGAAACAAACTCATTGGATTTGAATGAAGGATATTCACGAATAAAAATGATAATACTATTTTTTTATCATTATCAAATATTTAATTAAATACCGCAATTTAAACAATACTAATGTGTGTGTTCTATATTATGTGGGACCCCCCACACTCTATTTTTTCAATTTACACAACATTAGTTCAAAGTATAATTATTTGGTGTTTAATCTTCCAACATCACACTAATGTTCCAACAATCCCCCACTTCAATTTAAAAAATGGTTTCAATAATAACGTTAAAACGTTTCTATAAGGTTGCTAATAAACAAAGGTGTCGTCTACAACTTGAACCTTTGCATAGCAGATAATATTCTAATTAACAAGAGTTGCTTACAACATTGAACTCTATCTCAAACATAAAACTCTCGCACAAACCTTTTCATAAGGTGCATTCTAAAAGCCCATGCGTTTATGGCCCTACACGTCTATCCCAGTTTTAATGAACGCTCTAGGTATTCTGCCCCGAATCCCATAGGAACCAGCCTCATTACACTTTCGTATAGGTGAGTCTATCAAGAGTACTCTTGTAGTTATGTACTCCACTCAACATAGAGTATAGATCTCATTAAGAGTTTCTATTATCCCATCTTTCTATCGCTGCGGGATTCATGCTTTCTTAATTTTCTCATAGCATGTTCTATCACTCATGACTTGTTATTACCCATTGAACCTATTTATTGGGATCTCCAGTCATGTAGGTCGGGTTACCATCACTTGTGACCTTTGGGCATTAGTCCCATCCTACTGGATGTGTTTAGGACTTTCTTTCTAGTAATTCATTTCGTCAAAGGATTGACTAATTCTTTATCAATACGTACATGATCTACTTCAACCATTCCTTTTGAAAGTAGCTAGCTCTCTAATTATTTATGTGTTTGTGCCTTAATGATCGTCTCTTGCCATTGTAGTAATGATTCTCAATTTTTGTAATAGCTGCAGTACTATCACAATGAATTAACACTTATGGAAACAGTTTTACCCGCTAAGGGTTTTTAACTAACAAGCATCTTATCAACTTGCTTCTTCACTAGTTTTCTCTAGTGTTCTCATCCCAGATACATTCCATAGTGGACTGAGTCAATATCATTTGTTTCAACAAACAACTCCTCTAGTGTGCTCGATGTGCAGTCACTGGTTGCTTAAGACTCATCTGAAGGATGTTCTATTTTGTATCTTGTACCATTCATGTACAATATGATACTTCTCATTTGTATCATGTACAATTCAAGTACAATATGATACTTCTCATAATGTAATCCTAGAGTCATAGTCTTCTTAAGGCACCTTACGACTCTTTTAGTAGCATGACAATGCTTCTCATCCGTCTACTAGTAAACTTGCATAAGAGTTTCACGACATTGACAATGTTGGGTTCGATACATTCAATGACATACCTAAGGACTGTCAATGATGCTCGCATATTCTGTTTGTCTAACTCCATCTCAAGTGTTCTTACACTTGGATCGTAATATAAGTTTGCAAGTTTATAGTGAAATTATTACATTTCCTTAAGATTTTCTCAACTTTGTGAGATTCATCAAAAAAGTTCTCTTTTCTTATTTAGTAATCTTGAAACCAAGAATTACTTCAACTTCATCTAGGTCTTTCTTATCAATGTTGTTGATCAACAATGATTTCACATAATTCATAACATAAATCTTTAAAGCAAATATGAGCAAGTCGTCTTTATAGAGACATATGATCGTGCAAATATTACTTTCATATTTGTTGTAAATACATTTATCACTTTCATTCACTTTATGCTCATTTGATGAAGGGGTGAAGCTAATCACAAACCAAATATCCAAAGCTTTCAAGTTCAAAACCACACGCAAAAACGTTGCCTCCCTGTTGACCGTAACATGCCAATTTCGAAAGAAATGAAACTATGAAACCTGATTTCACTGTTGGGTTGGATGTGCCTTTGCATCAGTTGAAGAATTGGGTGCTCAGTAGTGGTGTGTCTGTACGTGTATTAACCGGCTTGGCTGGATCGGGGAAAACTACTTTGGCTACATTGCTATGTTGGGATGAAAAAGTTAGAGGTAACATATATAATTCTCTATCTGCACTTTAAATAGAGTGTCCGGTGTATGTGTCGATAACTTTTATTACTTGCGTCTACCTCTCAATGTCGTATTTGGTGTTTGTGTGTGTGTGTGTATATATATATATATATATATATATATATATATATATATATATATATCAGTGCTTTGTTTATTCAGAATCATAAGTCTTTTTGCAAACTGGTCCAGTAATGTTGGTTCTGGATAATGTTTGGGAAGGCTCAGAATCCTTTGTTGAGGCATTCATGGTTCAAGTTCCAGATTGTAAAATTTTGGTAACTTCTAGAGTTAAGTTTCCAGGGTTTGGAACTTCATTATTCTTAAATCCGCTTGGAGATGATGATGCGGTTACCCTTTTCCGTCGCATTGCACTACCAAATGATGTAGAAATGGGAACATATGTTCCTGATGAAGAATATGTACAACAGGTTTGTTATATTCGTCCAGCTAGTCTTAACTCGCAATATTCTTGTCCAATTTTGTCGCCAAAGTTATACCCTCTCTTCAATTTTATCGATAATAATAAGTACTCTCTCCATCCCATAATAACTGAGTCATTTACAAAAAAAAATATTGTCCCAAAAAAAATGATCCATTTCACTTCTCAATATAATATTAATTACTTTTTTTCAATTATAACTCTAATTAATACTACTTTCACAACTCTCAATTCAGTATATTCTACTTTACATCTATGATAAAGAGGAATGCACCAATAGTTCACGTTATACTCATTTGATAGCATTAGAATGTCATATTTTTCATGTCATTCCTTAGGAGTTTATTTTAGACCTCACAAAGAATTATCTAACTTACAAACCTTGTTTCCTTATTCATGAATCACAAAACTTTCAGGTTGTTCCATATAGATATCTTCTTCTAGTTCATCGCTCAAAAAGGCAACTTTCACATCCATTTGGAGTACTATCGAGTTATGAATAGCGGCAAAAGGGACTAGTACTCTTATGGGTATGATTCTAGAGACTGGTGAATTAGTGTCGAAGAAGTCTATATATATTTCTCTTTGTTTAAAACCTTTGATTATAAGGAAAGCCTTTTATTCATCAACCGTCCCATCATGTTTTAGTTTCCTTTTCCAAAATCCAAATACAACTGATTGGTTTTGCAACTATGAGGCAAGTCAACCAAGTGTCATGTTTTGTTAGACTCTAGAAAATCCATCTCATCGTTTATTGCTTCTTTTCAAAAGTTAGCATCCAATGAAGACAAAGCTTCTTGAAGGCCAAATGGATCTTCTTCCAATGTATAAACCATAAGGTTCATACTCTTTAGCAATTCTCGCTTTCTTACCTCTTCGAGGTTCTATAACATCTCGTTCGATGTTTTCTTAACTATTTCTGAATATTGGAATGTGATCAGATATAGTGCCCCCACTGAAGGAAAATCGATCCAAAACAGAATAAGCAGCGGAGAAATAAAATTTCGATTTTCTTTCCTTGGATCATTACGAATTACACATGAATCAGTGATTCGATTGTTACCTCGAAGTGTGAAATCTGAAAGCTGGAAACTGGAAGCACGATCACAGCAAAGCAAGCAGCAAAGCCTCTAGCAAGTCCACACGAACAGTGCTCCTCCAAAACTCGGTGCTAGCCAATGAATTAGAAGTTTCAGAGAGTTAAGGGTTTCAAAACGTGCAACCTCAAACTTCAGCACTAGGCTTCTATTTATAGAACTCTTAGTGTGCTCTGCAAGTTCAGAAGTCACTATTGGGCTTCTGGAAGACCAATAACGAGTTTAGTAATTCTGCTAACTAATTAGCGTTATTTACTAAACGCACCCCTTATATAAGTCATACTTATATATTTCTCTTTTGACTGTTCTTTGTGTGTGACCCTATAGGTTCTAGTCACGTTGGCAATAATATTAAATCTAATATTTAATACTATAAACAATGAGCGGTATCTAGCAACACATCATTGCTACCCAAGTGACAAGAATGTCAAGTGATCTGACGAAACATGTTTCCATGATAATACTTATGTATACGATTACTCCTTTGTCCTAATATCTCTATTGATCTCAATGCATAGATTTTGTCACCATTGTGTAGATCAATATTTATATTTCTTGATTCCAAAATATACTGAATAACGAATAAGTCCAATATCCTATATCGACTTAGTTCGGCATGGCCATGCAGTTTTACAGTCATATTTCATCAAGAGGCCTATAGATATATCTCTTGTTTATGAGGAGGGACAAATCCCATCTAGGACACTCATGCCCCTCAGCATGATACATCAAGTACCCATCAACCAACGTTATGGTTATCCTTTTACAGACAACGTTAGAATGGCAACAAAGCACTTGAGTCCACATCTAGGGATCATAGTGGTTTCAGGTCAAAGAGCGATGTACACTATTATCATTGTGAGAATATCTTATGACAATCTCATAACTTACTATGTAGTATTCTCACGATGGGTCTATCCAGTATAAATATTACTCCTAACATTTATACCTATATATAGACTTGATATCTCATATCTATGACCCATGAGATGCGGTCATCAGTCTTCATGCATAATAGTCTCAACGCTTTATTATTATCCTAATTCATATTAAATCTTGACTACGGATACATTTAAGAATATCGTTCTTTATGATAATGTAATCTCATGATTAAGTCACACTTAATATATTATTACATGAACTATCTATTCTAAGGACTTTATTAACATTACTATAAATATATAATAAAGAGTGCCATATATTATTTAATAATAAAAGTCATGATACATAAGATAAGTTTCACATAAACTATTGGCCTCTAGGGCTTATACCAACACCCACTAGTTCTTATTTTTTAAAAAGGAATTTATTTTTCCCCCGCTAACATCGTGCTCCCACTAGCGCCTCAATAGTGCCCCCATTGTTCTTTATTTAAAAGGGTAAATATATACATTGAAATCGATATCTTTTAATTCTATGATCGCTTTAACATTTAGGTCATAAAACCTATATGTTTCGTTATTTATAGCATACCCAATTAATACACTTTCATAGGCTCTACCAGTGAGTTCAACTCTCTTGGGGTCCAGAATCCAAATATAGTCCAGACAATCTCAAGTTCAAAAATAAGACAAGTTGGGTGGTCTTTTCTTCAAAAATTTCTTAATTAGAATTTTTGTTCTTAGACTTGGGTACTCTATCCAACGTAAATTTCAACTTTCGTTAAAGAAATTGAACATATCAAGTATATCAATTTTATTTTTCAAAAATTCGTGACATCAATAAATATGATAAAATATCATATTATCATTTCTAGGTTATGTGCCATCAAGTTCGCCGCACATATCATAATTATTAAATTTAGAGATTCAAATTCTCTAAACACTGATTTATATAAATTTTTGGTTCATTTATCTTGACTGCAAAAAATAAAATTGTCTAATCATATAACTTTGGAATTAAGTCCAAGTTACTCAATTTTAAAATTAAACGTTTGTTCACGATTCAAATATGGTACCAAGATCATTCTTTAAATACTAAAACCACTTTAATATGGTATTGTTACCACTCTATTATGGTGATAAGACCACTCAAATATAGTGTTACCACCATTATAACCTTTAAGTTCTCCAAACTATCAATTTGGCACTACAACCACTCAAATATGGTGATTCTACCATTTCGATCGTTTTATTTCTCCTTAAGTAGAAAAATGTTAAAATAATAATTATGTACCGTTAAGATCATTCTTAATTTCGATGAGACATTGTTATTCCAAATAGGTACTATGATCTTAAAAGTACTCTTTATTACGAAAGGACATATATTATCGAGGGACTATGTTTTTAAGACTTTTCTTAATTCCGAAGGGACATTATACCGAATAGAGACTAAGGTGTTAAAAACACTTTTAATTTCGAAGGGACAAAAAAAGGAGATGAGGAGAAGAATAGCTCGTCAACACAAGCTAGAGGGAGAAGAGAGAAAGTGTTCTCGACAACTCAATAGAAACTCTTTGGTGTGATTGTTGAACTGAATAGAGTCCTCTATTTATATAGAGATTTTGTAACTGTTTTAGCAAAGATTGTGGCAGTAGTTACTATAATGGATAAGACCAAAAGAGAGCTTATCCATTAATCATGTCAACACACTTGTAAACAAGATCAAAACGAAACAAATCTACAAAAGTGGAGGAAACAAACTCATTGGATTTGAATGAAGGATATTCACGAATAAAAATGATAATACTATTTTTTTATCATTATCAAGTATTTAATTAAATACCGCAATTTAAACAATACTAATGTGTGTGTTCTATATTATGTGGGACCCCCCACACTATTTTTTCAATTTACACAACATTAGTTCAAAGTATAATTACTTGGTGTTTAATCTTCCAACATCACACTAATGTTCCAACAATCCCCCACTTCAATTTAAAAAATGGTTTCAATAATAACGTTAAAACGTTTCTATAAGGTTGCTAATAAACAAATGTGTCGTCTACAACTTGAACCTTTGCATAGCAGATAATATTCTAATTAACAAGAGTTGCTTACAACATTGAACTCTATCTCAAACATAAAACCCTCGCACAAACCTTTTCATAAGGTGCATTCTAAAAGCCCATGCGTTTATGGCCCTACACGTCTATCCCAGTTTTAATGAACGCTCTAGGTATTCTGCCCCGAATCCCATAGGAACCAGCCTCATTACACATTCGTATAGGTGAGTCTATCAAGAGTACTCTTGTAGCTATGTACTCCACTCAACATAGAGTATAGATCTCATTAAGAGTTTCTATTATCCCATCTTTCTATCGCTGCGGGATTCATGCTTTCTTAATTTTCTCATAGCATGTTCTATCACTCATGACTTGTTATTACCCATTGAACCTATTTATTGGGATCTCCAGTCATGTAGGTCGGGTTACCATCACTTGTGACCTTTGGGAATTAGTCTCATCCTATTGGATGTGTTTAGAACTTTTTTCTAGTAATTCATTTCGTCAAAGGATTGACTAATTCTTTATCAATACGTACATGATCTACTTCAACCGTTCCTTTTGATAGTAGCTAGCTCTCTAATTATTTATGTGTTTGTGCCTTAATAATTGTATCTTGCCATTGTAGTAACGATTCTCAATTTTTGTAATAGCTGTAGTACTATCACAATGAATTATCACTTCTGGAAATAGTTTTACCCGCTAAGGGTTCTTAACTAACAAGCATCTTATCAACTTGCTTCTTCACTAGTTTCTCTAGTGTTCTCATCCCAAATACATTTCAAAGTTGACTGAATCAAAATCATTTGTTTCGACAAACAACTCCTCCAGTGTGCTCGATGTGCAGTCACTGGTTGGTTAAGACTCATCTGAAGGATGTTCTATTTTGTATCTTGTATCATTCATGTACAATATGATACTTCTCATTTGTATCTTGTACAATTCAAGTACAATATGATATTTCTCATAATGTAATCCTAGAGTCATAGTCTTCTTAAGGCACCTCACGACTCTTTCAGTAGCATGACAATGCTTCTCACCCGTCTATTAGTAAACTTGCATAAGAGTTTCACGACATTGACAATGTTGGGTTCCATACATTCAGTGGCATACCTAAGGACTGCCAATGATGCTCGCATATTCTGTTTGTCTAACTCCGTCTCAAGTGTTCTTACACTTGGATCATAATATATGTTTGCAAGTTTATAGTGAAATAATTACATTTCCTTAAGATTTTCTCAACTTTGTGAGATTCAAGAAAAAAGTTCTCTATTCTGATCTAGTGATCTTGAAACCAAGAATTACTTCAACTTCATCTAGGTCTTTCTTATCAATGTTGTTGATCAACAATGATTTCACATAATTCATAACATCAATCTTTAAAGCAAATATGAGCAAGTCGTCTTTATAGAGACATATGATCGTGTAAATATTATTTTCATATTTGTTGTAAATACATTTGTCACTTTCATTCACTTTATGCTCATTAGATGAAGGGGTGAAGCTAATCACAAACCAAATATCCAAAGCTATCAAGTTCAAAACCACACGCAAAAACGTTGCCTCCCTGTTGACCGTAACATGCCAATTTCGAAAGAAATGAAACTATGAAACCTGATTTCAATGTTGGGTTGGATGTGCCTTTGCATCAGTTGAAGAATTGGGTGCTCAGTAGTGGTGTGTCTGTACGTGTATTAACCGGCTTGGCTGGATCCGGGAAAACTACTTTGGCTACGTTGCTATGTTGGGATGAAAAAGTTAGAGGTAACATATATAATTCTCTATCTGCACTTTAAATAGAGTGTCCGGTGTATGTGTCGATAACTTTTATTACTTGCGTCTACGTGTCAATGTTGTATTTGGTGTTTGTGTATATATATGTCAGTGCTTCATTAATTCAGAATCATAAGTCTTTTTGCAAACTGGTCCAGTAATGTTGGTTCTGGATAATGTTTGGGAAGGCTCAGAATCCTTTGTTGAGGCATTCATGGTTCAAGTTCCAGATTGTAAAATTTTGGTAACTTCTAGAGTTAAGTTTCCAGGGTTTGGAACTTCATTATTCTTAAATCCGCTTGGAGATGATGATGCGGTTACCCTTTTCCGTCGCATTGCACTACCAAATGATGTAGAAATGGGAACATATGTTCCTGATGAAGAATATGTACAACAGGTTTGTTATATTCGTCCAGTTAGTCTTAACTCGCAATATTCTTGTCCAATTTTTTCGCCAAAGTTATACCCTCTCTTCAATTTTATCGATAATAATAAGTACTCTCTCCGTCCCATAATAACTGAGTCATTTACAAAAAAAATATTGTCCCAAAAAATTTGATCCATTTCACTTCTCAATATAATATTAATTACTTTTTTTCAATTATAACTCTAATTAATACTACTTTCACAACTCTCAATTCAGTATATTCTACTTTACATCTATGATAAAGAGGAATGCACCAATAGTTGATAAGGACGCTCAAAATCATTTTTTCTCTCTTTCACTTGTACATTTTTTCTTAATAAATGTGAAATGAGACAAGGGCTCAATTAAAATGGGACGGAGGGAGTAATTTTTAAGGTTTGTATATCTGTCCCATTCCCATTAGTCTTAACATTTCGTCAAATCCGTCTTGTGTGTACTCTATATAATTGTTTTCTCAATATATATAATAAAAGAAAGTGTTGGTGGTTTTCATATACTAAAATTGTAGCAAGATGTTAATATGATCAAAGTCATCATTAGCTAACTTAATTTTCTTGCACTCATTTGCAGATAGCAAAGGGTTGTTGGGGTTCTCCACTAGCCCTTAAACTGATTGGTGGATCACTCCGTGGGCAACTTTTTGAAGCGTGGAAAGAAATGGTGAACATGTTGTCCGATTGTGGTTCTATTGTTGATTCTAGTAATGAGTTGCGTAATCGCCTACAACAAGTTTTGGAGAACGCACTGCAAGATAATCACATCATCAAGGACTGCTTCATGGACCTTGGATTATTTTTTCAAGACCGAAAAAGACATGTGACTGCCGTGATTGACATGTGGACAGAACTGAACAGCCTAGACGAGAACAACATAGATGTAATGAACATTGTTCATAAGCTAGCTAACAAGCATTTGGTTAATCTTGTAGTTGCAAGGTACATTAATAAACTACATATTTATAAATTACGATTCTTTGATACCAAATGTAGATCAGGTACTAGAAAACGTTAATGTAGAGAAAATAGTTTAGGGTTATATATAGTATCTCCGGGCATGTAATATTTGTTGATTAACCTGGGAAGTTACAAGTCGTGTTGACAATTACTACAACCACCATTTCCTTACTCAACATGACGTTATTAAGGAGATAGCTATCCATCAAGCTAGACAGGAACCATATGATCAAAGAAAAAGGTTGATTTTTGACATGAATGAAAATAACTGGGATCAACCGAACCAACAAAATGTTATCGCTCGCACATTGTCCATATCAACTGGTCAATTAACCTCTCCTCTCTAAAAGGCATACACAATTTGCATATACATTCCTATTATTTTCACTCTTGACACCATATGTATGATAGAGGTAGCTGAAGTTAACTTGTTCATTATTGTATGATATATGGCTATACATATACTACTACTTTTGGTTGTTGTCGTGGCAATTTTCTAATGAACTCGATGTTTTTCAATTTTTCATGTGTAATTTAGATTCTGGTATTTTAAGAAAGTTTATTCTGCTCCAGAGTGCACCTTAGTATATTTAGAGAAAGAAAGGCAACTAATCACATCTCAATATATGAAATCACTGCAGCCAAAATACAACTCACTTTGACTTTGATAAACCAAGCATACTACAACAAAGATCCAACAACATTCATGGTGTTAGCTAGGGAAAACATCATTGATCTGCAATTGTTCTCATACAACTACAGTTCTAGTAGATAAAACAAAAAGAGTTGAAGTTAATCAACCTTTGGACCAAAATTATCAAGTCTTGGATCCAAACAATATCATGATAGGAATGCATGTGGTTCCTCTTTCAAAAAACAATTAATTAATCGATTATAAATTATCTGTCAACTTAATTGGAGCTAAACAAAAATATCATTTTATGTGGGATTTAAAGCCCGTTTGTTATATTTCTTTTTTAAATAGATTTTGGTAATGTAATGTGTTTTTGTTATAATTTTTTGAACAAAGAAATGTTTAAGGAAAACTTCAAATGAAAATTCCGTTTAAATAGTTTATCTTAAAATGTCTTTCTAAGTATTTCATCATTTGGTTATAATTTTTTTTGGATACTAAAATTTTGAAAAAATCTCTAAAATAAAAAGCTATTTCAAATAGTTTTTCATAAAAATAATTTTTGAAAAAATATGTAATTTTTACTATGTAAAATCTCAAACAATGAATATTTAAGTTAGTGAATGTCAAAATCTCTTTTTTAACTTATATCAAATGAGTTTGAAATAAATTTTACTATTTTTGAGTAAATTTAAAAAAGAAATCCATTTTAAAAAATACAAAAGAAAATCCATTTTTTTAAATCTAAAACAAACGGGCTCTTATTGATACTTTTTGTTGGGGCTAGTTTAGTGTTCTCTTGTATTACTTTTTGAATGCTGCTCTCCCTCCTGCACAAAACACTCGCACCCTGGATGCTTTCCAATTTTACCTCTGCGCATGTTAAGTAGCGCAACGCAACTTAACTCACGATGCGCTAGTTAACTCACGCAGCGCGAGTTAAGTTGCGCAGAGTTACTGTTTTCGTACAAAACTCACCAGTCCATAATCCAACCACCATTTTCTTTCCACCCACCTTTAAAAATCCCAAAAGTGCGATTTTTGGGGTCAAAATCCTCATCCGAAATCATTGCAAATAGTCAGGAAGCAAGTTTCTGCGCTCATCAACCACCATTTTCTTTCCCTCCACCTTTAAAAACCCCAAAAGTGCGATTTTTGGGGTCAAAATCCTCATCCGAAATCATTGCAAATCGTCAGGAAGCAAGTTTCTGCGCTCATCAAGCACCAAATATCAGGTAATATATCATCAAAACTCATCTCATTTTGCTGGTTTTTGTGCTTGGTTCGTCGGGTTTTCGTAGGCAGTAGGGCAAGGTGCACAAGTTAACTTGTGTATGTGTTAGAGGATGCGTGACTTAAGTCACGCAGGTGTTAATGTGTTGCGTGACTTAAGTCATGCCACTGTACAGTCCTGTTTTTTGAATTTTTTGCGCCACTTTTGTTCATGGTTAGGTTGTTACACAAGTAATTTATTTACATAAGTGATTGTCACCAACAGAGATGGTGCTTTGATGAACGCCGTTGGCACAATTTTCCCTAAGACATACACCATGCTTTGTTATTTTCATATTGGGAAGAATTTAAGGGATAAATGCATCACGGATTGTAGAGTTAACCCAAAGCCTCCTAAGGGTGCAAAAGTTGACAAGAAAGAATTGAAGAAGTGCAAGGTGAAGAATAGAGAAGTTGTTGAGAAAGTCGTGATCGCTTGGAGAGAGTTGGTCGAATCTCCTACGGAGGAATCGTATGCAAGTAATTTATTGAAATTCAAAGAGGTATGCATGCCATTTCCGGAATTCATAAAATATGTTGAAGAAACGGTTCTGAACCTTAAGGAAAAACTTGTGAGGGCATGGACGGATAAAATCATGCATCTAGGGTGTAAAACCACCAACATTGTTGAATCAGCTGATGGAGTGTTGAAACAATATTTGAGTAGTAGCGTGGGTGATTTGGCCCCATGTTGGGATGAAATAGATAAGATGTTGGTCTTGCAATTTGGTGAGATACAAGGAAGTTTTGGGAGGAACAAAATGGTCTTTGAACACAAATACAAAAAAATCAAGATGATGAGAGAGTTGGAGGGTTATGTATCTAGACGCGCATTGAAATTTATCTATGATGAATTGAAACGCTCCAAGACATTCGACTTTGAGAATGAAGATTGTGGTTGTGTGCAAGCGACATTGTACGGGTTACCTTGTGCGTGTATTATTGCCTTGAGGTGCAATCAAAAATTGCTTCTTGTCTTTGATGATATATATCCTCATTGGAGAAGGTTAAGTGTACAAGGAGAAGAGATTGATGAATATTTTTCCGTGGTGGAAGAGTGGAATGGCATTCAAGAACGTCTCAAGACAAGCCCTTACAATATGAAAATCCACATCAAAGAGATGATGCGTATGATAGCCTTTCCGGAAACCACAAATATGTGTCCACCTTCAAAAAAGGCGGTAACCAAGGGATCTCCTAAAAGGAAGAAGACTACACACAACGGGTCGAATCCCCTCTAGGTGGGAGACTATTGATTCTCAAAATCTGGATAGTCAACATTCACAACCCAAGAGGTCACTTCCAAAAAGAAAAGATGCACGCCTTGGCACTTACTCCCGCTCATAAGCTTCATCCTCTACTTCAAAACCGCTTCGGAGCATCCCTTACATTTCACAAATTCCAAATCTCATGAGACCTTTTGTTGAAGACATTGTGAATGTTAAAGGGGATGGTCATTGTGGATTCCGGGTCATAGCTAGGCACTTGGGATGGATGAGGAAGATCATGTATTGATTCGTCATCAACTTATTCATGAGTTGAGAACTCATAAGAGTGACTACATGCCGATATATGACACGGAGGAGCGTTATAACAAAATCTTGAATGGTTTACACCCTCCATAATGTACAATTGGTATTGGGCTGGTAGATAAGTGGTTGACCACTCCGGATATGGGTCACATTATTGCGACTTGCTACAATAAAGTCGTTGTTCTATTGACTTTTCCTGAAATGGGTGGTGTAATTGAGAAATATTTCTCAATCCGAAGTGCTTCACCACTTAATCCACATGCCAACATCATGTGTCTTTGCTTTATTCCCGGCCACTATCTTCATGTTATTTTGAAGGAAGGATGTCCGTTACCACCGAGTTGTACGGAGTTGATGTCCAACAAGATTAGTGAGGCGGAAAAATTGCATTTTGAGTTTTTGGATAAACAAGATGCCTTCAATGAGCTCATGTCCAAGGAGCCGAAGCCGAGTTGTACGGTGTTCGTCCTATTTTTTGTTGGTATTACACCCCGACGTATTTTTGGGTGGCCGGTTATGTACTTTGGATATTCATGGCCAATATGTAACTAATATTATATATTAAATGAAATGAATTATTTTTTTGGTGGCCGGTTATGTCCCACCAATTATTGCTCCCATTTACTTTGTCACTAATTATTCAACTATTTATTTTATCTCGTTTATCTCATATTGGATTTTCATTATATTTTTTGAAGTGAAACATGTATGAAGATGCACAAGATCCAGTTAAACTTCATGTTCGTTATGTAGATGTGCAAATGAAGGCTAGGTTTTTTGTAAAACACACCGGCAAGTTGGACAAGTTGAAGACAAAACTTGACAACTTCTTTATCCATATTGGTTCAAATCATAGAACATACGATGTAATTTTAAATGCGCCAGACGTGCACTTGGGGGAGGATAAGGAAGAGGACTTTTCGAAGACGGTGTATTTTCCACAACGTGTCGAAGATAATAGAGACGTCGCTAACATGTTTAACGTAATGGTTGAAGATAACGCTTTACATCTTTATGTCCGATCCGTTGAAGTGTAATATTTATTAACGTGTAATATGGTAATTTGTTCGAATTTGTGTCCGTATTATTGAATTTCAATGAATTTGTGTTTATGTAATTTAACGATGAATTTTGGTAATTTTAACCGTTTATGTGAGATTATGTGATTTTCAAGATTTATGGACAAATTGGTGTAATTTGTATCATTTACATGTCATTAAGTGTATTTAAGTGATGCGGGTCATTACCGGCGAATTTGTGAAATTTGGACCGTTTGGATCGTTATGTGTGATTATGTGATTGTGAGAAAAACAATATTTTTGTGTAATTTTGATCGATTATGTCGTATTATCCAATAATCTTGTTAAACTGGCGTAATTCGGTTCAATTATAAGCGTGTAAAGATTACGGGTCATTAATGACATTGATTGCATTGAATGCATATCAGTACAACATTTAATGATGTACTGATATATCAGTAGTGCGTGAGTTAACTCATGCATGTGTTAACACTTTGCGTGAGTTAACTCACGCAGTGTTTTACATTTTTAACATGTGCGTGACTTAAGTCACGTACCGTTAGTTAACTGACACATAGTTTTACACTTGCGTTACTTAACTAGCGCAAGGATATTTTGGTCATGGCTGTAGGGTGTGAGTGTTTTGTGCAGGAGGGAGAGTAATATTCTTACTTTTTATACTTTATTCATTTATCACGCGCATTTTTTTATACCAAATGTATATGGGGTTTCGGATTCTATCATTTTAAAAACAACAAAAACACAAAGTAAAAAAATGATAAAACATGTCAAATGAAATCAGAAAAGTAAAAAATTACCACTCAAAAATTCTAAAAATCAAATGAAGCTGGTGCATTTTTTATTTTTCTTAGAATATGAAAAATTAAAAGAAAATAAAAAATAGGTCAAAACGATAGAATTTTTTATTTCAAGGGGCGGACTCTCATAAGAATTCCATTATAAGGGTATCTTGTTCCTTGATTTTTTTTTTTTATTTTCTGGATAAATTTCGGAGTGATCCGATCAAATAGCCTGAAAACTAAATTTTCAACTTGGACTAGATAAGAACAACCACCAATGAACTGAAACACAAGGAGTAGGGTTAGGATGATTTTTAGAATATTATCTTTAGTAATTTCTCGCATATTTAAATTTTATTTTGGGTTGTTTCATATTTTATAAAAGGGTTTAAAACTACGTGTCAATGAAATTGTGAATAAAAAATAGCAAAAAATATGTATTCAAATTTTGATTATATTTAAATAGACCCGCAATACTATTTTTTTCCAAAGTGCGTTAGATTATTTTTTTTGCTAGATTATTATAAATAAATAAAAAATATTGAGGGAGTAAAATGTAGTTTTTAACATAAGAGGGGAGAAAAATGTAATTCAAGCTTCTCTTAGGGGAAGGGGGTGAAAAGTTTTCTAATATGTTTTGAATAAGAGGAGAGGGGAGTGTATATTTTAACATAAGAGGGAAGAGGGTGTAATTCAATCATTTTTGAGGGGAGAAAGGTGTAATTCAATCATCTTTAAGGGAGGGGGTGTAATTTACTCTTCATCTAACTATTAACATATATTATTATATAAAAAAAATAGTGTCATTTATTCAATATATTTATACATAATATATGTATGTATTATTAAAAATATTTGGTGTCCCTTTATGTATGGGCATTGGGCAAACAACCTTGTTCAGACCACCATTGATTACACAATGTCTTAATATTTTTGTTGTATTATCTATTTACTTAAAATAAAAGATAAATATAGTAAAATGCAAATAAAATAAAAATAAAAGTACCAACATATAGTATTAGAGTCCAAAAAAAAAATAGTATTAGAGAAAAAGATAACTAAAAAAGTATCATATCATTAGTCTTCTAATGAGAAAGGTCACTTTAATTTTGGATGTTAAATCCCGCAAGTAAGTGGTTAACCTCATCGATGACCATTGAGGTGGGAAGTCGTCAATACATGTATATTTTAGGATACCTCCTGTAGTCTTTTAAGTCTTGTTTGTTAGAAATTAGTCATTTTAAGTTTTTCTTTGTTAAAAATTGGTCTTCTAAGTCATAGAGTATATGCATTGTTATCCATTTTTCAGCCAACTTCATCAAAAAATGTTTATGACCATTTAACATCGAAGTGGTAGGTTCAAAAGTGATTATGACATCAAACATGTGACTTATGCACATTTTCTTTTTGTTATTGAATTCAAGTTTATCGTTTCCGTTTCGTTTCTCATGTTTGGTTTTTTCAGTAGAATTGCTAATCAGAAGTTGAAGGTGTATTGCATTATTATCTCGGTCGCAGTTCAGCTTGTGGGAATGACTGATATATATTTAATGATCAAGATACCGAATGATTTGATCGTTCAGATCCTAATCATTTCACTACTCAACGACTTTTCCGCTTCTAGATTCGTGCGGACATAATTCAATGAGAAAATTTATCAGCAATTCCTTCCCCTTAATTTTGTTTTTTCAGCAATGGAAAACGGTGTTGTTATTGAACCGCCATTGAAACTTCACATGCTTCCATTTTTATCACATGCAATTTAAAATTTAAATAAAGTGGATTGATAAGATAACGTAATAATATCTAATAGCTGGTTAAAAAATAATAATGATCAAGTGGGGCTGCTGTCAATGCTTTTTTACTTCAAACGTGGGTCTCGTTGCATTCAAAGAAAAAACGCGAGGTTCTCGCGGAAATATAATCACCACCTTCCTTAAAAAGAAAAAAAAGTATTTAAGAATGAACTTGCAGAGAGACGCATAGACAGAGTGAGATAAACCTTAAATAAGTGAATATTTGAGAAAATAGATCAGCAATGGAAAATGGTGTTGGAGTTGAACGACCACTAAAATTTCACTTCATCCCTTTTCTTGCACCTGGTCATATGATTCCTTTGGGTGACATAGCTGCTTTGTTTGCATCCCATGGCCAACAAGTCACGATCATCACCACTCCCTCCAACGCCCATTTCTTTACCAAATCTCTCTCCTCCGTCGATCCGTTTTTCCTCCGCCTTCAAATCGTCGACTTCCCCTCCCAGCAAGTCGATCTTCCTGACGGCGTTGAATCATTGTCCTCCACCACTAACCCTGACACCATGGCCAAGATATGTAAAGGTGCAATGCTCCTCCATGAACCCATTAGAGAATTCGTGGAGAAGGATCAACCTGACTACATCATTGCCGACTGTGTATACCCTTGGATTAATGACTTGACCAATAAGCCCCATATCTCCACCATTGCCTTCACCGCATTCTTCCTCTTTACAGTGTCCCTCATAGAATCCCTAAGAATAAAGCGCTCATATTCTAACAAGAATTCGAGTTCGAGTTCGTTCGTTGATCCTGATCCAAATTTTCCTCATTCTATCACCTTTTGCCCAACACCATCAAAACAATACATCGCATTTGAGGAAAGGATGCTTGAGTCAATCCGCAAAAGTAAGGGACTCATAATTAATAGCTTTGCTGAACTTGATGGTGAAGATTGCATAAAACACTATGAGAAAACCATGGGTAACAAGGCTTGGCATCTTGGTCCAACTTGTCTCATTCGCAAAACTTTTGAAGAGAAATCTATGAGGGGAAATGAGAGTGTGGTTAGCGCGCATGAGTGTCTAAGTTGGCTCAATTCAAAGCAAGATAATTCAGTGTTATACATATGTTTTGGGAGCATCTCTTATTTCTCTGATGAACAACTTTACGAGATTGCGAGCGGAATAGAAAATTCAGGTCACGAATTTGTATGGGTTGTTCCTGAGAAGAAAGGGAAAAAAGATGAGAGTGAAGAGGAGAAAGAAAAGTGGTTGCCTAAAGGATTCGAAGAGAGAAACATTGAAAATAAGAAAGGTTTTATCATTAGGGGATGGGCCCCACAAGTAATGATTTTAAGCCACGCTGTTGTGGGTGCATTCATGACACATTGTGGGTCGAACTCCATGATAGAGGCTGCTGGTGCAGGGATTCCAATGATCACGTGGCCAGTGCAAGGAGAACAGTTCTATAATGAAAAGTTGATAACTGATGTGCAAAGGATTGGGGTGGAGGTGGGTGCAACAGAGTGGTCTCTACATGGTTATAAAGGAAAAGACAAGGTGGTAAGTAGACTTAGTATAGAAAAAGCTGTGAGGAGATTGATGGACGATGGTGATGAAGCTAAGGAAATCAGACGACGTGCTCAAGAGTTTGGGAGAAAGGCTACACATGCTGTTCAAGAAGGTGGGTCGTCTCATAACAATTTGTTGGCTTTAATTGACGATCTTAAACGATTGAGAGACCGCAAACCACTTGAATAATTCAAATCCTAATATTATGTGTATTCAACTAGTTTGAAACCCGTCACTGAACGGAAAAATTGTGTTGAATGTTTTATATATATAAATGGAATACACATATCTTTGAAGTGATTTTTTTTTATTCCATTGTTTCCCTTCATTTACATTATTTTATTATTTTGGGCTTTAAGGTATACCAGGGTCATAGTAGGCTTCAAAATTCATTGAACGTAAATAGAGCCTTAGATGTACTTACAGATCATCCATCAAAAAGATCATCACACTACGTTGGGAGTTAAACCTCCGACCTAGCGGATAAGTTAACTCTATACCAAGTGCACTAATCTTATTGTCTATTTTTTATAACATTATTGTAACTATTTTATTATTTTTATGACAATTTTTCGAAGATCCCATGGCTAACAAGTCACGATCATCACCACTCCCTCCAACACCCATTTCTTTACCAAATCTCTCTACTCCCTCGATCTGTTTTTCCTCCGCCTTTACACAGTCGACTTACCCTCCCAGCAAGTCGACTTTCCAGCTAATTAATAGAATGAGTAAATCGAAAACTTTTACAAATTTAAATGACTTATTTCTGACCAAAATAACTTTTAAATGATCAATCTGTTACAAACTTCAAACTTGACTTATGTGTGATCAAAATAACTTAAATGACTTATTTGTTACAAACTTCAAACTTAAAAGACCCCAATGTAATTTAACCAAAATTTATCGACTAAATTGAGTAATAAAAAACACATGAAGACTAAATTAAATACCTAGAATTATATTTGAGTACATGATAAAAGAGACATGCGATTGGAATATATTTAAAGATCAATTTTTTTTTTTACAATATTTAAAGATCAATATAATATCCATAAAAAAATATTAACAAGTGTCTCGTTAAACATTTGTTAATCTGAGTAGGTATTTGATATATGAGCATTTAAATCATTGATTTCAAATTGAAGTACATTTATATGAGTATTTCTTTGCACGTACGAGACTTTTGTGTCCTCTCTTGCAATTCGAAATCTACAATTTTTGTACAAATAATTAGTTTGAGATGAATTTGAACGAATAAGCAGTAATGCTATAGGTGGCAATTTATCACTCTAACTATCAAAAGTGTGTAAAATGAATAAGGTAATGCTATATGCAGCAGAAAAAATGTATCCCGAATCAATCACAAATGACAAATGGCTATAAAGTAACTTCCACTAACTATGCATAGGTGGCTCGTAAATAATTCGTGACGCCAATTTCACTATAAAAAGCAATTCCTAAATAAATAATATCAATCATTAACTAACAAATCAAAGTTAGATATCATAGATGTTTCCAAACAAATTATGAATATATTACAATATCTAAATCTGTACTTCATAATGTCAAAACTAAACATGTTTTCAATATAATTTAATAGGTCGGAAAAGAGAAGCAACTAATCGCATCAGAATAAATGAAATAACAATTCATAATAGTTAATATACAACTCAATTTGACTTTCAAATTATTAAAAAATAGTCTAAAGGATGTGAAAGTCTCCTATATAAAAATAGTCTATTAGTATTAATATTATATATAACCCCCTCTTTAGTATAAAACTGCAAACAAGTGGATCAATAAGCACAGCAAATCAAAGCCATAAGAAAATATCTATACACATATTCAATGGGAGGGGATGATATCCGAGAGCAATTACAAGCATGTAACAGTTGATGACCTTTACAATTCTGCAAAAGTTGATGTTATTCCTAGTTTGCAGCTAAGGCAGCAACAGCACCATACCGGTCGCGGTTCAGGTATGACTTTTGATTTGATAAGAAAATATCTATACACGTATTCAACGGGAGGGGATGATATCTGAGAGCAATTACAAGCATGTAACAGTTGATGACCTTTACAATTCTGCAAAAGCTGATGTTATTCCTAGTTTGCAGCTAAGGCAGCAACAGCACCATACCGGTCGCGGTTCAGGTATGACTTTTGATTTGATAAGAAAATATCTATACACGTATTCAACGGGAGGGGATGATATCTGAGAGCAATTACAAGCATGTAACAGTTGATGACCTTTACAATTCTGCAAAAGCTGATGTTATTCCTAGTTTGCAGCTAAGGCAGCAACAGCACCATACCGGTCGCGGTTCAGGTATGACTTTTGATTTGATGAGTCACCCTTATACTGTAAATAAGGATCACCTTCGCAAATATGCAGAAATCGACGAAGCTATTCATAATAGTAGGTTGCATCAAATAGGGATGTCGAAGATATCTCTCAGTAATACTAACGACCATTATAAAATAGTACTGAATGGCCTTCTCACTTCTGCGAAAGCTAGAGCTACTATTCCTAATTTTCAGCTAAAGCAGCAGGATCAGATGACTTCTGATACAAGCAATTACCATTATGCAACAAATGTGGATAACTTGTTCAAATCTAAAAGACAAGATGAAACTTTTCAGAATATTAGATCGCCTCAAACAGGGTTGTCGACGATATCTCTCAATAATGACCATTATGCAACATCAGTGGATAGCCTTTTCAAATCTGCAAAAGCTGGATCAATTCCTAGTTTCCAGCTAAGACAGCAGGATCATTCCGGCACAGGGATTACTTCTGATCTGAGTCGCAATTACCTTTATGCTGCAAATGTGGATCATTTTCTCGAATCTGCACGAAACGGTGAGGCTATTCATAGTATTCACCTGGATCAAAGGATGAATGACCTTAATGCAATGGATACTTTTATCAAATCTGAGAGATCAGGAGGAGTTACTCACAGTATTCCACTACTACAACAAAGATCCAACAATATTCAAGGTGTTAGCCCGGGGAAAACATCATTGATCACTAATGGTTCTCATACAACTACAGTTATAGTAGATAAAACAAAAAAAGTTGAAGTTAATCAACCTTTGGAACAAAATTATCAAGTCTTGTGTTGTATATTGCCTTAAAATTGTGATTCTGGGAATGCACAAAATCGTGGTACGATTTTGGAGAGCCGCAACGCGATTTCGTTGGCTTAACGGGTGGTTTCTGGCAACGGGAAATCGTGACACGATTAAGACAACTTCTTGAGCAAGTTGTTTTGAAAGTGACTGTTCACAACGGCTGGAAAAGGGAAATCGTGGCACGATAGTGGAAAATCGTGGCGCGATTTGACACTTATGTGCTAAGTATTTAAGTGGTTTCTGCATTCTTCGAAAGAGAGCTGAAGCAAGAGGTCTAGGGTTCACAATGGGGGAACTTAAGGGTTGAGTACCTTTGTAGGGATAGTCTCTTGGGTTGGGATAAACATTGTAATCATCTTGGGTAGTTAGATTACCTCATTGGAAGGATCATAAGCTTCCACTAGAGTAATCTCTTGTAAGTTCATATGAGTGAGGTGGGTCAAGACAAAGGGTAGAGATTAGGTTTGAAAGCTGATTTCTTGTAACCTTTTGTAACATCTTATCATAGTGGATTGGAGAGCTGCTCTCTCCCCCATATTAGGTCATATTGACTGAACTGGGTTACCATTTTGTGTGTGTTTGTTTTCCTTAAACTTCCTTATCTTCATGTTTGTTAGTGTCATTGTTTTAAGCTCTACACTTAGGTTTTAGGTATGTTTTTGTTGTTGTTGCTTGAAGGCACTTAGACCTAGGATTACCACTACCTTTTGCTCCACACATCTTTACAAGTATTAGTGTGATTTCGAACCGATCAAATTTTCACAACATCTTTGGATCCAAACAACATCATGATAGGAATGCATGTGGTGCCTCTTTCAAAAAACAATTAATTAATCGATTGTAAATTATCTGTCAACTTAATTGGAGCTAAACAAAAATAAGTTTAGGTCTGTTGTTGCTGTGAGTATGGCCCAAGTTCTTTGTATTATTAATCTTTAGTTTGTTAGAGAAGCAGTTGGAGTTAGCATTGTGTAAATAAGAGCTTGTAACTGCATTCTAAAGGTTAATGATTTGAATTGATGCATTGATACACATGCAAATGTACGGGTAATGTATATCATCATAATAAAAAGACTTATCGATCCTGAGAGACTTGTGATCATTGATGTCACTTTTTTTCTCCAGAGTATACACTTATAAAGTAATTTTTGAGTTTTTAGAAGATTGATGATTGATAAAAACGTCTTGTAATCATTCCATCACTACAATGCGTTTTGAAGAGTTGCTGATTAATTTTCAAACTCATGTCAGGGACGGACCCAGAACTTTTGAGTAGTGTGGGCATTATACTTTATTTTTAAAAGCATAAACACACGCATATATAGAAATTAAAATAGAATGAGATACTTTCCAGGTATTAGCCCAATAACCTTTAAATTTCAATTGCAACACACCCTAACAAATACCTTGACAAGAAAGTGAGCTCACATATTTGCTCATGGACTATGTTTTAAGCTTTCACACACAGTTTCTTTCTTTCACACATCAATTCGAATTCTATCGGGAAAAAATACACTGTCTTAATACTTTGCAAAGTAGGTTAGTTTTAAAATAATTTGTGCATTGAACTCACGTATGACTATGCATTTCCTATATAGAGAATATTTTATACTGAATGGTTGACAAGAATTTCCTGGAAGGCTCATCTCTGGTGTTTCTACCCCCATATAAAGATTGGTTACACTGACTTTAAAGGAAAAAATAAAGTAAAGAAATCTAAAGAGAAATATCCAAACCTAGAGAGATAAAGAAACTGAATTGCGAAGTTTCTTAATCGAGAGGCTTTGATTTCATTTTATAGTTCATCTAGTTATGGCAGGAGGGTTGGTTGAAGGAGCTGCTTGTGGAGCAGCGTTTCAAGAAGGGATGAAACTAATCACAAACCAAATAACCAAAGCTCTCAAGTTCAAAACCACACGCAAAAACCTTGCCTCCCTTGTTGATCATAACATGCCAGCTGCTAAAGAAATGAAACTATTAGACAAGAAATTGGAGCGTCCAAAAGACGAAGCAGACAGGGTAATAGAGAATCTGGAACAAGGGGAAAAGGTAGTTAACAAACACACCAAAGTCCCTTGGTGGAAATGTTGTTGTTAGATTAAATACCCTTATTCTCCCAGTAAGCATGGCTAGGGATGGTAAAGAGACACTTTCTATAGTGAGAGATTTGAAGGGGAGACAATATAAGAGGTTATCAAATGCTCCTATAAAACCTGAATTCACTGTTGGGTTGGATGTGCCTTTGCATCAGTTGAAGAATTGCGTGCTCGGTAGTGGTGTGTCTGTGCATGTGTTAACTGGATTGGCTGGATCCGGGAAAACCACTTTGGCTACGTTGCTATGTTGGGATGACAAAGTTAGAGGTAACATATATAACTATCTATCTGCACTTAAAATAGAAAGAGTGTCTGGTGTATGAGTCGATAACTTTTATTACTTGCGGCTACGTGTCAATGTTGTATTTGGTGTTGGTGTATATATATGTCAGTGCTTCATGAATTCAGAATCGTAAGTCTTTTTGCAAACTGCAGAAAACATGGTATTTAAGAATCTTGTTTATTTGTTTGGACTAGATAAATTTGGAGAAAATATATTGTTCTTCCCTGTGTCGAAAACTCCAGATTTGAAGAACTATGTGCACATATTGTTTCAACATTGTGGACATGACAAGCCTTGCTTCATTGATGATGAGGATGCGGTTAAAAACTTGAGAAGTTTGCTTAGTACTGTTGGGGAAACTGATCCAGTAATGTTGGTTCTGGATAATGTTTGGGAAGGCTCAGAATCCTTTGTTGAGGCGTTCAAGGTTCAAGTTCCAGATTGTAAAATTTAGGTAACTTCTAGAGTTAAGTTTCCACGGTTTGGAACTTCATTATTCTTAAAGCCGCTTGGAGATGATGATGCAGTTACCATTTTCCGTCGCTTTGCACTACCAAATGACGCAGAAAGGGGAACTTATGTTCCTGATGAAGAATATGTACAACAGGTTTGTTATATTCGTCCAATTAGTCTTCACTCGCAATGTTCTTATCCAGTTTTGTCGCCGAAGTTATACCCTCTCTTCAATTTTATCGATAACAACAAGTAATTTTTAAGGTTGTATATCTGTCCCATTTCCATTAGTCTTAACATTTCGTCAAATCCGTCTTGTGTGTACTCTATATAATTGTTTTCTCAATATATATAATAAAAGAAAGTATTGGTGGTTTTCATATACTAAAATTGTAGCAAGATGTTAATATGATCAAAGTCCTCATTAGCTAACTTAATTTTCTTGCACTCATTTGCAGATAGCAAAGGGTTGTTGGGGTTCTCCACTAGCCCTTAAATTGATTGGTGGATCACTCCGTGGGCAACGTTTTGAAGCGTGGAAAGAAATGGTGAACATGTTGTCCGATTGTGGTTCTATTGTTGATTCTAGTAATGAGTTGCGTAATCGCCTACAACAAGTTTTGGAGAACGCATTGCAAGATAATCACATCATCAAGGACTGCTTCATGGACCTTGGATTATTTTTTTCAAGACCAAAAAAGACATGTGACTGCCGTGATTGACATGTGGACAGAACTGAACAGCCTAGACGAGAACAACATATGTCGCGTCATTTTTCGGAGATTAAGGCTATTAGCGTTTGACTCACTAATTTATTTCACGACTGAACATTTAATTTTTAAAAGAAAGTGGAAAAAGTTCAAATACCACTTTAAAAAAGATTTAGGGTTCGGGGGTTAGTTACATAAAGGGAAGGTATTAGCACCCTTTATGTCCGTAGTACTCTACGGGAACCTCTTGATTTTATTTAACTTTTGTGCTATAACTTGCTTAGTTTGAAAAAAATGGAATTAAAGATGGTTAAGAAAAGAGACCTAATTATCTACATTTTTTATTGATTTGAGAGGACGAGCGTCCTTTGCCTATGTACCCGTGAGGGATCAAAACCTCGTAGTTCGGGGTAGAAATTGCGTTTGATTGGTTGTGTATTTTTTAGTTTTCGAAAATATTTTGAAATAAAAAGGCCAAGTGGCAAAATAAATCTGTTTGTGTTTTTTTATTTTAAAGAAAATGACTGAAGATAGAATTTAGGTTAATTGCAATTTTTATTTACGAAATGATAAAATAAAGGATCACTTGATTAGATAACCAAGGTTTATGATGGAAATGTTTTTTGTGTTTTGTTATTTTTGAATGTTTTTGTTGTTTTAAATATTGAACTAAAATAAAATAAACTAACGGAGCGGAAAAGAATAAAAACGCGGGGAACTCACAATGGCTTTGGACCACATGAGGACCCTTAACCTAAGCTACGAAGCATAAAAGACAACGCATAGCGCACACACACACACATGCACCTAAGCTATTACATAAAAACCTATTATACATTCTATGGTCTGTGAGAAATAAATGAAAATAAATAACTTACATCAACGCCTAAATTACATTCTAATGTCTGCGAGAAAATAAATATGCATAAACCTAAACTAGATATGTATTTACACCACACCTAATATACATTCTAAATTCATGCAATAAAGTTAAATAAAATTAAATGACGTAATTAAAATATGATATGTATGAGTACGGAATGCGAACGAGAACATAAAAAAATGCAAGAATTAAAAAATTACGAGCAGGGGGGTGTTAACAGCAAAAAGGGGTGCAGAACTTGGAAAAAAAAGAAGAAAATTGGGCCTGAGGAGGCCAGACGCGTGTGGGCTTGAGGGTTTGATTGGGGCCGTCTGATCAAGATCAGACAGCCCAGATCAGATCATGATCAGGGCATCAGGGGCCCTTGGATTCAGATCGAAGGTACAAGGTGCGAGGGTGCAGCATAACGCATGCACCCACGCGCACGGGAATGCGCAGGCCTATATATAGGCTGTGGCTTCAGATTTTTCCATTTTTTACCTCCCTTTCTCTCTCTACTCTTCATTCTCTCTCTAAACTCTCTCTTCTCCCTCTCAATTCTTCTGTTCTTAGTATGTTCTTGAAGTTTCCGGCGAGCGCTCAAGAGCGCCGCCGCCTCACCCAGCTGCCGGCGAGGTGAATGGGGGGTTCCGGTGGTGGTTGGCCGTCCGGTGCGGCGGCGCCACCGCGTCGGAACCCTAGGTCCTTATTTTTTTTAATTTTTTTTTGCGTTTTATATTCCTCTCTTTCTCCTCTTTCCGATTCCAAACTCAGAATACCCAAACAAATCACATGTCAACCTAGATCTAAGAAACACAAAAAAAACGAAATACATGGAAGAAATCTACCTTTCTTTTTTCGATCCGGATTCTGTGCGCGTTCTTAGATGAAGCTTGTCTCGTATGGCTGTTTTCGTTTCTGTTGGTTTGTGTGGCTATTTCGGCTATGGTAATGGAATTGGTATTGTGGTTGTCGTGAAAAAAAATGATTTGGTTCTTGGTGGATTTTGATCTGTTCTCTCTGTGTTGATTTTTGATTATTGCAGGTTTTGTGGGGTAAAATTCGTGTAGGTGATTGTGACTGTTGCAGGTTCTGATTGTGAATTAGGGAAAATTGTTCTTCTGGGTAATTTTTGTGTGTGGGTTCTGCTGTGTATTAGATTGTGAATTTTCGGCCGTCCCCTCTTTTCTTTCTGCTGGTTCTATTTAAAGGGTTCTAAATCAAATTTAGGGTTTGTTGATAAGCTGCCAAAATTGTGGGTTGGATGAGATGAATAAAAACAGAAACGCGCACACTAGGTTCATGCTACAGGCTGTATTTTGGATTTGGACTTGGACTGTTTCCTTTGACATTATCGGATTTTTATGGACATTTTTTTTAAAAGAAAGAAAAATAAAAATGAATAATGAAAAAAGTATATATAAATT
Organism: Medicago arabica; assembly: GCA_946800305.1. Taxonomy (NCBI): domain Eukaryota; kingdom Viridiplantae; phylum Streptophyta; class Magnoliopsida; order Fabales; family Fabaceae; genus Medicago; species Medicago arabica. The sequence goes on along the minus strand of OX326968.1, from coordinate 43,098,049 downwards.
AACATTGAATTAATTAACTAAATAAAATGAGATAGAAAGTAAAAGATGGAAATGAATTAAAATTAAAAGGACTAATAAAAAATAAAAGGTGAGAAGAGGGCCCGACTCGGAATAAAAAAAATGAGGTATTTTAAAATATCTCTCTGCCGAAATTTTTGCCGAAAAGTTAGCGAACGATCATGATCGGGCGGCGTACGTGTGTTGGGTCAAAGGACACGTGTCGGTGTATGAATGTATGATCTTAGGTCAAAAATCGGGGTATGACAACATAGATGTAATGAACATTGTTCATAAGCTAGCTAACAAGCATTTGGTTAATCTTGTAGTTGCAAGGTACATTAATAAACTACATATTTATAAATTACGATTCTTTGATACCAAATGTAGATCAGGTACTAGAAAACGTTAATGTAGAGAAAATAGTAAAATAGTTTAGGGTTATATATAGTATCTCCGGGCATGTAATATTTGTTGATTAACCTGGGAAGTTACAAGTCGTGTTGACAATTACTACAACAACCATTTCCTTACTCAACATGACGTTATTAAGGAGATAGCTATCCATCAAGCTAGACAGGAACCATGTGAACAAAGAAAAAGGTTGATTTTTGACATGAATGAAAATAGCTGGGATCAACCGAACCAACAAAATGTTATCGCTCGCACATTGTCCATATCAACTGGTCAGTTAACCTCTCCTCTTTAAAAGGCATACACAATTGCACATACATTCATATTATTTTCACTCTTGACACCATATGTAATGACAAAATGTTGGCCTCAGATTGGAGCAACATTGTAAAAGCTGAACAAGTTGAGGTTCTGATCTTGATTCTCCATACTGATAAGTACACCTTACCAGAGTGCATAACGAAAAATGACTAAACTAAAAGTTTTGATAATTACCAATTATAAAGGTTTCCACTGTGCTGAATTAGACAATTTTTAGATGCTTGGTTGTCTACCAAGCCTTAGAAGAATCAGATTGCAACAGGTTTCAGTTCCGTCACTTTGCAAATTGAATAATCTGCGAAAATTGTCCCTTTACTTTTGTGAAACGAGACAGGCTTTTCAAATTAACACCGTTTCAATTTCGGAGTTACTACCAAATCTAGAAGAATTATGCGTTGATTATTGCAAAGATTTAGTAACACTTCCTTCTGGGCTCCGTGATACCAGTTCCCTTAAGAAGCTCAGTATCACAAGGTGCATTGCTTTTCAAATATTGCCTCAAGAACTTGGAAACCTCAAGAATTTGAAAGTATTAAGACTTAGTTTCTGTGCCGAGTTGGAGGAGATACCAACTTCAATTGGAAGGCTTGGTGAGCTGCATTTTCTTGATATATCAGGATGCGTAAGCCTTCACAATTTAGCAGAAGAAATTGGAAACATGCATAATCTAAAAGAGCTTCACATGATTGGTTTCTCATCAGACACATTGCCAGGATCAGTCAAAAAACTCAAGAACTTAAAGCGTTTAATATGTGACCAAGAGACTGTTGAATGTTGGGAGCATTTCAAGCCTAACCTTCCCAATCTAAAAATAGAGGTAGCTGAAGTTAACTTGTTCATTATTGTATGATATATGGCTATACATATACTACTACTTTTGGTTGTTTTCGTGGCAATTTTTCTAATGAACTCGATGTTTTTCAATTTTTCATGTGTAATTTAGTTTCTGGTATTTTAAGAAACAGCAGTGCAGTAATTTTTCATGTGTAATTTTATATACGCTAGTAGCAATATCAATATGCCCGTCATTTTTTCAGCGCTTTCCTCTTGCAATAGAACAGCAGTGCAGTAATGATTGGACTTTACACAGGACAGCAGCGCATCACATCAATTACAAGCAATTGGAAAGGCAAACAAGACTGTTGACTGTAGGAACTAATTTAATATGGAACAGCAGCAACTTATTTGGAATTTAATTACGCAGCAATAGGTATGGAATGGCAGGTGCAGCAAAAAGGAAAAAGGAAATCAAATGAAATCGAGTAGTAATCCCTCCGTTTTAAAATATAAGTAAAAATTACTTTTTAGGTTCATTCATTAAATGAATGAATCTAAAAAGCAAATTTTGCTTATATTTTGAAACGGAAGGAGTTACTTGCAGCAACATAAAATAATAACAATTGGAATTGAATTAAAAAAATAAATTGAGTGCAACGTAACAAAAAGTGAAGAAGACAAATTTTGATATTTCTATCAGACTCAATCATGTTAATTTTACACCTGCGTTAGTTAACTAACACAGGGGTATTCTGGTTAGTTTGGATGGGTGAAGAGCGTATATCTTACTTTTTATACTTTATTCATTTCTCGCGCGCATTTTTTTATACCAAATGTCTATGGGGTTTCGGATTCTATAATCTGAATACAATTTGGATGTGTTTGGATTATAGAATATGAAAAATGCTTACATATAACCGGCAATATAAATCTCTCATTTTAAAAACAACAAAAACACAAAGTAAAAAATGATAAAACATGTCAAATAAAATCAGAAAAATATAAAACTACCATCCAAAAATTCTAAAAATCAAATGAAGTCGGTGCATTTTTTATTTTATTTTTGGATTTTTCTTAGAATATGAAAAATTAAAAGAAAATAAAAAATGGGTTTAAACGATGGAATTTTTATTTCGAGGGGCATAGTCCCTTAAGAAGTCCATTATAAGGGTATCTTGTTCCTTGATTTTTTTTTCTGATTTTCTAGACAAATTTCGGAGTGATCCGATCATATAGCCTGGAAACCAGATTTTTGACTTGGACTTGATAGAAATAACCACCAATGACCTGAAACACAAGGAGGAGGTTAGGATGATTAATATGGTTTTTAAGTTTACTATCCATGTTACAAACATATTTAGTGCTGATACAATTCGAATTATATAATTTGAATTGTTTTCCCCTGAATTCTTGGCACAGGGGGTATTTAGGGGATGTTCGGATTTTGTATTCCGAAAATAATATAAAACGCGCCCTAAACCCTAAACCCTAAAGGAGCTTTCAGAAAATTAATATATAATTCCAATTATATAATTAGAGTCAGCATTGTGCATATAAGAGCTTGTAACTGCATTTTGAAGTGGGTGTAATTTAGCAAATGCATATAGGAGTTGCTAAAATACACCCACTTTTTTTAAAAAGGTGTGTTATAGCAACATACACCTCAAGGTGTATTTATTAACTTTTTAGTTATATTATAACATTCTAAAACAATATTTGTGTGTGTGAGTGTGTGTGTGTTATAGAAATATCAGATGGTGGTAAATTTAAACTCCTCTTCTTCTTTTTTCATGTATTATATTATCTATCAAATAACTGGTTTTTTTATATATAAATAGTCGTATAAAATTTTGTAATGTTATATTAGTCTATGGACAAATTATAAATCACACTATTGTCCCTTAAAAAGTAAAATTTATACTCCCTTCCTTTTAAAGATGCTTGAATTGCAACCTCCTCCCTTAATAATTAAATATGCACTACACTTTAATCTATTTTATCATAAATAAATATTTTTATGATATATACTATTCCTTTTTAAGATGCTTGAATTACAACCCCCTCCCTTAATAATTAAATATGCACTACACTTTAATCTATTTTAACATAAATAAATATTTTTATGATGTATACTAATTTTGAACCACCATATAAGAAAATAAATTCATTTCTTTATAATTTAAATGTCAAAGATAATTAAATTTAAATATTTTGCTATTGATTTTGTAATTTAGAATATAAAATTAACTTTTAAATAACCATGTTTTATTATCTTTAGTAATTTTTCGCGTGTTTTAATTTTATTTTGGGTTGTTTCATATTTTATAATAGAGTTTAAAACTACATGCCAATGAAATTGTGAATAAAAAATAGCAAAAAAATATGTATTCAAATTTTGATTATATTTAAATAGACCCGCAATACTATTTTTTTTTAAGTGTGTTAGATTATTTTATTTGCTAGATTATTATAGATAAATAAAAAATATTGATGGAGTAAAGTGTAGATTTTAACATAAGAGGGAAGGGGGATGTAATTCAAGCTTCTCTTAGGGGAGGGGAGATATGTTTTGAATAAGAGAGGAGGAGAGTGTGTATTTTAACATGGAGGAGAGGAGTGTAATTCAAGCATCTTTGAACGGAGAAGAGTGTAATTTAGTCTTTATCTAACTATTAACATATATTATTATATAAAAAAAGAATTAGTATCATTTATTATATATGTTTATACATAATATATATATATATATATATATATATATGTATTATTAAAAATATTTGGTGCCCCTTTATGTATGGGCATTGTCCAGGCCACCATTGATTGTATAATGTCTTAATATTTCTGTTGTATTATCTATTTACTCAAAATAAAAGATAAATATAGCAAAATGTAAGTAAAACAAAAATAAAAGTACCAACATATAGTATTAGAGTCCTTAAAAAAATATAGTATTAGAGAAAAACTTAACTAAAAAAATATCATGTCATTAGCCTTCTATTGAGAAAGGTCACTTAAATTTTGGATGGTAAATCTTGTAAGTAAGTGGTTAACCCCATTGATGACCATTGAGGTGGGAAGTCGTCAATACAGGTATATTTTAGAATACCTCCCGCGGTCTTTTAAGTCTTGTTTGAAATTGGTCATTTTAAGTTTTTTTTTGTTACAAATTGGTCTTTTAAGTCATAGAGTATATGCACTGTTATACATTTTTCAGCCAACTTCATCAAAAAGTGTTTATGGACCATTTAACATTGAGGTGGTAGGTTCAAAAGTGATTATGACATCAAACATGTTACTTATGCACATTTTCTTCTTGTTATTGAATTCAAGTTTATCGTTTTCGTTTCATTTCTCATGTTTGTTTTTTCCAGTGGAATTGCTGATCAAAAGTTGAAGGTGTATTGCATTATTATCTCAGTCGCAGTTCAACTTGTGGGAATGACTGATATACACTTAGTGATCAAGATACCGAATGATTTGGTCGTTCAGATCCTAATCATTTAACTACTCAACGACTTTTCCGCTTCCACACTTATGTTTTTTTGTCGACAAGGGTCTTGGGATCGCTACAGGCTTGGCATGGATTATTCCGACTCTAATCGTGACAATCGTCCACCAGAGTAACTAAAAACTAACATACTAAGATCGCCTGGAACGTTGTCTCCGTTAAAGCAATGATTGCTTATGGGCAAGAAGAATATATACCAATAACCAATATTTTTTTTTCCATCTTCCCATGAAACTTATCGTAAAGAAAATAAAACAAAAAACTACATTTTAAATTATTATGTTTTAGTTCTCTTTCTCAAAAAAAAATTATTTTAATTCTCTTAACAAGTGTGATTTATTTTATGATTATAAGTTGGGACTGAGGGAGTAAGAGTTAATCGCATAAGTTTGTACGCATGCATTATTTCTATTATAAAAGATAAAAACAAATCAACCTATTTTCATAATAAATTTTAAGTTGTTTTCATAAACTATCATACAAAGCTTATGGAAACACGACGAAACAACTTAAGGTTGTGTGTTATAAGTTGTTGTTGTTGTAACTTAAGTTCTACTTTAGATATAAGTGATAAAGAATTTGAAGACTTTCTTTTTAGTAGTATGATTTATGGCTATCATAAAAATACTTTAACAAATCAAAGGTTTTGACATCTTAATTGTATGTCAGTGAGTTGGTTGTTGAAGTATTAAAAGGATCATGAAGAGGTTGTTTTGATTTATTTCGAATGAAACAATAATGTTTTTTAATTCTTGTAATTATTTCTTGGAAAATAACTACAAAAAATTACAATTTTTTTTATTCTTAATTGTTTATAATGTTCGTCATAAAGTTGTTTCAAGCCATTTTTTTAACATTCTACAAAAACAATCTCACGCAACTTCAACAAAGTATTAAAATCAATGTATCGATGGAAAGGTAGATGATAAAGCAAGAAATCATAAGGTTGCATGAAAGAATTTTACAATCTTATTTAATCAAGAGGCAATTGAGGTGACAATTGATATGAATCGTCTTGAAAATAGGATGTTGGTACACTATAACAATTAAACGATTCAATTACCGCTACTTTAGATGATCTTATATGCAACATTGAAGTTTTGCCGGTTATTTCGCAGATAATTGATTTCATTTAGTCGTTTAATGTTTATGTTATTGAAATTGATATGCAATAATATTTTGATGTGTTTTACATTTTTCAATATCGTAATGCTTGAACAGATTTCATCCTCGTATTCAAGAAGAAAAAAAAGTTAGTGATTGAATTCTACATTTAACTACATAAGTACTTGATATTTAATTTAGTTGGTGACTAAGAATAAAATTGTAAAGGATATAATTGGAAGAAAAATATTACATCAAACTTTGATCATTTGATTAAATAAAGAATGATTAAATATTAAATAAACAGTTTATATAATTGGTAAAATAATTTATATAGATATGGATTATAAAACAAGTTTTAAAAACTTTTGTGAAACAAATTTCCAAACAAGTTTTTAAAAATTAAACATCTCTGAAAGGAAACCGATTTCAATGAGAAAGCGACGTGCATCACTGTTAATCGATTGTCGCTTAGCAAGGAATGTTTAAAACCCCCACTTTTGGATAATTGATTATTCGTCAGAATATTGTTTCTTCTCCGCCATTACGGACGTCACCGACACAATAACCATCGATTGTTTCTTAGGCATCATGTTAAACGAAGAGAATGCTAGTTTCTTTTGATAGAAGAAATCGGAACGGAATTGATGAGTTGAGAATTGGGGGTAATTGGTTTTATAATGAAAAATAGATTGAATTATGTAGATAGGTGTTGGTGACGCCGTTGATGAGGAAGATGAACTTGACACCATGGTAGAGAGGTGTTGATGGTTGTTGGAGCAAAAAAGAATAAGACAAAACAATGAAGAAGATGAACTTGAGGGCATAATGGTCATTTTGTTTTTGGCTGAAACCTCAAGGGTATTTTTGTCACTTTACAACATATTTTGATAATTCATCATCTAATTTAATCAGTCAGCTAATCAGTGACGTGACAGTCATTAATTAGAATGAAGAACAAAATTTTAAGTGTTTAACATTTGCAGTGATTGTTTGAAATAATTAACAAATACAGGGACCAAACTTCAAACTTGCCATATTTGCAGAGTTTAAAAGTGTAAATAAGCCTTTGAAAAATAGTTGTTTCTGAAATGACGATCATACAATCTACATACACTATATAATGTATTATTTGAGAATAATTCTATAATACGTTTTTTTTTTCTTTAAGAAAGTTTAGTAATTGGTTTTTTTGAGATGTTTGTATTAAAACTAACAAATTAATTAGATAAAAACAAATCTTTAAATACAAATTTACGATTGGTATTAACTATTTTTTGTTGTTTTTGTAATTTTTAAATTTGGTAGTAAATTAATTATGATTGCGATCTCTAACAACAAGGTTACATTTATTCAAGACTAGGAGACAAACTCATCTGCAAGTTAAACTACAACAATAAATTAAAGATAATGCTAACTAGTTTTTCAAGAGCATTGGTTAAACATACAAAACAAGTAAGTTTATATGAAAAAATTATGTAATCATTGCTTGATCAAAAGTATCATCTTATATTTTCATAACAATATTTCTATTTGTAGATTCTTCAACCATGGTCTTGAGAGCACTGGTTAGCAAAACTCAAAAATTAAAAAAAATAAAATTACTACATCTAAAGCATAAATTGATGACCAAGATCATGTTATGAATTGTTCATGTCATATAATCTACTAAGTAAATTTATGATGTTTTAGGAATACATTTATTTATTGGATTCAATATAATTCTTCAGAATGTGTTTGATGTTGGGAGATATTCGATTGTGTATAAGTTGAACATTTCGATTGTTGAAATTTTCTAGTGTATCTTATTAGCTTAGTTTCTTGAACAATTTTTTCTAAATATTATATTACAATACTTATATTGATTTATTTTGATTATTTAATTTTTAACTTTCCACCTCTAGCAACTAGGGAGGTGTTAGAGAAGTTTAAGATGAGATTGTTCATCTTTTTCATGTATTTTGATTTATATATAGGTACTAAATCGAATTTTTTTATTTGTTATATAGTTAAAGCCAATCTCGTGGACTAATGGTATTTTTGTGGAGGGTGTTTACTTTATTTCTTTCAATCCATGTTTCTCCTCTCAATTAACTTTTCACACGAGTAATGGTTAACTTGAAATTTTAAAGATGGGTGATAATTGTTCTATAAAATAAGTCCAAATGTTGTGTCTTTATTTTATGTTAGGACTTGCTGCTATAAGTAATCTCATGGTTGCACACATGTTCAATAAGAAAATTTCATATACAACCATTTGTGTTTATATTTTAGTTATTTGTTACAAATTATAGAAATACATGTTTAAAATTGTCGTAGTAAAAAAATAATAGTAAGTTGTATTTTTGTACATGTGCCCAAATAATTGTGATCATGCAAGATTTTATCTCAAAACTGATACGAAATTAATATAGGTAAGAGTGGTTATCCATTATGGTCTCTGAAAATCTTCTCGCAACTTAATTTAATTGCGACAAAGGTAATACTTACATTATATTGATTTAGAGATTAATTGCTCTTTACATGAGACTAATTTGATATTGTATTTTGTCATGACTAAATTTGTTCCACAAATTGGGACGAATCAAGATGGATTTTACTCTAGAGGGTGATATATCCACATGCATTTCAATATTTGGGACGTCTAACTAACTCAAGAGGAACAAATCATATTGAATCATTATGGAGTTAATGTATGTGTGTATTGTATGCGTGTGTTGAGTGTGATCCTTATCTCTCTCTTCGAACCGTTTTTTCAATAACAAATATTTTCTCTATTAATTTAGTAACCATCATATATTTTTATTATCTAACTTAACCCAACTCATTAGTCATTTAATTTTTTAATTTTTTTTTATTATTTAATTTAACTTAAGGAAACACAATTCCGTAAGTGTTTCCATCCGTCTTACTCCAAGTCAAAATCATTATAAGCGAACTCTTTCTCGTTTGTCGATTAAATCCTCTAAAGAGGTAAATGTATCATATTTATTAACTATGAATCATACAAATTTTTAAGTAATATGAATCATTTATTTGTTCAAAATATAAATATTAATTTAAATAAATTTTTATTTTATATGCAAAACACGTTCAATGTTTGCACCGCGTTCGTTACAGATTTTATGTGTTTATGTCTGCATAAACAAATTTTTATATACATATATGAGAAAGACAATATGATAAAATTTTGAAAACTCATGACTATTCTCAAAATATAAACATTAATGTAGCGTTTCTATTAAATAACTTTTTATTTTATAAGCAAAACACCGTTCATTGTTTGCTCCACGTCCGTTGTAGATTTTATGTGCTTATATTTGTTTAAACAAGTTTTTTATACATATATGAGAAAGTCGATATGTATAAAAAAATTATTTATTATTTGAATACTGGTCTCTAGCAAGAGACTTCCAATGCTCAAGGACAACTCCAAGAGACTTCTATTACTCGATCACAAGTGAAAGAGACTTATAGTGCTCAAGCTTTGCAGTCAAGAGACTTCTATTTCTTTACAACAATATTTTTTTTTACACTTGATATAACAATGGTTGTGTAAACTGAATAATGTTTGAATAAACTCTTATGACTTTAGGATTTCTAAGATATAAAAGTTGAAACGAAAATCCTAAGTGTTTTGCGCTATTTGATTTGGAAGAGTAATGACACAATAAAAATAGCATTAATAGTGTCAGTGCATTAAGAGGAATTGAAAGACGTTGGAGAATACAATCAACGCATTAAGAGACGTTGAGAAGCTTCAAATCAAGGACGTCGAGCCATTGCATGATATGTATAATTACGTTAGATAGTCATTCGAAAATCTTTTGTTGAAACTGGAAGTGTTCGTTCATTCTTATTGTTCTTGAAGTTTTCTGTCCGTTTCTACACGTGGTTAGAAGAAGACAAAACTATACTTAAATCCTGTGAAGGAGACAACTATAGAAGATGACAAATCTGACGTGGAGTTTAGGTGCCTCAAGTTCTTTTAAGGTCTGAAGGTCTTCCAAGTTTGACGTGGTCTTCTTAGTTTGACAAGGTCTTATGAGTGTAATGATCTCCACATAGTCTAATGAGGCTAATCTTCAACTTCTGAGAGACGTTCTTTTTTTCTGATCTAAGATGTTGACTTCTGATTGACCTTTCTTCAAATCTTCCACCATATTCTTTTAAGCTTCGCCAGTGCTTCTGATGCTTTAATATATGTTCTAATTCACGGTAACAACAAAATAAAGTGTACCTCAATAAAACTCCCGCCACAATTGATGCCACCTCCCAAATTATAAGTTCGAGCAATGTGACAGTTGAGGGACTGAGAATTGAATTGTGTTAGGGCGTAGATTTTATTAATTCCACTAATGATACAATTACTCATTGGTATGTCCACCATCCTATAACATCAGCAATAATGAGCTTCATATGTTGATTCCCATTGCTACCAGTCACAATCCAAGAATCAATCACCCTAAATCATATTTTCTAAATGTCTGAATCCTTTCGTAGGTCTTTAATGTAGTCATGATCCCTTGATATTGAAATCCCTGTACATAAATACAATCATTTATGATGTAATTTTCTTCCTTTTGTTCATTTTAATATTGAAAAAATTACACAGAATATTAAGTGCACTCTAACATAATTCCCTCTTTTACATATGAAACTTAATGTTACATTTACAAATTTTTGCGTCATCAAATTTCTGAACCTCAGTAACCATACACTGTCTTTATAAACAAACAAAATTGACATTTGAAGTTAAATTTGTAAATATAGTTGCAATGCTTTTAAGTAAATTTTCAACTATAATGCCAGAAATTAAAATAGCAGTTGTATTAGATCTTTTGCATCCCTTAAAATTCAATCACCACTCTGAACTTCAATAATCATGCACCGCCTTTATAACCAAACAAAATTAGATAAAATAGTTGTAATGCTTTTTGTAATCAAATTTTTCTGTCATCATTTTTCTTAATTCACATGCATGCAAAAAAAAAATCAATCAATTTTTTGTCATCAATTTTTCTATAATCAGTTGTGTTAGAACTTTTGCATCCCCGAAAATTCAAGCACCAAAAAATTGATATAAATCATCATAACCACTATTATAATTCACATGCATACATTTATTTACCAGAATCACAACACCAAACATGCAAAGATGATACCTTTAAGTAAAAAAAAACATCTTTCTGGAAACCAAAAATTCATCTTTCCGAATTAATACTAAATAAACCCAAAAATGCTAAGAAACAAACCAAAACGGAAAAATTAAACCCTTAAGAATAAAATAACATCTTTCTATAGACATGCAACAAAAATCCCCTCAAAATAAATAAAAAAACAGGAAAAAATTAAGTTTTAACATGCAATCAGATGGTAAAACAAAAAATAAAACACAAAATGCAGAAAACGCATTCAATATAAGCCATGCATGGTTTTAGATTCATGAAAAAAAAGACAAAATCACCTCTGATAAAAGAAGAAGCTCAAACAATGTTTTTCAGCTCACATATCTCTCCCACTACGATACTATACAGGATGGTTTGTTTAGCCCGGTAAATTATAGGACTTGGACCTTAAATATCGAACTCGAATTTTAATAGGATTTTTTAGCCCGACTATAAAAAGCTCGAGACCCGTTAGGGCTAGCCCGAACGGGCTGCGAGTAGCTTGCATAACAAAAAATTCCTGTATATTATATATATATATTTTTAAATAATTCTTTACTTAGTTGATTATCAAAGTGGAAATTCAATGAATTTACACACAAATATAAAAGTAATATAAAGTTATATTTACTCATTTCGTTACTTATAATTTCAAGGGTCTGATATATAAATATCTATAACCATAACGTACGTAATTTATTTAAAATTGCTTTCCTCACCGTTTTAGTTTATAAAGTTTGTACGAAAATGTTTATAATTTTTTTTTGTGCTAGACATTATTTAAACATATTAAAAATATTATTTATAAGAAATTTTATAGAAGTATTTTATAGTACTTTTTTATTTTATTTTTAAAAGTAATTTTTAACACGGGTCTGCCTGTTTAGCCCGCGGTCCGTCTAGAGTCGAGCTCGGGTAGTGTTTTTCAAGATCGTATTTCAACCGGGCTTTTTGGTCCGGCCCGATAAAGTCCAAAGCTCGTTAGGGCTGGCCCTAAACAAACAGGGTAGCTCGTTTTGACAGCCTTATACGATACTGATGAACCAAAGAAATTATAGGAGTGAAAATGTTGAAAATGCGCACACGCTCACACACACATACACAAATAAATAAATATATATATATATATATATATATATATATATCAAATCTTGATGAGGTGGCACACAACCAAATTTTAAACTTATTAGATTACCAAATTGCCCCTCCGAAAGGCAAAAATGGAAAATCATATAGCATTTATTTCATATATAGTTATTAGTAGAAGAGAAAGCTATTGCTACTATATTCATATCGGACAAGGTCTAACTAATAATTTTGATTGTGATCCTCCAAGCATAACCGTAGGATTACCAATATGCACTCTTTAATATTTAGCATTTTGCAAAGGAATTATCTTGAACAAAATAGATAATTAGAGGAGATTTAATTTTAGAGATTTAGGGATTTTTAACTCATTGTTCATGTCCTTCAATTTAGTTGAGTTTATTTTATTTTAGTTCCTGTGATACATCGTATACCTTGTCAATCTAAAACATTTGTCATCTATTCAATTAACAAAAAAAATTTAAACGTCAATGACTTAACTGATGACGAACATATTTAAATACTACGTTGTACTTAATCGTGGGTTAGTGACATTTGTAACAACGACGTACAGAGTCAATGATTAATTTATTGTTTATTTTTTCTATGATTCCTTTTTCTTTTGAGACCTCAACTTTCAAACTCCACAAACAAACACCTGCCTGGAGTATGAGTGATTAGCATTAAATTGGAAAAGGAAATTTCCTTTTCATCCCATCTTGAATGATTTTTAAAAATCCCAGTAGCACTGATAATAATATTCCACGCGAAGTTCCAATTCACATTGATCATGCAGAATGAAGGAATAATGTAAACACACAGAAGAAGCCAAAAAGAGAAGATAGGTTTCCAACTCTGAAACAAAACAGAAACAGAAGAAGCTTAACAAGTTTTTGGTTCCAAGTAAGTGATTGAAAGTGACCCATGATTATAGGAGAGCAATTTTTGAGGGCGCATGCGTCCGACAACCACCGGTCTGTCTCTGACAGATGTCTCACCCCTGATACCCTACATCAGTACAACCGTAGGATGAGTATCAAACGGTGTAGGTGTGAGTGAGTGAGGTTTAACCTTACGTTAGGGTGTTGTGTTGTTTTGTAGTGACTACAGTGAAGCGTAAAATCCGGTGGAAGATAGATAGATAGAGAGAGAGTACGGAAGAGGAATCTGATGCGGACATGACGCGTCCTAAATCAGAGGGAGAGGTTCACTATCCAATTATTGCTCCCCACGCTGCCCGACACACACTCATTATCCTGTCCCTTCTCCCACCTACCTACTATTGCTAATGCTAATGTCTTAAACTTCATTTTTTTTAATGCAAAATTTAGATTAAGAAAGATCATAGATGCCGCGGTCTAAGGTAAAACAACCATCCAACTTAAAAAACAAATGCTACATTTGATCACCATTATAAGAAGGGTCTTGTTAACCGGACCACATATACTACATTTAAATCTATTTTCTCCGTTTTTATATCTAATCATCTATTTGATTTTATTTTTGTCCTTAATCGTAAATCGATTTTCAAATTACTAGAAGCATTTATTACTTTTTTTCCTAAACATACCCTTAATTTGTCTTGAAATTTGAAAAGTCAAATTTAATACACATACAAACAAAGGACAATTTGGTAATATTAACACACAAAACAGATATATTAATTACACTGACAACTTTTCTTAAGAAATGTAGAAAAAACAAAGGGGTTACATAAATAGTTTTTTACTTATAACAATGACTAAAGAAGTATAGTTATTTATATTTACCTCCTTATAATATGTTTTGTCATCAATTTCGATTCTATCTAATTTGAGAAGTTAGGTTTTACAATTACATGTAGACGATGATTGATTCACACATACAAATGTACATTTTTCAAATATAAATGTAGAAATTTTGTATTAAAAAAGAAATTATTATACTTTTAACTTATTATTTTGAGAGGTTTTAAATAATTTGAGTACATGACTTTCAAAAAAGAAATTATGCAATTCGTCGCTGTGTATCTTTAAGGTGCTTTTGATCTATTGAAAAAATGAAGAACATTGCATGATAAATTGACAACTTCAGTTGTCCAGTGTTTAATTTGTAAAATTGTTTTAGAGACGCAACAAACTAGAAATAAGTGACATGACAAAAATTAAAAATCGTTTTTTTTTGAAGAAAAAATCGTGTCCCTCCCAAAACCACAACACAACTTTTTGTTCAACGTATAAGTTGTCTAAAATAACAAAATAGTTTTTTTGTCCAAATAAAAATCTATTAGACCAACAATCATCAAATGTCATAAAAGTTTGTCATGTGGTGTTATGTCTTATGTTGTTTATTTAATAAACACAATAGTTTTTTTCTAATTTAAATCATCCATTTTTTCTTTCCAGATAGGATCCTTTTCATTTTGATGGATCTTTTCTATTTCTTCAATTTAAAAAGATGAAGACATAATTATACCTAAAAATAATTAATGATTATGAAATTATTTGTTGGTAAGACTCATAATCTAATTTTTTTTCATGTATGTATGTTTCTAAATGATAATCTCTACTCCATTTATTTTTTTAAACAGATAGATCCTTGCTCTTTTCTTTCTCAATTTTTTCCTTTTGTCCTCTAGCCAGTGACCAATTCGAAAACCAAACCAACCTTCTCTTGGTTGCATTGCATATGTAGCCCCCACTCAATCTATCCTTATTTTATTGGTATGTATAAATCCACTTACTTAATTATTCAAAGTTAGGTTTGGAATACTCTGATTTGGTACAGTGACTAATGTTTACTAACAATGACATTTCATATGATTTTCTTTTGTTTGTATTGGCAGTGTATATTCTTTTACATGAGTTGAATTATGTTGGCCTAATTAGAGAAAAAAATAGAGCAAGGTGAAAAGACTAGAGTGTGACATTATCCATCCATAGTTGTTTAGAATAATAATGTTTAGGATAACAACAAAGATCGCAATTCGATGCATGGGGAAATCCCATGACCAAACACCCTACGGTCTATATATAAGCTCCCTCTGTCAAAGCAGATAATTGTATGAGGAAAAGACAGGGGAATCGAATATATGCTTAAAATATTTAAAACCTGACTATGATCACTAGGAAGAAGAGCTAATTCTAATCTACTTGTCGGGTTAGTTATGCATAATTATCTCAAAGGTAAATGCATGCATCTAAGTGGCTGGAGATATCAAATGCGATGCGATTATACCTTGACAAATTTTATTTCTTGAAAGACTATATCCAATTGAATCATAGATTACTTTAGAAGATAAATCCTAACGTTTATCACTGTAGATTCAATTGAAGGTAGTGTAAAACATTACATGGAGTATTCAATATAAAAATTGTTGGTAACTAATTCAAATTGTTGGAACACACTTCTAAAAACAACCCCACCATATTATATGCAAGTATGAGTTATATAAAAGTAATTAAATGTTAAAAATCTTATAAGTAAGTAAATGTTAAACATTTTATAAGTAAGAGAACACATAAACTTATTGCCTAGATTTTAAGTAAAAGTATGGTGTCTCTTTCCCCGGGCTCTTCTCATGATCCAACACAATAATGGTTGCGGAGAAACCAACAACGGTGATAGAAGTTCTTCGTGGTTAGCATTCCCCTAATTTAAAATATCAATCACATCACCCTAACAAAGATTCAATTGAAGTTAGAAAACATTTTTTATTTTATTTTTCCAACACAAATATTTATGGTTAAGATATTCAAATATGAGACATAGAGAAGAACACACCGATTATGGCATCACTTCCGAACCAACTCCTTTGATTTATCTAATTAATTATCAATACTACTAGTACTTAAATAATGTACCCTAGTTTATTTCTAGTGTTCCAAAAGCCAATCACTTATTAGTATGAGAGAAAAATAAAAACAAAAATTGATTGGAAGAGAGAATTGCACTTGCAGGAGGCGCAGCCCTAATAGCCGACTGAAATGTCGTGCTTAACAGAACACAACATACTGTACTATAGTATGTACTAAAGCTGAACCCACTCTGTCTCATATAAGCCTCAGAATATGTCTCTCCTATCACCATACACAAATATTCTCTCTGACTCTCTTTACTTTCTCTCTTCTCATTGTTTCCCATAAAACCCACCCTTCTCTATTTCCATTCCATATATTATAACCCCACACACTACACTCAAACCATTACCCTACAAATTACTCATTACACTCCTTCTTCTTATTCCATAACAAAAACCCTACTTTCATTTCATTACTTACATTCTACACTTCACTTTCTAAAAACTAAACAATGACATCTTCGGACTCCGGTGAAAGCCGCCGATCAACGAAGCCTCAAAGCCGCCCCGGTGCACCGGCACCGGAGCAAGAGAATCTACCATGTCCACGTTGTGATTCAACCAACACTAAGTTTTGTTACTACAACAACTACAACTACTCTCAGCCACGTCATTTCTGCAAAGCTTGTCGCCGGTACTGGACTCACGGTGGAACCCTCCGTGACATCCCCGTCGGCGGTGGTACTAGAAAAAACGCAAAACGCTCTCGTACTAACCATATTGCTGTCACTTCCTCATCTTCTTCCTCTGCTGTGACTTCAGCGGCGCAGGAGCACCACCATTATCAGTCAATGACACCCATCTCCGCCGTCCAAGGAGGAGTGTCTTTTCCATTTTCCGGTGGTGTTGACGGTGATGGGAAACAGAATATGAGTGTTTGTGGGAGTTTCACTTCTTTGCTGAACAATAACAATAACAACTCTGGGTTTCTGGCATTAGGTGGATTTGGGCTTGGGCTTGGACATGGGCTTGAAGAAATGGGGTTTGGGATTGGAAGAACTGGTTGGGCTTTTCCAGGAATGGTGGATGGATCAAACATTGGTGTTCCTGTTGTGTCTTCTGGTGTTGTTGGAAACACGTGGCAGTTAGATAGTGGTGAAGGTGGTTTTGTTGGTGGTGGTGATTGTTTCTCTTGGCCTGGACTTGCAATTTCAACACAAGTGAATGGTCTCAAGTGAACTCATTTTAATTTCATTTTTTATTTTTTTTTTACTTTTTTGGATCTTATGTTTTGGTTTTCATGAAAGGTTCTGTTCTGTTAGTTCAAGTTTAGGTTTTTTATTTTTCTTTATGGTTGAGGTGTGTAATGGAATTTGGGTATAATTATCACCATAGATAGTAGTAGTAGTAGTAGTACACCTATGACTATTGGTTTTGTTTTGTTTATGTTTCTCTTGAAATCCTCTTGTCATGTGTATGTTTACTGGATTAATTAATTAATGGTGTTTTATGACTAATCTGTTTAATTTATTTGATTATATTTACATGTGCTTTAGACCATCCACAATGGTGTTGCTTCACCTATTTAGCACCATGTTAAATAGACACCTCTATTGTGGAGTATAATATTTAGGTGTCTATGGAGAAATGTGGCTATGGAAGCACCCTCATTCTCTTCACTTTTTGTGGACCCTAGTTAATAAATTATAATGAAATAAATATTTTTTGTTGAAATGTAATGATGTAGAATTATTTGTGGGATCTATGTAGTAATTTCTTTTGTTGTGTTGGGTTGGAGAAAATTGGTGTTTAGTAACTACTCTCTCCGATCTTAAATGTAAGAAAAAAAAACACACATATTAAGAAAGTGGATTGATTGCATTTAAATCATTGTAAAAAAATAGCATTTTTCCAATTATGTCTTTGTCTTGGAAACATGATTTTTGAACTCCACCAATAGAAAATCTTTGGAATGCGTTAAACATGGAGTGTGAAACAAATTGGATAAAATCAATGAGGTTAAAATTGGAATAGTGACATTTAATAAGATGACTTTTGTATATTTTTACTTACATTTGAGACCAACAATTTTTTTTTTTGTTTTTTACATCGAGACCGAAGGGAATACTATTGTAAAATAAGGATGTAGACAAATGGGTCCCACTTAAGCACTTAAATCGGGATGCTATGTTATGAATGGTCTTAGGCTTTCTCAATTTAACCATAAAAAATGGATTAGGATCCAAGCAAAGGTAAGGAAGTTAAGAGGTTGTCGTACTTAATACTCCCTCCGTTTCAAAATACATGTTCAAGTCAACCACTTCACATATGCCAATGCACAATTTTGACCGTTAATATCTTTAATTATCAAAAGTAAAAAATTATAAAAATTTAATATTTTGAAAATATTTGTTGAGACGAATCAAACAACATCTTACATGCTAATATTTGTACTTATACATTAGTTAAAAAGTATGATCAAAGTAAGTCAAGTGAATAGTGCACATTGCAAAAATTGAACATGTATTTTGAAACGGAGGGAGTAGTTAATAAAATATTATGATTAATAAAGAAAAGGGGCAGCAGTTTCTGACTTATGTTTATTATGCTAGACAACAAATAATTCTGTATGTTTGGTAATTTCATTTCAAATTAAAGTGAAGTTTTTTTAATGATTTTGATTTTTCTAGCTACTTTCCTTCATTGTCAAAGAGTAATGATAATGTAACCTTGTGGTATACTTTCTCATTACTGCAAGATGTATATGTTCCAACTTTGAGTAACTAACTGACCAAAGTTTTTCATTTGACTGGCCAACCTTTCTTATAGTTAAATTAGATCCCACTCCTGTGCTTTGTACAGGTCAACGATGCGCACAATAAATTAAAAGCGGATTAAATTTGAAATATTGTCATTATTTTAGTTCAGGAAATTTGTCGATTAAACGTTTTGGAACTTCGATTGACTTTGATTTTTTAGAATTAGATCCACGCCAAATCAAAACGACCACGCAACATATGAGAACGGCGATTGAAGAAATATTGTCAGCCATCACTGGATCTCCTTCGGTTCTGCTTCGTTATGTTGCCGCTGCTTCTTTATGTTGCGGAAATCTGCTTATTATTTTCGTTACCAAAAACATAAACTTGAATGAAAGTAAAGAAGAAGCTCTGGTTGAGAAGAGAAAGAGAGAATTCTGGTATGAGAAATAGAGAGACTGAGAACCGACGTGTTATGAGAAAAAAAGGAAGAAGAAATTCTGTTTTGAGAAATATGATCACGTGGAGGAAGATATCCTATTGATTTATTTTGCTGATGTTGCTTGCAAACCCTCTAAACCTGATTGACTTATTTTGTTGTTATTGCTTGCAAACCCTCTAAACCTGATTGGCTAATTGTATGGAGGAGTATCTTAGTTGTGTTTGTCTCTAATTGACCAATTGACTTGGAGTATCACATGACCTTGCATCTTGGCTCCAAAGAAGGGGCAATTTTAATAAATAAACCCAAAGTAATCTAGGATTTTGATAGGATTGGTATGCATATTTTCCTTGCATTTGTATGATAAGATAATCAGAGTTTGGATGTGGGCCTTTCATAAGTGCTTTTTTTTCTTTTCTGCAAATGTCTCTGTCTTTGTTTGGAAGTTTCTTGAGAATAAAATATCACATTGATCTACTATGTTTTATTTTGTGTTTTGTAGAATTAGTCATAGTTGTTATTTAATGAAAATCTTAAATGGGAGTTTTATAGTACTAAAGTAGTGTTTTTATGAACTTGAAAGGGCAACATAAGATAGAAAATGTGTTATAAATAAAAGGTTGGAATGAAAATTGATTGAAATCATAAATGTAATATAGCATTTAGATCATACTTTAGTAAATGGTTTTAGACCATATGATTTGATTTTGGTATATATCATATAATATTCCACTCCTTGTTTACAGATAAGAAAAGTTTGAATTGCACATATAACAATAATAAAAACAAAATATAGTTTAAAGCCTTCTGTGTGAGTTTATTAGGGTTTTTTTTCCCTCAAGAAGTATGATTTGTAAAACCATTTATAACAACTTTTTGAATATTGGTTCTATTATTTCATTTCAATCCTGTTAAAAAAAAAAAACAACTTTTGTTTCCAACAAATCTATATAGGGCTTAAATATGCAATTGGTCCTTACAAATATGATTACACGTCATATTTGCTTGGACCAATTGCATATTTAAGCCGGAAGATCAAATTCTAAATAATTTATTTCCTTCAACTTGATGGATATCTTTGAGTTGTATAGTAGTGAGGTGAGGGATACTTCTAGTGTCTGTCCAATGCGCACATTGGATGCTGATGAGTACATTTTACATGCGTTAGAGATGGTACAAAATTGGATGGAAGTTATGGGGCCAACAGATATTAAATCTAATCTTAACTATAACATGCCTGCATAGCTGTAATGGTAGATGCTAACTAGGATATCATACTTGGTCTTGCATTATTGAGTATGTACATGGTTGATGCAGCTGCTATGACTTTGAAATCGTGTACCGTTGGTCTTAACATGTCCATGGAAAATCAATGATTTAAAGCACTGGATGCAAGGTTCCCAAGCAGATTATTTTTGTGTGCTTTATTACATTCACAAATCCTCTATTTATATAAGTTAAACATAACACAAATTGGCCTATTCAATGTAACCGAATGAAGCATTGTATAAAATAGAATGTCGTTTTTCGCTTATAATTGTGACCAGAGGCATATAATTCGTCTCTCAAAAATTCAATACATTTCACTCTATACTTAAAAGAAAAGGGAAAACTTACATGTATATATATGTTAATTGAAGTAAATAAAATGATGTAGCCACAACATAAAGTGTTGTGGACAAATACAACATGGTATACAATACAATTAAGTAATCATAAAAGGGAAAAACGTGTGCATGCAATTGTGTAAGACAAACAAGAAATTGAAAGATTAATTAAAGATCACGAAGTTGCCTAAGATTGACAGGAGATATGTATCTCTTGTCTCCATCAAGTAGTTGCTTGGCGATGATTATGTTGGCAGCTTCACTTGGATGGTATGGATCCCAAAACACATGCTTGTACCTATCATTGCATATACTTGAAGTTGGTCCACATGGAATTATCCCTGCAAATTGCCCCCCATTTCCACAGCATGCTCTACTTGATGTTGTAAATCCTACAAAATGTAAAATAAATTATATCATAGTAAAACAAAAGATGATATGCTGCATGTTTAGATCGATGATGAATTTGTTAGAATTACGGTTGAAGTTTCAACAAAATTACCGTGTGATTGTAATTTTGTATAAAACTCACCATAATTATGTACATGTACATGCATTAGTGTGGATTCTATGCAATTTTGTTCTTTGCAGCCCTATTAAGTCAAACTTGATTTGTGTGATTAATCTAACGATTAAGAATATTATTTTTCTTAAGCCGTTGAGTCCAATATTGGGCCTGATCTAGTGGCTGAGGATAATATTCTCAATCGTTCCATTAATTCAACGACACATTTGATTGGATTGAGTAGCAAGTTTGACGAAGAATTGAGTCATAATTTAAATAAAGAGTATGGTCATAGATCATGACAAAAGAAGAGAGAGAAAAATGTATTAGTTAGTACTTACCATATTTATCATAATTTTTAATGAGTTCCATCACTAAATCATAGACATTAGCAAGGACAAATGTTGCTCCAGGGAGATTGTCATTTAGCTCAGCAAGCATATCCTTCAATCGACCATTGTATTGAATTGCAAGTTTGTTAGCTAAATCCACACATTCATCTTCATTCAATTGATTGATAGTCTTTTGGTAAGGTATACATCCTATTGGCCCAACGTTACCTATAACAAATTTTCTAGCATCCATTTTGTAAAGTCTCTGTCATTTAAAACACACAGGTTAATGTTACCATTTGACTGAAAGATAAATAAAGTCTAGTTCCAACTAAAGTTCGAACTATAGTTAGATTTCGATTAAAAATAAGGTTAGATGTGTACCGTGAGTTGGCCCCTGAAATGATTAATCATATCGTCTACGAAAGCGTCTGGGCTTTGAGAAATTCTGGCTCCGACCGAAAGAACTGGAAGAAGATAATTGTTGAGAAAATCGTTGGCCCCAACAGTGATGGAGAAAATTGATTTCTTCATTATGAAATCTCTTGCTTTTGATTGACCTAGAAGTTTGTCGATTTGTTTTCTTGTTATGGTGAAGTAATCTATTTGAATATCCATTCCTATCCTATTCACCTGAAAAATGTAATAATCCATTACATGTCATGAAACGAATAAATTTTTCATTGTACATAATGAATGAGTAAGAAATAGTAACAAGGGAGTTTAAAATACTAACAAATATTCTTCCAGTTGCATTCAGAATTCCTCCTCCTCCTGAAGCATAATTAACTCCATATAGTATTGATTTCCCAGTTGCATTTGGTGCTAGAAATGGGACAGCATAATTTGGTTGTCCCAATTCCTCTCCTAAAAAGGTTTTAAAAAAGCATACATATTTAGAAAAGAGAATAAAAATGTTTTTATCACATAATTTTTCACATCATTCCTTCTTTTGTTGGGAAAACAAAGGATATATGAATGGTTTGATTGGTTGCATGATTACATAATATTTGAGTTCACATAAAATCAATTAAAATTAACTACGGCCAGTCCAACTAAATCGACTGTTAGACGGTAGTTCGATTTTACTATTGAGATTTGATTGGTTAACTATCGAAAATCCGAATTAGTATAAACAAAGAAAACAAAATTACCTACTAAATCACCAATGGTTCTTCCATTGGTGTAACGGCCAGTAGGATTTCCACCAGAGGCTTTAAAATCAATTCCATTGGGAGGAATGTTTGCCTTAGAAAGAGTTGAAAGATAGTTATTGTTTCCTGCATCCACCAAAGAGTCCCCAAATATGAAAGAAGCTCCTAACCCATTTTTCTGAGCTAGTACAACATTTTCATAAAAGCTCACATTGAAAATAAAAAATACAAGGACCAAAATGTTACAACACTTCAATGCCATAGCTTTCATTCTCCACAAGACTTCACCTAATGAAGCACTTAAGTAATATATTTGCGAGACGTTTATAAAGAGAAAACTTGTAATAATGTTTTTATTAAGTTGGATTTGGTTTGACTCGTTTTATAATAAAAAATTATAATGAAAAGAGTGCACAAGTTAAATACAAATTTTCATAAGGTAGGTCATCAATATTGTTCAGATTTCTCAGCATGCTGTGCCTTTGGTCTATAAGCTATTGGAGACATTGCTTTTACAATAAGCTAGTTATGCAATTCAAAGTCACATGTGGCTTAGTTTTATTCATGGTAACCTACTCAACTATGCAAAATAAATAAATTTTGGGAGATTTTGGTGCGTTTTATGGTCGTAATTAAATGCAGCTCCTATTTCCAATTCAATCATAATGGTATGGAGCATACATGTGTACAATTAGAACAGTTCATCTGCTTTCAACAACCTGGGAAAGCTTCTATGTTTTTGGTACCCGTTTAGTCAAAATAGGCTTCAAGTTATTCTTTATTTTTATTTAATTGGTGGGTTAAATATGTTTTTTTTTATCACTATAAATAAACAAACTTTTGTTTTAGTTCTTTTACAATTTTTCTTTGATTTTTGCTTCTTAAAAGTTTTACATCATCATTTTTGGTCTATGCTTTTAAGATAACTTATATATATATCATTTGAAATTATATTTTTTTCTTCGCATTCATGTTTAATATATTATAGAATTCTTTCTAGCTTTAATTTCTTTTAACAAAGGATAAATTAAATATGAAATTTTATATTTTTTTCGCTTAAAAATTCATATTTTGTTAAAAAAAATTATAATTTTGTTGGAGTGTTTTTTATAATATTCTAAACATTCTTAAAAAAAATAATTCAAAATTTTAAATTATACACATGAGTTGATTTGAAAGCAGAGACTAAAAGTGATGATGTAAATATAAAGTTTTTGAGGTATCAAAGGTTGAAGAAATTTTTGACAGGGCCAAAATACATATTTAAACAATACGAAAACCGTTAAATCTTGATGACAAACCCAACTAATTAAATCATCTTTACCTTATATTTCACATTGGTGATAAAGTACTTCACGTAACAACTTCATTATTAACAAGTTCATAAATGTCGGGCTTAACAATATGTTCCTTTTAGAATCAACATTTGATTTTAAATCAACTAAAACTTCAACATCGATTAGTTCACATCAACTGAAGCAACAACAATATTTGGTTTCACATCAACGAAAGCTTCAACATTTTTTGAATTTGGATTAAAAGGATGTTCAACCATAAATATAAATATAACAAAAGTAATAAATTATAGTATTATACTTTATAGACATCGACAAAAATGCAATAAAATAAAAAATACATATTGTGTGTTAAATGGATCGGGAGTTAGGACCCGATCCTGATTCGGGTCTTAACTCTTAAAAAAGAAAACAAGTCAGATGAAAGAGAGAAAGAAACGAGAATCAACAATGTAAACCGTTCAAAAGATGTTATACATGTTCTTTGATATCAATCAAGTGTAGAAATTATTTAGCAATCTTTTGATGATGATTTGAGACACTTCTTTTTTGAAAGAAAATAAATATTGAACTTTAGTGTAGTTGATGAAAATAGAAGATAGAGTGTATGATGGATTGTGTAGTACAAACTGTTGTTTCTAATATAACAAAAAGAATAACGGATTGTAACTACCCGATGTAACAAAAACATAGATCGGTTTGTACATCTCGATAAAGATAATTTGAACATTTTGAGGGGGCTATGAGCAAATCAAGGGGCCTACTGAGCGATATTTAGAAAATGGGCTCAATTAAGATCCTGGCCCATATGAAAATAAGGGTTCGAAGGACCAAGCAAAACAGTCAATAAAAATCTGATTTTTATTTTCTGAAACTAGTTAGTGAAAAAAATCAATATCTATTATTATTGATATTTAAAAGAATTCAAAATTATAGAGGTGAAATCTGTTTTTTTACGTGGACTATTTTCAAATATTGCATAAATTACAGAATAAATATTAGAAATGACAGATTGTAATTTTTCGATAAATTTGGGGTAATTTTTTTGTTAAAGTTAGAAATAGACTAAATTAGACCTTAAACATAATATTTTTCAATAATACCGTATGGTTTGAGACAGACGATTCGACAACCTATTGGCGTATGTTGTATTTTGTATTATCTAAGAGATGCCAACTCGATGGTGAGAGTGAACATGATTCAAATCTCGTCTATGATAAAGACAATTATAAAATGACTATTAGTGACACCAATAGTAATAAACTTCTTGTTTTCCACTTAAAAACTGTTGTAATTTGAATACAAATCTAAACTTACTATCTGATTTGTTGAGCATACCTATATTTTATTGTTAACTTAATAAACTTTATGATTCTCTATGATTTTGCAGAGTGATATTTATCATCTAATATGTTTTTTAATTTTGGAAAATGTTGCACCGGTTAAGGAATTATAAAAGGAAATTATCTTTGAAAATTGTGTATTCTGTTTTAAATGTTAAAAAAATTGTTCTTTTCAATGCAAGTTCTATATTTTCTTTCTACTTGTAGTTTCTTATTCAATGCCCCGGAGACACCGGTTAACAAGACCCTTTAATTTTTAATTTTTAGCATAAAAATATGGCCTACTCTTGTTTATTTTTGGGTGACACTTTTAAAATAAAAAAAAAAGTTTTTATTGAAAATAGTATTATAATTAGGGTATTACATCTTAAATCGATATAATGCATCAACATTACTCCCTCCGGTCACATATATAAGCAAAAAACTATTTTTTTAGATTTGTTGAGTACCTATGTATTTAGTCAATAATATACACTAAATACATTAAGTATTTAATGAACTTTTTTTTTTTAAGTAAGTATTTAATAAACTTAAAAAGTAGTATTTTGCTAATAAATGTGACTGAGGAAATATGTTGCTTGAGTAGACTGAAATTTGGATCACAATATTCTTGTAGTTTTGAGTTTTGTGGATGAAAAATATGATTGAATGAGAATATCCCACTTAAAGTATCCAATCAATTTTTCGACATACATTAGTCATTGATGAAGTCAATAAATACTTCACATCAATAACATGTTAACAAAAGAATTGTTAGTGTAGGTTAGATAATAAGAAGTGCCAAGAGTTGTAAATGAGATTATACATTCATAAACTTATACTTATAGTTATTGTTACTGTTACGTAAATCAAATCATTTACTTTTTAAATCGATTGTGTTATTTTTTTTTAAGGATAAATGTTGGTATATTAATTATTTTTTACATAAATTACGTTAATTGTTATGTTAGTTCTTTCTCGTTAGAGGATTTTTCTGAATCTCCAACTCATTAACTTTAAGTTCAAACCATTAGACCTACATAGCCCCTTGTTAGCCGACACTTCATCCGGTCTTATTTATAAGCAAAA
Source organism: Medicago arabica (assembly GCA_946800305.1). Classification (NCBI taxonomy): domain Eukaryota; kingdom Viridiplantae; phylum Streptophyta; class Magnoliopsida; order Fabales; family Fabaceae; genus Medicago; species Medicago arabica. The sequence continues at coordinate 43,071,391 of OX326968.1, read as the reverse complement.
AATAATTTTTAGATTCATTGAATGACTAAGATGCATCAATTATTCAATGTATTTAAAAAGTTGTTTTTTATTTATAAATATGACCGGGTATATTGTTATTAAAAAAATGCAATGATATTGAGTGACCAAATTATTTCTTAAAACGTCGGATAATTTAGTCCATGAATCTTATTACTCCCTCCGTCCCTATATGTAACCACCTATTTGATTTTATTTTTGTCCCTAAATGTAATCTCCTTTTCAAATTACTAGATGTATTTATTATTTTTTCCTAAACATACCCTTAATTAATACTACTAACTTATCTTGAAATTTGAAAAGTCAAATTTAATACACATACAAACAAAGGACAATTTGGTAATATTAACACATAAAACAGACACATTAATTACACTAACAACTTTTTTTAAGAAATGTGAAAAATGTAAAGGGAGTTTATATTAAGGGACGGAGGGAGTAATTCACAACTATATAACTCAAATTGTAACACGTCTCAGTCAAGTTAGTCTCTTTGTCAACTTCTTCCATTAGAAACTGTTGTGAATTGGACAATAAGCATGTGTTTGGAAAACAATTTTTCCACGGTTATAACTCATGTTTGTGCAAAACAAAAGTTGCATTTCGGAGAAGTTGGTCAACATGTATTCAACTCCATATGTATCACTATGTTTCCAAACATGCTATTAGCTTATCTGTGACATTTAATCCCTATAGTGTGGGTGTGAGGATGCCCTATCTTAAGAAATACACTCATGATTCATTCACTCTTAAGAAATAAGTTGACAGAGGGACTATCTTCATTAGTGTATTTCAATTTCAATTATATTATATATATTTGTGAACTATATATATCACTAATTGTCATTGGTATTAAATAAATTGTCCATAATTTGTCAAAGGACAATATAGGTCTCACTTCTATTCATTTATAAAATTTTAGAAGAAAAAAATTGACCGGCGTCACAATTTAGATGATTAATCTCGTCATTAACTCCATGATATATTTATGGATTATATCCTATGTAGCATCAACACTTCAGTTGAAAGTCGTGTTCGATTGCAACACGTGTCAATATGTAACATGTATCAGTGTTTAACATAACATATATGAATACGTTCAATTAATTAATATTTTTAAATTTTTGTTGGCGTTGATGTGTTTATGTTAGTGTTTGTATCTCTTCTTAATTTTTTGTTGGCCTTGTCGCATCATCATGTTGGTGCTAGTGCTTATATATAGTTATATCTCTATTTCTTATAAAAGAATATGCATAATATATGTTCTTGGAACAAGAGATTGATAAAATGACTATTACTCTTACCACCTTATCCATTTCTCGTGCGCCCTATTTTATTTTTACGAAAAATGTTTATGTGATTTTTGGATTTTATAATCCGAATTGAGTTTTTTCTTTGTTATGGGATGAAAAAATTGGATTTTTCATCAATTCGGATTTTATAATTCGAAAACCGAAAAGAAAAAAATAGGGCGTGTTCCTTACTTTTTTCGGATTATAGAATCTGAACATCCCCTAAACACCATTTTTTAGGGGAAAACAGTTCAGTTTATATAATCTGAATTGTATCAGCACAAATTTTGAATTTGTTTGTAACATGGATGACTAGTTTAAGGATCATATTAATCTTCCAAACTCTCATCCTTTTGTATTAGGTCATTGTTAGTTGTTCTTAGTCAAGAATCCGATTTTCGAGCTACTTGATCAGATTGCTCTGAAGCTTCTCCAGAAAAGAAAAATCAAGGATCAAGACCCCTCGTAGAAGGGACTTCTTACGAGACACGGCCCCTGTAAAATCCAAATTTCATCATTTAGACCCATTTTCATATTCTCAGAAAAATCCGGGAAAAAATTGCATTAGTTTTATTTGATTTTTAGCCTTTTATGGTGGTATTTTTATGATTTTATTTCACAAGTTTTTTTTAATCTTTTGGAACAAAGAGTATTTTGGGAAGAAAAAAAAGTAGGGCGCGCGAGAAGGCCATAGGGTGGAAAAAGTAGCTTCCCAAAGTTTAAATAGAGACAAATGTGTACAACCAAAAAGAAAGTTACAAAGGTCAATTTCCTACTTTCCTGAACCCCTCTTTGATCTATGACCCGGTTCCATTCTTGTAAAACTTCAATAACCATCAATAAATTGATTCAAGATTAAGTGTTTGTTTGATTCTGCGGTGATAATAATTAATTTTGAGTGAATTTATTAAAGAATCAAAAACAAGTTTGTCTAGTGTATGTTTGGAAACATTTATGTAAAACCCAAGTTGAACAATAAATTTAAATGCAAAAATCAATTAAACAATAAAAAATTATAAATTTAACTTCAAGCTGAATCAATTCTAGAGCCAAAATTAATTCTACTTAAAAACAATTTAACATGTCTAAATCAATTATACACTTCTAAAATCAATTTTGACACCTCCAAAATTAACAGCAATCTACTTTTTAATAAATAACAATTTACTACTAAAAATCTTCATAATTGTAAATCAGTATTTCGCCTTAGGGTTAGGAATAGACCACAATACGCGTATAGTCTAGTCTAGCATATGATAGATTATGTTGGACTCTTTAATATCAACCATCAATTTAATTAGTTATAGTTCGTCTTATAGATATTATCATATTTAATGTTGGACAATACATGAATAAGATTACATCCAATAAAGAGAATATGTGAAAGCATATATATATAGTTATTAAAAAATGTATTTTTTAAAAAATGTATTATAGTAATGGTTAATATTACTCTTAGCAATCTTTATACTACAGTGTGCTATTAATCCATAAAGGAAAGACATTAAGTGATGCGAGGTATCCATCAATCAGAAATAAGGTTTGTAGCTAGAATTGGAGATCATTGAATGTTGAACATAAGTCAAAAAATGAAAAAGAGTGTGGGGATAAGAGACATAAACATGAAAATAAAAAGTCTTATCATAACAAGATAAAGAACACCCCTCGATCATTATCTTCATTTGTCAATGAATTGAGTTCCTCTAAAAAGTCTAATCCCCCCTTTGAATAAAAATAAAGTTTGGATCCTAGTCTAAAGCACTTGATTATACCTTAGTGTACGTGGAGACCACACTAATGCAATGTAGTAAAAGTGAGGCCCCATCACACACATTAAACCAAAGTCCTTTTTATAGACATCTATTCATTTGAAGCCTCGAAGACATGCAAATGTTTTATATTTTCTTTTTCATTTTTCAGTGGTGGGGTTGGTTGTCGGATAGAGTAGTTGTGTTGTTATACTCCAATATACATGCTTCAAATTAAAGCTGAGGGTAATTTGAGTCTTTTGCTTTAAATTGGTTCTATCTATTCTAACCATTTCATAAAAGAAGATATTCTTGTTTCCACATCAAAAGCCTGGTGATGATCGATGCATAAGAAACTCTTTGGATTGGATGAGGATCTCTATACATAGTTCTTTAAATACTCTAGCAACATACTACATTCTAACACACATTTATCAACACATTTTTCTCTAATTAATTGGATTTTAAATGGATCCCCATAATTTATGTAGGATTTATATAATTTAGCGAGATTCATTTAAATTATAAGACCCTTTAAATTTTAATATTTGTAAAGTTTTTATTCCAATATGACCATGTAATTATCGATCACTTTTAATTTGATCCATCATTGGATTTTTTTTATCAAAGTGTTCATCTTTGATGACATATCACAATTAACTAGGCTTAATACATGATGATTTATCAAAGACACTTTATTACTGAGATAGATTTTTTATAAATTGTCTTTGAAAATTGATGGGCAATTTACCCAAATCAATAAAAAAACATCCATGTGTCCTCCATTATAAAAATATAATATTTATTATTTTATTTTGCATGTATTTTATTATTTGCATATTCACCCCATTATAAAATTAATGACATTTTACGATTTAAACCATCAAATTAATTAGATTTTACCTTCTACCCAATCACTCCAACGTTTTTTTTTCTTCATCCTTTCAAATCTGGGTTTCATCATTCATGATTCAACCATTCTTATTCTTCAAATTAAGAATAGCTTTGCAATAATTATTAAAAATAAAAAATAGCACCATTGAGAATCAAAGAGTACAATCTCTCATCATCATATAACTTAACCACTTGACCAATACATCTTTTGTGAAATGAATTGAAATGCAAAATATATGTTATCAATGAGCAATTTTTTTAGGAAATATATATATATATATATATATATATATGAAATACTAAATCTTTTTAAAATAAACAATATACATTCATTCATTTATTTATTTTTTATATTTTAAATGTTATTCTTTTATATAAATTCATAATATTTATCTAGATTCGATGAACTACAACAATGTTTCAATTGTGATTTATTTTAGGTTCGACATTTCTTTTGTATCAGATGAACTGTTTAAAGATATTAAACATTACATTTATCTTAACAATCATTAATACAAGTCAATCTCACAATTTGTCTCATTACAAACCTAATCAACATGGAAGGACATTACTCTGACGATCAAAATGGACTCAACCGACTAATAGTATCAAATATAATCAATCCGACCATTGAATATTACCTTATTGAAATGAAAACAAAGCAGAAACTGGAATTTCGAAAAATCAGAATTTACGGTGTAAGTGGATCTAACAAACTATCTTATTGGAAACCTAGTCAACATAGAATGACATTACTCCGACGATCAAAACGGACCCAACTGACTAACGGTATCAAATATAATCAATCAGACCATGGAATTTGACCTTATTGGAATAAGAAAAAAGCAGGAACGGGAATTTAGAAAATCGGAATCTTCGGTGTAAGTCGATATGACAAATTATCCCATTAGAAACCTAGTCAACATGGAAGGACATTACTTCGACGATCAAAACGGACTTAGCCAACTAACGGTATCAAATATAATCAATCGCATTGTTGAATATGACCTTATTTGAATAAGAACGAAGCAGGAACAAGAATTTCAAAAATTGGAATCTTTAGTGAAGTCGATCTGACAAACTATCCCATTAAGAACCTAGTCAACATGGAAGAACATTACACTGACGATAAAAATGGATCCAACCGACTAACTCTATCAAATATAATAAATCAGACCGTTGAATATGACCTTATTGGAATAAGAACAAAGCAAGAACTGGAACTTTGAATATCAGAATCTTCGATGTAAGTCGATCTGAAAAACTATCTCATTAGAAACCCAGTCAACATAGAAGGACATTACTCCGATGATTAAAACGGACCCAACTGACTAACAATATCAAATGTAATCAATCAGACTGTTAAATATGACCTTATCGAAATAAGAACGAAGCAAGAAAAATAATTTTTGAAATTGGAATCTTCATTGTAAGTCGATCTGACAAACTATCCAAGTAGAAACCTAATTATCGTGAGATTGGTGTTATTCTTTGAGATTATTTTTTTGTACTAAGTGCACTAAATTTTATCCGCATGTGCATCTATTAATTTGCAGGTACTTAATAAGTGGTTTATTTAATTTTATTCATGTGTACCCATTAAGATATTCATTCCGTACCAGTTCATGGTGAACTTTATTTCCATATACTACGCATACTTAATTTTTGTCATCCTTAATTATATTGTTTAACCCTGGCAACGTCGGGTGTATACACTAGTAATCAATAATAAAAGGGAAATTTTTTGGAAAATGCTAACCGGTGCTCCGTACAAAGGTTAAAAATATTTAAAAAAATGGAATTATACAGTAGTTATTGCATTGAAAATTGTGTAATTAATCCTTAAAAAGTAAAATAAATTCATTTTTTTAGTAATAACATCCATTTTTGGCATCCTTAACCGGTGTTCGGGGGCACCGGTTAGCATGACCCATTTTTTTTGTAGAATCTAAACTATGCGCCACCAGAATTGGTATCAAGAAGAACCGAACATGAGACCGTAAGGAATAATAAAAGAAAAATTATCATCGATATACTGAGATAAAATATTTTCAAATGTGCAATTAGAAAGTAAATTTGCGACTCTTATCATATGTGAGATAAAATATTTATTCTTGAATCATTGATTATGGAATCAAGTTGCCTAAACAAATTTTTGTTTATCTTTTCACTGAATCATGTTCTCTCAATCACAGTAATCATAAAATCTCAAAAAACAAAATTTATTTTACATTGGAATTATTATGGAATCATTCATATTTGTTTTAATAAGTTTATTTCACAGTATATATACACACACAGACACACACACACACACACACACACACACACACACACACATATATGATTGTACCTGATCAGAAGGTGGTTGTCGATGTTTGGTTGAATGTGGTGGTTCACGGTGGTAGAGTGTACTTCCGGTGAGCGTTGGACCGAATGAGGGGTGTGTACCTGCAGACACTCTAAGGCTCAAGTCAGTAAAGTTCAGAATGGGGGTTTGAGAGTAAGAGAGATTCTACCTTAGAGCTTGCGATGAGCCTCCTATTTATAGAGATGGGTGAATGCAGAGCCGTTGTAAGGCACACGTGTGATCGGCAGTTATGAAATCAGTAGAACTGTAACCGCCGGTGAAATATTTGCAGGAACGTGGGAAAAAAGACGTTACTGTTCGTTTGAACAAGTCTCAGTCGCTCTGAGCACCCCCTTGTGGAGAAGGGGTGTGTTGTGAGTAAATTGTTAAATGCAGCATTTGGGCTTGGTGTGTTAATGAACCTAAGTAGTTAAGTTCTGGTCTTTGACCGGTCCAGAACAATATATATATATATATATATATATATATATATATATATATATATATATATATAATCTCTGGTCCATACTATTTGGGTCATTGAGATTTGTCCATTTTTTATTGTCCAAATAGTATGGACCAAAATATTGCCTCTTTTTGGCTCTTTTGATCTAACTTTTTCTTCTTTCAAAATTACTTTTAATTTTCAATGACCCAAAAAGAGCGAACAGACGGGCTTGGTAGTTCTCGTCTTTCTGCTTGTGAAAATAATAAAGATATGAAACTATTAATCAATTTTTTGCTACTAGTTCCGGAAGTAAAAAAAAAATTCATCTGCTCCTTAATAACTTTCTTCAAAAGGGCTCCTACTTCCCCAATGAATATCTTGGTAGAATATATGATTTCGTTGAATTCAAGTTTATTTGTTTTTAAATACGCCTGTATCTCAACGAGAAAATAATCACGAGTTTTGAAAATTTTATGAAATTGATTTTCTCATACTAGTACTTAAAAATTTGCTTCCGCGGTATAAGCACATAAATTTTGCGACCAGTGTAGTCCAATTATTTAACAATGTTTTAAAATAAACAAATATTTAATAAAAACACTACATTAACATTGATATTTTAAAAATAGTCATTAGTTTTCAAAATTTTGTCATATTAACTTTCTCATATGAATACATAAACATTTACATCGACATATACGAGGAAATAAAATCCTCATCGAGCGCAATGCAAATATTTAACCGATTTTTTACATATAAAAACAAAAATATTTAATAGAAACATTACATTTATTTTGACAATTTTCATTTAATACCTTTAAATAGTTCATCTAATTCAAAAGAAATATCGGACCTAAAATAAATCACAATTCGGTTGATCATAAATGATTTTTTTTTTTAGGGAACACAAATGAAATATTGTTGTAATTCATTGAATCTAGATAAATAATATGCATTTATATAAGAGAATAATATTTAAAATATAAAAAAAAATCAAATGAATGAAATCATATTGATTTATTTTAGAATTATTTATTATTTATTTTATAGACACGCACACACACATATAATCCCTAAAGAAATAGCTCACTAATAACATATATTTTGCTTTCCAATTCTTATCATAAATGATGTATTGGTCAAGTGGTTAAGTTAAATGAACAATTGTGGGTGTGCCTTGGTTTGGTTCCTAGTGGTGTTTTCTTTTTTTATAATGATTTTTGCAAACTCATTCTTTAAAGTTGGAGAGTGATTGGATTGGAAGGGAAATCTAATTAATTTGATGGTTTAAATTATAAAATGTCAATAATTTAAAATGGGGTGAATATGCAAATAATTAAATACATTCTGAAATTGCAAAATAAAATAATAAATATTATTTTTATAACGGAGTACACATGACAGTTTTTTATTGGTTTGAGTATTTTGCCCACCAATTTTCAAAGGCAGCTTAGGTCTCACCATTGAGATAATTAACTTTACTAGTTATATAACTCGTTAATTTATTAATTTATGTACAAAAATCAAAATACAAATTACAGTTATTAAAAAGATAAAATTAAAGTTTTTCATGTTCTTAACTCTTGCAAATGTCAACAAGTAGAAGAAATTCACCTACTATAATATCAATGTCAACATACATACATATATTCATTCTTCAAATTGCAACATCTCAACACAAAATACTTTATTTATGTGGATGTGAATCACCCATGACGAACTATATTGTCGGCACCAATGATAATCAGAGAAGATTTTGGAGATGTTCTAATTGTAAAGTGAGTATACATGTTGATCTTCTTTTATTTTTCAATCTTGTATTGTTTTTATCTTCTTTTTTTTTAACAACAAAGGCTTTATATAGATAAATCAAGTGAAAATAAGTACATAAGGTACGGGGTGTACCATCCAAAGAGAAGTACAAGCAGTACTCAAGCCACTGAAAAGACAAAAAACCAAAACTCGAACAAAATCCCCCACCATGGCACCCTCAAACACTACCTACGCATACAGTTTATGGGGTTTATGACATCATTTTTAGCTCTCCAAATTTTCCATAGCACTATATGCTTCACAAAAATCAACCCTCTCACTACCTTTGCCTGCCTAAACTAGTAGCATAAACTGAGCAGTGCCTAACCAACAAAATACTTCAACCAATACCTTTCTAGCAAAATTACATTGCACAAAAAGACGGTCCTCCATTTCTCAAACAACTTGACACCATATACATAATGGCTGGACCTATCCACTGAAGACGCCTCGCTTGAACAAATTATCTCTGGTTGAAAGACTGCCCTAAAGAAATTGTCAAGAGAAGATTATAACTCTTGAAGGAGCTAGGCTATCCCACTACTTACCTAGTATAGCAAAAAAGATTGATTCAACTTACTTGTTATGCACTTCCTTCTTGCCGATTCAGGAGGTTGTCGACTAAAGGAGTAGGAGCTTGGCAATGCAGTTGGTCTACTTTCAGCAGAGTAACTAACCATTAACACCCACCAACGATGAACGGCATAGGCTAAACAAATTGCCCCCAAGAATGAATTGATTAAAACCACCTTACCGCTCTAGGACACATATCTATTCCTCCAAAAATATGGTATACCGGTTGCAAGATTTACATGTTTCGAGGACTTGTTCTTCGAAAATTACCTCAAACAATCTCGTAAAATGCACGTTATGTTTCGCTAGGCCAGTTCTATGAAAAATTCTTCGACAAATGGCTCGTTAAATGCATTGCTGCAACAACCATATCTATTTGTGTTTCGAGGAAAATGTTGCTCTGAAACTCTTGATATTTTCCTGGAACTCTGAGTTTCTAGAAAAGAACTGGTCGAAAAATTCTGTTTTTGTGGTCAAAAAATTCTGTTATTGTTAGCGTAAACATTTGATGACTGCCACGTCATCAAATTAGCAAAATGACATGGGAAAAGACAAAAATACCCTTTTTTAATTAAAAAAATCTGGAAAAAAAATTAAAATCATAAAAAAAACCTGAAAAAAAATTGGAAAAAAAAACTGTTAAAATTAAAAATTTTGAAAAAAAGAGTGAAAATATATTACTTTTTTTTCGAAAAACTAATTTCCACTTTTTTTCTTCATCTTTAAAAAATATTGGAATTTTTTTATGATTTTTAAAAAAAAAATTACGATTTTTTTTCTTCTTCAGATTTTTTAATTTTTTTCATATTTTTTAATTAAAAAGAGTATTTTTGTCTTTTCCCATGTCATTTTGCTAATTTGTGACGTGGCAGTCATTAAGTGGGTTAATGGACGAATTTTTAAATGATTAATATTTGCAGGGGCAAAATGGGAGGATTAGTAAGTTCAGGGATGAAATTTCAAACGACCCCTAATTGCAGGGATGAAATGCATATTTAAACCAAAATATTATATTTGAAGTCAACCTGTTATTGTTGTTATTATTTGAAGAAAAAAAAAACATTTACTCAAGTTATTATAATTTTATAGGCTTGTTATGGGGATTAGGTGCGAATCACAATTTGCCAACTTAAATCCAAATGGGACTATAGTAGAAGGCTCACTCAAAAGGCATGTAAGTACCCTTCTTCGGATTCCAGATTCTTTCTATGTTAGAATTTTTGTCAATCATAGCAAACTATATCAAGTAATATAAAATGGTAAACACACATGTGACACAATATAAATGGCTTCATGTCACACTCAAGGAGTACATCTAATCATTGTTGAAAACATTGTTACCATGCTAAAATAACTTTTAACATGAGCTAAACATAAGAAATTTCTATCAGACAGAGAAACATACACCCTACCAAACCACTAAATGCTTAAAAAGTAGAACAAGCATAAATAAGGTTTAATTATAATTTTAATCTTTTAACCATTTTTACAAAATTGTAGTCTCTTAATTTAGTTCCTTAACACGCGACTCAAGTGATAACACTTTATATTTTGAAAAACATGAATAACTAATTCTAATTTTTAGATTCAAATTAACTGAAACCAAAGGTCGCAATTGTGTGTAAAGTAAAAAAATAATAACGCAAAAGCTTATCTTTCTTATGTGTTTGTGGAAATTAGAGAAAACGGAACAACCATTTATTAGCAAGTAAACTTAGACCGTAGGATTAAGTTGTTGGTTCTTGATGATATAGCATTCCTTATGCTATTTAGAGTACTACTTTGGTAAACAATTTAATTGTTTAATTATTTAAGTACATGTCTGATATTAGTGATTTATTCTTAAAATGGAAAGATGTCTCACCTCACTCTTAACTTTCGATGGAGATACATAATCATTAATTAAGTCACGACATTAAGGTGCATTTGTCTTTTACCTTGCTTATGAAATCATCACATGCATCATGCATGCAGGCATTTTTTTCCCCCTTCGTTTTGATCGCTTGCAAAGGGTTGACCAAAATGTCAGTTATTTAATCCAGAGTTTATAAAGAAAATTATAATAGAGCAAGATTACAATCAACTTGATAATTCTTTTTTAGTTTTTCTGGTTACATTTCGTTTGTCATATCCAAAACATGAATAGAAAACTAAAATAATTGATATGGCTCAATAAACAAGTTCCTCAAGCACAAGATGCTGTCATGCTGACACAGTAAGGTTTGCTAATTTCATATTATAACATAAATTTGATCAATGCTGTTCCATTAAAATACAAGATAATTTGAAGAATTCGGTAGTTGATCATTGTTTATTTGGACTTGTTGAATGTACTTGGTTCTTTATTTATTTTTTGCTATGAAAATGCACTCGTTCATCTATTTAATTAAATGCCCTATGCAAAGTAGTATCATTTTGCATTGAGTGGTGAAATGGAAATATTGAATCTAACAATAAATAACTCAGCTTCAAAGTTCAAACCGTCTGGATCAAATATTCGTTTTTTTAATTTCTCTCTTAGTTTTAGGGGCTGCGGAAATTGATTCTTCTTGGTAATATTTTTATATAATATAATTATTTTTATCTGAAGGGAAAAAAATTAAGCAACTCGATGTATAAAAATTTCAGTCGAGTCTGCAAACAAGATAGAATCTAGCTGTGGAGATGGAGAAGTTTTGTCTCAAAACGTCAATGTTGTCAGCTTCGTATTTAGCTAGTCAATCAACACATTCTTTGTAGGGTTAATAGTGTTTTACCCTCCTGTAATATATGTCATTTTCGGTTTCCCTATAAAATATTTTTTTTGGATTCTGTCCTTGTAATTTGAAGATTTTTTGGTTTTGGACCTTCATAAATTTTGACGGTACAAAATCGATGAATGATATGGCAGGGGAGTAAACTGAAATTTGTTCAAATTAATAGGGGGTAAACCGAAATTTGCTCAAATTGCAGGGGGTAAAACGAAATTTTCTCAAATTACAGGGGCCAAAATTTTTCATGAAGGTCTAAAACCAATAAATCTTCAAATTACAAGGACGGAATCCAAAAAAAATATTTTGCAGGGGGAAAATCAGAAATGACCTATATTACAGGAGGGTAAAACACTATTAACCCTTCTTTGTATTCCCAAAGTGTGGAAAAAGGATACCAAACCAAAAAAATTAGTAAATGTATAACATAGTTTGAATAATTAAAAAATATTCGGTATGTCGTGAAATAGTTGAAATTGCTTATCATACTTTTGAAATGACTCACAAATATACTTCAACAGTAGTTAGTTGTTGTTTGACACTTTTTAGAGCAAGTCAATCATGTTTTATGTCGATTTAACTTATCTTAAAAGTGCACAACAATAATTAACTATAATAAAAAGTCAAACGACAGTTAACTATCGTTGGACCAATGACAGCTAGAGAAAAGAGGAATTTAATGAGTGAGATGAACAATTTCCTTATAATTTTCCCAAAATAATAGCGGAACTCGAATCTAAATATCCAAATTTAAATATATCTTATAGGAGTATCTTTTTATTATTTGCCCAAAATTTTGGAATTCATACGTTTCAACCTTTAGTTAACACATGAGATAACCATCTTAAATCTCCACAAAACACGTTGTTTGATACTTCCAAGTCCGACTACAATAGAGTTAAGGATTGATCTAAGTCAAAACAAAAGCTCCAGGAAGTGATGATATCCACAATCATGAGTCAAAGACTCTAGTTTTAATAGTTTAAAACATCATGAGTCAAAGACTCTAGTTTTAATACTTCCTCCGTTTCACAATGAGTATTGTTTAAGGTTTTGGCACACATATTAATAAATGGAATAAAATAATCATTAAACATAACATTTTTATTAAATTATCCTTACTTTATAAGACAAATACAAACTTAAAGTTGTATTGAAAATTGTGTGAGAGAAAAGTTGAAGTATTTATTAAAGGTAAAGTTGTAAGAAAAAAATTAAAGTTGTATTAGAAATGTAAAGTGACATTCATTTTGAAATAATTTTTTTTGGCTAAAGTGTTTATTACTCCCTCCGTCCCATAATACATGACACAGTCGACCCTATTACGCATGCATAATTTTGAGCTTAAATATCTTGAATAATACACCCTCCGGTCACTATTATAAGCAAAAATTCACTTTTTAGATCCATTCAATAAATGATGTATGTGGTATATTTAATGGATTACATACACCATTTATTGAATGAACCTAAAAAGTAAATTTTTGCTTATAATAGTGACCGGAGGGTGTATATTAGAAAAAATATGTAAATTTGATATTTTGAAAATACTCATCGAGACGAATCTAACGACATCTTATATGATATTATTTGTCTTTGTATATTAGTAGAAAAATATGGTCAAAGTAAGTTAGGTCAAAATTGCACATTTTTAAATGGGTCATCTATTGCAAGACTGAGAGACTATTAAAAAATAAATATATCAAGTAACTTAAATATGAGGACAAGGGTAGCTGTAATTAATAATAGTCCAAATACCTTTTTTTGTCATCTAAGTTTGAGAAAAATAATGGATTAATCCTTTAAATTTTTTTAATTTTAAATACGTTCGTTAAGTTTTTGGCGGTGAGAATTTCACGTTAAACCAAAATTACAGTAAACATCTACATTTATAGTGAAGCTAGAAATACCAACTTCTTCAAATCACGTTGAACTATGCATAAAAACACGATAATACTAGCTTCAACCCAATCCAAACACTTGCTTAAAACCTTAAACTAACAACCCATTTAAAATTTAAAAATTTAGACAAATAACTTTTTGTCAAACTCATTTGGCCTTAATAATAGGCTTAATTAATGAATTGGTCCCTTAAGTTATTTATTGGTTACAATTTGGTCCCATAAGTTATTATCGTTACAAAATGGTCCTTTAAGTTACACTCTGTCAGCCAATTAAATCCCAACCGTCAAGTTTTTGAAAAAAACGTTAAATCATCCAACGTGGCATATGACCGGGTGGAAACAGGCAAATGAGTGAGGATGACGTGGCATAAGTCTGATGGACATAAATTGGAGATAAAATTAGGTTTTTTTCTTCAATTTCCATTACTTCTCAATCGTACTTTGTTTCCGTTTCTCCTTCTCCATTGATCTCTTCTCCTTCTTCATCGATCTGCATCTTCTTCTCCTTCTCTTACTTCGTTTTCTTTCAATTCCACTATGTCTAATGCAAGCCAAAGCTCCAGAAGCCATAACAACAATAGGGTTCAACAAAGGTCAAATTCCACAACTGTTGGGTCTGTGTTGAGAAGAAGATCTGATAAAGAGTGTGGTTGTAAGGATATTGAAGTTTTGAAAACTGTTACTGATGCAATGAATCCAAACTATGGAAAACAATTTTGGGGTTGTAAAAACTATAGAAGCAAAGTGGATCCTGGATGTAACCATTTTAGGTGGTTGGATGATGATATTGTTGATGAAAGAGATATGTTAATTGAGAAGCTTAAGAAGAAAATCATGAAGATGAAGTTGGTGCTGGCTGGTACAACAAAGCAATTGAAGATGTCAATGGTGTTTGGCCTTATAAGCTTAGGGGTGAACATTGTGTTGGTTACATTGTTTATGTGTAATAAGTCTGCTTTTTTGGGTCAATTGTATTTGAAATAGATTTAAGATTTTTTGTTGAAGTATGGTACAATGAATGAATGTAATGAACATGTTATTAATGTAATTGTTAACCAATATGAATGAATGAATGGTACTGTTTTTTCTTCTCCTAAAACCTGCATTATTTAGCAGATTGTTGATGAGTGTAGTTTGAAGCAATTTTTATCCATTTTGAAAGGAATCAAAATACTAAGAAGAAGCAAATAGTAAAAAGCCACCAAAACAGAATACTCGTTGCATATCATTAGAAAGAATGTTATGGATTACATGAGTGCTATCATTAGAAATAATCTAATGTTTAAATTAATACTTAAATGAAAATCTTTTTGAATCAACATGATTCAAAATTGGATCAAACTACTGCATCAATTTTTCATCGTCTTTATTGAAGAACTAGTATTCAAATTCATTTAGTGATTAAATTCTGCTAATCCAGTAATAAGAAATTGAAATACTTTTCTGAAGCACAAGTTCTTCATCAATACCAATCCAAAATTTGCTACCTAAAAGTTAAAATATCAAAAGATAGTGATAAACCTAACAAAATCATATTGATTTTTCCATAATCCACAAAATAACCACAAGTTCAGTATCTCTATATTGAAGCTAAATTACCAAATGCTTTAGGTACTGTCATTACAACATCATTACACCAAAATACATATTTCTTCATAAAGAAGAATACACCAAAATATGCAAATTACCAAATGTATCATAACCTGTCATATTAGCATCAGAACATCAAAATACTAGTTTGTTCTTAAATACTACATAAGATTATACTAAGAAAAAAGTGACATCAACTTATGTCAGATATTACAATTAAATTTTGATCAATAATTTCTCTTTCAATTGGGTTGAGTTGATGGTCCTCCATCCTTCCCGAGTGACCTAAGTGAGATGGTCTTCCTTTTCAGTTTGGTTGGTGGTGGTTGAGTTGATGATGCCACCTTTGGTGCCTTTGTAGCGACCTGCCTTTTCTTGGACTTGGCAGCTTTGACAGCTTGAGTTGAAGATGCAGCTTGAGTTGAAGTGGCAGCAGTTGCAGCTTGGACATTTGCAGAAGTTGCATTTGCAGAAATTGAATTTGAAGCAGTTACAGAAGTTACATTTGCAACATTTGCAGAAGTTGCATTTGCAGCAACTTGATTCCCATTTCCAGATGCAATATGAGATACATTGGTAGTAGCTTGATTCCCATTTCCATTTTGAGATGATGGTGGTGGTGGAAGCTTACATGTTGATTTGTTGTGTCCCTTTTGTTTGCATCTACTGCATTTGGCACCATACCTTGCTCTCTTGAGTTGCATGTCATCTTTCTTCTCATCTGCATCCCTTTTTCTCTTCTTCTTTGGCCTCCCTGGTTGTCTCTTGATTGGTGGTGGTTGAAGGTCATTGAATTCTGTCTTGGTCCAGAGTTTCTGTCCATTTGCAGGGTAAATCATAGGTCTATAACATGCTTCATATTTCTCCTTCAAGTAGTAGTCTGGGATGTAGTCATCAATATTCATATCCTGATCTTTCATACAAGCTATCGCATGGCAACAAGGCAATCCTGTAATAAGCCATTTTCTGCAGAAACACTCTCTTCTCAACAAATTGACTGAGAATGTATCACCAGTCAATGACATGTGACTAACTTCATAATCAAACTCACCTCCCTTCCTGACAAAACAATTAGTATCCAATTAGTTAAAATTCCATAACAGTTATGCCACAAAGTTATACCGGTCAGTTTGCAAAAATTAAGCATATTACCTTACAATCCAATTGTTAGTGAAAGTTGACTCCCTTTCAAGCCTTTTTCTTATGTTAGGCAACACATTGTCATTGTATCTAGCTACCTTTTGTCTATTTGCTTCCCATCTCTCCATTAAGTACACCCTAATTTCCTCAAGCATTGTAATCATAGGTTTTGATCTAGGTCCAACAATTACTGAGTTGAAAGCTTCAGACTTGTTGTTTACTAAAGTATCACATCTTGGACCACTAGTAAATGCTGACTTACTCCAATGTTTGGCTGGGATATCCATTAAGTAGTTGTATGCCTCTTCGCTTATAGACTTGATCTCATTCATTTCTCTCTCCCAAGCATTCTTGTATGTAGCCTTGGCAGCCCTCCACATCAACTCTTTAAGCTTTTTCCCTGGATACTTTTTCCTGAAATTGTTGTACAAGTGCCTAACACAAAACCTGTGATCCACCCCTGGCAATAGCTCTTCAATGGCTGGTAATAAGCCCTAAAATACAAACCAAAATTAAGCAATAAATACAGCAGTAGCAGAAGTAAGTAATAAATATAGGCTCTTTAGGCTCTTTAAATATAGTGCATAAGTGCAGAAGTAAAAATAGTAATAAATATAGGCTCTTTAAATATAGTGCAGAAGTGAAGATAGTGTACTATCAATTAATCAATTTTACACTACTACTTAGCCACATCCATTTTTATCTAATGAACTCTAAATTTCAACACCATATTATATCACCATCAGTTATATTATATCACTTCTGTTAAATTTGCAGCACTTATAAAATAAGGCTTCTTAAAATACAATACAAAGTGAAGAAGTGGACTATATTAATGAGCACTAAAATTATATCTCTCCTATCAATTAATGAGTGCAGAAGTGAAGAAGTGGACTATATTAATGAGCACTAAAATTATAAACTACTTAAAAGAACTTGTAAACATGTCTCAGAACTTGTAAACATGTCTCAAAATATAAAGAACTTGTAAAGAATAAGGTAAAATACTTAAAAGAACTTGTAAACATGTCTCAGAACTTGTACAATAGCCAACTTCTATACAATAGTGAAACTAATTTTAATTACTTAAAAGAATAAGGTAAAAACTAAAAATTAAATGACATAAAGTACCTTTTGTTGATCACTGATGAATGTAAAAGTCTTGCACAACCTTGTACCACCTAAGTCATATACAAGAAGATCCAAAAACCATGCTCATGTTTCCTTTGTCTCACCCTCAACAACAGCATATGCAATGGGGCACATCTGGTCATTTGGATCAGTACCTATTGCAGTTAAAAGCTGCCCTCCATAGTACCCCTTCAGGAAGCAGCCATCTAACCCTATGATTGATCTGCAACTGTTGAAACTTTCCATACAACCCTTCAAGCAAATATAAATCCTTTGGAAATGAGGGCATAATTGGCTATCAGTGTTTTCTATATCTCCCTCATCCCCTTGAAATGATTGTGTTGCAATTTTCACATTTGAATATGGGTTGGATCTACGAAGTTCATGAGCATAATCGTACATCCTTTTGTATTGATCTCTGAATGACCCATCAACCAAATCAATAGCATATGATCTGGCTCTGTATGCTTTTGTCTTACTGATTCCAATACCCCATTTACGCTTAGTCTTATTCATAATATCTTGCAATCTCATATTTGGATTCTCACTAACGCTTGTGTTTAATTTCTTACCCAACCACTCACTATTCATAAGCTTTAATTTATAACCTCTGCTACATGTGTGTTTAGGACCAATCTTCCTCAACTGCCATGTCTCTTCACCAGGAATCTTTGCACAATAAGCTTCCCATCTACAGTTTCCCTTGCATATTACTCTAACCCTCCTTGTATCATTCTTGTTGAACTTAATTTCCCTTGCTGAGTGCACACCATATGTTCTCATACCATCTTGAAAATCCTTCTTTGATTTAAAATAAGTACCAAGCTCCCAATTGTAATCATGCATCTTTTCGGGCATCTTAAATGTTGGAAACTTCTTCCTTGCTTCCCCATCTTCACCATCACTGCCACAATCACTGTCTAGTTCCTCACTTTCATAATTCTCACTATCACTTAAACCATAGTTCTTGGGTTTATTACCTAAACCATCTACCCCTATGTTATCACCATCCTCAAGCAACACAATATTTTCAACTCCTTCCCTTGATATTTTGAATGGTCTACCCCTCTTCTTTTTCACCTTTGCACCACTACCCTCACCACTCACAACTTCAGCTTCAACTCTTTGCACATGTTCACTTTGTTGCACATGTTCACTTTGTTGCACATTCTCACTTTGCTGCACATGCTCAAAACTTTCACCTCTCACAGCTTCAACACTTTCACCAGGTTCACCCCTTTCCACAGACTCACCATTTTGCACATTTTCACCAAAGTTATCCTCAAGACCTATATCTTCTTCTGAGTCATTGAAGTCAATATCCAAAGCACTATCTTCTTCTGACTCAGTATCATCTCTCTCACCAACCAACTCCTCATAATCAATTCTCTCCCCAATACCATCATTTTCAATATTTATTCCTGAACTGGGCCCACCAGATTCCTTTTCTTTTTCCCAACTAGATTCCTTTTCATTTTCCCTAGCAGAACAAACCCCACTACTGTCAATATTGGACTGTCCAATATTGGGCTCTTCAATGTTGGGCTCTTTGTCCATACGAAGCCCATTATCCACAACATCATCACCATCACAGTCTTTATCAACTCCAAACCCAAATCGATGTCTATTTTTACTATTAATAACCACTTCATTCGGCCCTAATTTAAAATACTCTAGTGATGGATATTCTTCAGTTATAGGGTCTGACAGCAAATGGACAACATATAAATGGACCTTGTCAAACATAGCTGCAATGTTTTTCATTTTCTTTGTACCTAAGTCATCCCTCAACTTAACAAGCATATTATCATTTGGGTCATAATACCAGAGAGAATCTAGTCCTATGTAACCCATTTCCTTCAACCCACCTAAGACTTGAAAATATGAGCAGAAACCAGGATCAAAATACCAACTGTCTTGAATCCCATTGTAATCTAAGTGATGGAATCTACGAAAATGACCCCTATGATGGAGAACACATTCATATCTACCCTCCATTTCAGAAACACAGAAGACCCTACTATAGCAAAATATATCAAAGTTCAGTACAAAAACACAAGAAACCCTAATCCCATTTTTTTCGTTTTTCAACAGTAAACACAAATGGTTTTTCACTTTTGAATGATGAAGGAAGAAGATTTTAAACAGTAAACATTCAATTTCGATTTTCAACATAAAACCCCAATCCCAATTTTTTTTTCGTTTTCAACAGTAAACACAAATGTTTTTTCGATTTTGATTGATGAAGGAAGAAGGAAGAAGGAAGAAAATGACATACCCGAATCGCGATTTTCTTCTCTTCGTCGTTCTCTGTTTGGCGTTCTACCTTCTTTCTCTCTGTCAATCGTTCATTTTCTTCTTTCTCTTATCGTTCTTTCTTCTCTCTAAAATAAGACCTTCTCTCTCTAAAAACTAAAGTCCATCAGACTTATGCCACGTCATCCTCACTCATTTGCCTGTTTCCACCCGGTCATATGCCACGTTGGATGATTTAACGTTTTTTTCAAAAACTTGACGGTTGGGATTTAATTGGCTGACAGAGTGTAACTTAAAGGACCATTTTGTAACGATAATAACTTATGGGACCAAATTGTAACCAATAAATAACTTAAGGGACCAATTCACGTTGAACTATGCATAAAAACACGATAATACTAGCTTCAACCCAATCCAAACACTTGCTTAAAACCTTAAACTAACAACCCATTTAAAATTTAAAAATTTAGACAAATAACTTTTTGTCAAACTCATTTGGCCTTAATAATAATATTGCAAACATTGTTAGAGAATGATTCCGATTCCCTTTGAGATTTCACAAGGACTAGAGTGGATTTGGACTTTGGAAGTTAGACTTTGTGGTTGGCCAAGTTGGGCATCAATAACAATAACAACAGCTTTTACAATCTATCTCATTATTTGACTTTTACCAATATGACTTCACCTTATGGGTCCCACTAAAAAACATGAACAATCAAACCAAATTTCTTAAATTAAAATTTAATTTATTAATAACACAAAAAAACAAATTTGATTTTTGTGTCTGAGTCAATGCCCCAAAAATATTTGATTGAATTTAATTTTTTCTACTTTTTCTTTTTTTCTCCTTTATTTTGAAATTTAAGATGAAAATGGTACAGTAGCAGTGTGTTGGTTTGACACTTTAATATTTTTCTGATAGTAAACGAGAATTTGATGTTGTGGGACGCGTTGCTTTAATTATGTTTCAACCGAACTAGAGAGAGAAACATTTCTAGTGAGAGAAACTATTAGGGTTCTTTGATTCTTCTTCAAATTCAATTCCTCTATTTTTCTTTTTCTTCTTCTGGTTTTGGAAGTTGAAAATTTTGGGATCTGGGTTCTAGGGTTTGAAGTGTTTCATCTTTTCTGAGAAATTGAATATTGAAAACACATGCTTTTTGTTATTTTTCTCTCAAAACTCTCATTTTTTGAATTGGGTTGTTGAGAAAATCAAGAAATTTTGGGTTTTTAGTTTTAAGAGTTGTTAAATTTGTGTTTTTTTGGCTTTTGTGGGTGAAGAAATTGAAGCTCAATTTGTTGGAGATTGATGGGTCAAACTTTCTTGGTGTTGTTGTATGAAGTGTTACAATAAAGCTTCATTCTTGGTTAATATTATACAAGATTTTTAACTATTGAAGGAAGCTACAATGCATCTTTCGCTATGGAAGCCCATTTCTCACTGTGCTTCACTGATCATGGATAAGAAGGGTAGGAGGAAAGGCGATTCCGCTTCCGATATAAAAAGAAACCCGTCTATGCTCCGGAAGCTGCAAGAAAACAAGCTGAGGGAAGCTCTTGAAGAAGCTTCAGAAGATGGATCACTCTCCAAGTCACGGGATATGGAACCGGATGCTGCTGGGAATCAGGATGAGACTCTTGGGAGATCTAGATCGCTGGCGAGGTTGCACGCGCAGAGGGAGTTTCTTCGCGCCACAGCACTTGCAGCCGAGAGGATATTTGAGTCTGAGGATGAAATTCTCAGTCTTGAAGAAGCATTTTCGAAGTTTCTCACAATGTATCCGAAGTATGTGTCATCGGAGAAAGTTGATCAGTTGAGGTCTGATGAATATTCTCATTTGCCGCCTAAGGTATGCCTTGATTACTGTGGATTTGGACTGTTCTCTTTTGTTCAGACTCTTCATTATTGGGAGTCATGTACATTTAGCTTGTCTGAGATAACTGCAAATTTGAGTAATCATGCACTTTATGGTGGTGCTGAGAAAGGAACTGTTGAGCATGATATAAAGAGTAGAATTATGGACTATCTGAATATTCCTGAGAATGAATACGGTCTTGTTTTTACTGTTAGTAGAGGATCTGCTTTTAAATTGCTGGCTGAATCGTACCCTTTCCAAACGAACAAAAAACTGTTGACCATGTTCGATCATGACAGCCAGTCTGTTAATTGGATGGCTCAGTGTGCTAGGAACAAAGGTGCCAAAGTTCACAGTGCATGGTTTAAATGGCCAACTCTCAAACTCTGCTCTACCGATTTGAGAAAACAAATTTCCAATAAGAAAAAGCGGAAGAAGGATTCAGCTACTGGTCTTTTTGTGTTTCCAGTTCAGTCTAGAGTAACTGGGGCTAAGTATTCGTACCAGTGGATGGCGTTGGCACAGCAGAACAACTGGCATGTCTTGCTTGATGCTGGGTCTTTGGGCCCCAAGGACATGGATTCGCTTGGCTTGTCACTTTTCAGGCCAGATTTCATAATTACATCGTTTTACAGAGTATTTGGGTATGATCCGACAGGCTTTGGTTGTCTACTTATCAAGAAATCGGTGATGGCAAGCCTTCAAAATCAGTCCGGGAGCACCGGGTCAGGAATGGTGAAGATTACCCCTGAGTTTCCAGTGTATTTGAGTGACTCTGTAGATGGTTTGGACAGATTGGCTGGGACTGAAGATGATGACTTTGATGGGGTTGGTGAAAAGACTTTTGAACCTCGCCATCAGGGATCGCAGTTGCCTGCCTTCTCGGGTGCATACACGTCTGCACAAGTCAGAGATGTATTTGAAACTGAAATGGATCATGACAGTTCTGAAAGAGATGGAACTAGCACTGTATTTGAAGAGACCGAGAGTATATCTGTTGGAGAAGTGATAAAGAGCCCTGTCTTCAGTGAAGACGAGTCATCTGACAACTCATTTTGGATAGATCTGGGTCAGAGTCCAATGGGGTCAGACTATGCAGGTCAATCAAATAAACAGAAGATAGCTTCTCCCCTGCCACCATTCTGGTTCAGTGGGAGGAAGAACCAGAAGCAACATTCTCCAAAACCATCTTCCAAGATGTATGGCAGTCCAATGTACGATGACAGAGAGGTAAACCTAGGTTCTCATGATGAACGGCATGTATTGTCATTTGATGCTGCTGTCCTAATGTCACAAGAACTAGATCGTGTCAAAGAGGTCCCTGAAGAAGAGCAAGTTGAGGAAGTTAACCATTATCCAATAAATGGAAATGGGCAAGATCGTCCACATGTCAGTGAGATAATGGAAGAACCTGGAACCAGTGAAGCTGTTCAGAATGGATCTGTTGCTTTGAGAGAATCTTGGCTCAATAATTCAACTTCTCTTTCTAGGCATGAAAGCTTGGAAAATGGTTCTACCTCTGAAATTAAAGAGAGTGCCATAAGAAGGGAAACTGAAGGTGAATTTAGGTTGTTGGGTCGGAGAGAAGGGAATCGATATGGGGGTGGTAGGTTGTTTGGTTTGGAAGATGATGAACACACTAGCAGAGGAAGAAGAGTGTCGTTTAGCATGGAAGACAATCGTAAAGAGCACCTAAGAGAGACCTTGGAGACAGGGGATATATCCGCAACCAGTTTAGATGATGAAGAGGTCAGTAGTGACGGAGAATATGGTGATGGACAGGATTGGGGCAGGAGGGAACCTGAGATAGTATGTCGAAATATTGATCATGTTGATATGCTTGGTCTCAATAAAACTACGCTTAGACTTCGGTTTTTGATAAACTGGCTTGTTACTTCACTACTGCAACTGAAGTTATCTGTTTCTGATAGGGATGAAAAAGTAAACCTTGTTCACATCTATGGCCCAAAAATAAAATATGAAAGAGGTGCAGCTGTGGCTTTCAACCTCAGGGACAGAAGTAGGGGGCTAATCAATCCTGAGATTGTTCAAAAGCTTGCTGAAAAAGAAGGAATCTCTCTTGGCATTGGTATTCTTAGTCATATACAGATTTATGATAGCTCAAGACAGCAGCGTGGAGCTTTGAATCTCCAAGACACAACTCTTTGCAAGCCAATGGAGAATGGCCGGCGTGATGGAAAAGGTAGCTTTGTAAGGCTTGAAGTTGTCACTGCTTCACTTGGATTTCTGACTAATTTTGAGGATGTATATAAATTGTGGGCATTTGTGGCAAAATTTCTTAACCCGGCATTTATCAGAGAAGACAGTCTTCCTACTGTTCAAGAAGGCTCCGAGACATGAGATGGTATAGTCGGCCGAGACTTTATTCAATTTTTGGAAACTGAACATGAGTTGTTACTGAAAAGGGCCAAA
Source organism: Medicago arabica (assembly GCA_946800305.1). Taxonomy (NCBI): domain Eukaryota; kingdom Viridiplantae; phylum Streptophyta; class Magnoliopsida; order Fabales; family Fabaceae; genus Medicago; species Medicago arabica. The sequence goes on along the minus strand of OX326968.1, from coordinate 43,047,196 downwards.
AGCTGCCGGACCAATGGAATGGTGATCATTTGAACAATGCTGCTAGATAAACAGATATACTTATCTCTGCATCAAAGCCAGACAAACAAGATCAATGGGTGGATTTGTTAATTAATTTATGTTTCTTGTTGCTTACAATGATTATTTTCTTTTTTATCTATATTTTTTTTGAGCTGCCTGTAATGTTGGCTTTAGAGAGTTGTTCATATTGGGATGCCATGATGTACTTTGAAGCAAAGATTGAATCAGGTAGATTTTCTACTGATAAATATTTTGCCTCTGTTACATATTAAAGGATTACCAACTTTTGTAAAAAGGTAGTGTTCATTTTCATGCTATAGTTTATGATACTATTCAGTGGGTGCTTTCTCTGTTGACTTAATTTGTATTCATAAATATATTAGTGAAACTTAGAATTTGAGAACTTGACCTGTTTTGTCTCTCTTGTTACCCAATTAGATTAGATTCTAGTCAATTACACCATTTTAATTAACTAAATCAATTAAATAAATAGAGTAAATCATCATCAATAATATTAAAAAAAAGGTTTAACTCTGTATAATAATATATTACCCTACTACTTCAGACTAAAGAACTGCTTGAAAGGGCAGGGTAGAGTAGTGTGATCCCAAATTGGCACCTTAACCAATGCTGAGCATTTTATTGAAATGAATGATTATATTTTTCTTATAAAGGGTAACAATCATTGTTTAGCATCAGCCACTAAGTTGTGTTCCATAAAGGAACTGTTGGGTGGGATTTTTTAATGGTGCTTTTCCATCCACAGCAGTTGACAAATCACTAAGCTCTGCTTTGTTATTGGAAAGAAACAAAATGTTGGATTGGTGTGAATTGGACATGTACTTAAACGCCAACTTGTGGGACGTGATGAAAAGGAAGGCAACGAGAATGTATCTTATGATTTGTGTGGCAAGAAATGGATGAAAGAGAAATAGTTTCTTTAATGATAAAAGGAAAGTAGATGGAGAGAAATACATGCATACTGGTACTACAGTACAGACTGTTGTTGTTTTGTTTGTTGGGGTTTTGTTGCTACCAGAGTCATGAGGGGCCACTCCCTATTTTTGGTTTTGTTATCTAAGTTTCTAACTTTTGTCGTTATAATGAAGAGTTATAATAAATAAAAATGTTTTTTGTGCAACCAAATTTGGATAGTTTTTGCACAACTTTTAAGTGGTTGACATGGTTTAAATAGATGATTAATTATTTCAATAGATAAACTAATAGTTAGATAACTCAATTGGTTTGAATTAAGGTTAAAGAAATTGAAGCTCTTCAGTTCAAACCCAAACAAAAAAATAAACATTATGCAACAACTATGACTAACATTTGTTATCTAAAAAAAGTTTGATAGATATATACTGTGATAAATAAAATTCAATAACCACCAACATAACTTCAATAAGTACAAATGTTTACTTGGTTAACCATTATTTTAAATTGTTAAACTACATAGTAGATTTGAACACCTAAATTTTTTTACTTGGTTAGTTAGTCTTGGTTGTTACATTAATGATTAATGAATTTCGACACTTGAAAAATCCGCCAACCATCTATTGATCGTAAGTAACCACCATTTGAACGACGTTAATCGCTTAAGATTGTTTATAAAAGTTGTCTAACTTATATTGTTCAAATAACGCAACTATATAATAAATTGTATTTGCTATGTATAGAAAATTGTCACTGGATGATTTATTTATGAGATAACTCGAGGGCATTTGTTACGTGACTTGAAATGTGGGCTGTAAGATTTTATTATGAAACAAATACATGATTTAGAGATCATGTATGTGGTCAGACTTTCGTCCAACGTGGGAAAAACACAGCCACCATGCTAAACGACTCAATCTACAAAAACCCTCATAAGCTACACATGCACACCAGCAAGACCAAAATTGCATTGTGTCCTTTACTACTAGCTCACAAGGCAGTGACATTTACTATTATGAACCTCAAATTCTTATACAGTAAAGCAACAAAGGACCGGTCCGTGCATGATAAACCGGCAAGGGCAATTTGAGCAATTCTGTTGGTTGTTTTAGCAGTGACCGTTTAGGGTATAGATCATCCATGACCTAAGTAAGCTTGAGTGCTACAAGGGTACAACCAATTGGAGAAGAATATCCGATAGCGAGCATTTCCCATGTGGAGCACTCGAATGGATCTTGTTTCATCCAGAGGTAGAATCTCAATTTTTACATCAGATTGCCATGGGGAGACATCTCACAAGTCGCAAATGCCAGCTACATTTCACATACCTAGGATTCCACCGTCTTAATGAGAAACGCAGCCTCTAGTGCAGATTCCTTGGACTGCAAATAACGGTTTTCCTCTACTATATCTGTGGTCAAATTGAGCAATATTGGCCGTTTTGGGTCATAAATTGAAAGATCACGAACTCGTGCCACCCATTTTGCTGCTTCCCACACCCCAAATCTGAGTCACGAAAAGCAAAGTCAAAAACAAAGGTCCATCCGTAAAGTATGACCTGTTAATCTAATTTTTGCCTAATCTCGTAAAGACAACAAATGTACAGATAACAATCTTTGAGCAATAGGCAGCTTTGAATATACTTAGATGACGGATATGATAACGGAAGGGAGGAGTGGGAAATGTGATTTTCACTTAATCCACACATATTCAGCCTCTACTCTTTATGGTGCATGTATTTGTTAGCACGTCAAGAGGCTTAAGAGTATACATTCTATGAAATCAAAGGCTTATAGAAGGAACCTAATCTGAGGAAATGCCTAAATTCAGTCTCAAGATATTGGCTTTCCGAACAATCTAAAACTTAAAATGGCAAAACATCAAGAACTTACCGTGTACTGAAAGATGACGATACTAATACAGCTGGATAAAGAACATCCTTTTGAACGTTGTCATATGGAGAATACTCTCGAATTGCGAGAAAATCATCGATGTCTCCGGGGTAGCCAAACTCTTCATAATCATCTGCTACAAGTGGTACGATGGGATGCAAAAGAGTGTTGGTCGCATCTAAAAAAGGAACCTGCAGCAAAAACCATACAGAAGAATGAGATCTGAGTAAACACATTCAAACAGAGCCTGAGAAATGAAATCTCAAAAGCAGGCACGAGGTCTGGGAAACCTTCAAGACTGCAGCACGAAATAAGTCTGGAGAACGATTAATAGCTGCAGCAACCAAAAGCCCTCCAGCACTATATCCCCAAGCGGCCAATTTGTTTTCATTCACAATATCTTTTTCTATGAGAAACTTGGCACAAGAGATATAGTCATTGATTGAATTATTTTTCTTTTTCCGTCTCCCATCATGATGCCATTTCTTGCCATAACCACCTCCACCCCTGAAACAGGACACCCAAAATATTGTAGATAAGAGATCGGACTTTAGAAAGTAGCAAAATTATTTGGAAAGTTTGCAGCAATTTAGAAACAAATAAGAAATTATATACATAAGTACAACAAAGAAAAAATATCCATAGGAATGTGATTTGAGTACATGGACACCAAATACTGTGAAGCCTACCTAACATCAGCATAAGCTATGACCCAACCACGGTCCAGGAGGCTTTTAAATTCACTGCGCCACCGTTTGTCGAGTAGCTCACCATACGCTCCATGCCCGTGCAATATTCCAGGTTTTTCATCTTTTTGCTTATTGTCACATGCAAAAACAACAGTCAATGGAATGAGAACCCCATCAAATGAAGGTACGGCATATTGTTCACAGGCATAAAACTCAGACAGATCATTCCATAAGTGGTCATCTTCCAAATTGGCATTCGCAGGATTGGAATATTTTGCATCCGAGGATTCAAAGCTTACGCTTGATGAATTTGTACCATATAATATGCGTGTTCTGTCATGAAGCATATTTTGCTGTTGAATGATGTTCCACTTACAGGTCGCTAGGTCATAATCAACCACAGCATCAGGCATCTGCAATAAAGTTATGGTGAACTTACTGGGATTTGATGATGGGATATTTCGTCACATTGAGACCGAATAGAAAATTAACTGTCAAGACTAAATGTTTGAAAGTAAGCATCATATACGCATGTCTATGCATATACATACGTAACAATTAGCACACTACAGATTGTTATAAAGCAAGAACCACTTAAAAAGGAGGAAAGTAACAGGCAGAGGAAACTTGGAAAACCCAAAACAAGTATGTCAGGCATGGGCAAAACTCATAATTTAGTATTTTTTGGAGACTCAACTAATATGGAGCTAATGATAAATAAAATTATCTCTATATCTAAATGTTCACCAAAGTTCTATTTAGAAATTGATCTTGCAACATCATTCTTGAGTTAAAGTCAAACAAATAATCAAAACCAAATTTATCTTCAAAACATTCTTTCCTTTTCATATTCTCAAGAGAAAAAGAAGCAGCAACCATTCACATACCACAGGAGATGATATTATAAAGCGCATGACTGATGAGAAAAAGTCATAATTTGGCCCAGGTGAAATTTGGCAAACATGTTTTGGAAGAGACAAGTACTGCAGGTCAAGCTTCCTCAATCTAACTGCCCCCTGTCACAAGAATAAGGTGGACTTAGCAATATCTCCATTAGATGATAAATCATAATTACATCATGAACTTGGCTGTAAGAGCATGTTATAGCAAATTCTCTTTGATTACCTTCTCAAAAGGCAATGGCAGTCCAACTGAACAAAGTTGAAAATTTCGATTTTCCCTCACAATTAGTGCCAAGTATTTATCACTAAAATCAACATCTTCAATAACTAAATCTGGGTCATCAACAATTACCTCCTGCAGTTTATGAGGAGTAATATAACATGTAAGGTCAAGTTGACTGTCCCAGGCATGTGAACCAAAAAAACACGAAAACAAGGAATTGTAATATCAACATATCTCTCACTTTCTCAAGTAAATGCATGCTTTGCATTTCATGCAAAAGAGTAATAATAAAAATGAAACAAGACAACCGTAAATACAGAAGATATTCCAAACTACCTCCCATTTTCTTGGATTTGAATGAGTGTCCTCTGGACTATACAGAAGATAATGATGATCAACTGATTGTCCACCTTTGGGAGCATCTGTAAATAAATAAAGATAACCTCGGTGATGTTCAATTACGCAGTGAGCTATAGCATCACACTCCCAAACAAGTTTCAAGCCAGACAATGGATCAGCTGCATTAATTAGAAAGACCTAAAAAATGGTTAAAATTATTGTACAATATATGAAGGATCTTAACTTGATGGAGTTTGCAATATACATCTTTTACCTTTGATGATGTGGGGGATAGTGTATTCACAGTCAAAAATTTAAAGTCTTTTGTGTGCCTTAAACTAATGTAAACATTTTCATCTGATTCTTCCAAAAGCAAAACATCTTCATCAGTTGAGCCAATAAGACTGTAATAGATCCTGCAAAACGCTAATAATCATTAATAATAACAACAACTAAGGGAAAATTTGAATAAAATGAAATGGAATGGAGTAATATTAAATTCCACTGTTTGAATTATTCAAAATAGAATGAAATGGAATGAAGCTTTACGGAATGCTTTCCATTTGAATCCATTTCATTCAATACACCACTTTATTCCCCTTTCAATTATGATGTATTGGACGGAACAGGTCTTTTTACCATTTCATCGTAAAAATATCTAAACAACAGAATAGTAACTCTAATTCCTCCCACTCACCGGTGTGGCCTCATTTTCTCATCTGTTACAACATAAAGCAATGCCTGGCCATCTTTAGCCCATGCTAAATTTGAAACACGATTGGCCTGAGGCTTACTGCACAAGGAACCTGAATTCAAATTTCTCACAGATAACTTGAAGTAGCCATTGTCTTTATCATACATAGTATATGCAAGAAACTGATGATTTGGCGAAATCTCAGAAAGTTCCTCATAAGAATAACCTACAAAGTGTTCAGGTAAAACAACTTTCAGTATTCCCCTAACAACTCCATCTAATCAAGTAAGAATTGCATTCTATAAATGCAGTACCTCCAAATCTCTCCGCCTCTTGATTATAATCAACCAGCTTCTGCTCAATTGTCTGCCCTGTTCTAAAATCAAATCCCGCAGGAGGATACTTATGTGATATGAAATCATCATTCAAGCTAGCTAATCTTCTGCAAAGCACAGGATAAGGTTTTCCTTCTTCAACACGGCGATAATACAACCTAAACAAACACAAAAACTACAATCACAAAAATGAACAAAACCTAACAGGTTTTGCAAAACACAAGATGGCCATATATTGAATAACTGTAATGTTATTATTATTTATTTTTTAAAACATGTAATGTTATTGAAAATCAAGGTTAATGACGTTCAAATTTATGGTTAATAAAAATTCAGTAGATGGTCAATAAGTTGTGACGCCTAATATGACCCTGTTTGGATAAACAACTTATTTTGCAGCTTACACAAAAAGCACTTATCATATAAGCGCTTACGAATAAAGTATTTTCTATAACACAAGATAAAACAAAGTCAAACTGTTTTGTACAATCAGTAAGCTATTTTCATAAGCTATCTTGAAGAGCTTATAAAAATAAGCTGAAAACAGCTTATGAACATTTCACCTAAGAAGCACCAACGCAGACACGAACACCAAACATCACAGACAATTCTACACCAGCACTAATTTGAGAAGATGACATTATTGAATGTAATCAGAAGTGTTGCATGTCACAAACTTTTGTGATAAGTTAATATCACTTAAAAAGTTATCAAATTTCGTTATGAATATTCTAAAGAAGAAGAAGAAGAACAAACCAAGGTCCCCAACGAAGAGGAAAAGTAGAAAGTTCATTGGGAATTCGCGAAGCCATTTCGAAATGAAGCTTATTAACAACGCGTTCTGAATCAGACATTACAGCTTCAGTGTACTTCTCTTCTTGCTCCATGTAAACATCCATATGCCGCATGGCTACCTTGTCGTTGAGACTTGACATCCAGCTGTAAGGATCCTCCCATGTTACTCCATGGAAGGAGAAGTTTTGAGGCTTCTTTGGTGCTTTTGGAGGGGTGGGCGTTGGTGAGGGTGGTGGCTTCTTTGTTGTTTTGTAGTGGCGGAGAAGATGGTGGTGGTTGCGGCGGGTGACGGCGGGGAAACGGAATAGAAGGTGCATCACGGTGTGGTTTTTGGGGTTTAGTGGTGAAGATAGTCCCCCGTGTTAACTAAAAGAGAATGGTTTGTGTCGCATTTGAGTTAGGGATTATTGTCTGACTCACGTTGGGCTTCTGCCCTTCCTAAAATTTAAAACTGAATTTTAGAATTTGTGATTCTCAAATTTATCGTTTTATTTTATTTTGCTATTGACACAGTGGTCAACACATATCCAATAAACACACACGAGGAGGAAAAGTGGAGTGACTTGAGTTCGAACTTAATATTTTATATAAAATATCTTTGTGTCAAACCACTAACGACTCAAAAATATTGTTCAATTCACTCTTACATGGATGTAAGAAAACATGAATCACTTTATTTTTAATTCACATTTAGCAATAACCAATTTTATTCAAATCAAAATCGTCATTGTGAATTTAAACACGCGCTTAAAGATTATTTACTATATTTCTATGTGAATCTTTTGGAATCTCTAAACACAATTTTCACTCATTTCAGGTACATCAATTTCCGCTTTAAAACCCTGACTTTTATCCTCTTGAATCCAAACTATTAGAACCCTTTGAAAATCGAGTTAGGATCATTTTCATTTAACGAACACTATCATTTAAAAAGAGATTGATCCATTGAATATAATAATATTGTTTTTAAAAATGATATTGTTGTATCCAACGACTTCTCTCCAAATGGTAGCGTCAATTAGATTAAGAGAATCACAACTCTTAAAAACTCCATGTGTTCTTTATATAGATATTTGATATAAGAATGCCACTAATGGTCAAGTTTATCGTACCATATCTTCCCTACCTCATGTTATTCATCGGTATGATTCATCTCTTTCTTGTGAATATTAAGTTTTGAATAAGGTTTCCATGTTATCTAAATTGTGTCTTGGTCAGTAAAGATTTATTCGTCATTACGGTTAGGAGCATGCCTAAGAGACCTCATCGTCCCCCAAATCACCATTATGTTATGGATGTTCATTAAGAATTTTGTCCATCTTTATGAATTGTGTTTCCTCTCCAATCAGTATATTCACTTTAGTTAGTCAGATGATTATTTTTAAGGTTCCATCTTATGTTGTTCCAAAAATGGAATCATGAAACACAACCCTTGTATTAACCCACTTTGATTAATTAATCTTCCTTCGTAGGTAACGATAAAATCGTTTGTTCTTGATATTTCATTATAGTTGTTATGTAATTAAATCAGACACCATTCACGATTCAATTATATATGCGTTGTTAGTTGTGTAGTCATGGAGTTGTCGCGGAAGAAGCCAATCCACGTTGTCGAGGGCTCTGATACTCGAGCTAAGGTAAAGTGTGAATTGTATCGGTTTGAAAGCATAGACGTCGTGTATGTAGGATGAACGATAACATTGATTCCCTACTTTGTTTTAGGCAAAGCTAATTGTTGAGCCCTATTGAGAACAATTATATGAATTAAAAGTACAATTTTTTTACATAAATAGGTAACAAAATAGCTTAGATGAATGTCATATAGTATTTCATAAAAATTAGGTTAAGTATAGCGAGACGGGATAACATTTATAAGTAAGAGATTCCCTACTTTGTTTTAGGCAAAGCTAATTGTTGAGCCCTATTGAGAACAATTATATGAATTAAAAATACAATTTTTTTACGGAAATAGGTAACAAAATAGCTTAGATGAATGTCATGATTGTCATATAGTATTTCATAAAAATTAGGTTAAGTATAGCGAGACGGGTTAACATTTATAAGTAAGAAATAGCGAGACAGATTAACATTTATAAGTAAGAGATTTCCAAACAAAATAGCATATAATTAAGAACATAATTTTATTTTACTTTAGATAAATATTAAATGCAAATATGTGGAGGGAAAAATTAGGTTAAAGTTATGTTAAGTATAGCGAAACGGGTTAACATTTAGAAATTTTATTTTACTTTAGATAAACATTAAATGCAAACGTGTGGAAGGAAAAGTCTACTAACAATATATGAAAGTTGAAGTACAACAAAATTACATAATCGTCCTCTTTAAAACTCATGATCTCCTTAATTTCATGTGCAGAATGGTCATTTTACAAAATTTAATTGAATTGTTTTAAAAAAATTAATTATGGATAATGGTCATCGCAAATGTAACAAATTTCCACGGGTAACTATGAAATTAATTAATTTGTTAAAGGATAATGGTCAAATTTCGGGGGGGGGGAGTAATTGTCTATTTATTCAATAAGGTAAAGACATATTAACCCAAAAAAAAATGGTCATCACAACTCTAACAAATATTTAGAGATAACTATAGAATCAATTTATTTGTTTTTTTAAAAATGACTACAAAATAAATATTATGGAACTATCCATCGATATAAAAAAAAATCACATATATTTGTTTTTTGGATGAAAAATTAATAAAGGCTAAATTACCTTTTTGATCCTCTAACTATAATTGGTATTAGATTGGTCCTCTGACTAAAAATTGATTTATTTCGGTCCCTTAAGTTTCTCACCGTTACTACATTTAGTCCTTTTCGTTAAATTTAATTATAAAAAAACGTTAGGTCTTATACAATTTCATCTTCATTCAACTTCTTCATCATCTTCCTCATTCACCTTCATCGAAAAACAGCAAAACAAAAATCTGGAAAATAAAATAAAATTCTTCATAAAACTTGAAATCACTACTCTATAAACACCTGATTTTTCTGCATCTTCTTTCCCTTCTTCAAGATCATCTTTATCACATCATTATCATCCTTTTCATCATCATCTTCATCAAATCCCAGCAACCAAATCAACCAAAATCTCAAACCCCCAAACTTAGAATCAAATTCAAGAAGAAACCCCATATCAATATTGAATTTAATTTTTCTTTCAACAAGGAATCATAATCGAAAAAAAGGTTAGCAATTGAGTATAGAATTCGCTTTATGTCATACAAGCAAAGCAGATTTATCAGATTCAATTTTATCCCTTTTTATTTTCTCCCCTTTCAGAACCCTAATTTTATGTTGGCCGTGCTTGATTTTGTTGTTGTGGTTAATGGGTTGTTGTGATTGTTTGTTGTAGGTTTTGTTGTTGTTGTTTGTTCATGTTGCTGAGTTTTGTTCTTGCTGTTGCTGATGAACCCTAACGTTTTTTAATTAAATTTAACAGAAATGACTAAATGTAGTAACGGTGAGAAACTTAAGGGACCGAAATAAATCATTTTTTAGTTAGAGAACCAATATGATACCAATTAAATAGTTAGAGGACCAAAAAGGTAATTTAGCCATTAATAAATCTTTGGAATACTTTTAAAACATTATTAATAATGATTTCGGAGAAACAATACAGTGATGCTGATATTTTGAAAATAGTCACGAATTTTCTAAATTTTATCATATCGACTATCACATATCATTAAATAAAAAATGTCTTATGCTTTATAAGCTTATAAAATCCTCGACGAGTGCGATGCAAATATTTATCGGTGTTTTAAATATAAAATAAAAAGTTATTTAATAGAAACACTACATTGACGTTGATACTCCTAAAATAGTCATGAGTTTCCAAATTTTTATCATATCAATTTTCTCATATATATATACATAAAAAGTTATTTATGCATATATAAGCACAAAAAATCTGCAACGGATGCGGTGCAAACATTGAACGCTGTTTTGGATATAAAATAAAAAGTTATTCAATAGAAACACTATATTAATCAATGTTTATATTTTGACAGTATTAACGAGTTTCCACGATTTTATCATATCAACTTTTTCTTATATTTCCATAAAAAAAAATATGCAGATAAAACGTGTGGAGGGAAAAGTCTACTAACAATATATGAAAGTTGAAGTACAACAAAATTACATAATCGTCCTCTTTAAAACTCATGATCTCCTTAATTTCATGTGCATAATGGCCATTTTACAAAATTTAATTGAATTGTTTTAAAAAAATTAATTATGGATAATGGTCATCGCAAATGTAACAAATTTCTACGGATAACTATGAAATTAATTAATTTGTTAAAACAATTACGGATAATGGTCAAATTTCTGTGGGGTGGAGGGGGAGTAATTGTCTCTTTACTCAATAATAATTATATAACTTTTCATAAAAACTCGCTCAAATTACAGGGGGTAAAGACATATTAACCCAAAAAAAATGGTCATCACAACTCTAACAAATTTTTAGAGATAACTATAGAATCAATTTATTTGTTTTTTAAAAATGACTGCAAAATAAATATTATGGAACTATCCATCGATATAAAAAAAATCACATATATTTGTTTTTTGGATGCAAAATTAATAAAGGCTAAATTACCTTTTTGATCCTCTAACTATAATTGGTATTGGATTGGTCCTCTGACTAAAAATTGATTTATTTCGGTCCCTTAAGTTTCTCACCGTTACTACATTTAGTCATTTTCGTTAAATTTAATTATAAAAAAAAACGTTAGGTCTTATACAATTTCATCTTCATTCAACTTCTTCATCATCTTCCTCATTCACCTTCATCAAAAAACAGCAAAACAAAAATCTGGAAAATAAAATAAAATTATTCATAAAACATGAAATCACTACTCTATAAACACCTGATTTTTCTGCATCTTCTTCCCCTTCTTCAAGATCATCTTTATCACATCATTATCATCCTTTTCATCATCATCTTCATCAAATCCCAGCAACCAAATCAACCAAAATCTCAAACCCCCAAACTTAGAATCGAATTCAAGAAGAAACCCCATATCAATATTGAATTTAATTTTTCTTTCAACAAGGAATCATAATCGAAAAAAAGGTTAGCAATTGAGTATAAAATTCGCTGTATGTCATACAAGCAAAGCATATTTATCAGATTCAATTTTATCCCTTTTTGTTTTCTCCCCTTTCAGAACCCTAATTTTATGTTGGCCGTGCTCGATTTTGTTGCTGTGGTTAATGGGTTGTTGTGATTGTTTGTTGTAGGGTTTTGTTGTTGTTGTTTGTTCATGTTGCTGAGTTTTGTTCTTGCTGTTGCTGATGAACCCTAACGTTTTTTAATTAAATTTAACGGAAAGGACTAAATGTAGTAACGGTGAGAAACTTAAGGGACCGAAATAAATCATTTTTTAGTTAGAGAACCAATCTGATACCAATTAAATAGTTAGAGGACCAAAAAGGTAATTTAGCCATTAATAAATCTTTGGAATACTTTTAAAACATTATTAATAATGATTTCGGAGAAACAATACAGTGATGCTGATATTTTGAAAATAGTCACGAATTTTCTAAATTTTATCATATCGACTATCACATATCATTAAATAAAAAATGTCTTATGCTTTATAAGCTTATAAAATCCTCGACGAGTGCGATGCAAATATTTATCGGTGTTTTAAATATAAAATAAAAAGTTATTTAATAGAAACACTACATTGACGTTGATATTCCTAAAATAGTCATGAGTTTCCAAATTTTTATCATATCAATTTTCTCATATATATACATAAAAAGTTATTTATGCATATATAAGCACAAAAAATCTGCAACGGATGCGGTGCAAACATTGAACGATGTTTTGCATATAAAATAAAAAGTTATTCAATAGAAACACTATATTAATCAATGTTTATATTTTGACAATATTAACGAGTTTCCACGATTTTATCATATCAACTTTTTCTTATATTTCCATAAAAAAAAAATATGCAGATAAAACACATAAAATCTGCAACGGATTTGGTGCAAACTGTAACACCCTATTCCTATTAAACGGTAAAACGCGCGAATATACTAACATATTCTAGAAATAGATGTTACGTCAACAACAAACTTCAAAATTCATAATTATAAATTATCATGATTCATAAACATAGCAGCGGAATATATCAAACATATAAACAATATATCCAATCTCATGATAATAAATACATAATCTCATCCTCAATTATCGGGTATAAATCAACATGTCATAACTCCTCAGATCAACATAAAGATAAACAAAATCCAACATATAAACGTTATCCTAGATCAGAGTCCTAATCTAGACACGCGCTAAAGAAATAGAGGACTCCTGCTCCTCAGCAACATCAAGCAAACAAGCTACTAATCCTGCACTTCATCTACTCGTCCGCACGGAAAGGTAGGTGGTAAACCACTGAGGGTTAGCATTACATCAACATAATTCACAAACAAAAAAATCGGGAATATCGTATATAATGAATATTAATAGTATAAGCATCCTCATATGTATACAACCACTCAATGTTTCAATATCAATCCAATTCATCAATTCAAGTTCACATGACCCAAATGCATTAATCACACATCTCGACTCAATGCAATTCACCAAACAAATGTATGCAATGTTATGGACTCATCTAGATGCATGTGGTATCAAGTCTCCTCAAGGTCGTTACCTTTGATGCAACAAAAACATCATATGTAAGGTTTCACGCCCCGCCTTACGTTGGACATAAGTCCATCACCAAACAATGAATGCATGAACATATGACTCAACTCAATGCATATGTTCATACAATGGTCACCTCAACAATCAACATGCATATAACATTATGCAATCATCACCAAACAAAGCATATACAATTATGCGATCATCACCATCATTCAACAAGTATGTACACACCGACATACAATCAACATATATCATTCATTCAGAAGTATCCATTTAATCTTATAAGATCAGTCACAAAAAGTTGCCAAACAATTAGTCTTTAAACTAAGTTTCCACAAAATTCTACTCACAATTCACAACTTGAAAATATTTGAAGTAATAAATCAAAACCAACTGAACAAGGTTAATTGCCTAAGCCATGTATACTCTTAAGTCACAATTGTGTGCAGTAGAGGTTACACAAGCCTTTCATCGGCCAAACACGATGAATTCACAAAAATCATGAAGTTCGTCTCACTTTGTCACTTTTCCAAAATTCTAAATTTTCAAAACAAAACGAGACATAAACCAATGGAACCAATTGAAATCGTTTTTAGAATGCATATAAACAAGGTACAAGCCTAATCTCACTTTGTCTCTTTGAAAAAGATCCATTTCAGAAAAATTCATGTTCTTGAGCATTATTCAAAATCAAGTTCAATTTCACAAAATTCAATTCAATTTGATCGTAGAGAAGTTCCAGTGAGATTAAGTATGCAAACAGTGTTTATATGAGTTGAAAGAAACATTAAGGAATGTTCGGCTAGGTCCCAAGGTTCACAAATTAAAAATCAAGTGGGGTTGTACAGGACACAGTTCGCTTAAGCGACCAGCACACCGAGAGCAAAGTCTTGTTCGCTTGAAGCTCGCTTACAGCTCGCTCAAGCGAACTGGGTAGCTCAATGAATGTTCGCTCCAGCGAACAGGGGCTCGCTTGAGCGAACCTTCATCTAGGCAGACCAGATGCTCATGAGTTCTTGACCCTTCTTCACTCAAAAACCCAATTTTAAACCCCTAAATCCCAAAAACGTGTTCCAGAAAGTGTTTATAGGTCACAATCAGTATAAGACACCTAAAGGAACTCAAAACATGCATCATAAACATCAATCTAACTCATCTCGTCAAATTTCATAATTTTCTCAAAACACCAACAACAACCACAAATTTCATCTTCAATCCATAACAATGATTCCAGTTCAACAATTCAACCATAAATAGTTCATCAATCGTTCATAACATCAACTGAACATGAATTCATACATAACTCAACATCACAACTTCATTTCTCATCAGTTTTCACATAAACTCCAAATATTCATATTCATACATTTTGACATGTTAATTCAACAACAACTACACAATCATCATGTAATTCATGCTACAAACATATCATCAACATTCAAGCACGAATTTACAGAAATCAAATTCAATTAATCAAAATCATGAAAATGGGTAGAAATGAAAAATTGAAGATTATGTGTGAAAACTATCCCTCTTACATCTAACACCAAGAATTCCTAACCCAAGCTTCACTTTAGCTCCTAGGATCAATCCATTTAGCCTCCGACCCTCTTCTCTTGTTCTTCTCTCTAGCCTATTTTCCTCTATTCTTTTGTGTTGTGTGGATGACAAAGTTTATAACCCTATTTGCTCAAAGTCATGGGTCTAATGTTCACAACCCTTAATGGGCCTAAACTACACAACTAATTGGGCTCAATTCTAAATACACTAACTGTTAACTCTAACTTACTAACGGTAATTAATTAGAAACTTCGGCTCTAACTAATTTATATCGACAACTTAGTATCTTACAAATAATAATGATTCTAACTAGAAACGCTAATGAAAATAACTACTACCATTAAGTCTAAAATTACCAAAATACCCTTCTAATATGAAAATTCATGAAAATGCACACATACATGAATAAACACACATAAAATAATTAAAATCAAATCATCGCAAAATCGGGCTGTTACACAAACATTGAACGATTTTTGCATATAAAAATTTATTTAATAGAAACCACATTGATGTTGATATTTTGAAAATAGTCATAAGTTTCCAAAATTTTATCATATCGATTCTCTCATATGTACATAAAAATCATTTATGCATAAATAAGCTCATCAAATAAGCTCATCAAATCTGCAACGGATGCGGTGCAAACATTGAACAACATATAAAACAAAAACTTATTCAATGGAAAAACTATATTAGTGTTTATATTTTGAGAAAATTACTGAGTTTTAACGATTTGATCATATCATATTTCTCATATATTTACGTAAAAATTTGTTTTTGTAGATAAAATACATAAAATCTGCAACGGGTATGATGCAAACATTGAACGATGTTTTGCATATAAAATAAAAGTTATTTAATAGAAATAGTCATGAGTTTTAAAAAACTTATTTTATTATTGACTTTCTCATATATGCATATAAAAATTTGTTTTTGCGTACATAAGAAAATAAAATCCACAACATACACGATTCACACATTTAACATATTTTTCTATATATAAGAAAAAAAATTATTCAATAAAAACATTATATTAGTGTTGATAATTTCCATTTAATATTTTTAACATTTGACAATATTAACAATGTAATTATTTTTTATATGATCATCACAATATTACGTGACTCGTGCGGAAGCACGGGTCTATTACTAGTTAGGTTAAAATTAGGTTAAGTATAGCGAGACGAGTTAACATTTAGAAATAAGAGATAAGTAAGATATTAATATTTTGATTAAATTAAATATAGGGTTAATATAGTAAAATCAGGCGATAGAATTATGTTAAATCTAGGGTTAATATTGCGTTCGGGTTAACATTTAGAAATAAGAGGTTAGAATTAACTATACGGTCAGTTATGGGTATGATTAGGTCAAAACCTACCAACCGGCCCAATCCCATGTTAACCATTCACAATAGGTTTTTTAACCCGGTTGACACGTAGACCCGTGCGGACCCAGCCCGTCTGACCTGTTTGTTAGCGGACTGAGTAGTGAATTATTGCATACGGGAGACATCCCCCCAAACAAACCTTAGAATTTCCGTTTTCACTTGTAAACAATGACGGTTGCTTCTTTTTTTCGTACTATCACACCATCTCAAACTCGATTGCGTTGTTTGAATCACCATTCCCGTCGGTTACAGGTAGTTTCGTCAAATTCAAAGACGACACGTTTCTTTAGGTCGAACGACACGGGTTTCAGTTTTGATGGAGGCGATAAAGTCGTGTTGTGTGTTAAGGTTTATCAAAGCTCTAACGATAACGACACGGTTGCTGATGATGTTGATGACGTACTATGGTTTGTACGTGGACTGAAGACGATGTTGAAAATCATGATTAGTCGGGAGGAGACTTATCCATATCAAACAAGGGATTGAATACCCTGTCTGTTCGTTTCTCCTTTCTCGACAAGTCATTTTTCTATTCTCCTTTCTCTCTAGGACAGGTGATCTAAACCTATTGATGGTCACATTTACCGAGTACCATATCTTCCCTGCCTCATGTTCTTCATAGATATGATTCATCTATTTCTCTCTGAGTATTAAGTTTTGAATAAGGTTTCCATGTTATCTAAATTGTGTCTTGGTTGGTAAAGATTTCATCGTCATTAAGGTTAGGAGCATGCCTAAGAAACTTCATTTGTCCCCCAAGTGACCATTATGTTATGGATGTTCATTAAGATTTTTGTCCATCTTTATAAATTGTGTTTCCTTTCCAATTAGTATCTTCACTTTAGTTAGTTTGATGATTTTTTTTAAGGTTCCGTCTTATGTTGTTCCAACAATGGAATCAGGAGACACGGTCCTTCTACTAAGCCACTTTAACTAATTAATCTACCTTTCTTAGGTAATGATTAAATCAGTTGTTCTTGATATTTCATTCTAATTGTTGTTATAAAATTAATTCAGACATCATTCACGATTCTATATGCGTTGTTAGTTGTGAAGTCGTGGAGTTGCCGCGTTGTTGATGGTGACATTGACCACACATCATTTTGGAGACACATGCGCTCCTAGGTTATACTTAAGGTGTAGGAGAACTAGAAAAGTTATTAAAGTGTCGCGTGTTTTGTGGTACCTATCTGTGCAAATTACATTATTATTATGATTGAATTTATTATTTATCCTTATTTATGTAAATTATCTCAAGTCCCTACCAAGAGAATAAGACGTTGTGTTTAATATGTTGTGAAAGTCTTTGTTAAGTGAATATGGTTGTTTACATATGATGGTTGTCAGTTATACTTGTACAACTCTCAAATGTGAATCATTAAATTATGTGTTTATGATGACTTTGTGCTTATGAATTGTTTGTTTGTGAATTGTGTTAACATGCATTGCACTACGTGTATGTTATAAACTGTGTTTAGTCCATGCAAAGGTCGTGTTACTAAGTCCTTAATTATCCATTGACAAGAGACTTTCAACTAAACATTGACTTGAGTCCAACGAAGGGATAAAGTCAATGTAAGATCTTTGATCCCTATTGCGAGAATCTAAAATTCTATTGACCTCGATTGTCCATTGAAAAGTAACGTGAGTTTATCAAAAATGAGAGCTCCATGTGAATTATTACTAGACTCATTTTAATGTGAATGTGCCTCTAACTATCATTGTGTCTTAATATATGATAACATGTACCGACTTGATAACATGCTTTTTATGTCTTACACCTCAGTTGTTGTTACATGCTTAAATGTCTATATGCCTTCATATGTTAATATGTTCCTGATTGTTCTCAAATGCTTTCTAAGTGTTAACATGAATCAATGTGTTCCTAACATTCCATCTTAGGAGTAGATGAAACACGTCACTATGCACCAACATGCCTCTAACGTTCTCATGTGTCATAAACGTCTCACATGTTCATGCAAGATAACATACTTGTCTATTGTCATATGATCTACAAGCATAAAACATTTTTCTTACCTATGTTTTGTTCCTCATGATTTTAGACTATTTAGTATTCACCCTTTTGATGTTTTTGTGGGTGTTGCAAAAATGCAGTTTGCATGTTATTTTAGTCGTTTATCCAAATTTTTCATATCCACTCAAAGTCTAAAAGTCTAATATTGTTCAATTTGATGGTGACGTTGATCACACATCATTTCGGAGACACATGTTTTTCTAGGTTATACTTAAGTAAGAAAATATTTTGTAATATTTAGTCTTTTATTAAACTAGCTATTTAAGTTTTCGTGCCAATGTAAAATATAAAATGCGGTATGACCAAGCCTCGTCTTTAAAAGAAAGTTAATCCAAATTTTATTTACTTGAATTCCTATGTGTATTTATACACAGATAAAATTGACGGTTTTTATTTACTTTAAAGACTATAGCATGGGTACAACTATGAGTTTAAATTAAGGGTGGCCAAAATTAAAAATATCATAGAATGAGTAATCCCAATCCCATCACTCATAATAGTAGAGTAGAAAAACATGCAACAAATAAAATTGCCTAAAGCTTGAAGAATAGTACTACAACGAAAAACAGCAAAAGATATGCACATGGAAAAACAGGGATACTGACCTTCCCAATTAAACAGTTTTTCTCTCCATGTGCTTTTAATCGAACATTTTTTAAAATTAATAGATAGTATTGGTTGTAAAATCTATGTGAGGAAGAACAATCCAAAAGCCAAAAAATAATAATGCATAAAATCTATGTAAAATCGAACATTTTTTAAAATTAATTGAACTTGGAATTGGCAGCAGTGTTCTGAGTTTGTTGGATGGAACGAGGCTATACAAATACTAAATGAAATTCAGAATGTGAAGGTGATTATGACCACATTGGGCGACCCCCTCTCAGAGATTAAATTGAACATAGTTGTTATTAAAACAATAATTGGTAAAAACTCAAGTCTTATGTAGAAAATATAACTTTTAATATGAATTTATAAAGAGAGGCACTTCTCATCTTACAATCTGATATCTAAATCTATTATGGTACCATAACTTATCGATTAGATTAGCCCACCAAGCTTTAATATGACATTTTTCACCTTACAAATGAGAAATCTAGTATATTAGAGATATAAAACTTTGTTATGAGTTTTATAAAAAAAGAATTATATGGATTATGACCCTCTTTATTCCGCCATTTAATTTCTTTCTCAAAATTTTATTGAGAAATTTATTAGCAAACTTGATTTATTTTATTTTTTCTGATTCTTGATGATGATTGAAATTTTAATCAAGAACCTAATTCAATCCCCAACAAAGAAAATCGAACAGATTTGTGACACAACAATTTATCGGCTCTCAATGCAAGGTACCGGTAGAGGTTTCAGAGATTGTCACGAACCAAGGAATTTTCATCCAAGAAGTTTTTGCAAAAAGCTTTAAAAAAAAGAAGGGGGTTGAGTTTAAAAAATATAATTTTTCGTTGAATTGGATTTTCAGTTGGTGCAAGTTAAAAAAAAAGGGAGTTTGGTGAATGTGTATACCATATGCTACGTTTTAGCTATTGATCATAGTTCATTTCTAAGGTGACCAGTAATTCACCGTTTTAAGGTGAATAAATATGGTATCCGCTCTGCATATAAAATATAATGTCTTTATAAACTGAGTTAAATTTATAGTGTAGTTCACTTTTATTCAAGAGTCTATTTATTTAAGTTGTAATTTACCTAAGGTTTCACAAGCAAGCAAATGGTGAAGCCATGAAAAATTTATCTGAAGCTTTTTGATCTACTCTTCAGTTGACATGTCCTAACAAAGGGATCTTTATCTTTGATTTCAACGATTTGTCCAAGTTCTTCACCAAATATTGGTGATTTCCGATCGGTTGTTTTCAAACACAAAAAAAATAAAAAATAAAATACTTGGTAGATTGAAGATTACGGTAGTTGATTATTGTTGATCTGTTTGAAATGTACTTGTTCCTCTATTTAAAAGCCATTTTCAAAATTGGTGTAACATTTTGGATTGGGTGAAATATGAATATTGAATCTAACTATAAATAAATGCAGAAGTAACTTTCAAACTGTCTTGATCAAAGATTCGTTTTTTAATTTTATAATATTTTAGCTTTAGGGCTGCGGGGTATATATTCTTTCTAATATAGTACTAATTAATATCTACAATAACTTAGATTGAAGTATTTGATTGAATTTGAAACTTAAAGCAATACCTTTGGCTTGGAGCCAAAAACAAAAGCAAAATCCACGAGAAAATGGGCTTTTTCATTTGCAAGAAAAAATAATTAGAATATTATAAAATAGTGATGAAACAAATGATATATCAAATAATACGCCTAAAAACCAACCTTCACAAAAAGACTACAAATAAGATTATTAATTAGTTCCAATTCCAATACAGTGCTAGCAGGTTGGGTGACTATGTTTTATAATCTGATTGCGTTTTAGATTTCAAAGATGTTGGGGGGTTTGGTACTTTGGTAGTAGCATTGGTCACATTTTTAAATACATTGTTTAACCTATTTTCTTATGTTAATTAAAAATTCAAATAAATTACATTAAATTATATTATGAGATTAATTTTTATACACTAAACAATTGTTATGTAAAACTTTTTATGCATGTTTTCATACCCCAATTTTTGACCTAAGATTATATAGTGGGGGTGCACATTTAGTTAATGGGGGTATGTATTTGTGTGAACGAAGTAGCGCTAGAAAAATATTATTTGGAAATGATAAATTAAATATTTAATTTGATCTTTTTTTAAAAGTGCTTTCTTTGTCCTCGAGTCTTGCTAAAATATTTTAGAATGCAATTTAGAATATTTTAGAACACAATTTGAAATATTCTGGTAGGCAATTTGATATATTTTAGTGTTTGATCTGAAATATTATTTTGATACTCAATAATATATATTTATGTGCTGAATAAACATATTTATGTACTGAATAATATATTTTTGTACTCAATATAATACTTTGGTGCTCAATTGAGTTATTTTTGTACTAGATCTGATTACTTGTACCCAAAGTTTCTCACTTATTAGTTATGAATTTTCTCTATAAATAGAGAGCTCAGATAGTGCATTCTGGACCCCGAAAATTCACAGTTGATGCTTCATGTTTTTTTTTCCTCTCTTCTCTCTTTCGACTTGTGTTGACGAGTCTTTCTTCTTTTTCTACTCCTTTCTGTCCCTTCGGTTTCAAGTGGTCTTCGTACCATACAGAGTAAGTTATTTTCTTTTGTTTTTGCATTTTTTTATTTATTTGTTAGTTTAACTTTATCACTCTACATTTTATTTATTTTTCCGCTTTTATATATTCAAAAAGAACAAAAACATTACAAATAACCAAAAATTCACAAAAATATTTTCCTAATAAACCTTGATTGATCCCATTTTTATTTTATTTTCTTAATCAAATTTCAATCAACTTAATTCTACTTTGATTTATTTTCTTTTAATATAAAAAAACACAAACAAATTCTTATTTGCCACTTGGCTTTTTCATTTTAAAACCTTTTTCAAAAACTAATAAAAAACACAAAACCAATCAAACGAAAATAGTGAGTCAAACGCTAATCAAATAGCCTTGATCTCCGAAAACCTAAAATGTCGACTTCACTGGGGACACCTCTAAGAGGGTTGAGCCTAACTTGGTTTTATTCAAATTATGTGCTATAACTTGCTTAAAAACAAAAAACAAAAGATGGAAATACGTGTATATATGTTCCTCTTTCTTCTTTCTCCTTTCTTAACGTGTGTGGTGAGATAAGTCCTAACCCGGACTTGAGAGAAACATAAGATTGGACGGTGGTATAATCATAGTCCCAGGCCAAACATAAGATTGGATGGTGGTATAATCATAGTCCCAGGCCAAGAGTACTCTTCGGTTTTGGCACATGTGATACAACCCCACTCAACGGAGGGATCTTGGATGCATGCGTTGTCAACGTGAGCACTCATGTTTGACATGTTGCTTTCAAGTGACCGTCGAAGTTGAGAACCTTTAGTTACCTTTAACCCATCTTGGCCTTTTAGGACGTAGTGCGGTGGCTAATCAGGAGTACTCTTGAATTGGTTGATACGCGATACTACACTCAAATGAGACATTACTGCGAATGTTATTGGACCGGGAGTACTCCCGTTGATCGACAATGTTCGAAAGTGGTCAGTGATTTTGGGGATCCAATAGAACCCGTGATACAGGTACATGTGAAACCATAGTCCCTACCATGTGGTGCACTCACCCTTGACTCCCACATCATGGACTTAACATCCATGTTTTCTCTGTTCTTTAGCATAATCATGCATACATGCATTCATTCATAAATTCTTTTTCTCATTAAATATCGAAGGACAAGATAAGTTCTTGTAAACATCAAAGGTATGGACCTTGCAAGAAAGAACAACAAAAAATAAAACTTCAAAAATCTAAATTAAGCTTTTGCTTTCGCAATATCTTTACAAATAAAACCATGGTCCTTACGATGTTCACAATTACTTCGATATGTCCTTCAATAAAAAAAAAATGTGTGTCTTTTTGCATAAACATCATGCATCGTCTTGCATTTCATGGTCTCAAATCCCAAGTCTCACACAAATCTTTTCCTCCATAAAAGGTCAGCCCGTTTAAAAAGTGGCCCGACGCACTCTCTACAAGTCTACTCGTACTCACTACACTCGGGCATTCGTAAAGAAAGAAGATGGACTTTCTCGAACAAGAAAATCAAGTACTACGGGGGAAAAATGAAACCATGCAAACTAGGATGGACGAAATGGCCGAACTGGTAAAGACACTGACGGCTGCACAAAATCAACTGCCACCACCACCTCCTCCCCGGGTCAGCACTCAAGCTGAGGCAGGTCCCTCTACTACTCTTGGATGGACAGTGTCTACCAATACTTCACAGCAAATTACACCAGAAGGACATCCTGGGGGCGTACCTCTTAGCCTTGGTGAAGTATTCCGTCCTTATGCCTTAGAAGCTCAAGTGTCTATTGTTCAAAATGCATTTTCTATTCCAACCGCGACCTACTCAGTGCCTCTGGTTCATGCTATTCCACAAAAGGAAGAACTTATCATCCCTTCAGGAAGTACAGGGGCCTATGACAAAATGATTGACTTACAGAAGAAGTATGATGAGATGTCCCGTGAAATGAAGGCTCTTCGTGGGAAAGAGATATTCGGGAAAGATGCTTATGATCTCTGCTTGGTACCAAATGTCTAGATACCCTACAAGTTCAAACTCCCAGACTTCGAAAAATACAAAGGGACTTCCTGTCCTAAAGAGCATCTAAGGATGTATATGAGAAAGATGTCCACATATGCCGGTGATCATCAGGTCCTTATCCATTACTTTCAAGACAGCTTAGCCGGTGCCGCACTGAAGTGGTACATAAATTTGGACCATACAGAAGTCCGAACTTTCAATGATCTGTGTGAAGCCTTTGTGCAACAATACAAATTCAATGTGAACATGGCTCCAGACCGAAGCGATCTCCAGGCTATGACCCAAAGAGACAAAGAAACATTCAAAGAGTATGCCCAACGATGGAGGGATGTTGCTGCCCAAGTCAGCCCGAGTATAGAAGAGAATGAGATGACCAGACTCTTCTTAAAAACTCTCAGTCAATTCTACTACGAGAAGATGGTCGGAAGTGTGCCAAGGGACTTCGCAGAGATGGTTGACGCGGGTGTACAGTTAGAAGAAGGAGTCCGAGAAGGACGGTTAGTAAGAGAAAGTGTACCTACCAGCAATGCAAAGAAATTCGGGAACAACTTTCCGAGAAAGAACGAACAAGAAGCAAGTATGACGGCCCATGAGAGGCCTCAACAAGAATATCCGGCTTATCAACATATTGCTGCAATCACTCCCGTTCCCAATGCCATTCAACAACCAGGTTATCAGCCACAATTCCAACAGTATCATCAGCAACAGTATCCTCAACAACAATATCCTCAACAACAGTATCCTCAGCAACAGTATCCTCGGCAACAACAAGTCTCAAGAAAACAATTTATCCCAATCCCTATGAAATACGGAGATTTGCTTCCACAGTTGTTAGAAAAGAATCTGGTCGAGACTAAAGCGCCTCCCCCGGTACCAACAAGATTGCCAGCATGGTATAGACCTGACCTTTTCTGTACTTTCCATCAAGGGGCACCTGGACATGATGTCGAACATTGTAACGCACTAAAGAAGGCAGTCCAGAACTTGATCCGGACCAACTGCTTGACCTTCTAAGACTCTAAACGTGCAAGTCGATCCGCCACCAGAACATAATACTTAGTGTTTGTGACATCTGAAGGGGCTAGCCGCAATCGGGTCTTTGCTGATGTTTTCTTCCACTACTCATCTGTTGAAATAATGTTTGTTTGTTGCTTTCCGCTTTTCAAAAATATCCTTTTGTTCTGCCCGAGACAAAAGTGAACTTGTGTAGGGCTTTTTGCTTTAAGTATTGTCATCATTAATAAAAATGTCGTTTTGATCACGACTTTGTTTTTATTTTGTGCTTTTTCTGGAAAATGGTAACACCAAAAAACCAAAAATCTTATCCAAATGTCTGTATACAGTTATTCATTTTCAAAAGTCAAACATAAATGCAGATTAAACATAAACAAGCCCGTTGAACACATTAACCCATATACTCTCTCTCAATTTTGAATTCCCTGTGTCCAAAGATGAATAAAAGAAGAATGAAGTGATTCCCGACAAGATCTCTCGCATACTAGGGCATCTTAGCCGTCAAAGCTGCAAACAAAATCAAGAAGATCGCCAAGAGAATGACAGTCACTTACAAAGACTATAATGAGATGGCACCGTTGCCTCACATGGGCATCGTGTTTCAATAAACATTTCAACAGGGGCAACCCCCCTCCTTACATCAGTATACGACATGAAGGACGGACTTCTCATGGAGATCAAAGCCCCGCCAACAGGGTATCGGCTGAAATCTCAAGATTGATTGAACTTACAATGCATGACGATCTGGTACAACTATATCAAAAGAAGTTGAAGCAAACTTCCAACAAGAAGGTTCGTCAGACTTTGTGCTCAAAAGGGCACTCTTTCCAACCTTACTCCAGGGGCAAGTGGACGCCTAACTATGAAGGCCCGTGTGCAATGACTTCTTACAACTACGAATGGTGACAAACTCACACGACCTATGAATGCCGGTGCAGTCAAGAAATACTCTGTCAAAAATAAAAGCTCGATAAATCGCAAACCTGAAAAAGGGACTTAGGCAAAAATGAGCGTCTCGGTGGACTGAAAACCCGAAAGGGCGGTCCAGGCAAAAATTAGAGACATTAACAAAAATGATTATCCTGATAGATTGAAAACCCGAAAGGGCGATCTATGCAAAAGTTAAGGATCATGACAAAGTAACTGCATCAGGTCAGGCACAATCCACTTGGGGCATCCAACTATCAAAAGATCTCCAATTCAAAGCACCTACAAATCAAAGACTCGGGACAGGGGCAATTCAAAGTTGTTGGGGAGAATAGCGGTTATCGTGTTCAATGTACCCTTCCCATTACATTTACCATTTTCCAAAATATTTCAAAGATCCGTGGAGCCATGCCATTGGCAGGTCAACACTCAATTAATCAAGTTTGAGCCCGTACCTATTTATTTGGAACTCTCATTTATTCAATTTACAAAATTTCTTCTATTTTTATGGCAATACTTGAAGCAAAAATTTTCAAAATACAAAACTTTTTTTACATCTTTTGAAAAATGTGAACAACAAACACGCTCTCTTTGAACTCGTGAGTAGGTGAAGCATACATCAACAGCCGCCTCGATAACCGTTACACTCCGGAAGGAAAACATGTCTAAGCACTATGAAGAGGACCTCTACTTTGAGCAAGATGCAGTCACAATCCAAAAACAAGAACAAAAAATGAAAGCTCGCTAAGTTGAAAACCTGAAAAGGCGACTTAGGCAATAGAGAGCGTCCCAGTGGACTGAAAACCCGAAAGGGCGGTCCAGGCAAAAATTAGGGGCATAAAAAAGGAATATACTCCCGGTGGACTGAAAACCCGAAAGGGCGGTCCAGGCAAAAGTTAGGGGTTTCAAAAAAACAAGAAAACCAAAAAACCAAAAAGGAGCGTGACTGCTGGGGCATACCAATGGATTGACACTCTATGCGAAATGGCGACTTCCAGACTTTTGGTCAACAATGGCATTTATCAGAACACTCTACGCCGGTTCACAAATGGCGACCTCTTCCCAACTTTTCGGTCAACAATGAGCCCTCCCCCAGGAAGCATCAGTTGTTATCTTGTGTCAGGTTTCACCCTGCAAATGGCTCGATTAGTTCATGATAGTATCATCTTCAAGGAAGTTTACCGAGTGTTTGTACTGCGATGTCAGTCTGCCTCCCATCTTACCTGTCTTGTCTCGTTTCGTCAAGTTCACCTATCACAATCCAGTCTACACACTCATACATTCATTCACACATTCATACATCCATGCATTATTACTTTCACTCACACACAACATATACACAACATTATTCAAACATGGTTGCATCAGTCACCCAAAGTCTTGTTTGGCAGCATCCTTTCGTTTCAAGTCCTTTACCGTTTCAAGCCGACAGTCCTAAACAATGGACCGCTTACATTTTTACTGCTTTCAAGCCGACAGTCCCAGACAACGGACCGCTTACATTTTTATCTGCTTTTAAGCCGACAGTCCCAAACAACGGACCACTTACATTTTTATCTGCTTTCATGTCGACAGTCCTAAACAATGGACCGCTTACATTTTTATCTGCTTTCAAGCCGACAGTCCCAGACAACGGACCGCTTACATTTTTACTGCTTTCAAGCCGACAGTCCTAAACAACGGACCGCTTACATTTTTACTGCTTTCAAGCCGACAGTCCCAGACAACAGACCGCTTACATTTTTACTGCTTTCAAGCCGACAGTCATAAACAACGGACCACTTAAGTTCACATTTTTTTTCTTGTTTCAAGTTGCTAGTCCTAAACAACGGACAGTCTCCACCTACTTGTCATTCTCACAAGTGTCTCCCCAGTGTGTCTGGTCTAGAGGCGTCATCAAAAGTTTTGTCTTCATTAAACCATTGTTCCAAATCAATACAATAATAGACAATCATTTCCCCAGTGAAACTACATTCCCCTAACAGAGTCATATCCCTTTCTATAAACAATTTCGGGCATCCTGTCGTTATCACTCGTCCCAGTCGAGTCATCCATGCCGTCTTGCATTCATAACTGTGTCAAAGGCATTCATTACTCATCCCAGTCGAGTCATCCATGTCGTCTTGCATTCATAACTGTGTCACATGCATTCATTACTCGTCCTTGTCGAGTCATCCATGCCGTCTTGCATTCATAACTAGGTCACATGCATTCATTACTCGTCCCAGTCGAGTCATCTATGCCGTCTTGCATTCATAATTGCGCCACATGCATTCACACAGTATCTTAGGGTCAAAAATAGGTGTACTTTGTATTTAAGTCTCTTCGGCCCGTCAAATCAAAGATTCCATCTTCAAATCTCCGGACGAAGAAACTTAAATAGGGGCATCTGTCATACCCCAATTTTTGACCTAAGATTATATAGTGGGGGTGCACATTTAGTTAATGGGGGTATGTATTTGTGTGAATGAAGTAGCGCTAGAAAAATATTATTTGGAAATGATAAATTAAATATTTAATTTGATCTTTTTTTAAAAGTGCTTTCTTTGTCCTCGAGTCTTGCTAAAATATTTTAGAATGCAATTTAGAATATTTTAGAACACAATTTGAAATATTCTGGTAGGCAATTTGATATATTTTAGTGTTTGATCTGAAATATTATTTTGATACTCAATAATATATATTTATGTGCTGAATAAACATTTTTTATGTACTGAATAATATATTTTTGTACTCAATATAATATTTTTTTGCTCAATCTGATATATTTTAGTGTTTGATCTGAAATATTATTTTGATACTCAATAATATATATTTATGTGCTGAATAAACATATTTATGTACTGAATAATATATTTTTGTACTCAATATAATACTTTGGTGCTCAATTGAGTTATTTTTGTACTAGATCTGATTACTTGTACCCAAAGTTTCTCACTTATTAGTTATGAATTTTCTCTATAAATAGAGAGCTCGGATAGTGCATTCTGGACCCCGAAAATTCACAGTTGATGCTTCATGTTTTTTTTTCCTCTCTTCTCTCTTTCGACTTGTGTTGACGAGTCTTTCTTCTTTTTCTACTCCTTTCTGTCCCTTCGGTTTCAAGTGGTCTTCGTACCATACAGAGTAAGTTATTTTCTTTTGTTTTTGCATTTTTTTATTTATTTGTTAGTTTAACTTTATCACTCTACATTTTATTTATTTTTCCGCTTTTATATATTCAAAAAGAACAAAAACATTACAAATAACCAAAAATTCACAAAAATATTTTCCTAATAAACCTTGATTTTCAAATCGAGTGATCCCATTTTTATTTTATTTTCTTAATCAAATTTCAATCAACTTAATTCTACTTTGATTTATTTTCTTTTAATATAAAAAAACACAAACAAATTCTTATTTGCCACTTGGCTTTTTCATTTTAAAACCTTTTTCAAAAACTAATAAAAAACACAAAACCAATCAAACGAAATTTCTACCCCGAACTACGAGGTTTTGATCCCTCACGGGTACGTAGGCAAAGGACATCCGTCCTCTCAAATCAATAAAAATGTAGATAATATGCATCTCTTTTTCTTTTTCTTTCAATCACTTTAAATCTATTTTTTTCAAAAAAGCAAGCAAGTTTATAGCACAAAAATTAAATAAAACCAATAGGTTCTCGTAGAGTACTACGAACATAAAGGGTGCTAATACATTCCCTTTATGTAACCAACCCCCGAGCCCTAAATCTTTTTTTAAAGTGGTATTTGAACTTTTTTCCACTTTCTTTTGAAAAATTAAATGTTCAGTCGTGAAATAAAATAGTGAGTCAAACGCTAATCAAATAGCCTTGATTTCCGAAAAATGACGCGACACATGTAATGAAATGACATCATAGTTTTGACTTTCTTAGATTAATTATAAGACTATCTTCATGAAAATCTAAATGATGTGTTAATAAGGTTTAATTCAATTAACAATATCATATATAGCCTCCAGTCACTATTATAAACAAAAATCTACATTTTAGATTTATTCAATTAATGATGTATGTGGTCTTTATTGTAGATAACTTACATCATTTATTAAATGAATCTAGAATATAGATTTTTACTTATATTAATAACCGAATGGTGTATTATTTGGACTTTAGACTGATGAATATCTTCTTCGGGTTCATACCTAAAAATTTACAACTATGCGTGAATTTTAGATGATATTGTCATTTTATCTATAATTAAAAAAAGTCAAAAAGATGTGATTTAATTAGATATATATTTTTTTTGTCGAATAGTCTTGTGGCATAAGCTTAAACATTCAAAACAAGTAAGTTTTTATGAAAAGTTATATAATTATTATTGAGTAAATAGATAATTAACCCCCCCCCCCCCCCCCCCCCCCGAAATTGTAAGTTTCGTCAATTACCCCCGTGACATTAACCAAACTTCAATTACCCCTCTGAAATTGCACAACGTTAATCAACTTACCCCTTCTGTCAAATTATTTTGTTAGTCAATATCACGTTTTGCAAATATCCCTCTGAACTTTTGCACATATGTGCAAAATGTCCCCCGAACTTGAAAATTTATATTTTTTTTTCTTATACTTGACTCAAAAGATATTAAATGCAAACAATTAACAGTTATCTTTAATGAAAAATATTTTGGAATCTCCACTTGATTCTTCATCTATGTTATATGGACTATTTGGTTGTCTCTTTAGATTATGTTTGAAACTGAATAGTTGTTTCAGCACCTATGCTTTTCTATTTCATTCCTATGCGTCAATATTGTCATGATCTACTTAATAGGCTCAACTTGAGTCCCTTCACATTTACTTACCTACTACTTCTTTTTTGTTGCAAAGGCAAAATATATTTATACTATTAAAACCACATCCAAGCACAAGATGTGCAAGAATGAAACAAGAATATAAGCATGCATAAATTGTTTAGCTATCCATAAACAACAACAATGAGACACAAGAAAACTCCCAAAACCCAACAATATGTGAAATGAATTTCTAATTTTGCTGACAAACCAATGCATATCCAATTTCAATTCCAATCAAATTAGTGGACAATGTCACATGGTAATGAATTATATTGCTGAATGATAATAGTGTATATTGTCACTTGATATAATTTTCATAATCGGATAAGTATTGCAGACTAAAACCATTAGACAATGTCATCTAATCATTGGTTAAAAAAAGTCGTCTAATCTACTTATAAAACAAAGCATATCAATATAATATGTAGCTAAGCTGAAAAATGTTATAATTATACTTTTTTTTACAAGGATATCAACCACTATGTTAATTGTAACAAAAAAAACAACTAGATTAATTGTTTGCCTTTAATATCTTTTGAGTCAAGTATAAGAAAAAATATATATAAATTTTCAAGTTCGGGAAACATTTTGCACATAAGTGCAAAACTTCTAGGGGTATTTGCAAAACGTGATGTTGACTAACAGAAGAATTTGACGGATGAGGTAAATTGATCGACGTTGTGCAATTTCAAGGGGATATTAAAGTTTTGTTAGCATCAGGGGGTAATTGACGAAACTTAAAATTTCATAGAGGTAATTGCATATTCACTCAATTATTATTTGATCAAAAGTAACATTTTACATAACAAAATTTCTATTTATAGATTTCTTAACTATTGCTCTGAGAGCACTAATTAACAAGATCCTTAGTTAAATAAAGATAAATTATTTTTGGGTCTTACTAACCATAGCCTTCAGGGCAATGGGCAATGGTTAGCATTTTCCATTGCTATTTTTTAATAAAATTCTTATAGGTACTAATGGTTTGCATTGGGGTGTTTGGACTTTGGAAGTTGGACTTTGTGGTTTGCCAAGTTGTGCAGCAATATAATCAGCTTTTTACAAGCCAGCTTATTATTTGACTTTAACTTATGACCTCAGCTTATGGGTCCCACCATAAACTTGGACAAAGAAACACAAATTCTTAAAAAATGTTACCAAAATCAGAAAATAGATTTTAATAACACCAACAAATTTGGTTTTTGTGAGAGTCAATGTCTCTGTCTCTTCTCCCTAGTTGCTTGCTGTTAATCTGAAGGTTCGTTTTTCCAAAAATAAGAGATTTTCGTTGAACAAAGAGAGAGAAAGTGTGTGTAGAATTGAAATTGAAATTTTTCTCCTTTTTCTTTTTCTTTCTTCTTTTTCCTTTGGATTTTAAATTTGTAAGAAAGAAGAAATTCGTACAGTGAAGATATCATTCATACCGGTGTGTCTTTCTTGTGGGGCTCGTTGCTTTTATTAGAGAGAGAGAGAGAGAAAGAGTTAGAGAGAGAGAGAGAGTGAAGAGAGTCTTTCTTCTTCTTCTTTGATGTTTTTTTTTTGAGTTGTATTTGGCCACTGATTTTGTGGTTTAAGGTTTCCGTTACTGTTGTTTGATTCTTCTGCTTCATACCCATTTCTCAAAATTCAATCTTTTTCTTGTTTTTGGTTGAGTTTCATGAACCTGTGAGTTATTTAGCAAATTTTGGGATCTGGGTTCTCTAGGGTTTGAAGAGTTTGACTTTCTCTCTCCTTGAAATTAGGTGTTGAAGAAACATATTCTGTGTGCTAGAGGAAACAAAACAAATTTAACCTTTTTGTTTATCCTTGTTGGTTTTTAACATGGAAAAATGTTGTTGAGGTGAGTCACTTGTTTTTTTGGTTGTCTTTAAGATTCTAGATTCGTTATATTCTAGTAGCTTTCATTTGCTTTTGGGTGAACCTTAATGTTTGGTTCTTATTTATTGCATTGCAGATTGATGGGGTAAACTCTTTTGTTTTGTGTGTTGGTTGAATTGTCACAATAAGGCTCTGATTGATTTGCGTGAGTATAAGAGGAAGCTATAATGCATCTCTCACTATGGAAGCCTATTTCTCACTGTGCTTCTCTGTTCTTGGACAAGAAGGGTAGGAGGAAAGGTGAATCGAAGGCTGACCTAAAAAGAAACCCGTCAATGCTCCGGAAGCTGCAAGAAAACAGGCTGAGGGAAGCTCTTGAAGAAGCTTCCGAAGATGGAGTACTCTCTAAATCGCAGGATATGGAACCTGACAATGTTGGGAACCAGGATGCCAGCATTGGGAGATCCAGATCGCTGGCCAGGCTGAATGCGCAGCGTGAGTTTCTTCGCGCCACTGCCCTTGCAGCTGAGCGCACTTTTGAATCCGAGGAAGATATTCTCAGCCTTGAAGAAGCATTTTCCATGTTCCTCACAATGTATCCCAAGTATCTGTCCTCAGAGAAAGTTGATCAGTTGAGGTCTGATGAATATTCTCATTTGCCACCAAAGGTATGCCTTGATTATTGTGGATTCGGTCTCTTCTCTTTTATTCAGACCCTTCACTATTGGGAGTCTTGTACATTTAGCTTGTCTGAGATAACTGCAAATTTGAGTAACCATGCACTTTATGGTGGTGCTGAAAGAGGAACTGTTGAACATGATATAAAGGCCAAAATTATGGACTATCTAAATATTCCTGAGAATGAATATGGCCTTGTTTTTACTGTTAGCAGAGGGTCGGCTTTTAAATTGCTGGCTGAATCGTATCCCTTCCAAACGAACAAAAAACTGTTGACAATGTTCGATCATGACAGCCAGTCTGTTAATTGGATGGCTCAGTGTGCTAGGAATAAAGGTGCCAAAGTGCACAGTGCATGGTTTAAATGGCCAACTCTCAAACTTTGCTCGACTGATTTGAGAAAACAAATTTCCAATAAGAAGAAGAGGAAGAAGGATTCAGCTACTGGTCTTTTTGTATTCCCAGTTCAGTCTAGAGTAACCGGGGCTAAGTATTCGTACCAGTGGATGGCGTTGGCACAGCAAAACAACTGGCATGTCTTGCTTGATGCTGGGTCATTGGGCCCCAAGGACATGGATTCGCTTGGCTTGTCCCTTTTCAGGCCAGATTTCATAATTACATCGTTTTACAGGGTATTTGGGTATGATCCCACAGGCTTTGGTTGTCTACTTATCAAGAAATCGGTGATGGCAAGCCTTCAAAATCAGTCCGGGAGTACTGGGTCAGGAATGGTGAAGATTACCCCCGAGTTTCCAGTGTATTTGAGCGACTCTGTGGATGGTTTGGACAGACTGGCTGGGACTGAAGACGATGAATTCGATGGGGTTGGTGATAAGACTTTTGAACCTCACCATCAGGGATCACAGTTGCCTGCCTTCTCGGGTGCATACACGTCTGCACAAGTCAGAGATGTATTTGATACTGAGATGGATCATGACAGCTCTGAAAGAGATGGAACTAGCACTATATTTGAAGAAACTGGAAGTATATCCGTTGGAGAAGTGATAAAGAGCCCTGTCTTCAGTGAAGACGAGTCATCTGACAACTCATTTTGGATAGATCTGGGTCAGAGTCCAATGGGGTCAGACTATGCAGGTCAATCAAATAAACAAAAGATAGCTTCTCCCCTGCCATCATTCTGGTTCAATGGGAGGAAGAATCAGAAGCAACAGTCCCCAAAGCCTTCTTCCAAAATGTATGGCAGTCCTATGTATGATGACAGAGAGGTTAACCTAGGTTCTCATGATGATCACCGTGTTCTATCATTTGATGCTGCTGTCCTAATGTCACAGGAACTAGATCGTGTCAAAGAGGTCCCTGAAGAAGAGTCTGTTGAAGAAGTTCATCATTATTCGTTTAATGGAAATGGATCTGATCGTCCGCAGGTCAGTGAGATAATGGAAGAACCTGGAACCAGTGAAGCAGGTCAGAATGGATCTGTTGCTGCGAGAGGGTCTTGGCTCAATGATTCAGCTTCTCTTGCTCGACATCAAAGCTTGGAAAATGGCTCCACCTCTGGAATTTGTTCTGATATAAAAGAGAGTGCTATAAGAAGGGAAACTGAAGGTGAGTTTAGGCTGTTGGGTCGGAGAGAAGGGAATCGATTTGGTGGTAGTAGGTTAATTGGTTTGGAAGAGGACGAGCACAATGGCAGAGGAAGAAGAGTGTCGTTTAGCATGGAGGACATTCATAAAGAGCACCTAAGAGAGACCTTGGAGACGGGGGACATATCTGCAACTAGCTTAGATGATGAAGAAGTCAGTAGTGATGGAGAATATGGTGATGCACAGGAATGGGGCAGGAGGGAACCGGAGATAGTATGTCGAAATATCGATCATGTTGATATGCTTGGTCTCAATAAAACTACGCTTAGACTTCGGTTTTTGATAAACTGGCTTGTTACTTCACTACTGCAACTGAAGTTATCTGCTTCTGATGAGGATGTAAAAGTAAACCTCGTTCATATCTATGGCCCAAAAATAAAATATGAAAGAGGTGCAGCCGTGGCTTTCAACCTCAGGGACAGAAGCAGGGGACTAATCAATCCTGAGATTGTTCAAAAGCTTGCTGAAAAAGAAGGAATTTCCCTTGGCGTTGGTATTCTTAGTCATATAAAGATTCTTGATAGCTCAAGACAGCGGCGGGTATCTCTGAATCTTGAAGATACAACGCTTTGTAGGCCCATGGAGGGCGGTCGGCGTGATGGAAAAGGAAGCTATGTAAGGCTTGAAGTCGTCACAGCTTCATTGGGATTTCTTACTAATTTTGAGGATGTATATAAACTGTGGGCTTTTGTGGCAAAGTTTCTTAACCCAACATTTATCATAGAAGGTGGTCTTCCTACTGTTCAAGAAGGCTCTGAGACATGAAATGGCAAAGTGGCTTTTGATTTTATTCAATTTTGGAAACTGAACATGAAAGATTATCTGTGTTATGTTTCTAAATGACGCAGCAGCAAAAAGCTACAGGAAGATTAGATTGGTGGTAATTT
Organism: Medicago arabica; assembly: GCA_946800305.1. NCBI lineage: Eukaryota > Viridiplantae > Streptophyta > Magnoliopsida > Fabales > Fabaceae > Medicago > Medicago arabica. The sequence continues at coordinate 43,011,713 of OX326968.1, read as the reverse complement.
TGTATTCCAATGGATATACAGATTTATATATCTGCATGAAGGCCAGGGGTTGGTTTGTTAGTTTCTGTTTCTTGTTGCTTACATTTTTTTCATTTTCCTCTTATTTTTTGAGCTGCTTGTAGAGTTGGCATTAGAGATTTGTTACAATATTGGGAAGTCATAGTGTACTTTGAAGCAAAACTGTATGGGTAGAAGTTCTACTTATGAATAGAAAAGGATTTCCAACTTTTGTAAAAAGGTAGTACTATTCATTTTCATGCTATAGTTTATAGTTTATTACACATTCAATGGTGGATGCTGCTTTCTTTGTTGACTTAAACTTTGTTCCTAAATAAATGATTAGTAACTAAAACTTAAATATGAGAAATTTGACTGAATTGAGACCAGAATCTGATTATGAGCAGAATGTGCCTCAGTCTTATTATATTTATCTTTAATGTTTCTTTGTTCCTGCTAGTTAAACTTGTACGGTATAATTGTGAAAACTATTACTGATAGTTACAGTAATATAGAAGTAAATGATTAATTCAGTTTAATAATTGATTAATCAATAATATATGCTACCCTACAACAGTACTGTTTGGTTTGAAGGACAGTGTGTAGGCTAGTGCTATCCCCACGTTAAGCATTTTACTTTAAACGAATTGTACTATTGTTTATAAAGGGTTAGCAATGATTGTTGGACCACCCCCACTACGTTTTGCTTCACAAAGGAACTATTATTGTAGGGGATTTTATTATGTTTTGTCTATCCAGCTGTTGACTAATGACTTGAGCTATATGCTTTGCCAATGTAAAGAAACAAAAATGTCAGCTTTTGCATGAATTGGGCGTGCACTGAGATATGCAAATTAGTAGATAATTATGCTGATGATATGATATTGCAATTTGGGATGGAAGATTTTGTGAAATCTGTTGAAAACTTACTTTGGCCACATGCCCACTTCCATGATTTGGAGATCATGAATATTGTCACACTTTTTAGGAACCATCGTGCATTTAAGAAAAAAAAATTGCCAACCCAAACAATATATAGACATAAAAAAACACAAATTTTGTGATGTTTGAAAGTATATTTCTACACAATTTATCCCTTTTTTTTTTTGAGCAAACAATTTATCCCATCTAGAAGTACACTTTCGAAAACATGTGATGTTTTAAGAAAAAATGGGTGAAAAATAGTGTCATGCATTTATTAGAAAAATAATCTCGGTGATATTTAACTAACTATGCCCAAACAAGTTTCAAACAGACATTGTATCAGCTGCATTTATTAGAAAGACCTTAAAAATAGTTACAATTATTATGCAGTGTGGAGCATCATAAGTTATTTTACCTTTGATGATTTGGTGAAAAATGTATTCAGTGTTCAAAGTTTGAAATTGAAACTCGATCTGCCTGAGGCTTACTGCACAAGGAACTTGAATTCAAGATTATAACAGATAACTTGAAGTAGCCATTGTCTTTATCATACACAGTATTTGCAAGAAACTGATGGTTGTGCATAATCTCATAATTCCCTTTAGCAAAGTTTGGGAAAACAGCTTTTAGCATCCCCCAAACGAGTCCATCGAACCTGAACTTCTCGTCGATATCACCTGACTAATTTTCAATAAGCACTCCAATGTAAACACAATTAAGGGAGGAAGAATAGCATTCCATTAAAATGCTTTACCTCCAAATCTCTCTGCCTTTTGTGATTATGGTCAAACAGCTCAAATGTCTTTCATGTAGTAAAACCAAAGCTGGCGGGACGATACTTATACGCGATATTATGGGAGGGAAAAAAACATCTTACTATCTGTAAGCATCAGGTTATTTTATTTACAATTAATATATGATATTACTTATATTATAACAGTATTTTTATTACTACATCTTTTAAATGTATTGTATTTGTAGTTACTTCATAAAATTAATTTCTACAATCGCGCACATAGTGTGATTTAAAGAAAAGTCTATTTGCAACATATTGCAGGCTGAATCCCTAGCTGACACGGCGAAATATAAGCATGGATATATTACATTACAGTGTGAAAAAAATGAATTTGAACGCTACACTGTGATCTCTGTGGCACAAGGTGTGCCGCCAAATCGTGTCAAGGGCATATTACAACTCGATAGCCGGTGGGAAGAATGTGCTTCCGCGTCACTACTCCTAGTTGACATATATGTACATGAACATAATCCAAGTCACACACGAGACTTCGATATTTATAACACTAGCAGACTAGCTTGAACTAGCAATCAATAGAGAAAGAACTCTCTTCAATGCTATGCATCGAGTCATCACTTAGGCTAAAGTTTGGTTTCTCCTCGTTCCACTTCAAAATCTCCTTTCCATATTTAAGTGATGCATCAACACTATCAGGTTCCAGCCCCTTCACCAAGGACACATACAAGTTTTGCCCTGTAAGAGATGAATAAAGCCTCTTAAACTTAACTGCTATGTAATGGGAAGCAAGCTGACTTAGGGAGGGGTTATTGTTAATGCTGTTATTGTTGCTTCCGGGGCGATTATGGCTAATTACTGGATGGAAATCAGAGAACCAGTCACACTGAGTCAGTGGAGCATGTTCTATTTTCTGCTCAAACTCGTCTAATTTGTTTAAAATCAACAGGAAGTCCATTTTCTCAAAAGTTGGATGAGCAACAATGGTTTCAAAAAGTTTCCTGCTCAATATCATCTTGTTTGTGACACAACCATTTCCGTCGGTAGAAAACTGATTATAGTCACTCAAGGAAACACAGAAGATGACCAATCCAACATCCTCAAACATTTCTAGCCACTTGCAATTATCTCCTAGCCCTCTTGCATGTATTGTAATTAGCTCATACCTGTGAACCAACCAAAGAGATCAAAGCTACAGATCAGAAACAGTTTATAGCAGCTCTTCTAAAGGTCTGCGCTCCCAAACAGATATATATTTACACAGCCATAAGTTTGTTTCTTAGCACAGAATTTTCTCATTTGACTGAAATTCATGAAAAATCAGCACATTGCCATATTTTTATGACATAATTGTTATTTACATTTTAAAATAAGTATTCAAATCATTTGAACATAAATAAATGAATTTGATTGTATCTATCTACATGGAACAGAGGCAAACTTTTATATAGCAAACCCGACTCAAATTGCAGTTTGATAACAACTGGTGACTACAAAAATGAATTTAAAGCATCAACTGATGCGAAAGCCAAAGCTAGTTTAAAGAAAGGTAGAGACTAAATTGCACATGAGTCTAAGTAAAGCTAGTCCATCTCACTCTACCGTGCCTAATATTACACCATCTATATCCGAGCCAAAAGATTTTCTTAGGTAATAAGTGTTATATATAGATCACATAAAATTATGTATTTCGAGTGCATGCACTTCACTGGAAGGAGCCTCCACTATGTTAAACACAAGAACAGAGAAAATTTGAGCTACATAATATTATTCTATGAGAATTGGATAATGAATTTAATCGATTTCTCCATTTTAAATTTTGAGGTTTAGGCTTTCTAAAAAAACATAAAACTCAGGTAAGCGCCCTGCTGTTCTCTGTGGTTTCTCTGGCTGAAAAGGAATGCTAGAACTTTCAAGGGTACTTTGTCATGACAAATTGGATATGGTAACTTTATTGGCTAGTGTGGACTGATCAGAGGTTTTTATTTGTTAGACAAGCAAAGAGATTGGCATGCCTTGTTACTTGATTCCATGTCTTACTTAGTTTTTAGACTTTTCATCAACTTCATAGGCACCTAACCTTAATAATCCCTACAATTGATACCGATGTTTTAAAAACCAAACTGGTTAGCTCAACCAAGAATAGGCAACTTCTTCCAGTAGTATTGCAGTCTGGTTGAACTGAACTGAACCAACTGCAATTGGTTCAACCAATTTTTATTTTAAAAAAAATTAAATAATTATTTAACTTTATTATTTTATTTATTTCTTTGTTATCCGGTTCAAACGTGATTGAACCATGACTCGAAGGTTCCACAAGTTCATTATCCTGTCCGATTTTAAAACAATAGTTGGTACCATTCTTGCCTTACAAGTTACGATCTTTGGTATTTTCCAGAAGTGTTGTTGTTTCTCAAGAGAAAGTATAACTAATTATGCAGCAATTGTGTTAATTAGGGGCAGAATTATCCAGAATATTTCTGACATATAACAAGGCTCAAATACTTTTTCTTACCTAGCTAAAGAATCATGTAGATAATCAGTGTCGCCAGTTTCCTCAGGAGCTGATTGAGGAAATGAAAACTCTACACTAGCCAGTCCATTGGATGAAGTAACTCCCTCAGCATAAAGGATATCTAAATCCGAGGGTTCATAGTCAGTCGTCAGTATCTGAACAGCCTACACAAACAATTATAATGTTAGATTCTCGATCTCAAAGCCATTGACCTAGATATTTTTATCAAGAGAAAATAAATAGAAAGGAAACATATAAGAAAATAAGGGCATAACAAGGTACAAATGTTTGCACAAATAATCCTAATGAAGCTTAATGCTCAACAGATGCATATAAGGTAGCCTGAAGTTTATAAAGTTTGACAGATTAGTTCGTGTATTGTGTTTCGTACATATAATAAAATAAAGATTTGATTATACTGCTCAATAATAATCCCATTATCTTTGATAATCACAAATTCATCTATATATTCCTTAATTTTTCCACCAGTGACCATCTTACACCCACCCAAAAATAAATATGTCAGTCCTCAGTTCAAAGGTCGTATTCTATTCAGTTAACAAGCAGCAAAATATACAGATTAAACTATTGACAAAAAATAAGTCCAAGATATAATAATAATCCTATACCCGCTCTAAGAAATAACTGGCAACACTGGGTAGCATTTCAATTTCGTTTCTTCTCTCATAGGTCGCTTTAATGGCTGAATCATTCCATAACTCCTCAACCAATGGTGTATATTCACGGGTAGCGGCTGGAAAGATAGCATCAAGCTTGCCAGAAACCATTGTTTTCAGCAGCCAATCAGAAAATGCTTTCAGTCTTGTTCCAATGGAATAAATTGTCTTGTCACCAAGTTTTGGACTGGTTCCTGTAGCAAAATGCCAATCAACATTTTTTTTTCTTTTTTTGGTAGAATGCATATCAAGATATTTAAAGTCTGCAGAAAAATAAACCTTTCTGCTATGTGGACATAATTGTCAAATATATTCTAATCAGTCAAAACTCAATAAAAAATTAGCACTTTTTAATGGGAGTGGAAAGGAGGGAAAAACATTAAATATAAACCTGTAGTATTAAGTAAAGATTTGCTTTTCTTTAAATTCCGGAGACTTTCTTCTTCAAAGCGCTCACGGCCCTCAAGGAGTATGCCAAGATATGCATAGACATTGGTCTGAATGGTCAATTTTATATTTCCACGTTCATCTTCTGAGAAGGGGATGCTTTTGTAAAGAATTTTGGCCTGACAAAAGCATTTACAATTCGATTAATAGGTTAACATGCTTTTGTTGATTTCTTAGCTTTTAGTAACAACAAACATGTTGACACAGAAGAGCACAGCATATTTAGTTATTGACTGCAATACTCAATTTTTTCCAGGGAAGAGGGTTGGAGTTTAAAAGATTATTTGAACAGTTTCAGATTTCAGAAGCCAGTTCATGCATCGTATGTAACAGCACATTGATAAGTCTTAAATATCTTAAAACACTTGATAGTTTGAAATCAACAATGCTTCTTCAAGTGCCTGTGTGTAATATGTCCAGCTATGATGTTAGTTAAACAAGGATAACATGACTGCGCATCCAATCCAAGATTGACAGTACACATGATTGTGTATCCACAAAATATTATGACCGACTAGATCGTACTCCTTATGACTGACTACTCCCAGAAGCTTTTCCCATGTTAGCTTGTTTGAGTGACTTAAGAATGAAAGTTTTGATGAACACAAGCTTTTGAACATATATTCTCCAATGCAATTTTTCTTGACTAAAAGAAAGTTCCAAGCATAAAACAATAAGCAGACAGAAATAGCAAATCCAAATAAAAAATCACCTGCTTAAAAATAGTGCTTGTCCCAGAACCACTATAACCAACTAAGAGGAGTTTGTGAACTATTCCATGCTCGATGTAATCAGGAACCGTTTTGGTAACCACATTTGAGGATAGAAACCCACATGAAGTTGAATATCTAGAAGGAACTGGCAGGGAAAGGAAGGCGCATACAAGCTTCGTTCCAGCCTAACAAGGAAAACAAGTGTTTAAGATTGCAAAATTGGAAATAGTAAAACAATGAGACAAATTTCCAAAAAAATGTTACCTTTCCCCATATATATCCTCTGGTATTTTTCTGTCCCTCTTCTTGGTATGAACCATCTTCATTGACCCAAAAATGTGGGTTACCGGCACACTGAACTCCCGCCAACTGTTCAACCAAAACAAGATCCTTTCAACAACATTTTTTGATTAAATAACAAAAGAACATTAATGATCAAGACAGAGCCTATAATTTTCTGAGTATTCGCATATATTGAGTTTTCAACCTGCAACATCCGAAGCTCTACTTTGGTTATTTCTCGACCATTGATGAAAACCTGAGTGTTTCCATTGCTAGCATCCTGTGTGATGGGTCCTCCAACATTCAGATGAGGAGTAATAATACTACAAGGCTTCTGTCCTTCCTAAAAAAGTACAGCACCCCAAGTAAAACTCAATATTTAAAACAACAGACAAATAAATTTGGATAAACAACTTAATTAAGTGCTTATCATATAGGCTATGAAGCACCGACATAGACACGCACACTGGACACAACACTGACACTAACACATCGACATCGACACTAATAATACTTTAAAAAGTAGAATATAACCATACATGTCAGTGTCGGACAATGACATGTGTCGGACATTAGATACACCTTCAATCTCAAGTGGCAATGTTACATAGCATATAAGTTTTTTTTTTCTTTTGTGTGTGAATATATCTTAGAGGTTATATATATATATATATATATATATATATATATATATATATATATATATATATATATTATAATCTACTTCTATAGTAGAAAATAAAATAAAATTGTTTTGATTTAAGCTATAAGCTGTATTTATAAGTTATCCTAGAAAACATAAGTTGGAAACAACTTATGACATTTTCATAAGTTGTTTTCATAAACTCTCTAAACAATCTCAAAGTGCTTACACTAGTAGATAAGCTAAAATAAGTCAATCCAAAGGATGCTAAATACTGATGCATTAAGAAAATATTATCAAAAAACTTAAAAAAAGGAAAGAAAGCTACCTTCCCCCAAAATCCAGAAACTTTATCATACCAATAATTCCCAGGCTTCAACTTCTTAGGAGGATTAGCACAATTTTGCAATGTAACCAATTCCTCAAAAGAAAGACTCTTTCCATTAACACAAACATAATTAGGAGGAAGCTGATTCACTTCACAAAATCTCTCAGCCTTCATCACCTGTCTAACCTCCAATCTATTAAGCAATCTTCTAAGCAACCTAGAACACTTCCCCAAACTACCCCTTTTCGACTCATCAATTGAATATCCAATACAACCAACACATTTTCTTCCTTCTGGCATTGATCCCATTGCTCTCAGCACGCAATTCGCGCAATACTTTGCATCGCAAACTAGACAAGTTTCTTTCTCTGTTAACCTGTTACCTTTCAAACAACGGTAACACTTCCCCTTTGTAGTGGATTCTCTGCGAACCGGTGGAGACTCCACCAGTTCGCAGTCATAGTCTTCGATGAAATTTTTAAACATTGAAGATTCGTGTGAATGTTTGCTGCTTAACTCGCTTGATGACTCTGAAACATCGTTGCTTTCATCAGCTCCATCTTCAAATGCGATCACTGACGTCGGAGAAACTGTTATTCTACCGGAACAGTTACTCCGGTCAAATGTGATCGTTGGAGACGGTAATGATGGAGTGTATGAGGAAGGAAGCTCTGAAACCGCCGTAGAAACTGAAGTTCCGGTGTACTCGGCCGCAATGGAGTACTTCATTTCTTCGGCGGAGTTAGTTTCTGGCGAATGAGAATTTGAAAAGTAAAGAATGAAAAAGTGAAAGTTTAGTTCAAGTTTCGGTGGCAAAACGTAGATATTGAATTTTGAAAATAAAGTGAAGAGTTATGTTATGTTATCTTTCTAATTTTGTTGTCTTAAAGAATAAAGGGAGTTTTATTTTTTGACTAAATAAGAAAGGTGGTGGAGTGTGATATTCTTCTTTTATGTTCAAATTTTAAACTAAGTAAAAGAGAGCATTAACGATGTGAATGTAGTTTTGAAATGAAGGTTATAAAAAAACGAAAAAGTGTGTGTACTAAGCAAAGAGAATCTTTTCTTTATTGTTTTTGTGTTAGGTGTAGGGTAGGAGGTTGGAGACAAGTTTGTGAATGTACTAATTGGTATTGAATATACCAAGTTTTGGGGTCTGGTTGCAATGGATCAATGTGTATAGGACGAAGAACTGAGGAAGGACCACCACACCTGACACCAGCGTTTGAGGGAGAAGGACGCATGAAGGATCATAATGGTAGAATCCCAACTCCACGGGCTTTGCATGAAGTTTATCAATGGTGTGTCTGCCAACCTGCTGGTACACTTCACTTTAGCCCCACTAACAATAAGACCTAACAAAGGCTTAAATGAATTTTTTATCCTCTATTTAAAAAAAAAAGTTGAAATTTTGATATCCTAGTTAAAACATTGGATTTTTGTCCTCTTATTTTATTTTTTTCTTCTTCTCAATTTTGATATCTCATATCATTTTTGAGTTATTTTTATGAAATATACGATCTACAATATAAACAAATAAAACTTTTTTCATTCACAAATATAAGTGGCAATTTTCAGGATTAATTTACATTAACGTTAGGTTAATCAAACAATTCAAATATGTGTTACAGTTAAATATGCCTCATGTGACTTTGAAGAGCCTGTAAATATGCCTCTAAACACTGTTATCATGTGTTCACTCATTCATTTTACTAAAATTTATAGCTCTCATCAACATTTAATTATAAGAGCAATTTTTGAAAGAAAAAAATAGAGAAATTATCTCATTAATAGCTTCTATTTTTATTTAAATGATTGTTTAATTTAATCGTCTTTAATTGTGGTAATAACTTCTTTTAATTTTGTATGTTTAAAATTTAGCCTTTTTTTTCTTTTCAAAATAAAAATAATTTTTTTGGTTTAAATATGTAAAAGGTCCATGTAAGTTCGCGTGTTTTTGGTTTTCATCCCTGTATCTTTTTTTGTTCTAAAACAAACTTGTAAGTTAATAACTTTTTTATTTTCGTCTCTCCAGTCAACTTCCGTTACAAAAACGACCAAGTGTTTAACGGCGGCTGACATGGCGAAAGATGACGTGGCAAAAATCGCTTATGTGTCGTGACATATGATACCTAACTATATTACAGGGACCGAAACAAAACAAAAAAAGGTACAGGGGGATGAAATTTAAAAAACATAAACATCAAATTTTGAAATTTAAAAACAAGATATTTCATCTTCTTCATGCCTCTTTTCTTTCTTCTTCATCTCTCTGCCAATTTCTTTTCATTCCATTGTTAATTCATCTTCATGCTTCTGGTGAAATTCCTATGGTAATAGGAACTCGGCAAGGATGGTTTTGTTCTTGTGGAATCTTGACAAGGTAATGTTTTTTTTGTGATCATCAAGTTCTGCATTTACTAATTCATTGACAGAAATTTAGCTAGAGCAAAACTACCAACTCTTGGATTCATATGTTGTTTAAGAGTCACAGCTGAAGAGATAATGTTTATGTGAATCATTTGTTCATCTCATTCATGTAGATGGACAACAACATAAGCAAGTGATTTCACCATGGTTTACCTATGATGCAATTCAAGTACCCAACATCGATATATGTTCCCAATACCAGGTTCTTGTGCATTCTAGCATCACGTAAAAACAAAAACAAAGAATGATTTAATATCATTCCACACCTTAACAGTTATGCAATGTTCAAACATGCTTGAAGACATACAATGTGGAAACCTCTGGTATTAAACCATATCAAACCTTAACCAAGTGAAAACTATAACAAACTTTAACTATTCACTAATCAATAATCATCAGAGTTTTGCATTTGCTTACAAAAATAAAGCTAAGCAAAGACAACACTAAAAATACCAAGTGAGAAAATATAAAATTGTTGGGACTTGGATATTATGTGCTTATACATACTCTCAAGCTCATTCAAATGATCCTTAAGATCATTAATTCCTTTCTAATGGTTATTCTCAACATGCAAATTTGTGGCCTTCGTAATTGCAGTATCAATCTTTCTGTTTTCTTGTGAAGAAAGCTTTAAATTAATTTCCTTTTTCTTCAGCCCATTTCTCACTTGATAAAAACAGAGGTCCAGTGCATTGATTGCTTCCGGCTTTTTTAAGAAATTTTTATCTGCAATACATAAAGGTAAAAGAGCCAAGAAGATCATTATCACCCTCATGTACATCAATCAAGACATTCAATTGATTTTTATCAGCTGTAAGATATTGTTGTCATCTTCAAAACAGACAAAATTGTGCAACTATTAATAATGTTGAGTTTAGGTGAACTCCTCTAATCAATGAAAATCATTACCAAAAAGAATGAATGGGCAACTTTACAGTAGAACCACACCAACCAGCATTAGAAATTCAAAAACCCTTAACAATTAAACTACTTGACTTCGTATGAACCTTTATTAGCTAAATGTGTATTTCAAATAGGCAAAGATCACAATCAAGAATAAGGAATGTGAAAACCCTTTGTTGTGTTAAAATCCAATTTTAATCACAATAAATTGCCAAGTCTCATTTCAGGGGAGTAGAAGTTTTGCATATGATGGTAGAGAGGTGAAGAGGAGAAACATAAGAGGAAGAAGATGGAAACAAGGGTTTTAAGTTTTAAATTTTGTAAGTCCATGATTTTAAATTTCATCCATATGTATCTTTTCGGTTTTGGTTTTGGTCTCTGTAATATAGTCAGAGATCATCTGTGAGGGTTTTAAATTTCAAATTTTGTTATTTAGGTGTTTTTAATTTCATCCCTCTATACCTTTTCGTTTTTGGTTTTAGTCCCTGTAATATAGTCAGGGATCATTTGTCACAACACATAAGTGTTTTTTGCCACGTCAGCCGCCGGTAGACACTTGGGCGTTTTTGTAACGGAAGTTGACGGGAGAGACGAAAATAAAAAAGTTATTAACTTACAAGTTTGTTTTAGAACAAAAAAAGATACAGGGATGAAAACCAAAAACACGCGAACTTACAAGGACCTTTTACATATTTAAGCCAAAAAATAATTAGGGAAATGTTAACCGGTTTCTCCGAGGCACGGGTTAAGGGCAAGTTGGATGTAACACCAACCAACATGAAACTAATTAATTTCCTTGCAGGTATCGTGTTAGACAAGTTGGATGTAACATGAAACTACGCAGTAAAAGCAACATAGCTACATTTGATAAGCACATAGCTTCTGATTGCACGATACCTGCAGAAAGGCCAGAAGCTATGGTTGAACCATTAATTTCCAAGATATCTTCACATCAAAAGCAGCAATGTGTTTCTTATTGTTTTCTTTTGTTTCAAACCTGATAAGAAATTATAGTAACATAAACTAAGTGTTTGGTTTATGGTCATGATACTTGCTTAATTCTCAGCTTGCATTAGCTTATAATGACTTTTTTCAGTGTGTTTTTGACTCTGTGTTTCATTTTCTTATTGGAAGTTTTTGAGAAATTTGATCTGGTTTGACAATTTAGTCATGTTTCTGTCATTGGTTTGTTGTTCGGTTTTTGAAAATCATAAATAAAATTTACATGCTCTAAATGCAGCTGAAATCTTAAAGGTTATGATACTAGCTCTAAATGCAACAAAATGATCAAATCTCCTTAATTGTTTATAGAAAAAAAAATCATATCTCCTTAAAGGTTGTGATATCAGCTCTTAATACTAGCCTCAAAATTTAAAAAAAAAAAAAAACAATCAAATCAAATCTCCTTAATGCCAGCTCTGTTATATAATTGAATATTGGACGACATGTAAACATACTTTAGAAAACTGTAAGCATATAATATCCATTTTAAAAATTAGCCGGTAAGCATACATAAAGAAAACTATAAGTATATTTTAAAAATTGAGACCGTAAGAATACAAATTTTGAAGTATTTTAAAAATTTCCTTAAAAGTTATGGTTTATTTCACAAATCACAAAGTAAGTTTCAGTGTTTGTTATTTATATAAGATAATATGAAACCGTGTTTTTTTTTTAAGATTCATTACCTGGGTGCAATGTTCGTCACAATATGTCATCATCATCATTTATGCAATATTTTTCAAACATATGGATCTTTATAGGACTGAGTTGGAAGGATGCATAGATTCATATTTCAAGAATCTCGAGAGATCATATTAAGTTTGTTATTCTTTTTTTTGTTTCCATCCTACATGGTTATTATTAATGTTATCTATGTATAAATATTTTTATTGTCTAACAAATGGATAATTGCAGTTTATGTAAAGAGGGAACATATAAAATTTATTCATGTATAAATATTATTAGCTATTATTAATGTTATGTATGTATTCTTTTTTGTAAATCAATAATAGTGCTATGACATTTTGGTATTTATGAAATATTTATTTATCCATTCATTATGATATTCTCATTCCGAACCCAATAACATGGGAAGCTTACCGAAAATACAATATTGGATTTTGACATAAATCGTTTTGATTAAAATCCAATATTTATATTTATAAATTATTTTATCCAGTTGGTATGTTGTTTCTTTTTAACATTTAAAGTTAAATTAATATCTTCACTATCATCACCAGTGAATATTATGTTCAAGCCTTCTACGGGTCTTATGTTTTAATATGTGTTAAAATAAATAAACATTTTATTTAAAACATACGAATACTAAAAAAATTAAATTAACAATCAGAATAAATAAACATTATTTGAATCTTGTAAATAAAAACATTAGCCAATATCAACTTTGTTATTATAAATTTCAAAAAGCTTCCCTATAAACAACATTTTGAACACTTATTGCAACATATATTTGACCATGCGAGAACACTTATGCTGGAAGATGCATTCAAGCATGCTTGAGAGATTGTCCTTGACTTTTATTAATAAACATTGCAAATGATACAATCTAAGAAAATTGTCTTTGTTGAAATTTGAATGGAATTCTTGAATCAGATGGTGTAAGAAACAATCTTGGGATAAAAACCTTATCACCAACATTATTTCAATAACATATTTTCCCATTCTTGTAATTATTAGCGGAGTGTCATTGCACCTAAATAAATTCAACCAATAATTGAGATAAGTGTAAATAAAATAAAATAAAATAAAATAAATAATGGAACACTTGAAGCAAAAATCAAATTAAAATTAAAAATCATATAGTATTACCAAAATATCTATTTAATTTGCAAAGTTGTAGACCAAATTATTGTGAAAGAAAAAGTGAGTGATGGAAGAAGAGAGTGACTAAATTTAGTGGCATGTTTAATTGAAAGAGATTTATTGATAACAGGTGTGGAACCGTAAGAAACTCAAAAGAATCAAATTTCATTGGGAATTAATGGCACGTTAATCGTCATTAAACCGATAAATTAACGTGTAGTGACGCGTTAATGAATGACAAAATTGGGATGACATGGTAAAAAATGGAGGACAAAATTGGAAGAGCATGACAAAATATAGAAATTAGGGTATAAAGTTTATGCGCCGTTTCAATTTGAAAGGTAAATTAGGCGTTTCATTTAAACCAATAATAATAGAAGTGTCAAGTTATTGAAAGAAATCATCAGCCTTCATCAACCTTTTTGATACATTTATTTCATCAAAAATAAGAGTGATCTAGTGGCAGAAGTTGTGAAGTATTGTCATGTCATGTGATGTGATGCCTCGATTCCCTGCAACCCTGCTTTTATGGAAGCAACAATATTTTAACCAAAATGGAGGACAATAGAGTCATTCTACGCAAGTAGGGTTGAGGATAGGATGCATTAGGGAGCTAGATTCAACCATAGAAGCCGTAGGAAAAAGGGGAAGAAATGGATGAAAACCACAAACTTTTGGGTTTAGATTGCGAAGAAGAAAAAAGGGTTTGAAACCGTTTGGAAAAAAAGGAAAAGGAATTAATTGGTTTTTTTGAAAAGGGAGTTTAATAATGGATATCATGTAGTGGAAGCCAAATAATATCATAAGAACATCAAGTGGCTTGGTGGTTAAAATGTTGTGAAATAACCAACATGGCATGGGTTCGAATCTCTGTAGGGATTAGGGTTAATCAGGATTGCTTGTAACACTGTTTAACATTTTGATATATAAAGATAGGTGAGGCCTAAGCTACCTTTGAAAATTGGTGGGTAATTTACCCAAACCAATAAAAAACAGCCATGTGTACTCCATTATAAAAATAACATTTATTATTTTATTTTGCAATTTTAGCATCTATTTTATTATTTGCATATTCACCCCATTTTAAATTAATGATATTTTACAATTTAAACCATCAAATTAATTAGATTTCCCTTTCAATCAAATCATTCTCCAACTTTTAAGAATGACTTTGCAAAAATGATTAAAAATAAAAAATACCACCACTTGGAATTGAAACAGGGCACACCCACTTTTAATCATTTAACTTAACCACTTGAACAATATATTTTTTATGATAAGAACTGAAAAGCAAAATATATGATATTAATGAGATATTTTTTTATGGATTATATGTATTTATATTAAAATAATAAATAATTCTAAAATAAAATAGTATGAATTTATTCATTTGATTTTTTTTATATTTTAAATATTATTCTCTTATATAAATGCATATTATTTATCTAGATTCAATGAACTACAACAATGTTTCATTTGTGATCAACCGAATTGTGATTTATTTTAGGTCTGACATTTCTTTTAAATTAGATGAACTGTTTAAAGGTACTAGATTAAAATTGTCAAGGATAAATGTAATGTTTCTATTAAATATTTTTGTCTTTTAGATGTAAAAAATTGGTTAAATATTTGCATTGCGTTCGATGAGGATTTTATTTCCTTGCATCTGTCGATGTAAATTTTTATGTATTCATATGAGAAAGTTAATATGACAAAATTTTGAAAACTAATAACTGTTTTTAAAATATCAACGTAAATGTAGTGTTTTTATTTAATATTTGTTTATTTTATTTGCAAAACATTGTTAAACAATTGGACTACACTCGTCGTAAAATATATGTGCTTATATTGCGGAAGCAATTTTTTATGTGCCGGTATGAAAAAGTCAATTTCATAAAACTTTCATAACTCGTGATTATTTTCTCGTTGAGATACGGACGTATTTAAAAACAAATAAACTTGAATTCAAATAAATCATATCTTCCACCAAGACATTCATTGAGGAAGTAGGAGCCTTTTTGAAGAAAGTTATTCAGGAGAAGATGAAATTTGTTTTACTTCCGGAACAAGTAGCAAAAAATTGATTAATAGTTTCATATCTTTATTATTTTTACCACCGAACCCGTATGTTCGCTCTTTTTGGGTCATTGAAAGTTAAAAGTGATTTTGAAAGAAGAAAAAGTCAGTTCAGCTGAGCCAAAAAGAGGCAATATTTTGGTCCATACTATTTGAACCAGAAAAAATGGACAAATCTCAATGACCCAAATAGTATGGAGCGGATATTATATATTTAAAACAAATACAAATGATTCCATAATAATTCCAAAATAAAATTAATTTTTGTTTTTTGAGATTTTATGATTACTGTGATTGAGAGAACGTGGATCAGTAAAAAGATAAACAAATATTTGTTTTGGCAACTTGATTTCATAATCAATGATCCAAGAATAAATATTTTATCTCACATAAGTTAAGAGAACTCACATATGATAAGAGTCACAATTTTACTTTCTAATTGCACCTTTGCAAATATTTTATCTTAGTGTATCGCTGATAATTTTCCTTTTATTATTCCTTAAGATCTCGGGTCCGATTCTTTTTTATACTAATTCGGATGACATATAGTTTAGATTCTACAAAAAATGGGTCATGCTAACCGGTGCCCCCGAACACTGGTTAAGGATGCCAAAAAAGGATGTTATTGCTAAAAAAAGGAATTTTAATTATTATTTTTATGGATTAATTACACAATTTTTAATGCAATAACTACTATATAATTTCCTTTTTTAATATCTTTAATCTTTGTCTGAGGCACCAGTTAGCATTTCCCAAAATAAATTCCATTATATTATTGATTACTAGTGTAACACCCGACGTTCCCCGTGTTAAACAATATAATTAGAGGATGACAAAAATTAAGTATGGTTGGTATATGGAAGTAAAGTTCACCATGGATCGGTACAGAATGAATATCTTAATGGGTACACACAAATCAAATAAAATAAACCATATATTAAGTACCTGCAAATTAATAGATGCACATGCGGATAAAATTTAGTGCACTTAGTACAAAGAAATAATATCAAAGAATAACACAAACCTCACGATAAGTAGGTTTCTACTTGAATAGTTTGTCAGATCAACTTACACCGAAGATTTCAATTTCCGAAATTATTTTTCTTGCTTCGTTCTTATTCCGATGAGGTCATATTCAATAGTCCGATTGAATATATTTCATTCCGTTGGTCAGCTGGGTCCGTTTTAATCATCGGAGTAATGTCCTTCCATGTTGACTATTTTTCTAATGAGATAGTTTGTTAGATCGACTTACACCGAAGATTTTGATATTCGAAGTTCCAGTTCTTGCTTTGTTCTTATTTCAACAAGGTCATATTCAAAGGTCTGATTGATTATATTTGATAGTGTTAGTCGGTTGGATCCATTTTGATCGTCAGTGTAATGTTCTTCCATGTTCACTAGGTTTTTAATGAGATAGTTTGTCTGATCGACTTCACTAAAGATTCCGATTTTTTAAATACATGTTCCTACTTTGTTCTTATTCAAATAAGGTCATATTCAATGATGCGACTGATTATATTTGATATTGTTAGTCGGCTAAGTCCGTTTTGATCGTCGAAGTAATGTCCTTCCATGTTAACTAGATTTTTAATGGGATAGTTTATCATATCGACTTACATCGAAGATTTCGATTTTCTAAATTCTCGTTCCTGCTTATTTCTTATTCCAATAAGGTCAAATTCCACGGTCTGATTGATTATATTTGATACTGTTAGTCAGTTGGGTCCGTTTTGATCGTCAGAGTAATGTCATTCTATGTTGACTAGGTTTCCAATGAGATAGTTTGTCAGATCAACTTACACCAAATATTTTAATTTCCTAAATTCATGTTCCTGCTTCTTTCTAATTCCAATAAGGTCATATTCAATGGCCTGATTGATTATATTTGATACCGTTAGTCAGTTAAGTCCGTTTTGATCGTTAAAGTAATGTCATTCCATGTTGACTGCTAGGTTTTCAATGGGATAGTTTGTCAGATTGACTTACACCGTAGATTCCGATTTTTTTAAATTCCAGTTTCTGCTTCGTTCTTATTTCAATAAGGTCATATTCAATGATCAGATTGATTATATTTGATACTATTAGTCGGTTGAGTCTGTTTTGTTTGTCAGAGTAATGTTCTTCAATGTTGATTAGGTTTCTAATGAGACAAATTGTGAGATTGACTTGTATTGAAGACTGTTAAGATAAATGTAATGTTTAATACCTTTAAACTTCATCTAATACAAAAGAAATGTCGAACCTAAAATAGATCACAATACGGTTGATCACAAATGAAACATTGTCGACTCTTAAAAAAAACAAATGAAACATTGTTGTAGTTTATCGAATCTAGATAAATAGTATGAATTTATATAAAAGAATAATTTTTAAAATATAAAAAATAAATAAATGAATGTATATTGTTTATCTTAGGAATATTTAGTATTTCACACACACACACATATATTCCCTCAAAAAAAAAATTGCTCATTGATAACATATATTTTGCATTCCAACTCATTTCACAAAAGATGTATCGGTCAAGTGATTAAGTTATATGATGATGAGTGAGTGTACCTTGGTTTGATGGGGATGGTGAGTGATGAACATTTGAAAGAAAGAAGAAAGGTGATTGGATAGAAAGGGGAAATCTAATTAATTTGATGATTTAAATTGTTAAATGTCATTAATTTTAAAATGGAATACATGCAAAATAAAATAATAAGGCAATTTCTATGGTACACCCAATAAATTTGGGTGTATCGGTACACTAAGTCATTAAATTAATAATAAATGAGTTGTTTTTTTTAATAAAAATAATTATTTTCTATCATTAACAACTATAGTAGTTAAATTTTATTTACCAAGAGCTTCGACAAAATAAAATTTAATTTTTACGAATTTTTATTACTCATAACAATGAATATTGATTATTTTTTATGAAAAAATATAATTTTTTTAATATGATCCATATAAACAATGAAATGATGTTTTTTCTTATAAAATGATGTTTTCTAAAATATAAATATTGATAAATAGTTTTTTATTTCATAAAAATGATCGTTAATTTATCAATTTTGTGAAACAAGTGTACCGGTACACTCAAATTTATGAGTGTACCGTAGAAGTCCCCAAATAATAAATGTTATTTTTATAATAAAGTACACATGGATGTTTTTTTATTGGTTTGGTAAATTACCCACCAATTTTCCAAGGCAATCTAGAAAAAACCTTATTAATAGGTTATTGAGATAACTCGATTGTTGAAAGTGCTCCGTACATTATAGGATGAAATGGTGTATATTTTTATAATAGTGATTTGATGGTGAATATTTTTAACAATTGGTGGTGTGCAATTACTTTGGTTTCTAACATGATACTTACTATTTTACATTGTTTTAGGTACGTGTAATATGGATCTATTAGTAACCCTTTATTTTTATTTTTATTAGATACATTCATTTTGGTAAAAATTATGTTGTCCTTTTATGTTCATATTTGTTGTAGAACATTATAGTATGCAAGGTGTGGTCAATTGGTTAGATTGATTATTTCGTTGCTATGTTGATGTATTGTTTGCTTGACCATAATTATCTAGAATACTTTGCAGTCATGCATGATTTAACCTGCATTTTTTTCATTCTTTGTTTATTTTGATTTCATATATTACTTTTCAACTGATGATATGTATTATGGGAAGAAGATAAATACCAAAAAATCTTATTTACCCTCTCAAGATTTGGATGTACATTGTTAAGACTCAAAATTGTTAGAAGTTTTATAATTATGTTCATTTATTTTATTTTTCTATTGAATTTGTAGATTTTAATTTGTTCACAGTTAGTGTATCTTCAATCATAATAATGTTTACGTGGGTACAAATTGATATAGAGTAGTTGTTATTTATACCTAAAATAATCTGTTCAAATCATAAAATTGTACCATTATAGTAATCATTTTAAAAGTTAAGTTTGAGTACAATCAACCATTTTAGATGAGAAACAAATTCATTATATTTTGAATTCCATCACAAAGTCTATTTTCTTAAAAGTTTGCTTGTAATTTGACAAGTTTGATAGATATAACAAGGACTGGTTGGATAGTAAAAAAAAAAGACCATGAACAACATATCTTTGTGCCATCTATGACTTAACGATACAACACCGCCTATTTATTTGGATTTTTTTTGTTACCGATTATAGATAGAAGATTGTTGATTGGTAAACCAAGATTTGCAAGTTCCTTACGTATCTTATCCAATGATATGGTGAAATCTGATTCAAGAACTTAATAACAAAAATGATATTAACCATATTATTAAATCAACAATCACAATACCTCTTGATTTTTTTAAAAAAAAACTTCTTTGATCAGTGTTGTGTGCAGGTGTGAGTTATATGTCCCACCTCAGATAGAAATTTGGAGGTTGAATACTTTATAAGTGAGATGACCCATAAACTCATTGTCTTAAGGTTTTGGATAAAAGTGTAGTGTCTTTCTCACTTATGTGGTTTCACTGCCTAATGTGGGTAGTCCCCAGACCCCCCTATCAACCAACAATTATGGATAGCCAAATTAGTACCTGTCAGAAAGTCCTGTTGTCCATACAAATAGTCCTTGAACTTGATCAACTTGAATTAGACAGAGACAAACGAAGAGTGCCCAACAAGTTTTAATTCATAGTTTACCAAAGTATATAGTTGATCTTGTTAAAGGGTCGTCAAATCTTTCACGAGCCATGTAAAATCCTTGATCACTATGTTGCTAATGATAATTAACCATGCATGCTTGACAATTAAAGGTTATAAACTGAATTACGGATCCTACACGTCATAATCATAATTTTAGGAAGAATTAGAAACCAAAATCCTGTTGTTTGTTATTCCTTGCTTTACTTCTAAAGCAATAATGAAAGCTTCTTGTTTGTTATTTCTTTCATTAGTTGAAAGAATAATTAAATTTCTTTAACTAAGGAATACTATCAACTAATCAAAGAAGCTTCTTGTTTGAAAGTAACGAATACAACAACAAGTGAAGAAATCTCATCAACTAATTCACATTTGTTTATTATTCCATCTTTGAAACTACTTGAAAAAAGAATTGAAGATATCTTACTTCCAAATTTGTTACACATAGAAAGTAAAGTAAAGAATGAAGGATCAATTCACATTTGTTTGTTACAAGAAAGACTCAAATCACTTGTTATATATACAACACACACGTTCCATCAGATCATGATCATCATTCATAGTCATCAGAAGTCTTTACCCCGAGATATTTTATCCACTAAAATTCCAGAATATTTATCCCCCAACCCCTAAATAAGCGAACTAAAAAGAAATCAAGCTTATGGATCGAGATTTAAATCATGAATCGGAAGAAAATTTTTTGGGCCGTGAATTTAATCTTGTTATGAATCATAAGATACATTACCAGTAAAATTGTGACATTTTCCAGTAAAAACAAGTGATATATCAAAATTATAAGTTAAATAATTCAAGATTTATATCATAAGTCAAATGAAAAAGAAAAATATCCGGCTGTACAAAATTTACAAAAAAGTTGTTGACTACACAAAGTTTTGGTAATGATTTAATAGAATAGACACGCACACACGCGCATACACACACTAGAGATTTGTATTGTTTGGGTTGATTTTAGAATCGAATCGAGATATGACTCATGTACCGTAATATACTGATAACCATGATATTTGCATAGTCCTTGATATGCAGCAAAATTAAAAATAAACTAAATTTGCATATGGTGAAATCGTTGGTTTAAATTACACGAGTCATATGTAGAATTTAAATATGAAATCGTTTGTTTGAATTACAATTGGAAAATAAAGGTTAATGTTGAATTGAAAAATGAAAGTGACATTCATTTTGATTTTTTTGCTAAAGTGACACTCATTTTAAAAGAGAGAGTATTATTTGTGATCAATATATGTTATTTTACAAATTTGATCAATATAATTTGTGTGTTGTCATATTGTTGGGTGTACATGTTTTTAATTATACCATAATGAAAAACAATAAAAGATACTAATTGATTGATTTCATTTGATGAAGTAACGATGATGATTGATTATTTTTTAGTAACAACGATGATGAATGATGATACCTCCTTTCTTCAACATGTCTATTTTTACGAAGTAATAATTTAGTAGAATTTATGCATCCATCAAGTGACTGTATGTATTTTTTTTTTAGCAGATACACTTAATATGTCAAAAGAAAGAGAAAAATGTTAACGTGTGAATGACATTTTGTTTTTGAACGGTAAAACATATTTTAGAAAGTGGAAATAACATTTATAACGTATGGGTAGTAATTCAGAGTACTAACGAATGAAATGAGATGATACACTGAATGAAAAAATACATCTGTTTAAATTAATTATAATTTCTAAATTAAAAATTACCATTTTAAAATAATTACTTATCACATACAAACAATGTTATTAGAAGAACCGAATTGATATATGGTGGAAACAATTTTTTTTATTTGAAAGTATATAATTGATTTCATTGCTCTAAGGTAAAACGTGTACACTACAATGATATTTAGCTTTCTCGTTACTCTAACGCAAAACTTTGAAGGGTTAGAGACAAGTTGCAAAGCCAATTTAAGCATATATTTAAGAGTTTTGCTAATACACATCCAACTAAAAATAGAAGACGTGTTTTAGCAAGCTACACCTTTCTTGTCTGGACAAAAAAGTTCATTCCTTATCTTCGTAAACTACTTTAAATTAAAGGGTAATAGAGTAATTTGAATTTTTTAAACATACTTTTCCATTTGCTTTTAATTTTTCCCATACAAAATTTGAACTACTCGGTCAACCATGTTCTCTCTCCGACACATTCATCAACAACTTTAATTCTCGTCGATTGAATTTCTCATTCTCTTTGCTACGCAGTTTTGTTAGAAAAAACATCCTTTTAATATTTTTGTGATTTAAATGAATTTAGGACAATGAAAGGTGGAAAATTTGGAAAATTTTGCTACACCTGGATTCATTATTTTGCTATTTGGGAGCAAGTGGAAGAAGCCAATGAAGACGTCGATTTACCTAGGCAAGGTTGGTTCAAAAAACAGTGATGATGCCACTCGATTACCCTCAAATACAAACAACCAATGAATGAGGGAAATAGAAAATTGGATTTTTTGTTTTGTTAATAAATAAACTTATTTAATTACAATTATAATCCTTTCATTTTAACTTTTTTAAGAAAAAGAATTTAACCTTTTTTCCAAATATCCAAATATCTTACATTCAATATTCAAATATCTTATCAAAATCTCACATCATCAGTGTTTCTAATCACTCAACATACATTACCTTAGACATGGTAGCAAACACAGTAAATTTTACTCCAACTATTAAAATAATCGATTTTCAATTAAACCTAAAGTAAAACAAGCACACCACAACGATATTTAACTTTTATCGCTCTATCCCAAAACTTCTTAGGGTTAGGATTAGAAACAAGTTGCCAAGCCAATTTAAACGTGTGTGTCTATATATATATATATATATATATATATATATATATATATAAATATAATACTTAAACCAATTCAAACATATATATTATCTACAAGTCAAATAATTGAGATTCAAAATATCTAAATTGATGTGGATATTGTACATATGAAACAAATATGGTATTCGAATTGGTGGATAGTATGATCCTACTAAACCCAAACTAGGGCCTAGCACTACCACGCGTTCGGCTCAATTCAGTTGGATAGAAACACCTAGCCACGTGGACCACCTTACCCTTTCCCGCCGATTCACACACAGCGCCAAACTATAAAGTCAGTTACTCCATTTTTTCAAACCAACCTTTACCTTCTTCATCGCAAACCCTAATCCATGACACTACAATGCTCTTCAATACCATTTTCCGACGGAAACTACTCTCTCTACTTCAACCATGGCTTTTCGAAGAACCTCAACTCAATCTCGAATTAGGGTTCTTCCACTCTCTCGCCGTCGTCACCAATCTCCGCTTCGATGTCACTGTTCTCAACAAACTATTCCACTCTCCTCCGCTATTGTTCGTCAAGGATTTCACCGTTCAACGTCTTGTTGTTCGATTCTCATCCTGGTCTTCGCCAGCTTTTGAAATTGAATTTCACGGTGTTCGAGTTTCGCTATCATTAGAGTAAAACTTTCTATTTGTATTTCTTCAATTTTTGTTGTGATTTGAATCGGTTTAGTGTTTAGCGTTTTTCTAACTGATAACTGAGATAATCGTTTGGTTTTGAAGGAAGCCGGAAGAGGATGAATGCGTGAGGCGATTGCGGATGCCGAAGGATGATTACTTGGATGATCTTAAGAAGAAACTATCGGAGTTTGATTCTGAGGTAATGAATATTAGACTCTAAATTTACTGATTTGTAGTAGTTTTCTTATGTAGTAGGCTGTTGCTAATTTTTATACTTGCACGTGAATTCTGAAGCACTGACACTAGTAATAGTTTGAGAAAATGACTAACTTAAATGTTATCAGATGTGCCAGTGTCTTGTCAGACACACCTTCAATCAAAAGTGTCTGTAGCAAAATGACAAAATTGAATGTAATCACATGTGTTAGTGTCGTGTCAGCGACACATGTGAGACACCAGACTCACATTCGATTAGAAGTGTTGGTGCTACAGAGTATGTGAGTAATATGCTCCAAGTCGAATGAATTTGACATGCGTCAGTGTCACGTCAATGACACGTGTGAGATGACACCGGACACACATTAGATTAGAAGTGTCTGTGCTATAGAGTATGTGAATCATATGCTCTAAGTCAAATGAATTTGACAACAAAGAGAGGTATATTTGAAATGGTGTTTGTTTTCATTTTTTTTTGATTTTAGCTTTACCATGCAGAATCAATTTATTAAATATCATATCGTTATGGTCATGGTGATTAACATTAAATTTTGTGTCGATTTTAGGGCTGTTCTTTGCATCAAATCTTGGAAACAATCTTATATGCTGTGCATGAGAAGAATAGTTTTTCATCATCTTTTCTGAATTTGATTCTGAAAAACTGTCATCTTGAGGCACATGACATTCATGTGGATGTTCAATTCCCTATCTTAAATGACGAGTTTGTGTGTTTTGCGGAAATGAAAGAGATCAGTGCAAGGTCCAAGCATCTGAATAAAAAATGCCTTCTAAGAGGTTTTGTTGGTACAGTTTTTGTTCCAATTAAAGAGAGTGATTTCATGTTAGATGGCACTGGGTTCAAGGTTGGATTAAATAGAAAAAACTGTGCAGATCGAATTATGCTTTCATCTGATATGAAGATTTTCATTACATTCAGAGATCTTAAGCTGGTAGATTGCACACTATGTTTTCCACTACTCGCTTGTGCATTCTCTCCAGATGATATTTCTTTTTGTCTACTTTTCGAAAAACTGCTATCTGATAAGTTCAATCAACCCAGAAGTGCTAGAGAGTTATGGAAAATAGCTTCCAGCAGAATTGACCATGCGACTGTAACTCCTAGATATTCATTGCAAAGATTGGTTGGTATTGTAGGTCAATGGACACAATATGTCAAAATTTATGAGGAAATCTTACTGCTAACTGGATATTCTACTGGCAACCTATGGAAAAAGTCCATTTCTAAGATGTCTCGTAACAAACTGAGTTCTGCTAAACACCGTTGGGAGTTGATATCTGACATTGAAAAAAAGTTACCTGTTGAAGGCATATCACTTGCGAGGCGAATAGCTCGTCATAGAGCAGCATCGAAAGTTCCATTTGGTTCTCATGAGGAATGTGCAGCCGGAAGTAATTTCTTCCGTCCTCTTCTTTTTATAGTGGCATTTATATGGGGAATGATCTTAAAGGTGATCCTTTGTCTACAGGGCATATTTTTTGGTGAAAAAACAGTGCAAGATCCTGCAATAGACGGGTGCTGTTTGGGAAGTCTTATCCAAGACCCTTGTCAAAGGTGTTGTTTTGTGTTGAACTTTGGGAAAATCACAATCACAGTTTCTCAAATCAATGAAATTCGTCCATCAGTGTGTGAAACATTACAATCACATACTGGGATAGCATACTCAGATTTTCTTTCAATATGTTTTTGCATAGATTCTTTGTTATTAGTATCTGTAAAAGATATTCTCGAGCAGAGAGTCTTCCTATCATGCGGGCCAATGAAAGTTGAACTCACACCTTCAACAATGTCAGCAGAAGAAAGTATATTGAGTATGGATAGTTATACCACTGAAGGAAAGGGAAAAGAAGGTATTCGTGATAGGAAATCACTTATGTGGGTTGAACCTGCAAAAGGGTTTCTCCTTTCAGAAACTAACGCCATTCAAGCTGAAGATTCTTTTGATTCTCATATTGAAAGTTTTATGGGAAAATTGTTAGTGAGTTGGAAAGAAATTTGCAGTAATTTTAGTGAAAGTGAGATTCAATATTCTCAAAATCCACGCCTGCTCTGTAAGATTGAGATATCTTCCTCATATTCAGACCATAAGAATCCAGACTATGGGTTTTGCGAATGTGGTTTATTGGTAGGAAAACTAAATTTGATTTTTAGTCATTCTTCAGTATCATCAGTGTCTCTAATTCTTAGTCAAATACAACGTGCTGTTTACTGGGAGGACAAGAAGGAAGTTTGTGTTGTTTCAAATTTGTTGGATAGAGCAGAAAATGGTTGGGTTAAAAAATATGAATATTTTTCCCAAAAAATGATTTTGGCTATGATTCAAAAGCTTCCGGAGAGAGACATTCATCTTGGAGTGTATGTTGACGGTCCTTCAGTGAGATTTTCACACAGATTGGAGGCCAATATCAGTGGTCAAGACACTACTGACACTAGCAGTCAGGATGATTTTGACATCATTTTTGATTTCCATGAGATTGAGGTGGTTGTTGGATCACCACCATCTTTAGTTGGTATGAACTTATTGACAGCACAACCAGGGCTTGGTGATGCCAAAACAGAGTGTATTACATTGGAACCTCGGGTGATAGAAATTCCAAAACCCAACAATGATAAGTATGCATCCACAGGAAAGGTTGCAATTGGTTCTTACCTTCACCTGAATGGCTTAAATGCTTGTTTGGAGAAGTCAACAGGTGATCATCAGATTCAAATTTTAATATTGAAGCCAATCACATTCCAGATGTTATGCATTAGGTAGGATGCTGACTAAACACTGAATATTAGTTTTCATTATCTGCAAATTTATGTTCTTACGGGTTGCAGAAAATATTTTATTTGCCTTGATTTTAGTGATGACAAAATGGTTCTATAAATATGCAATTAGGGTAACAACTGTTAACCATTACAGGCCTAGAAAATAGAGGAGACAGCCTCTTCCTAAATGATAACAGAGAGATTGTATGATTTCTCAAAAAATTTGGAACTAATATCTACTTGCTAGACATTGTTTGAAGTTTGTATAGTGAGAGAATCATTGAAAAGGAAAGACAGATTAGAGAGAATTATGAGAGTCTGAAAATCTGTATTTCTAAATGATTGTTATCATAGTAATGCAATTGAGAGTACATAGAACAGTTAACAGAGGGATCTAATTGCCTTCTTAAACTAATTTGCAAGCTATACTATTTTACGAGCTACATGGATTACAAGAGCACAAATGTAGAAACTGCACTACAACAAAAACTGCACTATTACCCTCATATTTCTGTCAGAGCCATCAACTTGAAGGAGTAGATTCCAATACATTTCTTAGCATTGTCAATCCTCTTCCCTTGAGATATATGGTAGAAATTGAGTAACACAATTGAAGTCCTTTGTCAGTTTGCTGATGGACAACAGGTTACTGTTGAGTTTGGGAGCATTTTTATATTCATAATACAAGGGCGTGTTGACCTTTCTATATATGTTCGACTATGGAGTCTCCTTTTTTAATTTGTGAAGATATTGGACAGTTTTGTTTTCAGGTTGATCCTACTAGGCTTACTGTTTCTTTTATTTAGTTTCTCATACGTATTTAGGATCTCAAATCTTTTTCTCTTATTGTCACATCTCCTATCTTTCTCTATTGAAATTCTCTTGTATGTGTATGGGCGTGTATCAAAAGGAGCCCATAAATCCTGTTGTATTCAATTTAAAAATTGAAAATTCCTACTATCAGATATTCTGTTTAGACCAGGACAATTAATAAGATTAATTCCAATTGGTATGATGAAGATCCATAGACTTGACACATCTATTTCTACCACGCATGTAATATAACTAGACCAGAACTGAATTAAAAGGATGAAATCTTTATTAATTGAACTCCCGATGAATCAGTATTAAGGTGATATTGAACGGGTTACACTTGGGTGACATTGAATTTTGGTGACATTGGTGACTTTGTCTCTATCTCTCTCCTAACCAATCATTCTCTCAGAAAAAAATAATTTATTTTAATCATTCATCTATCATTCTCTCACATCAAAATACACTAAAGTCACCAATGTCACCAGAGCTCAATGTCACCCAAGTACTTTCCAATACTGAACAGAGATAGAAACAACTTAGTACACAAAATACAAACTCTCTTACACTAGGTAGTTGAGAGACCTACTCCTAAACAATCAGGACTTCCCAATATCCCTCCAAAGTTCACTATAACCACTTCTAGCTCTACAACAATTAACTAATCATTTGCTGATGGTATGTATTGTTTCTGTTAGTAACATACTATGGCTCTACTTCTCTAAACTAACTTTTGATCTAACTAACTTAGGCTCTTCTTATCGGAGGTATGCTAGAAATATCTCCCCCTCGCCCCTTACTAAAGTTTCACCCTGTTGATGAAATTTAGGAAAAAGTGTATAAGAGTGTCATTGAATAATCTGGGTAAGAAATTTTGGGGCACTCCTTTGTTCTTTCTACCCATTATTGAAAATGTGCTGTTTCATAAGCTTCAGCTTTCTTTGATTGATATTGTGATTTTTTATGGTCAATTTGAAATTGCAGGGATTATATTTATTCCTTGAGCACAAAAATGTCTGCCTTTTCAGCTGCTTTGGATATAACAGCTGGAGGACTCACTGTTTTGTCGTTTTTGGATGAGATGTATATGATCTATAAGGTGATATTTTTTTCTTTCTCCCTTGATAAGTCAAATGGTTCTATTTTTTGTTGCCCCCTTGTTATGTCAATTTATATTTATTGTTTTATCTAGTAATGTAAACATAACATTCAGTTTTTTCTTAGCAGCCACTCTAACGGACTTGGCTGGTAGGAAGTTTTTAAGACCGCCTTAGGAATCTGCCTTGGGCTTCTAGTATGTGAACTGCAGTTCAGTTTTACAAAGATACAGTTTCTCAATTTTCTTTATCATACTCTCTGTGTCTCTCATTCCTGTCTGCCTCCATTTTCTGCTGGTTTCTGTAGAAAGGTTTTTTTTATACCCCACACCTGATGAAACAAGAAGACCAATTGTTTTTCTCATGGTTGCAATTGACACTCTCCTCGACCGTGCTTACAAGAATGATTGGATCCACATTTATCGGGGATCTACGGGCAAAGATTCGTAATTACTTCATGTTCAGGCAAAAGCTAAGGCTCAGGCCTCCGTGGCTTCACTTGTAACTTTGCAGCACGATTATAGGAACCTGATCTGTTACCGTGTATCTTTTAGACATGACTGATTGACTCACTTTTCAGTATAGGAGATCCCATTGTGCCTCACGAACACCATGATGTTGTTTTAGCTGGTCTAGCTCATTAGTTTCAATTTTATTACTACTTCAGTCAGTATTAAAGGCCACCCTTTACAAATCGAAGAAAGTTGAAACACAACTTGAGAGGTATAAAGATGATTTTTTGCAACAATATGCTGCAGAAAACTTGGGCCTTCATTCTTTTGCAAATAACTGCACAATCTGCACCACATCCACAATTTCATCAGAATCGGTTTCAGAAAAATAGTGGCGTGTATTTTAATGGTAATCTTTCTAGTCGATTTCGCAAAAGTGTTGGCAGAAAAGGAGGCAGAGACAGTGTCCAATGCCAAGTTTGTTACAGGATTATTTTTTTAACAAAGTTTGTTACAAGCTTGACATGATTTTTCTACATGTTAATTTTATTTTCAGCCTGTGTGTGCAAGAGTTTGTTTCATAAATGCAGTTCTGCTCTAGTTTATGTGTGTTTGTTACCAGGTCATGACTAAACAAACTTTTTCCTTGATTACAGGCAATTGCAAATTTTTCTTCTGTGGTTTCTTATCTGTTTAGCAGCTTTGAAGATGTTGATTGCACACATCCTGAAGTTATGAAATGGGAAGCATTTTTTGAAGTACCTGTCAGCAATGGAGCAATTATACCGGGGAGGTCACAGACAAATGACATATTCCCGTTTTTTATTGATGGAACCTGCAGAATCAATTCAGTGGATGTCATTCTACATAGTTCTAGGACAAGTGGTAATCCGGAGTGTATTACCAGAAAGTTTGACATTTTAACTGGTAACAGTAAAGCTATGAAAACATTACCTGACAATGGAATTTGGATTTCTATTCAGCAGGCAATTACGGTTATATCTTGTGAAGAAGCGAAAATGGATCTCTGCACTGATTTATCTGGAATCATGTCTTCTGTTTTTGAATACCAGAACTCAATTGGAAACAACCATGAAAATATTGTACTTCAAAATTTGTTATTGCGATCTGTTCATTGTTTACATGAAATATCTCTTTCTGGTTGCACATTTAGTTTATGCTTGGGCCTTGTTCAAAATGCCTCATCTTCAGGGAATGGGATCAAAACATTTGGTAGTTCTACTTCTAGTTCTGAAGGTAGTACATCTCACCTGGTAAAGGAAACCAATTTGTCTGTCTTTGAAAGGTCTAATAACCAATCTTCCCTCATCGTTAAAAAAATGGCGCCTCCTACAAATATAAGCATGCAAGTTTCAGCAAATCACTGGTTAGTAATGAATGTTGCAGTATATAATATTTTCATCGGAAGCTGCTCAATGAAAAGCGATCTACTTCGAACACATAAAGTGAATAAGCTTCTGTTTTTGGTTTCTGTTGGTGGAGAGTTTAATCTGATATTCTGGGAGATCCAGGTAATAAGTTGAGAAGCTAGGGAGGGCATAATAATCTCCGGCATATTCCTGCATCTTTGCTTTGAGCCTTTTGTCAATAATTGAATCTCAAGGGTTTTATCTGTTAATGATAGCATCCGAAGTTTTAAAATTTATCTTATTCTAACGAATTATTAATTTTGCTGGGCAGGGTGGACTCATTGTTCTTGAAACATCATCTTTGCCAATGGCCATTGATAACTATTCTTTATATCTTCATTATATTGGCAATCTCACTTCTGTTGCACAACATGATAAAGGCATCAATTTGGCAGAAGATGGCAGGGAGAGTGATAATCTTGATATTGAGATTGATCAAGGGACTGTTGGCACATCTCAACAAGCTGAAAGTGGATTGCCAGATGCATTTGACTTATCTTTGTCTCACCTTGCTCTCGTTTTAGCACTTGAAAATGAATCTGGTGATTAACTTTTTTTTTAAGGATCTGGTGATTAACTTATTTGCTAGTTTTGAAGTATTACTTGGAACATTTTTTGTTAAACATGTAATTCACTACTGTAGGTGGTATCCAAGAAATTGTATTGGAGGTTGACATCCGTCTGAAATTTGAATCTGGAACTACTGGGATGAAATTGACGGCTGAGCTTTCTCGTTTATTAATCCTCTCACAAGTTATTCATGAGAGAGTGGAAGAAGAAACAATAATTCCGCATTTTTCTTCTGCGACATCAAAAGATTTGTCATCTCACCTTGCATCAGCAGATCCTTTTTCAGGATTTCAGAACTTCAGTGAATTGAACTCAGACAGTGATGCAAGTTGTTCAAAAGAACCAATTCCTGTTCAATTAAGTCGTCAGAACCAAATTTTAAAAAATTTAAGAGCTTCCATGTCAATAGAGAGGCCGGATAATGTCGGGTATTGGTTTGGTATTGGTTCCCTTTCAGGCTTCGATATGACACTTTCTGTATATGAAATCCAGGTGAACTTTCTTACTATCTTTAATTTCATGTAATGCTTAGTTATTAGCTGTCCCTGCTGCTCTCTCTCTAACAATTTTGAATCAAATTTGGTAGTCTTGTGTTATTAATTTTTCTTTCGTTGTTATTACTGTTACTAAAACTGTTACATTTTGTTGAAGTTATAGATTTTAGATGAGTTAAGAAGAAATAAGATTATGGTGTGATATAGTATAATAAACTTGATAGTAACTTGAAACAGAAGACTAAATAAACAGAGAATTTAGGAAACAAAACATAATTATAACTAAGTAATATGTAAACTAATACTAGGAGATAATCTAAGATACTCAAAACATTAGAAACTGATCCTAGGAGATATAAACTAAGATAGTCTAATGTAATATTAAAATATTTTAAAAAACATTCTCATATTTTAACACATTTGTTCCGACTTTTTATTTCATTTTGTTGATATGCTAGATGATTTTGTTAATGGCCTCCTCATTTTCCGGGGTATCCAGCCACAATACAACAGAGGTATCAGAGAGAAATCATCGGTCTAGTAGCCAAGTTGACAGTAGTTTGGAAGCAATCGTTCCTGATGGTACTCGGACTCAATCTCAATTACATTTGTTTATAACCTTTTGGGAAATTACTGCTGTACTTAACAATGATCTTGTGTAGGGGCAATTGTTGCTATTCAGGATGTAAACCAACATATGTATTTTACAGTTGACGGTGAAGAGAATTCCTTCAGTATAGGCGGTGCCATTCATTACTCTCTTGCAGGAGAAAGGGCTCTTTTCAGGGTAAGAAAGTCGTGTAGCATATCCTGCATTATATTATTATTATTTTTTATCTTAATCTGTGTCCAGTAATTGGCTCTTCCTGTTAATTGCTGCAAATTATGCAGATCTCTCTCCTTTTAGTAATCAATACTTGATGTTCTCATCAAACTCTTGATTATCTGTATTTTATAAATACAATGTAGTAATTATTTTAGGGCCTTAGCAGTGTACTGGGGTTTATAACTCTACATTACTGTTATATTTCATTTGTCAAATATCAAATCTATAGTGCTGCTTGTGTATTCGGCATGACTTAATGTACAAGATGTGGATATGGTGTGAAACTTGTGTTCTAAGAATTCATCTAGTTTGATTAAGTAAATGCTGTGTCAAAACTTCAGTGGTTGATTCTTTCCCTGATTTGTTCTTGAGATAAGATTTCCATCATCTTAATTCTATCTGATGGAAATACTGGTCTTTTTTAGTTTTTATGATGTGTATGTAGCAATTTATGAATAAAGGCATTTCTTCAGGTCAAACACTGCCCCCAAAAAGGATGGAAGTCTACAGTTTTATGGTTTTCCTTGATATCATTGTTTGCCAAGAATGATATGGGTGTACCATTGAGATTGAATTATCGACCAGGATCATGTTTTGTTGACATCTCATGTACTAATGATGGAGGATGTGCACTTTGGAGAGTTTGTCCATCTGAGGCTGAAAATTATGAAGGAGTATCTGACTCGGAGGCTTTCAATCTATTGAGGAAGAGAACTTTCTACCTTGAGAACAAAATGAATAACTCTGCTATTGCTTTCGTTGATGGTGCTCTGGAGTTTGTCAAGAAGCCTGGGAGTCCAATCAAGTTCAAAGTTTTCAATGATCTTTCTGTTACTTCTGATGTTTCCGAGACTGCTAGCTACCCTAGAATGGCTCTGCAAACACCTTTGCCCACTGATGCAGAAAATACATCTTTGCTGGGTGGAAAACTTCCTTGTATTGATATTAAAATTGAGAAAATTTCCTTGAATATTGTTCACGAGCTTTCTGATACCGAAGATCTCTTCCCTCTCATTAGCTTATTCCTCAACGATACACAACTTACTGTACAGAGATTGGCAACAAAATCTAGGGTCATAAGCACTTCAAGTGCGTCAATAAATTATTTTGATGCTCAAAGAAACTTATGGTTATTCTACACTCCCATTTAGATTTTACACTTCCTTTTTACCATTCACATTTTCATTTGAACTACATCCATAATATTTAATTTTTTTGAATTTCAGGGAAGAACTTCTCCACCCCGTTGAAATTAGCATTTTTTACCGATCTAATGTTCAGGCCCAGATTTCAGAATATGCATCTCATGCAGTGCCTGTTAATTTCTTCTGCAGAATAACAGAGGTTTTTAGAGTTACATCTGATTTTGTGCTTCTTTTCTTTATTTAAACATTATTATATTGCTATTTTCTAAAATTTCTGGATCATCTGGGCAGTTGGACATATCACTAAATGAAAATTCGTTGGATGTGCTTCTCTTCATGATTGGGGAATTGAAATTATCTGGTCCTTATTCACTGCAAAGCTCTGTGATTCTGGCTAATTTCTGCAAGGTTGTTGATCTTGTGCATCTATATTATTCTTACCATTAGAAAAAGACAAGACTTAACTGATGTTCCTTAATTTCCATTTTTGTTAAATTAAACCACATTTTTTGTTTGAGCTTCTCTTTGGTCTATAGTTTCTCTGCTTTATGCCTAGAATGCTATATATTTAAACACCACTGAATTAATGGTATAATTGACGTCAATTGGATCAATTAATTATAATTGCTAGCTGGCAGGTGGAGAATCAGTCAGGGTTGAATCTTCTTTTTCACTTTGATCAGCAACGAGTAACAATTCCCCGAAAACAGTCTGCCTCCATTTTATTAAGGTTTGCAGTTGTTATTCATACCCATGTATATGATACATAATTGAATATCAAACAAATTTATTTTTGGTCCTTATTATTTTTTAGAATTCAGCCATTGTTGAACAATGGAGAAAGCTTGAAAATGGAGATAGAATAGAAAGAGAAAAAACTGTAACAGAATTTGTATTTCAGATTATGATTCAATACAACGGGATACAAGTATTTATAGTCTTTATACTTAGAGGGACAGCTGGCACAGTTAAACTGCCAGCTGTACTTAGTTAGAAATAACTTGCTAAGCAAGTTTAGAATACAGGAATTTCATGCAAAGATAAGAACGATTATTCACACAGTAGTTTAATGTCCATTTTCATGCATCATGCACGCGCGTTCCGGAATCCTGATTAATTTTTTTTTAGTGAATAATATTTCACAATCATTTGGTTCTAAACTCGAGTGTTTGATCCAAGATCTTGATTTTTGCTTCATCTAGGTTGATATTTTATTTTATAGTAGGTCTTGATAAACTTATGTCATATTTGTGTTTGACGATGCCATGAGAACTGAGGTGGTTTTCGAAGGATCCATATTCCCTTTATCTTTTGTGCCCCCTCTTCTATTTTGAGCATATAACTCTAGCCCTCTAATTGAGTTATTGCTCATTCATGTTGTTATTCGAGATCAAAATTGTAATGGCTAATGTTGAGTACCTTTTCTTTTCCTTCTATGACTTTTTATTTGTGACTGTTATGTGACAGGAGGCTATGTGATTTCAAAATTCAAGATTCAGATGCTGCAATATCTGTTTCTATCCAACTTGCTGATGGTGGTTCCTTTGCAACTTCTCCTATTCGTCTCTTACTTCCACGAACACAGACTCTTGCTTGGAGAACCCAAATTATGCCAAAAGAAGGTCTCAACTACTATCTTTCCATGCATTCATGTTTTTTTTGTCCGTTGGTCTTTGCAACCTGAAATTCCAGAAATGCTCTACATTCTATTTTTATGTATTTAAAGATAGTTTTGTTAATATGGCTCCTTGTCAAAGTTAATATTTTTGTTCTCCTTTCCTCCGTTCTAATGTTGTTTCTAGCCTCTAAGGTATATGAATGAATTGCATTTCTCAAGTAGTAAAATACCCTGAATGAAATCTTAGTATTGATACAATATCTTCTTGAACCATGTATGTGACATTCAATAGAAGTATGATTATCTGATCTTGAACAAGAATGATTGGTAAAAAAGATATTTCATATTCATATATTACCATGCAGTTTCTTAACCATGGCATAAGACACTGAGTGGTTAAAGATGTTGGATGCTCTTTATATTTCTGGTTTATTTTTGGTCTGCATCTTGAGATTATGCAATTGTGAAGGCTGTTCTTATCATATTCATTATTCATTTAACAGGTTCAAGAACTTTCCCTGGGCCAATACTTGTGGTTAACATTTCTAGGAACTCAGAGGTATTTGCAAATGTCATTGTTCTGCACAAATAATTCCTTTCCGTTTATAGCATATTTTTTTGCAAATTTTTTTGATTATATATTTTTTGTGAATTTGATATTGGGTTGATAAAGGATCATATACAATTAAAGAGTTAAATACTGTAAGAAATAAATTATTATAGTATGCAATTATATATAATGTTATAAATCAAAGTAAAAATAATTATACATATGCCTCTGTGTGAGTGTTAGTACAATTTAAGTCAGATAGATTGATTGCCTCATCTCCAAGTTATGTTTTTTTTCTTTTTGTTTAAATCAGGTTGGTTTGTCATTTGTGGTTTCTCCATTGATTAAAATACACAATGGAACTAGATTTTCAATGGAACTTCAATTCCAGCGACCGGCTCCAATGGAAGATGAGTTTGCATCTGTGTTGTTAAA
The DNA here is from genome assembly GCA_946800305.1 of Medicago arabica. NCBI lineage: Eukaryota > Viridiplantae > Streptophyta > Magnoliopsida > Fabales > Fabaceae > Medicago > Medicago arabica. The sequence goes on along the minus strand of OX326968.1, from coordinate 42,975,618 downwards.
ACCAGGAGATTCTATAGATGATTCTATGGCTACATTTGACGCATTAAACTTCTCTGGGGGCGTAAAGAGGGCTTTAATGTCTTTAAGTGTTGGTAAACATTTTCATCTGGTTTTCCTTTAATTGACTGCTATTCCTTTTCATTTCACACTGATTTTCTTTATTCTCTACTATTCCTGGTTTCTATACATGTAGTTTTACTATAACTCATGATTATGTCAAAGTTTAAGTTCCTTTCCAGATATTACAGAAATGATGCAAGGGACATTGTTAGGAACCAAAGAATTGAAATGAAAGAAAGAGAAAAATAATCAAAAGATTAGGAAGTCTAATGGAAAGCTGAAATGAAAGTGGGGTTTAGAATTCTCCCCAGGGGTTCCTCCTGCATAGGATTTCTCCTTTCACAACACTATGTCAATGTACAGAATGACCCTCTACATCCTTCTGTTCCCTATTTTAGGGATGACAATGGGTAAACTCTGGGTAGGATAGTATCTGTCCCCATACCCGTAGCTTAGAAATATATCTGTACTCAGATTTGTATCCGCGTCGGTAACAACTTCAATACCCGTGCCAACTTAGGTACCCATGCCCGTTCATCTTACCACACTTTTTGTATAATAAATCAGTAATTAACAAAATATTGATCATTAATACTGAATTAGAAAATCTTTAAATCGAACCAAAAAATATGAAAAACTAAATTATGAACCAAAAAAATATGAAAAACTAAATTATGAACCAAAAAATATGAAAAACTAAATTATTTTACTAACTCAGTATTCAAAACAACAAACATTCTTACATTTACATTCTAAACACCCCAAACTTGCAAGTTCAGATTAGGAAGTATATAAATATGATCAATATATTAAGCAACAAATATGATCAATATGTTTCTTTTATGATTTTTTTATGATCAATATGAAGTTATATGTGGAAAATATTTCTTAATTTATTTCTATAATATTAAAATGTACAAGCGCTGTTCTCTATTAATAAGATAAGTACTAATTGCATGCGCAAGTGACCACTAATACAAACCAGTCCTTTCAAATCACAATAATTATTTACAACACTCCCCTTCATGACGGTGAATAAATTATTTCCATCATTCCTAACTTACGAGTAAGTTGATTAAATCCTTTTATTGCGAGCCTTTTGTTAACACATCAACCAGTTGATTCCTAGAAGAAATGTAAGCTGTTGCTACCAATCCACTATCTAGCTTCTCCTTGATGAAATGGTGGTCTATCTCAATGTGCTTTGTCCCATCACGTTGAACCGAATCATGAGCAATACTGGTAGCCGGTTTGTTGTCACAACAATTAAAGAACTTCATAGGTCCTTCATACTTTATCTTCAATTCATTTAGCACAGTATCCACAATAACTCATATTTGATCAAGCTACCACACTTTGCCTCTTACATCTCCAAACAACAATGTTTTCACAGAAGAATGTGCAATAGCCTGAGGTGGATCTTTTGCCACTCGCTGAACCTGCATATTCTGCATCAGTATAAGCCTCCATATTCAGACTTCCACCTCTCTTGAACAAGAGCCCTCTCTCCGGAGTGATTTTGAGATATTCCAGCACAGGATCTACAATCCACAAGTGTCTGGCTTTTGGGTCATGTATGGACTGACTCACACTCTAACAACATATGCCTAGTCCGGTCTTGTGTGGGCTAAGTAGATCAACTTACCCACTAGTCTCTGATATTAAACCGTGTCAACCTTCACACTTTTGTCTTCGGTGCTCGTTATGATTTTGGTCAATAGGGACACTTGGAGGTTTGCATTCAAGTTCGTCTGTTCCTTGCAAATGATCAAGCAGATATTTCCTCCGAGAGATAAACATGTCTTGTTTTGAGTATCGTCTTTGGTACACCAATGTTGGCTCACTAGCCTTTGTCCTCACTACTTCTGATAAAGGTGCTGAAAGTACTGAATTCTGCAAAATAGAGGCCAAAGGAGGAACATGAACAGTCATAGGAGACTTAGAGGGTAAAGGGGGAACATGAGCTGGAACAAATGACTCAGACCTAGAAACAACAGGTAACTCTGGAGTCTGGAACAGGAGGAACGAGAGCTACAGCAAATGACTCTGGAAGACAAGGATCAAGCTGGAGAAACCAACCTCAATCTTCATCTTCATCTTCAAACTAAAATCCATATGAACCCCAGAAACCAAAACTCAATTAATCTCAATTTTAAATAATAAAAACCAAACCACAACCCCAATTCTAAACATATCCGCCGCCTATTTTTTTTCTGTATCAATATATTTCATTCTGTTTTGTTTTTCAGAGACTTTGTTGAATCAATTGACCTTTATCCCGAGTTGATTTGTTTAATGGTTAATTTTCAGGTAACTTCTTATTTGCACTTAGACCTAAAATGACTGAGGAATTTAGTAACTCCGAAACTTCTCTTTCACTGGAATGGTCGGATTATATTAAAGGCGGTAAAGCTGTCCGCCTGTCTGGAATATTTGACAAATTGAACTACAAAGTTCGCAAGGCATTATTTGTAAAATCAGTTAAATGTTCCTTTAGCACAGTACACTGCAAGCTCATGTCTGAGGGTTTATGTGTTGCCGATATGCATTTTCTCATTCAGACAATCGCTAAAGATGTCCCTGTTGCACAACCTGAAAAGTCCGCTGCTGTGTTAAAAAATGAGAGTTCAAAAGTTTCATTGCTAGAGCAGAAAGAAATATATCTTCTTCCTACCGTACGGATGACAAACTTATTACATTCTGAGATAGACGTCCTTTTAAGTGAAACAGGTAAAGAAATGCATGTTTTTGGCGAACATATTTATTCTTACACTACATTAACTTTTAATTTTGATTTCGGTTAAGATCAGCTGAATCTGGTTGGATATGAGAAAATTGGGAAGCAGGCAACAATATCATGTGGTTCAACAGCTGATTTTTATGCCAATCCAGCGGTTATATACTTCACTGTTACTTTAACTTCTTCTAATTCAAGTTCCAAGCCAGTAAATAGTAGGGATTGCGTGAAAAAGTTACTGAAGCAGAACACTGAAGTCCAACATCTTGATATAAATTTGGACTTTGATGGAGGAAAATTTTCTGCAACCTTGAGATTGTACCGGGGAAACAGGGGCATGCTGGAGGTTATTATTTCCGCCTTTGTTTTGACTTAGTAGAGCTGACATCTAGTTGTGATGTTCTATACCGTGCTTTTGTTTAGTTACTCTAATATCATGTGAATCTGTGGAACTGCTTGCAGGTTGTTGTTTTTACATCCTATTCCGTGAAGAATGAGACAGACCTTCCGGTTTATGTTCTTGCGACTAAAAGATGGCCTCTATCCAGGTGATTCCTACATTTCTAGTCATTAGTCGGCACATTAATGTTGTTTTTGCCCATTTTTGACATTGGTTACCTCTCCATATGCAGGATTGAATTAGAAAATTTAAAGTTGAACATTCCTTCAGAGCTAGGATTATGTTTGCTTCCAAAGTCAACTAGATCATGGTTCTTGAAGTAAGATTAGTTATTGTCCATAACTTATTTGTTTAATGTGTCAAATTCGTGGTTTCTTGTAATGCTACCTAAATTTACTTTAGTCATCATGTTATGCATTATTCTACAGTTTCGTATCTTCTTCCATGTTTCCAGATCTGAAAGAGTGCAACTGAGATTACTGGAGGACCATACATCTGAGGCACCACTAGACTTGGGTTCGTTATCAGGCCTTATAGAAATAAGCTTTAAAAAAGAAGAAGGATCTGGGATTAAATCTGTAACGAAGCTTGGAGTGTCTATTGGTCCTTCTTTAGGAGAGATTGTTGTGCCATCACAGATGGTGACTTTGGTTCCACGATATGTTATTTGTAATAAATCAGAACAAAGTATTACTGTTCGCCAATACTATTTTCAGGTATGCATTAAGTACATAATAGTTTAAGAGAGCGTGTGTGTATGTATTTTTTTTATTTTTTTTTGTTATCATGTACTTAATTTAGCTGTCTGTGAAGGATGAGGTGGAAGGTGTTATCTCCATTAACAGCAAACAGAGAATGTCACTACCGCTGAAGGAAGGACTTACCAAGAAAAGAGAGTTCAGTGTATTTGAGCGGTTAATCAGAAAACACAGAATTGACAGTGACAATTCGTTGTTATATGTTCAGATTCAAACAAATGAGCCTGGATTGGGATGGTCTGGGCCAGTGTGTCTAGCTTCACTAGGACATTTTTTCCTGAAATTCAGAAAAGAAGGTACAACGTCAGACAACAAAATGACACAATTTGCAGCTGTTCATGTGGCAGAAGAAGGTTCTATTCTTGTTTTGAGTTTCTACAAGCCACCAAATATAAATCTGCCTTATCGAATTCAAAATTGTTTGCACAGTTTATCAATAACTTACTATCAAAAGGTATACAGCAATTCTTTGTTTTGGATTTTTATTCAGTCGTTTTATTTTTCTTCTCTGCCCCTCACATCATTTGTGAAATTTCCAGGGTTCATTAGAGCCGGAGGTTCTTGGACCTGCAGGAAGCGCTGATTATGTCTGGGATGATTTAACTCTTCCTCATAGACTGGTTGTCCGCATCAATGGTGCGCATTTGAATCTTGTCGTAGATTTATTTATTCTGTTTGAAAAAGTTGATTTATGAAATCTTGGTGATTTATTTATATATATTAACCACTTAATTGGTTAAGTCTGCATGAGGTTAAGACATTAATGTTTGAAAATCTGCCTTAATTGAGGCCCACCCCTATGGTCTGTTATTGGGCCACTTCGTCTGCCTTCACTGCAACGGTCTAACATATTTAGCATGCTGGATTGAGGGTGTGGGTTTAGGGAGATATGGTTTTTGTAGTGCTTATATGGCTTGGGCCATCCTAACGAGCTAGGTCCTAAGCCCAAATTTTAAGAATTGAGCACTGTACAAACATTATTAACCACTTTAGAATCTGTAGTTGCCAGGGATAGGAGTGGTGTAGACTTTGAATCCGCCATGTCAGCCCTCTGGAGTAAGTCTCTTACGTATTGTGAAAACAAAAATGATCCTCTAGATAGGTGTTTAATCTGGATGCCCAAGAAGTAATCCAGAGGCCCGAATTGCTTTAGAGCAATTTTTGTTTTCAGTTTTTTTTTTTGTTTTTAATTCTAAACCGGTGATAGAGGAACCAGTAATAATGATATCATTAACCTAAATTAACAAAGAGAACTCAGAGCTTGGAGGCTGAGTCATATCCACCTTTGCTTGATAGTCATTTAGAAAGGCATTGTTTACATCAATTTGATGGAAAGCCACTCCTCGCCCTGAATTTGTATAGGATTAATCTTGACAAATATTCTAAAATCTCGTTTTTCTCCACAAACATAGCCAGGGTGGAAGTGTGCTTGTTGCATTCCACCCTGAAGTTAAGGTATGGGTCCAACTTAGTCCTAAGGTTATTATTTGTCCCATAATACTCTTGACATATACCAAGCCCACCACAAGTAATTTTTTACATAGGCTTACTAATGGACGTTAAAGAAAAACAAGAGATTTGGACCAAGTGTATCAAGGATGAAGAAGGTGAAGTTTCGTTTAGAAAAAAGATATTAAAGATAGATGGAAGCATTATGTCCACAAATATTAAATGAAGGATATGAGATCCTACCGCATTCTAATAGGCTAGACATTAGAGAGAGAAAGACCAAAATTATACCTTCTATTGTAGGATTCAAGAACGTGAGGTAAAAGAAACACAAAAAGATGGATAACGTTAAGGCAGTTGAGCCAGACAACATACCTATTGACGTATGGAGATGTTTTGGAGAGGCATTGGTTGGCTCACATCTTTTTAACAAGATTATGATGTCAAAGCAAATATTGAGTGAGAGGAGAAGAATCACTTTAATTATGATTTATAAGAATAAGGGAGATATACAAGATTTCACAAATTATAGGGGATTAAATTTGTAAGTCATACCGTGAAGTTGTTGAAAAGAGTGAATGAGCGGAGATTAAGAAAAGAAACTCAAGTCACATTGTTTAAATATCTCGGGTCCATAGTATAAAACGACAGAGAAATAGGAGATGTAGATCATTTAATTCATGGTGGGTGGTTGAAGAGAAAATTTTCTCTTACAAACTGTAAGACCGACGATGTTGCATGTCAGTGTTGGGGGGTAAAAAACCAACATGAGAATAAAATAAGCGCAACAGAGATGAAAATGTTGTGTTGGATGTGTGGGTAAGGCTAGATGAGATAGGATTAAGAATGCCATAAGAGAGAGAGTTGGGGTAGCATCTATCGTAGAAAAGATGGTAGAAACTCGACTTAGATGGTTTGTGCAGAGAGATGAGTTGGATAGAGATATGATATATGACAAACTATTAAGAAAGACCTAGAGATTAATGAGTTTTATAGAGATATGATATATTACAAAATATTATGGCTTCGTTTGATTCATGTAGTCGACCCTACTTAGTGGGATAAGACTTGGTTGTTGTTGGTGAGAAATAGAAAGGTCGTATAGGAAGATGAAAATAGAGGCAGGGAAGGTTGGTGGGCACAACAGTGCAAGTGGTGGAGTGTCTAACTCTGGGATGCCAACGTGTGAACGTGAACTGAACATGCATGAAAAAGGTAAAATGCGATGGGTGCATGCAGGTGTTTGAGAAGGCTGATGGCCATGAAACTTCAGTGGTTGGCTGATCTTTAGGTGGCATCTAGGTACGGTTAGCTGTCAATAATAAGGCAAAAAAAAATGTCTGTTGGAGGTGTTGAGCTACAACACAGCGAGATAGATGCACCAAGAAGGTGCTTGAGTCTATAATTAAAGCAGTCCAAGGTGACGTCAATGAAGCTGGATAGGGTTTTGATGCAAATGCATAGCCTCTCAGATTGGGAGATCTGATACCAAGTTGAAAGAGAATAATATAAAAAAAAAATGAATATTGTTTGATAATATGAATGTACAAACCCCACAAATTATTATTAAGTAATCGTCATAAGTGATGATAATCAAGAAAAATGGAAATAAAATATTGGGCTGTTAATTACATGCTATCATGGTTGTATATACAGAAGAAAAAAAGGAAAGAAATGAAAGAATAAAATGTTCTATTGTAACTATAAAATTTGGATTGGGCCTCACTCCACCCTAATAAATGTAGTTATGTTGGTTATGATTCAGTTATCTTGAACTTCTCAAGGCAATCTATATATAAAAACAAAGACTCTTATAAGTGATATTTCTCTCTCTGGTTTGTTATTTTCTTATACTATCAATCTAGTAGAGTTTTATTATTTGAAAAAATAATAATCTCATCATATAAGAAGTTAAGGAAAAAACTAATAGCGCTGTTGATTTCTGTTGTAGATAGTCTTCAATTACGAGAGATTAAGTTGGATAAGGTGAGAGCATGGACACCTTTTTATAAACTTGGGCAACAACGAGTTTTGGCCACACGTTTGCTTTCAGACAAAAGATCAAGAGATCAGAATGCGAGTTTCAGTGAGCGTGATGGTCTTGAGATGACAAAAGTGGGATATGAAATATATGCAGAGGGACCAACCCGAGTTTTGCGAATTTGTGAGATTTCTGATAGTTTCAAGAGAGATACAGTTATTGATTTGTGTGCAAAATTTCAACTGAGAGTTTCTCAGCTTGCAGTTCACATACTTGAACATGTAACACAGGTATTCTTGCTTTTGTTAAGTGCTTGATCACCAAAGTCTAGTATCTGTTTATTTTTCTTGAAGTTGGACTTCATGTTTATAACTTACGGTGGCTAATGTGTGTACTTAAATAAAATTAATTTTGGAACAAAAGACGTTCCCTGCTTCATCAGATCTTACTTGGCATTTCTCAGTTTTTAGTAATAAAAACTAATTGGTGAATTTCACATATATCTGTAATCAAATATGATGTTGTACCAGTGGCTCAGTTTCAAACACTTTCAGAAGTGGATATATTTTCAACTTTGAAGTTATAGTATCATAAAATGTGTGGCTCTGGGAAAATGGGAATGACTTTTCCTGGTCTACATGATATTTTACTGTGTTCATTTCTTAGTGAAGCATTGAAGGTATGATAAATTATTTTCTCCAATTTTTAAGCTCCAGTTTTGTGTTCTATTTGAAGCAGGAAGATGAAAATGAGCGCAAAGATTTTACACCAATTGTAGCCGTGAAGTTGGGGAATCTTCACATGATTACTGTTTCTAATAATCATCAGAAATATAACCAGTTCAGCATACAGGTAACATGTTTAATTTAACTGCATGACTGACTAATACTATTTATTTCTCCTTTTGTCTTATACCAAGTCTGAGGAAAATAATCCATTTAAGCACTATTGATCATATCCTATTTGTTATTGATCTAGCACATGAACTTGGAGCTTAAGTGGAATGGAGCTCCTTTTGCATCAATGCTTCGCAGACATCAATTGGGTTTCAATGACCCAAATGATTGTGTACTGAAGGTTGTTTTTGTTATACTCACGTCCAGTTCAAATGTGAAGCAATTTAGATACTCATCAATTTTTCTTCAGGTAAAGTTGGGCATTTGTTTTTCAAAAATTATTATTTTAAGGAATAGATTTAACAGCTCCTATATGAATTGGTTGTACTCCTATATGATCTGACATTTTGTTTTGTGCAGCCAATTGATTTGAACCTTGATGAGGAGACATTGATGAAACTTGCTTCATTTTGGAGAACATCCCTTAGTGACTCAGAGAGTCAGCGGATTTACTTTGATCATTTTGAAATCTATCCAATAAAGGTTTCCTTCATTATTTGTTTTTCCTCTATTTTGAGTACTTCCTATTAGTTACTAATACTATACTTGAAAATTATAGAGAAACTGTTTGTAGTTTAATTTCTTATGAGACGATTCTAACCATATGTATATTTATGCACACGATCAAGTACAGTCTTATAGCATATTACTCTGTGGTTGTAGGGATTACTACTAAATTGAATAAAAAGCCAGTCATCTAAATACTGTAGTGTCTAACTTTAATAAGATAATGATATCTCTTACAATTTGGGTTGGGTTTAACTCATCCCCTTAAGACTAGCTTGTAAAGTCAGGGATGTCTCCCTTCATAAACACTTCTTTACATATGCAATGCGGGTCTCTCAATACACCCCTCTTCACACCCAAGACCGGACATCTAGAGTGTGACCAGGGTGGTTTGATAACGGGGGACACATTTTCAAGCCATACCTCATCAAATGTGGGGCTCTCAACAAGTAACATTTGGAAGCTAATGATATTTGTTGGAAAGTCTGCCTTGATTGAATCCACTCTGTAGTCTGTCATTAGGCCACTTCGGCTGCCTTCATTACAGTGGTACAGCAACTTTGTAGTATCTATAATGTTTGTACAGTTCTCACCTTACAAGTCGGTTTTGTGGAGTTAAGTGAGAATCTACGTTCAAATTCTGAAATGGTATTGGAGCTTATCCTAAATCTGTTGTTAGACAATTTGTATCGTCCACACTCTAGGCACATCAGGCTTGTGCATGAGAGGGTGCATTGAAAAATCTTCCTTAATTGCAGCCACACCCACGGTCTGTTATTGGACCATTTATCTTCCTTCGTTGCAGTGGCACTGCACTTTTATGGTGCTGGTTTGAGTGGGTGGGTTTAGTTCAACATCACCTAGAGATATGACCTTTGTTATGCTTATAAGGCTTGGACAGTTCTCACCTTACAGGCTGGTATTGTGGAGTGGAGTTAGATCCTAAGTTTAAATTTTAAGAATATTCAATAATATCCGATACTCCCTCCGTCCCATAATAACTGAGCCATTTGCAAAAAAAAAGTGTCCTAAAATAACTGAGCCATTTCACTTTCAATGCAATATTAATTACTTTTTTCCTTTTATAACTCTAATTAATACTACTTTCATCACTCCCAATTCAATATATTCCACTTTGCAATTATGATAGTGGAGAATGCACCAATACTTAACAAGAGCATTTAAAATCATTTTTCTCTCTCCTTCATTTATATATTTTTCTTAATATGTGTGAAATGAACAACTGGCTCAATTAAACTGGGACGGAGGGAGTAACTAATTCATAATTTATCCTGAACTTTGTAGATCATTGCTAATTTTATTCCTGGGGAGTCACAATCAACTTACAACTCAACACAGGAGGCTCTAAGATCATTAATTCATAGTGTGGTTAAGGTTTGTTTTGCATACCACATTGACTCTTTTCCTCATAACCATGGCGTGTACATGTATACTTATTTATTTATTCATGTTAAATTCCCATCTTTCTCTTTGCAGGTGCCTTCCATAAAAAATATGGTAGTAGAACTTAATGGGGTTCTGATAACCCATGCTCTGATTACAATGCGTGAATTATTTATTAAATGTGCACAGCACTATTCATGGTAAGCCTACAATATATTTTCTTTTGAATTTTGTATCAGAGTTATGGCTGAATTTGAAGTGCTTGTCCAGGTATGCTATGAGAGCCATATATATTGCTAAAGGAAGTCCCTTACTTCCGCCGGATTTTGTTTCTATTTTTGATGACCTGGCTTCATCATCTCTTGATGTCTTCTTTGATCCGTCACATGGGTTGGCAAATCTTCCAGGATTAACTTTAGGTATATGATGTGCTTTGTTAGTTTCCTGTTTGCGTCCACTTTTATTTTCTAATACACTTTGTGTTGGGAACCCAGAAATGCCCAGAAATTGATTCATAATTTTGGGGAGAGATAATTAAAACAGAGAAGGGAGGAAAAAAAATACCTTTGTAATGTTTTTGTTGAATGATTAATATTTAGGCTAAAATTGTGAAACCTTGTCAACTATGACGCAAGGAATTTGTGAGCTACTGTAGATGAAGATTGTACTGAATACTCTGACTCTACAATGTGATGGCCCTATGAATGATTTTGGGACAAAAATTGACTATGTGAATTGTTATAAGCATGTTCAGCATGACAAGACAAAACACTTAGAAATAGACTCTCATTTCATCAAGGAAAAGTTGGATAGTGGTTTGATAGCTACAACTTACATTCCTTCTGAGCATCAACTAACAGATGTTTACCAAAGGGGTTTCTAACAGAATGATTCAGTTGACGTACTTGCAAGCTGGGAATGATATATATTCATTCACCAGTTTGCAAAGGAATGTTGTAAATAGTGTATATTCTCTAATTATGTCTATTTAAGCATATAAGTATCTGTACTCTATTCACTTTTGAAACAAAATTCTATTTTTCTCTCTCAATTCTTCATTTTCTTTGAAATGATATTTCCTTGAACAGGGTGTCTGTAGACTGGACTGGACTGAATAGATAGATGACTGGGATGGTTATTCACTTATTTCTCGATTAATTTCTGTCTATTGTATGCAGCAGACAGATAGTTACTACTTTGACTGTTAGGAAATAATTCATAATTTTTTTGTTCTAATTTTATGCATTATTTTTGTCTACTTTGTTGTTGCTCAGGTACTTTCAAATTGATAAGTAAATGTATCAAAGGGGAAGGTTTTTCAGGGACAAAACGCTACTTTGGTGATCTAGGGAAAACTGTAGGTTCTTAGTTCTTTGTTGTCTATAACATTCCTTTGAATTAAATATTTGATTATGGAGCATCAGGATATTGATCAATTTGTGATGGCTTCCCAGTTGAAATCAGCAGGTTCCAATATAGCTTTTGCAGCTGTAGCAGAGATATCAGACTCTATTCTGAGAGGGGCAGAAGCAAATGGTTTTGACGGATTGGTACAGAATCATCACTTTTTGTTTTGATTTTATAAATTTGATTACATTCACTTAAGCCGAGACTTATTCTCTGTTGCATTGGTTGTTATGTGTTTGATGCTTGCGTTTGACAAATTTGACTTTCAAGATGAGTGGATTTCACCAAGGCATTCTGAAATTGGCTATGGAGCCATCAGTTCTAGGAACTGCTTTGATGGAAGGTGGTCCTGATAGAAAGATATTGCTTGATCGAAGTCCAGGGGTTGATGAGGTATTGAATAATATTGTTGCATTTACTGTATTTAAGATTGAAATAAATTATGTTGAAAATCTCTAACTTTCCGTTGTGTTTTTACTGAAGAGTATCTCTAGATCGATTTTTTTTTCTTTCAAAAATAATATTTCAGACTTGTTTTCAGGGTGTAAGGAGTGTATGCTTGTATTAGACATACAAATAGAGCAAAAGATGAGAAAATTAGAAAATTTGGTTCATTTGCAACATATAATTAACCTTTATAAAATTTGGATATTAATTAAAAATCTATTTGAAGAAAGGGTGTAGTTAGAAGTCACACTGCAGTTCCAGAGGAGTCAGCACTAGAGCTGGCAAAAGCAGCGACAGAGCTTGGGTTTGTCATGTTTACTGCACAGATAGATCTACTTAGAATAAAATGAGGCAGAGAGATTGAGATTCAAGAGTAAGGAGGAAGAGTACTCTCGGGGGAGCATTATGGCCGTAGACCTCTGCTCATGGCAGAGCACGGCTGTGGGACTTTCGGTCTCTTTGCGGAGAAGAACTGCAGTGGATGGTAGCAGAGTGTAGGTCGATGCTGTTTTGTGGTTGCGAGATGGAAAGAGGCAAAGTGCTTTGGTTGCAGGAGGAAAAGGCTCAAAGTCAAAGGAAAAGGAATTGGAAAATAGATTAGAGGATGGTAGCAGAGTGTAGGTCGATGCTGTTGCTGTTTTGTGGTTGCGAGACGGAAAGTGGCAAAGTGCTTTGGTTGCAGGAGGAAAAGGCTCAAAGTCAAAGGAAAAGGAATTGGAAAATAGATTAGAGACAAGGGCTCTCGATTTAACTCAAAATAGGGCCCTCTGATATAAATACAATACCACATGCGTATGCAATAAATGCAAATATCCTAATATATTTTTCAACAAACTTTTGTAATTAGCTTCTGTTAATCAGTGTAATCAGTCTACTCTGGTGGTTTCTGTTGTAAATTTGTTGATGATTTACTCAGTATCCTAGAATATTCAACTATTAGCAACTGCTAATAAGTATTATAATTTTTTTTAAAATAACTGCTAGTAAGTTGTAAGGCACATTCTAGAATATCCTTTCAATGTTAACTAAGTTAATGACTTCAGTAGCAGCACACATTTGTATTTGTATTTTATACATATATGTATAACAAAAGAAATCTATTAAGTTTTTTCATATGGTTTTTGAAATTCTTGACGAGGTCCACAATAACTAATTAGATGTTTGGCCTGCTGCAGCTATACATTGAAGGATATATCCAAGCCATGCTGGATACAGTTTATAGACAAGAATATCTTAGAGTCAGAGTTATTGACAATCAGGTAAGAGTTGAGCTATGTGTACACATAGATGGTGAAGTATGCATATGAGATTTTTTAAGCTTGACATTTATGTGGAAAAATTGCGTTTTCATGCCTTGGGAGAACACTAGCACATTATTTGGAATGAAAGTTGAAGTACAAAATTTTGTTTTGAGAATGATGTTCGTATACATGTGCATGATATAATTATTTGATTTTAACATGGCAAAGCATAGAAATTGGAAAATCATTGAACAATATAAATTAAATTATTGATGAAGGATGCTAGGCACTAGTCTGTTGGGGGAAGGGAAAAGGCTAACAATCTGTCTGATTTGTTTTTATTATTATTATTACTATTAGGATAGCCAAACCCTTATTATTATTATTATTATTATTATTATTATTATTATTATTATTATTATTGTTATTATTGTTATTATTATTATTATTATTATTATTATCAATTTTAATTACAAAAATATATTGTTTCCACTTCATTATCTGCTTTCAATATTTTGAACAGAAAATAGTTTGATATATTTTGGACACAAGTGAAAACAGTCAATGAAAAGAAATGTTTTTTGAACCAAATAGACTCTCAACGGTTGGCTCATGGGCCTTTGGTTTGAAAGAGGTACCCCACAAAATCTAAAAAGCTACGTTAGCAAGAGCAAGACACTGAGGTAGGCAATGTGAGGAGGTGAGACCATGTAACTGGAGGAATTTTGTACGGGGTAGAGAGGATAGAGAAGGTAGTTTTGATTACTTTTTTTCACTGTTTTGGGGCTTATAAGCTGCGCAAGAATTTTGCCTAAGGGGAGCATCACTCTCGTTATGTGTTTCTTCTACTCTGAATCTTTTAACGAAAACATATTGTTGGGGGGGTTGCTGATTCTTATCTGCATTGAGATTGGGATGCCTGTTTTGCATTGTTATTCTTGAGTTTTGGTGCAGATTCTTTGTAGTTTTTTTTCTTTTATTTGTTTTCTCGTAGAGGACACATCCTTTTTCTTTGGTAATTTTCTGCATTCTTAATGGATTTCTTTTCCTATTTAAGAAAAAAAGAAGTAATCCATATACTGTATGGTTGTAATAGAGTTTTGCAATGTTTAGGTTATCCTGAAGAACCTACCACCAAATCATTCTCTTATCAATGACATCATGGATCGTGTTAAGGAGTTCCTTGTCAGTAAGGCATTACTAAAAGGAGATCCCTCAACTATTTCCAACCCTTTACGTCGTCTTCGTGGAGAAACTGTAAGTTTTGTTCTATTGAGCATGGTTCTGTTACCACTCTATTCTATCTTTTTCTTCTCTTTTTAGTATCTATGTTTTCCTACTTCTCATCTTTTATCACTTTTCTGACATTTCATGATTATGAATAATGATGGCTGACCTACGATGTTTCCAATTAAAAGCATCAAGTTCTCGTTTTACTTTTTTTATATATTTAAGATATCGTGCTCGATCTTCCCAAACTAATACTTTGCATTCTTGGAATGCATTAATTTAGTTTGGAGATGCTTCAAAATGTTACACGTGATTTTACGGTTAAAGTTTAATCCAAATTGTGTGATTGACTTGTTTCTGAAAAGGGTAATTTATGTTCTTCTTGCTGTATGCAATCAGCAATGGCATTATCCTTAAGTAATCTTCCCAGTCATGTACGAAAACATTGATTCAGGAACTCTTTGTTGCAGGAATGGAGAATAGGACCAACTTTATTGACATTGTGCGAGCATCTTTTTGTTAGCTTTGCAATACGCATACTGCGAAAGCAGGCCAACAAGTTTGTTTCGAGCATTAAACAGGAAAAGCAGTCAGAGGTTGGTGATCATGCAGATGGGCCTGCAAACTCTATTATCCATAAAGTGCAGAAAGTGAACATCATTCAGAAATGGGGCATCGCCAGATTTGTCATGTCTGGTTTGTTGGCATATATTGATGGCCGTTTATGCCGTAGTATTCCCAATCCTGTAGTGCGGAGAGTGGTTAGTGGTTTTATGTTAAGTTATATTGACCAACATGATGAAAAATAAATCCTACAGTTGTAGCTGTTCAAGCTATGTTCGCAAAAAGCAGTAAAATGTGATGGAGAAGTTCCCGTTTGTGCCTTGACATGCTGAAACAAGCTCGTCTTGTGGATGAGAATATCAATGATTTACTTGCAGATTTTTGTTTTATTTTTTGCTAACGTTCTGTCATGTTCAAATGAAATCAGCCTATTTGTCTGTTGTATATACATTGAGATCTTACTAGTTGCTGCTTAGGGTAAATACATTTTAACCCTTCACTTATTTTGGATTATCTTGTATTTATGTTCAAGCTGTTGCATTGGTAAATATATCACTTTTTTTTGAAAGGATGTCCCTAAACTGATGCAATCGACACTGTTCCCAAATACGCCGTTCCTATTTGTAGTAATTTATTCGAGTACACCTCTGAGATAATTTTTTCTTTTAACTCAAACTATTTGAAATTTAACTTTTGGAAGATATAATTTTTGATGTCATGTTATCTCACTAAAAGTAAACTTTTGTATTCTGTATATCTACCTAAGTTGTCTTCTAGACTACGTATGCCATTCAAAATTTAAATATTTTCTGAATGTTTTACTTTTGAAGGTAATATGACGATGTTTAATGCGTTTGGAAGTTAACTTCCAATGTATAAACGGTCTAAATGTTAACTTTTGGAGTACAAAGAGAGTTTTGGAATCTGGAAGCTAACGTCACTTCTGAAAGGTAAAATAAATTAGTTCGTGCTGATAGCAACAAAACGTGTATGAGATTGATTAATAGCATGACAATGGAAGAAAGTTTTATATGCCGATTAATTATACATGATCAGTTTACTACAAAGTGTTAAAAACCGGATCTATTTCAAGTGGTACCGAAAAACATGCTTCAAGAAATATATTTGCAACCAAACCTCTTTGAGCCTAATGCATGAGTACTATAGCAAATAAAAAAAGTTTCAGCAAATCAGCATTATTAACCAGCCACGTAGAAAAAGTGAAATGTGGCATCGTGCAAGTTTGACACCACATATCTTAGCAGAGCCCATAGAATCCATTTCTGTTGGCTTCATGGTCTCATCATTTGCCACGTGTTTTTTTGTCCCTTCCCCTATATGTGTTTGTCTTAGCATTACACAGACAATAAAAAATGTTTCATCATGCATGGCACCGTCTTTATTTGTGTCACCATATAGTATAACATAAGTTATCCCCCTTTTCATGTTTGTCCTAGCTCTAGCACCTATAATATAGGCTACTATAGTCTATAACAATAACAACAAATTCTTATTATCAACAAGTAAAATGGCTTTTAGGATTTCAAGATCTGAATCAGCTTTGACATCAGAGAGGGATCAGAAGGAGAATATTCATCAACAACACATAGATATAAGGGACAATATTAAGGACTCTACAACAGTTGGTGATGGCATCTCAAGCGAGCTCCACTTGAAATCCCCTTCTCAAACATTGGATAAACATGTTGTTCTTCGACGTATCAAGCAACGCAAGTCCTATAACAAAGCCAAAAATGCTTTTGAAGCTCTTCTAGGAGCATTGAAAATCAACCCAAATACCGCACAAGAACAGAAGTGGCTCCAACATGATGACACCTTCTCTTCTCCTTAATTAGATATCATGCTCATGCATGCATAATGCATTATGATATGAGTATGACCTACCAAGATTTGATATATGGCTCCTTAAGTACTTGTTTTTGTTATGACTAATGATATTAGTACAAGCATTTATAGAAATTTTTTGAGACAATCTAATTTTTCTTTCTTCTTATTGGTAGAAAATAATAAAGAGAAAAAGTAAATGAGAGAATAAGCACACCATTTAAGTATAAGAAAAGAAAGAAGGTTGTTCAAAAATTGTCATGTTGTACGAATATCATTCTCTCTGAATAATGTGTTTATTATGCAAACTGTGAATAGTGTGTTTAATTATGTACGGTCCTTGACTTGAATACAACGTGCTTCATTTTGATCAAGTTTTAAATTTGTTCTCTGCCACGAAAAAATTATGCTCAAACTAAAGTTAAATCTTATGAAAATGATAGTACGAAAATATTTATATTAAGAAATCAAATATAATAAAATTGTCTTATTTTTTAAAGAAATATTATCTTAAATTTTGCAGTCAATCTTTTTTTAAGGGCGTCTTCAATCTCTTAATAATATAAAAAACTGTATTTTTGATATAAAATTTATTTATTCTTGCTTATTTAACGCGTGTTTCATGAACACCAGTTAACATGACTGCATTATCTCATTTGTAACCATTTTTTATTGCGGACCATACCAAGTTGCAATTACATTGTGATTATATATCATTTCAAAGTTGCGAGAAAGCCTTGTACGAACACATGCTTAAATCAATGTTATTTCGGCACAATCACATGAAAACAACAAATTTTAAAAAAATAAATAATATCAATTGATGTAACTAAATATTCTTGTTTAATTTTGTTCATTTCATATTAGTGTCTCCAAATAATTTTTTTTAAGAGATGTGTCTGAATAATATTGATTTGGATATGTGTTCATGAAAAACTTTCTTCAAAGTTGCATCGGAAAGATGCAATTCAACATATGCAACATTTGCATGCATTAGTAACAACTTATTTTTCTATCTTTTATGCCTTTTTGTTATATATTTTATGACTATTTTAAAGGAAAAAAGATTTCAATGTGAGGAGAGTTAATATTAATATATATATATATATATATATATATATATATATATATATATATATATATATATATATATGAGGCTGTTAACTTACTCTTATCTAAAAATATGAAAGAGTAAGTTAGCAAGCCTACTTTCACTTGGTGTTTACTAAAAACTCAAATCTATAGTGAAAATAACTAGGTAAAAGAGTGGGTATTTATGTAATTTACATTTTTTAATAACAATTTTTTTATCCTTGTAATCAATGTTTGTTTCTCTTTCTCAATTCCTGTTTCAAATGTTCCTTGATTCAAAACTAAAGCTTTTTTTTGTTTTGTTTGTTTTGTTGGCACATTTGGATCGTGTCTTAATTTATGGGGTTAAATTAAGGATCGGTGAGTTGAGAAAACTAGTTAGGAGAATTATTTTTCTGTTTAGAAGAGATGCCACCATTTTTTCTTCCATCCTGTACTCTTCTAATTTTTATGGGGTTTAGTTTTTTCTAAGTCCAATAACACCTGAACTCATTCCAAGTTCTTCAATGAAATAATTTTTTTTGGTCAAGAGTTCCAATGAGTTAAAGATGAAGGATATGGATTTTCCTTTCAAAAACAAATCGTAACAAATTGAAGAACTGAGATTTTTTAATTTAGATTATCATTCCAAATTCATCCCATGAATTAAGATCTTGTCTCGGAAAATAACGAGGGATAACGAAAGCAATATAATAACTGGTTTTTTTGGCAGATTTTTTAATCAAATTTACATAATTAACCTTTAGTTAATACTCTTCAAAATAATTGAAAATGGTTTTTTAGTCAAAACAAGGTGGGAATACAATTGCTAACTTACTCCTTCATGTTTTTGGATGGGAGTAAGTTAGCAGTCCTATATATATATATGTGAAATTTTTTAAAGAGAAAATAAGAGATATATGTGACTAATAAAATAAGTATGTAGGTATTTTTTTCTTCGAGAGGAAGAATATAAGACAAGTGATAAGTTGTAGGTGACATTTCACATGGGAAAGGTCAATCCTTTCCTACTATGGGAAAGTTGGATTCAATGATTAGATTAAGTGAAGAACATATTTTTAACATGTTCTCTCAACACTAGATTTTTCTTCACACTATCTTTCAACAATTTTAAAAAATTTCAACAATTTTAAAAATTCAGATAAGTTATTTTTTTTAAATTCTGTAATTCATTTATTGAAGGTTAGAAAAAATATGAAAAATCGAAAATTTATTTATTTATTTTTCAATAAAAAAAATTCTTGAAACTAAGATAAGTTTTTATTTTTCTAAAAAGAATATATTTTTTTAATTTCGTAATAAAATAAGATATTCTGAAATATAAAATAAAAATCCTAAAAAAAAATATTTTGAAATTAAGGTTTTTTATTTTTCTAAGAAAATAAAAATCTGGAAAATAAGTTTTTTATTTTCAAAAAATATTATCTAATTTTTTGATTTTATACTAAAAAAATAAAAAAGTTTTATTTTGAAAAAAAGTTTTTAGAATGTTTGAAAAAAAAACTGAACTTTTTTTTTTAATTTGGAATTGTGGTAAAAGTGTGTACAAAAATCTAGTGTGGAGAGAGTATGATAAAATTATTCTATTAATTTGATTTAATGGTTAAATACCAACTTTTCTATGGTGGGAAATGATTGACCTTTCTCATGTGAAATATCACCTAAGTTATAATATGCTATGCTAATAAAAAATATATTTATGTATAGCAGGTTGCAACAACTACGATTGCATATGTGACAGCAACCGCTATTTAATATCATGGTTTTGATTTCTTTTTGCGAAGAAAACTACAAATAAACATCTTTATCCATCATACTTTAGGTTGGATTGTATTGTATAATTACTGAGCTAAAGGAAGGAACTTAGACTCTTAGAGGTTGAAGGTTTTTGGGTGAGATTTAAAGTGTGCAAATGTAAATCTTAAATCAAAAGAGGGGTTCTTGAGAAACGGTTGGTGTTTTTTGGAGAGAGATTTATGGAGTTGGAAAACACATCAAATAAAAGTATTTGTGAGCAACTTGAGTGAGTCTTTGAAGACCAAAAGAGAAGATTCTTAAGAAATCAAAGGTTAAGGATTGGTTCTCTTTTGGGGGGTTAGATTCAAGAGTTGAGAAACAATTTGAAAACATCTAGGATGAGTGAAATTATTGAATGTCTTTTTGTTCATGGGAAGATAGATTGAGAAATGGGTAGAATATTAGGTTTGTTCTTGAAAAGTTTGTTGAAGTTAATTTCTTGAAACCATTTTGTATCTCTTTGTAAATAACTCATTAATAGTGAAGCAAAGAGATTTTTTTTCCCCATAGAGTAAGTTATTATTTGACCGAACTGGGTAAACAATTATTGATGTTTTATTTTTCCTCTATTTTCTCTATCATATTTATTCTTTGATTCGAATATGGTTTTGTTTTACACTTGGTTGCTAGATATGTTGTTGTTGTTTGTGGTTATTTTGGTTATTGGTTGACATTGATATTTGTCTCATGCATCTAAATTTTATTGATGTGAGATTTGAAGTTAACGAATTTACATCCATCACAATCCTAAATAAAAATTATTTGGATATTTACACGCAAAAAATATAAATCATTTAATTATTATAAAAATCCACATAATTTAATTCTTTCTTATTTTACCTTTTTCCTTTTTGTGTTTGTCTATATAGAATGTCTAAATTTTGTGACCATACACGACTTTCTCTATAATTATACTTATTCGGCCCGCCCTCTTTGTAATCGGCTCACTTACTTACTTGGTACTTCACAAGTTCATAGGGAACAACCTTCATAAGCTCACGATCTTAAATTTTTACTTCTCCACTATCAGAGGAGTGTATCTTAAAGAGGGGGACTCATTGCTCAGAAAACATAAAAACTCGAACTTATTGACAACACACTGTTGGCGAGGTCTCTAATGTTTGACGCTGGAACAATATATATAGAAACTATGTCAATGCAATGATAATGTAAAGATTAAGTGGATAAGATACTACAATTCCACGTAAACATTGTTTGTGTGGATGTTTGGATATATGGCAGAAGACTGAGTAAACAATTTTGTGTGTAGACAAATAAAACAAGAAAATGACATGAAAATTGGGGTGGCATTTAGCATGAGCCTACGAATCAACTACACCATAGGTCTATGGTTTTGCATCGATGATATTTTAAGATTTTTGCTCTTCTCTCAGCACATTTTGCTCGCGTCCAACATAATTTTCAGTTATACCTTTGCGTGAGTTAAGTCACGCGGCGTGACTTAACTCACGCACCTTATAAGTTCTGCGTGACTTAAATTACACTACTGGTCTGAGCGCGAGTTAACCACGCAAGTTGGCCGGTGGTCTGAGTTCAAGAACACACGTTATTTGGACGGTGGTCATGTTTTCAACCTTCAATCTACACGTTTTTTTATCAAGTTTACACAATTTTTTGACCATATTTATGGTAGTTATAACCTATACTGTCATTCCCACCTATAAATACCCCTCCAAACTTCCATATTTCGTCACACCATATCACTTTCTCTCACTCCTCACTCTCCCTCTATTTTTTTTTCTTTCAATAGTCTCTTTGGGGGCAAAAGTGAGCAGACTTCTTGAGGCAAAATAGTGACTAGCCCGTTTGGGGAAAAATAGATCAACATTTGGGGTAAAATTAAATTTGCTTTTTTTGCCCAAAAACTTTTTACAGTGGGTAAAAAGAATCTTCTTGGGTGTAAAAAGAACCATATTTAAATTTACCTCAAGTTGATGATGTCTTTTTCCCCAAGATGGTTGGTCACTATTTTGTCCCAAGAAGACCGTTCATTTTTTACCCCAAGAGGGTAAAAAGAACTTTTTACCCCAAAAGGGTAAAAAGAAAATAAGTAGATTATTTAACCAATTCAAATAAATGTATCAATTATTGTATGAATCTATTAATAAAATGAGATATTGTTATATGTATTAATTTTGTTCATTTCTTTTTATTTAAATTTGCTTTTATTTTCTGATTTTGTATCTAATGAATAAATCCAAATAAATATAAATGTAGTTCATTTCTTTTTATTTATATTTGTATTTATTTAATGAATAAATTCGAATAAATATTTATTTTAAGTGCATGAATAAATTAGAATAAAGCAAATAAATAATTTAGAATATCGTAAATAACTTAATTTGAATAAAGTAAATAAATAAATTAGAATAACGTGAACAACTTATTTAAAAAATAAATAAATTAGAATAAAGTGAACAAAAAAATTAGAATAAAGTAAATAAAATAATTTGAATATGGTAAATAAATTAAAAAAAGTGAGTTAAGTCACTATGCGTGACTTAACTTACGCTGCATGATTTTACTTGTGTAAATTTTTACATTTGCGTTAGTTAACCAACGTATGGGTAGATTAAGTATTTCAGTTGGACGGGAGCAAAATGTATTGGAAGAAGAACATAAATCATATTTTAATTAAGAAAGCAAGTTACTTAGCGTAAAAAAATAAGAAGAAAGGAAATTACTTTTAACACCACATTTTACTCATACATCTCCTTTCTCCTTATTGTTTAGAATAGTGTTGATGGCATCCACGGAATCAATCTCACAAAGCATGTTTCATAAATTCAATCTAATCAAAGAATCAAGAGTTCTAATCTAAAAAAATCACCCAAAAGAAATACTTAATATTATATTTAAATGTTAAGATTATTTGATACTTCACTAAATAACTTTAGTTTAGTATTTAATATATTTTTTAGTATACATGATCATTGAAATAATATTACAAGATTCAATTGTTGGAGATGTAGTGGTGAGTTTTATATGTAATAAAAATGTTATTAAACTAAGTATGACATGAGGTATACTTCTTTCTTCTTTTTTTCTTTCTTTTTTTATTATGGATGACATGAGGTACTTCTCTTAAACGTACACACAATATTTATGTTAGTTCGGTTAACCAAACATAAACTGTTTCGTGTTCTTATCCAAACCAAATCAGTATATCCACATCAAATTGAATTTGGCTTAGAGATATTGGATTGGGTAGGGATTTTTGCTGTTGTTCTCTCCAAGTTGCATCCCACAACACTATGGCAATGAAGATGATGGATGCCCTACACCAACCTATCTCAAATTAGAGTATTGTTTTTGTCGGTGACAAATGTCCTAACGATATTGTTTAAAAAATTCATAAAAAAATTGTTTTGAAAAGAAAAGTTAATCTTATTTGAATTATAATTACTTAATTAGGTAATGTTTTATGTAAAAATTATTATTTTTAATTGCTTAAAAATATCTTAGGAGCATTTCTTAGGTTTTCTTTGTTTTATATGTACTTTGTGACCTAATGGGGAGGCAAAAACAATGGTGGTTAGTTGCTATCCACATATCCAACTCCACTCATCATCTCGTGTTCTTGTCATACTTTTTTTTTTTTTTATTATTTACTCAACTAGTTCCTTTTTATAAACATCCATAGAATATTTTGCATATATTAAAAAACAAAAGCTTTTAGGTGTGTTAGTCCATGTAAATAGAGGTCATTTAAAATTTGGTCTTTAAATTTGTTAATCCTGACATTTTGCCCATACAAAATTTAATCAGTAAAAATTGTCTATCTTAATCATTGCCACATCAGTAATTCGGTGATGTAACATTGTTAATTGGTTAATTCACTTGCTGACTCATCAAAAGTTTACGTGAACCGACCAAAATGCCCCGAGGTTCTCTAACAAACATGAAATAACCATTTTACCCCTAAGTCCATCTTCTCTCTTCCTATTCAAAACCCAGCAACCACCATCTCCTTCATCCTCAACATCACAAACAGCACCACATCCAACACCATTTTAATTTGACATTAAAATGACAAAAATACCTTTAGATCTCAAACAATGTATACAATTTCAGAAATTCATCACCTCATTCAACTAAAATCTCGACCCTTTTTTATTGTTTGAATAGTGTATTTCACAATATCTCCCATCACAGCTCCAACAACACCTCCACTCAATAGATCCCCATAACTACTACACACGTACAGAAACCTTGTTAATATCAAAACTATATGTGTTTGCAACAACCAAAGTAATCTTCTGTTTTAGAGAAAAGAAACACAACACGTTCGGCACCAACATGACAGCGAGATATTCGAGGACGGCAGAGAGATGGGCATGAGCTCTGGCACCAACAAGTTCGGCGTATTCGTTGCTGGATTCGAGTTTGACGGTGGCGGCAACGAGCGTGTCGCGGTCGGAGAGTGTGTCGACGCTGGATTCAGCAATCACAGATTAAAATTGACGAACACTTAGTAACGATGGAGGTGGTCGGAGATGATGGTGGTGGGGAGGGTGGGGGTGTCGTTGTGGGAAGAGAAAGAAAGGAAAAGAGAATGAAATGAAAGAATGAGAGAATGAAGGAGGGCAGTTTCGTCTTTTCTAGTTTGGCTTGATTCATTGAGGGTAGTTTTGTCATTTTGCACCTGTCTAACCAATTAGCACAGCCAACCCATCAAATTAGTGACATGGCCATGATTAAGTGGGAGCAGGGACTAAATTTTAACTGATTTAATTTTGCAGGGACAAAATGTCAGGATTAACGAATTCATGGACCAAATTTTAAATGACTCTAAACATATATAAAAGCCTAAAAAAATTATAGTATAACCAACGTGTCTAATGTGTCTATTTTTTACAATATGTTGTTGTTAAATTATTTATGTATAAATTTACCGCTTCTGTTGTACCAATTTTTTATTTACCTCTCCCTTCATAAAATAAGCATCACAGTTTGATTATATTATTCACATAACATATTTTGATAGTATTTATTTTTAATATATAAAGACAAATGTTATTATATATAAGTTGTTGTTCTATTTATCTTAGCGAATATTTTTAAAATGTCATCTTTTTATAAAAAAAAAATTATAATTTTTATATATATAATTTTTGCTAATAAATAATTAAATATATTAATGATCAAAATTACGTATTGACATATATGAAAATCAAACCGTGACAATATTTTTTTAAGGAAAATTGTGACACTTATTTTACGATAAAGTATGTAGTATTGACTTTCATATTTGAAAACAAATAAATAGTATTAATAAGATTTTTCTTTAAACAAATAATATCTACTTGTGTATTATTACAGAGGTGTACGTAAAACACAAACTCAAAATTCGATTTTTAGATCAAGATTTTCATTATTTAGTTTTTTGAGTTTTTTACGCTTTAAAAATTCATAACTAATTCGTCCCTTGTCTGTAAGTTATAATTTTATGTGAAAAGTCATGTTTCAACATCCTAAAATGTTTGCAAAAAATTAAACCTCTAGGTCACTTTTATCGACTTCATGTCTATAGGGAAAAATAGAATGTAAAAAATAAGAAGAATCTCGAATTACAAAAGGATAAAATTTGTGTTTTTTTAATTACATAGTCATTTGTCTGACTTCGTGTATATTACAAGTCAATTTTAACGATTTGCTTTCAATTCATTCATTAAAGAAAATGCGCAATTGGGATAAAGGATTAATTATTCTCTTATTTATTTATTTTAACTTTAATCAGGCAGAGGATTTGCTAAAAAAATGAATAAATTTGGGGTACAGGTAAATACACTAATTAACAAACAATAAAAAAAATTAAAAAAATTATTTATGAAATAGACTCAATTAACTTATATGTTGGCTTGGTCATTGGACATAGCTTAATACCCTAAGTGTGTATTATTGAGTAAGTTTGGGATGAGTGATATGAATTCAGTTAAGTTAGTGTTTTTCTGAGTATGCGGTTTTGTTTGGTTGATAAAAACAAAAGTCACAAATTGAACTATACTGCACAGTTGAATAAAAATTGGCACAAATACATCCGAACCAAATATGATTTTTTATAATTTTTGGATTGGGTTTATTCAGTTTTCGATTTTTTAATGTGTTGGTTTGTTTTTCAACACCCCAACTTTTAAAAATAAATAATTATGTTTGACTTTGTCAGAAAAAATTATGTTTGAATTTTAAATATGCGCAAAGAAAACAAATGGTTCTCGGTTATTATATATTTTGTGAAAAAATAAAAAAATCAATTTCATTTCCTTCTCTCTTTTCTATCATTCCCTTTTTTTGGTAGATAAGCGAAAGAATAAAGTCATTATAAACTGACACACATAAATAGAGGTGTAGGGGTTCGTACCAAGGTCATGATGTCCGGCCTAATAATTTCAATATTTTATCAGTTGAACTAGGACTTGCGGACATCATTCTTTACATTTTTTTTTTACAAGACATCATTCTTTACTTATTCACTTTATTCAACTAATACAATTTACATTTGAACAAATAATAATAATAATAATAATAATAATAATAATAATAATAATAATAATAATAATAATAATAATACAACAACAACAACAACAACAAAAACAACAACAATAATATGAATAATTCTTTCAATTTTTTTTAATAATAATATGAATAATTAGCTGCATTAAATTTGAATTATTTTATTTTTCATAAAAATCATAACAACAAGATATTCAAGATGGTCCAGTCAAAATAAAATATTTAAGTTGGTCAGCGAAAGATTGAGAAACAGTGATATTATTATTATTATTATTATTATTATTATTATTATTATTATTATCGTTGTTGTTGTTGTTGTTATTATTATTATTATTATTATTTAAATGCATGCACCATCCCACGATCGGGATTTAAGATCTAGGTTCTTTGATGTTGTTCATTCGCGTGTTGGTTTGTTGGATGCATCTCACGATTTGGAACAAGACTTGATTCGTCTAATGTTGTTCAAAAGGGCTAGGTGCATAAATGTTCTATGTTGACGGTCATTGTCGATTGTCATACCTTAAGGATTGTATCTATCATAGTTGCCTTACGCGTCGTTGGTGGACTGTGATTTGTAGCTATGTTATCTGTTATCCCTCGATTAGGACTACGAGTAGATGTTGGTTTAGTCTAAAAGAGTGTTTATTGATGATGGTTTGAAGGGAATAGTGGGAACTTGGATCATTTCTGTGATGGCAGACGATTCATACGCATATCTAGATGCCATGAACAACCACTCCGTTTTTTTTAATTTGGTTTCGCGCCCATCCATGGGTTTGGTGGATTGACCGTGGTAGTTATTGTGTAGGGTTGTTTCTCTTTGATTTTATTTTTGTACCACTTTGTGTCGGGTACTTTGCCCCCCAATCTTGTACTTTCTTTTCATTTCGATTTAATTTCTATTTGACCTAAAAAAAACATGCATCATCCATAGCCACACCACTTTGGAAGTTGAATTGCCAAACAATTGCCTAATTACAAAATTGGGATCTGAATCCTCCCTTTAGAAGAATCAGATTGATGTAGCCAAAAATAGTTGGATTGATACTATAAAATAATTAATTGGCTTAAATAGAATCTATATTTAAGTGAGTCGATCTAATGTGCATATTTAAAACATAATTCAAATGTGGGCTCTTATATTTTATATCTATATATAAAGGGAGTATGATATTTTTGGTTGGATTTTTCATCATTTCAAATATAATCTTAAAAAAATATGCCTACAAAAATGGTATTTTTTTAAAGGATAATATTATATTATTGATGTTATTGAAAAATGTAACACAAAAAATTAAGCAACTCATAAAACGGAAATGAAACTTATTTTATTCAAATGTTGAAAAGACTCGGAAAAACAAGAGAAGGCATATGACTCTTTGGATATCTAATGATTTTCAATCCAGGTACACTTATTATGGTGCATGACCATCATCATTGATGACAACACCGCCAACATCTTCTGCATCATCCTTTTCCATTTCTTGTATCCTTCCATTGACGACACCCAACCTATGAAACGTTGGGTTGGGTTCTTGATAAAAGTGGCTGTAACCAAAACAACACCAACAGCCTTAACCTTTCCGCCAATTTTCCCTCCAAACACTTGTCCACGACTGTCAAAAAGAACAATGGAGAAAGAGGAAATTGGCGAGACAATGTTCATGGTCTGGGGAGGTACGAGATCACCATCATCAATGAAGAATCCAAAGAGTGATGTCATGTTGGACAATCCTTCGATGACATCAAGGGAATCAGACGCGAGTTTGTGAAGAGTTACATCGGTGACAAGACCGGAACCACTCAAAATAACGATTCCAGCTTCACGATGCCGAGCCAAGTTGATGAGTGTTTCCACAACATCAGCCCCAACAACGATCTTAATGAGAACTGGTTCCATGTGGGTGGTTAATATTTTCTCCCGTGTTTCTTGAGGATAAGTTTTTTGTGAGAAAGATAGCAACAATATGTTCTAGTATTTATAATGGTGGTCTCAAATGTGAAAACATAATTTAAAACCAAATTTATTTTCTTATCTATGTTTTTTATTTGTAATTAATTTTTTAGTACTATAAATATATTTTATAATTTAGCAGGTATAGATATACTAATAGATTGTATTCTAGAGCCAAAAATCAAGTTATAAATCTAGATTGGATGCTAATATTAGTTTTGAATTCAACTAACTACTACAAAATTCTTACTTATTCATTGCAAGTCAACGGTCAATGTCATAGTTAAAAACATGTAGATATATCATATTTTATGGATGTGTTTAAGTTTTACTATTTATTTTCAAAGGTCTCTCCTATCGTGTATTGTAGCACCATTCTCAAAACTAAAAGTTTTAAAAAAGAATGATCAGTGTAGATTGAAAGGTCATTTCTATGCAAAATGCATCATGTATGAAGGTTTCTTTTTGATAGAATCAATTAATAATAAAATAAATATTAAATTTTATTATTTATACTTAAACTCCAAAATTAGGGGGAAAGTCAATGTATTTAGTTTATTTATGATATATTATTCCAAACAAGTCAACACGAATAAAATAACTAAACATATAAATTAAAATAAATAATTATGTTTGACTTTCTGACATCAATATATGGGCAAAGAAAATGCATGGTTATCTCTTTTGTAATTTTTAAATAATACAAAATTCAATTTCATTTCACTGTTAATTTCATTCTTTTTGAACATTCAATTACGTCATTTTTTTTTCTTTCAAAAAATTATAACCAAAATATATTCAAGATGATTAATAGCACACTAGAGAACAATGACATATTGTAAATGCGGTAACTCTAAGGGTCCGTTTGGTTCGAGAATTAGGAGGGGAGGGAAGGGGAGGGGAGGGGAGAGATTTTCACGGAGGGGAGAGGAGGGAGGATATTTTTAATTAAAAACGTGTTTGGTTCGCAAGGGGAGGGGAGGGGAGAGGAGGGATTTTAAGATTATTTTACTATTTTATCCTTAAACTTAATTAAATAAAAGAAACTGTTAGTTTTTACGATTTCAGAAACCGACGAAAGAGTAGCGCATATCTAAGTTGTTTATTTTATCTCAAACTGATTCATGTAGTTTACTCCATGCATCATATATATATTTTTTTATAAGAGCAATTCTTTGTAATCCTTGCAATTTTTGCCAATTACTTCTGTAAAAAATAGCACATCTTTTAATGTATAATCAAAGTTGTTATAAGGAAAATATAACAAAATAATAAAATTTGTTACAAGAATAAGATAACCTAATAATAATAGGATTGTTACAAAATAATATAATCTAATAATAATAAAAGATGTTGCAAGGTTAATATTGAGATTTAAAATTAATTTAAGAATAATTATGACAATGCAATTAAATTTTAAAGAGATTTGCTCCCCTCCCCTTCCCTCCCCTCCCCTTCTACAAATTGAACCAAACACATGAAATTAAAAATCTTCCCTCCCCTCCCGTCCCCTCCCCTCCCCTCCCCTCCAAAACTCTCGAACCAAACAGACCCTAAGCTCCGCCGTGGGTCACCGCGCCGGTACTCTTCATCATTAGATGTGACGAACTTTTTTTTTTTTTAGGGGGGGTCCAAGCAGGGTGCCGGATATTGGGGGATAGTGGACCATGGTACGAGGTGAGTCATAGACGTCGGAAATCGTTTGGACATGGTTATTTTGGACAAGACATACACCAGGGTTCGGGACTGCAAGGAGGTTCGGGAGTGCAGCGGCAAGGACATGTTAGGGTTAGGGAAGCTTCGTCTCCAGCAAGACAGATGTCATGGTCGCAGTTTCATTCATGGAGGTTCTCGCGTGAGTATTATGGAAGATCAAGTTCACCGTTTACTCACCATATAGGGCACTCATGGGTTGTGCTGGATCGGTATGCGAAACGAGATATTAATTTAAAGTCAGACGCAAGAGCTGCTATGCGTAATTGTCCTCCAAGAAGATTGGAATAATCAGAGGTTTTGTCTGATCGAGAATTTTCGTGATTGCGCCACAAGCAAGTTTTGAACAGTGGTCAGAATGATATACACGTCAATGCATGGACTAATTTGAAGCGGTTTGTATATTTTTACTTCACTAATGTACCTGAAATTATTCCTTATTTCTATTTATGTCAAGGTTCCGAAGTATGTGGGATGTTGGAAGACTTGTATTTGGCTAAGAATTATAATGCACATGGTAATGTGTATGTCTTTGTATGTTATAGTAATGTTAAAAAATTAACAAAGGCATTGAATGATGCTAGTTTTAGTATTTATCGGGTCTTTGCAAAGGTTGCTCGGTTTGAGAATTCTTCGGAGGTGATGGGGAAATGTGAGGATATGTAGATTCTTGAGGGATAAAAAAGTGTGAGAGATGGGATTATACTGGATGGTGGGGGAGTAAGTATTGCGGGGATGAAGAATGTGGATGGTTAGAAAGGTATTGATGGCATTAAGACTTGGAATAGAGATGACGGGGAAGTGAAAATTTTGGTGGGCGGGAGGTGATTTGTTCGGGAGGTGTGGAAAAGAAAAGGGTGGTCGCGGATATAGGGAAGGGAAGGGAAGATGTGCCATTGCAAAGATCCGATAAGCAGGAAAATCATTATTTAGGAATGTTACTAGTGACCGAAACTATCTTTTTTTGGGCAAAATAGAAAATATAATAAATAAAAAGAAACAAGTACAAAAATTGGGGGAACATTAGACCTGACCCAGGAATAACCCAAACGGTAATACATCGTGAAAAAAAAAGTCCAAACGGAACAACTCTAAACTATCCTAACAAAAATCCATTAATCACATGCGCAACCCAGAGAACCTGTGTACGGGCGCGAAACCAGGCTACAAAAAAAGATTGAAAATGGACATCCGCATAGAACAGTTAGAGTTTACAAGTCGCGGATGGATTGACCGTCAACACGGTAACCAAACCAAGTGACAAGCTCCTTGAACAACAACAAGCATAAAATGCTCTTTCGAGCAAACAACACGTAAGAACTCAGATCGAGGGATGAGTCCAATACGTCAACAACCACACCCTTTCAGGTTATACGAACCAAAACCCTTTCGGGTTGAACGAACCATACCCTTTCGGGTTTAGTGACCGAAATCATCATGAAGGTGAGGAATCATTACACAATGATCAAAATTCATGTATATTTTTTTTTACATATTTAGTTGTTTATGTTTAGATAGCATGGCAGCTAATTTCCTAGGTTAGGTCACGCAGATGACATTCTACATAAGTTCTTGAACCATGTAACCTATTGTTATCTTGCATTTTTGACATGCTCAATTAATGCAGTCAACATTTGTTGACTTTTGACTTTTCAGGAATCAAAGCCTTTTCCTTCAGCATGAGGATCTCAACAGAGTCTGGACTTAGCGTGTGCAAGAATCTAAAAGCTTCAGGGTTCGACAAGACATAATCCACGATGAAAGTTGTCGAAGTCAAGCAGTTACCCTCGAGACTGTAAGAATTTGAATCTAACAAGAAACGGTTTCTCTTAGTGGAAGACGTGGGGGACAAACGTATGTCTGATGCAAAGAAGTGTTGATCGTGGGAGTTGGCCTTTTTCGCTTATTTTACTATGTATAAATAGTAGTTTTCCATATGAAAAATAGGTCGCAAATCACTTATAAAAATTCTAGCACTCGAAGTAGCGGCGTCTAGAGAAAATAGTCATACATAATGTATGTAATATAATTTGTCGAACCACCTTTACATTAATGCAATTTATCTTTTCTTTAAGTTTATGCATTTTAAACCTTTAAAGTCTTTTTACTTGCATTTACTTTATTTTTTCAAGTATTTTTTACTTGCACTGTCGAGAGACGGTTACTTTTTTTTTTTTTTGCAAAAGAACTTATCTTGTTCATAAAACAACCTATGAATTTGATGAGTGTTTACTCACGTTTTTGAAAACAATATGCAAAACAAGTCCTAGAATTTCTGGTTTGAGCCTGCTTGTAATAACCAAAACCAGCCATTCTTGTTCGCCAAAAACACCGGTGAACAAATTGACACACCTAGTGGGACTTTGTTTGTGCATTCTTTTTGAAACTTTTTGGAAGAAACTTCCACAACATTCCAAACTTTTTTCTAAAACCGTTCTTGTGAAACTTGTGTTTTATGGAAATCTGTAATTGTTTTTAGTAAAGTTTTCTAGAAATATTTCTTGTTTGTGTATGCATTTAAGAAGTGATAGAGCTTTGAAAACAATGACTAGACCCACAATTAGTGGCACTTCAGCGTCATCGCAATCATCACAATCCTCTTCATAAGCACAATCTACACAGGCATCTTCCCCTACACTGGGTGTTGGTGTACCAACAGTTGTAGGAGCAACCATGACTATGCTAATTTCAACATAAATGGGAGTAACCACTCTGGAAACCTCCGCTGCAGTGACACAACCATAAATGGGAACCTTTGTGCCTCCATTCGCTATTGGTGTACCTGTGTCTACTAGCATTCCTGCCTCTTCTTACACTCAAGTTATTTCTCGAATTGACGATATGATCATGTCCATGCCGAACTTTTCTAGGGAACAACCTTATGGTATGTCAACTTCTTTGATGGAAAATTTGCATAACAATGCATCTACGTTTGCAGATCATGCAAATCCTTTCACACAATTTAATTCACATAGTCCCTCAAGTTCTAGCACTTTTGGTAGAAATGCTCTACCAGCTTTAACTACATAATCTTTGATGTGTTTAAGGCAACAAATGGATGAAAGTAACCATGAAATGGTTAATTTGTTAACACAAAAAATTGGTACAATGTTTAATCCTTTGATTCAAAACACAAATTAGAGTTACCAAGCCTTAGCCATTCAAATGGATAGAATTGCATATTTCTTCGCCCCTCCATCAATCGTTCATCAACATATTCCTAAAATCCAAAACATTCCATAGATTCAAAATAATCAACCCTTACGAGTTATCGAATCAATGGTTCAAAGACAACAACCGGTGTCTCAACCCCAACCTATTGAACCAATAATGCATGCAAAACCAGAAGTGATTTTGGTAAATAGGAATCATGATGCAAATGAAGTTGTTAGGGATGTCCAACAGCAAAACATAGGAGCACATAATAACATAGCCGACTTGGTCGAAACTATTATGGCTCAGAATGGCTTAAACATAGGGTAACATAGGCCAATTTTGTTTCTCCTTTGTCAGAGTATGTTTTACAAACTGAACTTCCTAGGGGTTGGAAAATCCCTAAGTTTACAAAGTTTGCTGGTGATACCAATAATCTAGTGTCACAAGTCTAACATGTTACGTGTTATAAGATAACTTTTAATTTGAGCTATTTTTATGTTTCCAAACAAATAATGTAACATATCTTTAAATAGACTAACGATTAATAGACCAAAGAAATTAAGCTATATTTTGAGTCTAATCTATATGGTATATTCAAAATATTTAAGTCACAAGTCTAACATGTTACGTGTTATAAGATAACTTTTGGTTTGAGCTATTTTTATGTTTCCAAACAAATAATGTAACATATCTTTAAATAGACTAACAATTAATAGACCAAAGAAATTAAGCTATATTTTGAATCTAATAGTGAGATTTTTGAAAATATGACTTTTATGATACCATATTTAAATTCTACTTTACAATAATACATTTAATCATGTCAGAAATGTATGTATGCTAGTATACTTAAATTATTTAGTACAACTACATAGATAATATTTTTTTGACTTAATTACATATATATTCGGTCCCTTAACTTATTTGTTTTTTTCGATTTGGTCCCTTATCTTTAAAATTTTCCAATCTAGTCCCACATGTACACCTCTGTTACTACACTTGGTCCTTTATGTCATTTGCCCGTTAGTGATGCACATGTGACCAATCCCACGTGGCACGTATATAAGGGGAATTTTTTTTTGTCCAGATTTCTTTCCTCATTCTCTCCTCAATCTTTCTTCGTGTTTCCTTCTTCCTCCACCTCTCCTCTTCTTCCATCGTTTTTCCTTCTTCTTTCTTCCTTCATCCATCGTTTTCAAACTCAACACCAAAACCCACTTTCGATTTCACTTGCGTTCATTTCTTTGACAAATTTTAATTTTGAAATTGAATCTCAAGATGTCAAAACCTAACCCAAATTTGTGGCAAATGGGTATGTTGGTTCGAATCTAAGGAGAAGAGCAGCAACAAAGTGCGGGTGTGAGGATGAAAGTGTGATTCACACTGTTATGGATAGTTCAAACCCTAACTGTGGTAGAAAATTTTGGGGGTACGTAAATTACAAGAATTCCTTTGATAAAGGCTGCAGATTTTTTAAGTTAATTGAAGAAGATTACAATGCAGACAGTGATAACAAGTATGCAAAGCTTGGGAATTTTTTTTTGAAGTTGAACACTCAATTGGAAAAGACAAGATCATGGTTGAAGCAATCTTTGATTTTCGGATTAACATCTTTTGGGCTATGTCTTCTGTTAGGGACAACACTAATCTGCAAAATTTTAGGGTTGTAATAGATAGGATTGTAATGTGATGAATGAAATGTGTTAAGTTTAGGAAGAATTGATTAATGAATTGTTGAATGTATGACTATTATATTAATGAAAAGATGTTATTGCATATTTTGAAATGATGAATGTTTGTTTCTGTTTCTGGTATATTTTTAAGTAGTGAACTGAGTAATGAATTGATGAATGCATAAGGTTTCAATGAATTGATGTTAGTGCCTATGTTGTAAATACTTATATTTGCAAGAGAAATTAACCATAAAATTACTTCATTAAAGAAGGTAACCATTAGAGTAAGATCAGAATTGTAGCATGCACTTAGGCATTACAATTGCACTTAGGCATTACATCACACCAAAACAGAAATATCACTCATAAACCTAATGCACTTAGGCATTTACATGAAACCTAAATAATGTTAAATGCACTTAGGCATTACATCACACCAGAACAGAAATATCAATCATAAACCTAATGCACTTAGGCATTTACTTGACACCAAAATAATGTTAAATGCACTTAAGCATTGTATTACAACTGTTACACCAAAATAATGTTATCAGACACTATGACATTTACTGCTGGGTTGATGCTGCACCATCAGTTCTTGCAGACACCTTCTTCTTCTTTCCCTTAGCTGCTTCAGGTTGTGTTGATGCTTGATGCTCTTTTTGCTTCCTCTTTATGGTTTTTTTTGTTATGAGCACTTGTTGCAGAGGTTCCTTGAGTAGCAGATGGTTGTGTGTTTGTCTGACCACTTGAAGACTGAGCATGCCTAGTAGTTGCTTGAGTTGTTCTCTAAGTAGCTTGAGGACCTTGAGATGTGTTTGTCTGAGAAACTTGAACATTTGTTGTTGCTTGAGCAGCTTGAGATGTGTTTGTCTGAGATGCTTGAGCAGCTTGAGAGTTAACAGTCTGAGTAGATACTCCTTCAATTGGTGATGGTGATGGTGGTGGAAGCTTACAAGTAGGCTTATTATGTCCACTTTCCTTGCATCTGCTGCACTTAATTTTCCATCTAGCCCTCCTCATCATTCCATCGTCTTTCTGCAATTCTCCTGCCTCTTTGTTCCTCTTTTTCTTAGGCCTCCCTGGTTGCTTCCTAATTGGTGGTGCCTGCAGGTCATTATACTCTGTCCTCTCCCATAGATTCTGACCATTGGCTGGATAAATTATAGGAGCATAGCATGCTGCATATTGGTCCTTCTTGAAAATGTCTGGGACATACTCATTGATGTCTATATCTTGGTTCATCATGCAGGAAATGGCATGACAACATGGTAAGCCTGTCAACAACCATTTTCTGCAATCACATGACCTTCTCAACAAATTGACATAGAACTTTTCAGTTGTGGAATTGATGTTAATCACTTGATAATCATGCGCACTTGAATGCCTAACAAGATAGAAACAAGTAATAAATTCCAGAAAAAACTATCCAGAAAAATTAATTTCAAAAAAACATACATGGACAGAAAATGACATACCTAACCAACCAATTATTGGTCATAGCAGCTTCCTTTGCAAGTTTTTTTTAATGTTTGGAAGAACTACATCCTCATATCTAGCAATCTCTGCCTATTTGCTTCCCACCTTTCCATCATGTAAATCATGATGTCCTCACACATAGTTACAATTGGCTTTCCTCTAGGGATGACAAATGTTGAGTTAAAAGCCTCTGACATATTATTTACAAGGGTATCACAAAGTAGCCCAGAAGTGAACTTGGACTTACTCCAATGCTTAGCAGGGATCAACTTCAGATATTCATAAGCACCTTCACTTATCTTTCTGATCTCATTCATTGCATCATCAAAGGCATTTGAATAAGTTGTCTTAGCAGCTCTCCACATCAACTCCTTCAATTTTTTCCCAAGATACTTCTTTCTAAAGTTGTTGTACATATGTCTCACACAAAACCTTTGATCTACATCACCTAGCAATTCGGTAATAGCTGGCAAAAGTTCCTACAAAACACATTATATATCAGTAACTAAACAATAATAAATAATGATAATAATAACATATTAGTAAGTAAAAATATGAAGTTAATTTTATAAATAATGATATAATGTTTACCTTTTGCTGATCACTTATAAAATTGTATGTTTTGCACAATCTGACACCACCCAGATCTCTAGCAAGCAGGTCCAAAAACCAAGCCTGGGACTCCTTTGTTTCTCCTTCAACTACAGCAAATGCTATTGCATCATTTGATCATTTGGGTCTCTTCCAATGGCAGCTAACAGTTGGCCTTCATAGTAACCCTTTAAGAAACAGCCATCCAACCCAATAATTGGCCTACAATTGAAGAAGCTCTCCTTGCAAGCTTTGAAACATATATACATTCTTTGAAAGTGTGGACATAAAATAGCACCAGGCACTTCTAGTTGTTCTTCACTTCCCTGAAAAGGTTAAGTACTAACTCTCACAGTTGAATGAGGATTAGACCTCATCAACTCATGAGTATATGATGAGTCATTATTTAGTGGTATTTTATATAATATTTAAGTCTGTTTTATTTTAGATTTGATTTTATTTTATTTAATATTATTCCTTTTAGATTTATTTTACTACTATTTGCAAGATATTTAATTTCAGGAACAAATATTATGAAGATTTAGTCTTGGAGTAAAAGAAAGAGGATTCAGAGCTGATTCGGTCAAAGAAATACGATGATTCGGCACAAAAATATAATTCACCAAGTCAGAAGCTTGGCACGACCCGTGCCACCAGCCACACGGCCGTGCCAACCCTCAGGATGCTCTTTTGCTGCTTTTTGCTTCTTGGACAAGCTACCTATTAGTTTATTTCTGACCTAAAAACCCGTGGTTTCTTGTGGAACATTCTAGTGATGTATTTTCTTAGGGCTTAAGTCATTGTAAACTATAAATAGAGTAGCTAGCTATTACAACAATTCATCTTTTGTTCTTGGAATTCAATAGTGACAATTGTCTTTCTTAATAAAAGTTCTTTCTTTTATTTTTCTTATTATTTTTATGTTCTTCTTCTTCTCCCCCATGTCTGCTTCAACCATGAGTGAGTAGACCCTTCTTTGTCTTGGGATTGTTGGATAAGTCTTAATGACATAATCCTAACAAACCAAACCATAAACCCTAATTTTATATAAATCTGCTTTCTCTTCTAATTTCACCGGTTTAATAATGAATTAACAATTACTAACTCATAAAGCGAACGCGGATGGTTAGTAATCGTTAATTCATCAATCTCAAATATCAATTCATAAAGCGAACGCGGAGCTTTGATATTGGAACAAGTGAAATTAGACAAGAAATAGTGAATTAACAATTACTAACTCATAAAGCGAACATGGAGGGTTAGTAATCGTTAATTCATCATTCTTAAATATCAATTCATAAAGCGAGTACGGAGTTTTGATATAGAAAGTAGGTCCAATATAAAATTAGCGGTTTAGGGTTTGTTTGTGAAGAATTTGTTATTAAGATGGACCAATAAATCCCAAGACGCTTTTTATTATTATTTTTTATTCATTAAAAATCAAACCTTTTTACTAAACTTCCTTCTATTTCTCTTCCAAAAAGTTAATTGAATTTAACCAACTCCTTGTCGGAACGATACTCTCTTTTTACTACTTCGGTAGAACCGTGCACTTGCGGTTTTACTCATCAGTATAGTCATAGATTCTGACATATTGCTCCCTGAATGACCCATCCACCAAGTCCTTTGCAATCCCTCTTGCTCTGTATGCCTTACTTGGACCAACTTGAATACCCCATTTCAACTGTGATCTCTCCATTATAGTAGTCAACTTCATATCCGGACTCTATTTCACCCTATTATGCAGCTTAGGCCCCAACCACTTTGCATTCATAATCCTAAGTTTGTGTTCCCTGCTACAGTTATGCTCTCATACTTTCCTCAGTTGCCAACTTTCCTCATGAGGTATTTTTGCTAAATAAGCCATCCACCTACAAATTTTCTTGCATCTTACTCTAACCCTAATCTTATCATTTTTTATGAACTTCAACTCCCTTCCATAATGAACATCATATGTTCTAATGGCATGCTGAAAATCCTCTTTAGACAAAAAGTAAGTTCCTACTTCCCACTTGTAATCTCTCAT
The DNA here is from genome assembly GCA_946800305.1 of Medicago arabica. Classification (NCBI taxonomy): domain Eukaryota; kingdom Viridiplantae; phylum Streptophyta; class Magnoliopsida; order Fabales; family Fabaceae; genus Medicago; species Medicago arabica. Next base: position 42,936,674 of record OX326968.1, on the reverse strand, counting down.
GTTGTCAGGAAGTTTGAAGGTAGGACATTTAGTCTTCTTAGGCCTCCCATCCTCATCTTCCTCATCAGTTTCACAACCACTATCTAGGTCATCAGTGTTATATTCCTCATCTTCACTTAATCCTCTCTCCCTGCCTCTACTAGACTCACCAATCTCACAATTTACCTGCTCAAGTAAAACCTGATCATTAAATACAGATTCGTTCTGAATTTGTTTTTTCTTTGTTGGTCTTCCTCTCTTTCTCTTAGGCTTAGAAGTAGAACCACTTGCTTCCTTTCCTTTCCCTTTATCTTCTGCTTCACTCTGCACTTGTTCACTTACAACCTCTGCAGCAGGTTCAGTTACTGTAACACCTTCTATAATAACCACATCTTCATCCACATTAACTTCTTCAAACTGGTTCAAAGTAGATTCACCCACATCAATATTAAAATTCCCAAAGTTATCTTCCAACCCTATCTCTTCATCTGAATGCCCCTCAAAATGTATTTCAAGTGCACTGTCCTATTTCTCCATACTTTCATAGCCTGACCCATTACCATCCAGTAAATCATCTAGCCCATTCCTGAGTTCTGCATCTAGTCTATGTGGTTCACCATCCCCATTTTCATTAAGTTATGTGCTTGACCCACTCTCATTAACTACATTACTCCCCCCATTTAAAGCCCCGTCCAGATCTGTCACAAAAGCACCACCAGTGGGCCCCTCATTTATTCATTCATTAACCCCACTTGCTCCCTCAAAAACATCCCCATTTTCTTAATGGTCCCCACATCAACATTCTCTGTGTCCCCACCATCCAACTCAACTTCCACCTCAGCAAATTCAGGCCCCATTTCTGGTCCGACATTTTCAACCTCATTTTCTTCCATCTCAGCAAACACAACACCAACATCAGGGCCCACATTTTCAACATCATCTTCTTCCACCTCATCTACACCATTTCCCACGTTATCCTCCTCAATTTCATCAGCTTCTATCTCAGCAAACACAACACCAACATCAGGGCACACATTATCCTCCTCAAATACATCATCTTCCACATCAACTGCAAATGCACCATGAGGAGGGACATTTCCTAAAGGGTACTCAATCAAGGGATTCAAGTCACCAAATTCAGGTTTCACATATAGTGTGTTCTACATATAAGTGAACCCTACCATATTCCTCAACTATGAATTTCATCCTTCTACAACCCATGTCACTCCTCAAACGAATCAGTTCTTCCAGTAGTGCAGGATCATAGTACCATAGACTCTTAATCATCGGGTATCTTAAACGTTTTATGGTTGATAAGATGGAAAAATATGCCCAGTAGTCAGGTTCACACTCCAACACAGTTTCAACACCATCATAGGCGTTATGGTTAAACTTAACAAAAGCCCCCCCATGGTGTAGCACAAGGACAAATCTACCATCCTCAGCCTACAATTCGAAAACCTTAACCCTAATCAGCGTGTTTTCAAAAATGAAGAAATTAACAACATAAAGCATAAATCCACGTTTTTAGATACAAACTTAACAAATTAACATAAGAAATTGATGATACAGATAAAGATGATTCTAACAAACTCTAATTTTTTTTTTTATTTTTAGTGGGTTTTTCAGATTTCAACAAATGAAACAAACCCTAAATCAGGATACTGAAAAACCCTATACTAGAAAACACTAAAAACCAGATACCAAAACCACTTTTCGCAAAAAACCTTAAACCCTAATTTTTGAAAAGTTGAAGAAAACTAACCTCGTCGAAAGCATCAGCATCGAAATCGCCTGGTTCAGCCATTTTTCGTCTTCATCTTCCTCGATTCCGACTTCGTCTTCCTCATAATTGCTCTTTGAATCTTCAAGGAGTTGAGTTCGTTTGTCTTCCTCCCTCTCTCTAAGTATCAAAACCTCTTTCTAATTCTGTAACTTTCTCTGTCTAATCCAAGAATTACCCTTATATACGTGCCACGTGGGATTGGCCACGTGTGCATCACTAACGGGCAAATGACAGAAAGGACCAAGTGTAGTAACGGAGGTGTACATGTGGGACTAGATTGGAAAATTTTAAAGTTAATGGACCGAATATGTATGTAATTAAGCCAAAAAAAATATTATCTATGTAATTGTACTAAGTGCGGTTAGCCAAATATCACCAGACCAACCCAAGTGCGGTTAGCCAAATAATACATATATTAATGGGGTAGTTATATATAAAACTATACTAGTTATTCAAGTTTTTTTTTTTGGGGTAGCATTGGCTACCCCATAGCTATGAAACCAATCGTCCCTCGTTGCATATTTAGTTTCGGACATCGAATAAGATTATTTCCTTTAGAAGGCATTATGGAAAACTGAACAAAATCTCTTTTTTAACAATTTGAGTCTTATGAAAAATGAGTCATAGTAATCCAATTTTTGGTTGGAAAGTAAGTAAATTTCATTTTTTTTTTGTTAAGTAGCATAGTGGCTAGAGCTCATACAATTAAATTGTGGAGAAGTGGGGTGTCCGGATTTCGAACCACGTCCCCTACATATAAAATGAAATATCCCTACCAACTGATAAAATAAGTAAATTTCTAATAAAAGATTATTTCATCTAAAAATTAAAATCAGCTTGACGAACTCATTCACCACTTTGGTCCAATCACTTAGACTAAAGTTGTGAATTAATACAAGATGTAAAAGAAGAACGTTTACTTTATGTTCCAATTGCAGGACAACTAGTCCCAACAACAACAGAAGTAACTTCTCAGAAAAAATCCCTCAAATCCTCACTATACTCTTACTATTTACTATTTTGTTTTCAAGTAAACAAACATAAAACGTTTTACTCACTTTTCTTTCTTACTACTACTCCATGATACTAGTAATAACTAGTTGTCTTTCTATTTACTCCTTCCACTGCCACACACCATAAATTTTCAACGTTGTTGTTGCAGGCAGAGCCTGGAACTTGAATTAAAGGTATGCAACATATTTTACATAACCATGCCATGAAATTTTATCATAATAACATATTGACTCTGTTGAGCATTTATTGAATGATTTAATACATAGCTCCCCAACTGCATCAATCACAGCCTTAATTTCTCACTAACTCTAACAACTCTTCATAGTCAACAAATACATTAAATTTCTTTTTCCTATTCCTCAATAACAAAACTCTCTTATTCTTTTTTTAGTTTTAACCTATAGTTTCAATATTTTTTGTACCAGGAAATGTTCCATCATCATCTTCATCATCATCACCAGTCAAAGCCTCTTTCTATTATCATCATCTTCATCACAATCTTCTTCATAACAGTAACATCTGCTGATAAAAACAAACCTAACTGTATTCAAAGATGCGGAAAACAATCTGTTAAGTATCCATTCGGATTCTCCGATGGTTGCGAAATCAAACTGAAGTGTAGCATCAACAAAGAACTCAAGATTGGTGAACTAAAAGTTCAAGAAGTGAATTCTGATAGTATATTCATAACTTTACCAGCAAAATGCAACCGTAACATGAGTTTCACAGAACCACTTTTCGGCAAAAACTATGCTCCAACATGGAACAACACGTTCCTAGTACAAGATTGTAGTGTTTCCAACCTTAGTGGTTGTGTTATTCCAGCTTCGAGTTTCGTTGGAAAACACATAGAAGGTTGTGATGATTCAAGAAGGAGTGATAATATCACTTGTTTCACGCAGTTGCAGCCTCGAAAACCGCTTGAAGATGTTCTTGCTCTTGCAGATTGGAAGAAAATTGGATGCAAGTTTTTGTTCTCTGCTATTGCTTTTGATAACAGTAAAGAGGCTCCACTTCAGTTTCAGGTTGTTGAGTTAGGGTGGTGGCTTGAAGGTTCTTGTCGTCGTCGATGTTCTGATGATGCTGATTGCACGGTGGTTCATCTTGCCGGAGGAAAACAAGGTTTCCGGTGTCGCTGCCGTGAAGGTTTCGTCGGAGATGGATTTGTCAACGGTACTACTGGTTGCCGGAGAGGTTAGTCCACTCTTTATTTAAGTTATTTATATTATTCATGCTTAATTACACTTTCATCGTTTATTTATGAAATAATAATACTCCATTTGTCGCATAATAACTTAACTTTTTGTACATTTCACACATTAAGTAAATGTGAATAAATGAAAGAGAGAGAAAAATGATTTTCATAAATGTCACAACCTATGGATTAAATTATTTTTTTGTCTCTTAAAAAAATAGAGCCTAGAAAATAAAACATAATTTTTCCATCCTTTAAAAAAATTCTATTTCTTTTTGGGCTAGAATGATCATTTTATGTTCATATTAATGTAAGGTTATGATATTTATGTTTAAGATGTGTCTAAGTTATGTCCGTCTATTATGTCCAACCCATAGATGTCTATGTTATATTTAAGAAGATATGTCAAAATTACGCTCTGAAGACAAAAATGGGACGAAAACAATCTGTTTTAATTTTTAGAAACTAAAATTAAATTAGCTATATTCCAATTAAACTATATAGTTACAACTTTGTGCTTCTTTACTCAATTCTATAATCATTTGAAATTTTATAACTTTCATTATTTTTATGTGTAGAAAAAAAAAACATTCACACAATCACGTTAGTGCCTCCAAACTAGACCACTAGTAAAGATAAAGATAATGATAATGACAATGATGGCGGCTATGATGGATGGTACTGATCAGTAATAATAGTTCTCTCAAAAAAAAATAAAAAAAAATAGTAGAACAATGACCAATTGATGTTTGACTTGTGGCTTGTTGCTTTATTCTCTGGCCAACCAGGTTGATTAGAATAATGATAATAATACTATAGTAGTGTACGTATCAGAATTTAAGGATTAGAGAATTTTAAGTGGGAGAATCTTTTATAGATCAGTGTTTGCTTTATCAAAGTCCATAATAATGATATTTGAGTTGTTAGGGGCATGGTACTATGGTAGTATATTGATTATTTCAACATAACTTTCTCTACTTTGATGTAGTATTTGGTCTATGAGAATTTTTGCTATAGTTAATGGGAGATTAGATTAGTTATCGTTAATTTTGCAGAGAATATAGAAACATAGTCAATGTTAATTTCTTGGTTGTAATATTATTTGGTATAATCTTGTTTTAAAATTTGAATGGTAACTTGTTGAACAAAGAATCCTTCAAAAGTCAACATGTTTTGGTGCCTATTTGGATTATTTATATAGATCAATACTAGGTAAAGCACATGGCTGGTCTAATGGATTGTTTTTTCATTCCATTATAAGTGGTCAAAGGGGAGAGATTGGTGATAGATATATTCACCATGCGAGGAGGGGATTAGGAAATGAACCTAAATACCTGATATTGACATGTAAATTTTAAAGTGTAAAACTTAAGTTGATCTCGGTCATTGATTTGAGATCATTAAGCTTATATGTTGATCTCTATCAAACCATCTTTAAATAATATTTGCCGTTGATTTGAGATTGGACAGGCAAAACTAATAAATGTGTCGTACGTTTACTGCGTGGAATCCAAATCCGATAATTAGGGACTGCAGGACTACTAACTATTTGATTTTCCTTGAAGTATAGTGCTAAATATTTGAAACTTTTCTAATCCATTTTTTATGTGTTTGCCTTATCATCAGTTTCACGTTGCAGTCCTTCAACACTTGGGTCTAGCGAATGTGGAAAAGCACTCAGAATTGGTGTACTTATTGGAGGTACACTCTCAATATTTTCAAACCCTAAGACTCATTTGTTTTTATGATTTTCTTTGTTCATGTCTTTTTCTACCATTCTCTCTGTTGCACTCTTTATCTCTTTGTTCATGTAGAATTTTGATCAATGCTACATGATTTTTTGCAGTGATCGCAGTTGGAGCCTCCATAACAGCTGTACTGTCTCTACTATGCTACTTCGCCAAACGCCGTACCTCATGGCTGACAAAACAATTGACGGTAAAGCGTCTATTAAGAGAAGCTGCAGGCAACTACATTGTTCCTCTCTATCCCTACAAAGAAATAGAGAAAGCCACAAATTTTTTCTCAGAAAAACACAGGTTAGGAACCGGTGCGTATGGCACGGTTTATGCTGGAAACCTTCACAATGATGAATTGGTTGCTATAAAGAAGATCAGGTATAGAGACACCAACAGTGTTGACCAAGTCATGAATGAAATCAAGCTCCTTTCTTCGGTTAGTCACCCGAATTTAGTACGCCTTTTAGGTTGTTGCATAGAAAAAGGAGAGCATATACTTGTTTATGAGTATATGCCAAATGGAACACTATCTCAACATTTACAAAGAGAAAGAGGTGGAGTACTTCCTTGGACAATAAGACTCACCATTGCCTCTGAAACTGCTAATGCTATAGCATTTCTCCACTCTTCAAATCCTCCAATTTATCATAGAGACATAAAATCTAGTAACATACTTTTGGACTTTAGCTTTCATTCGAAAGTAGCGGATTTCGGACTTTCTAGGCTTGGCATGACAGAAACATCACATATCTCAACCGCGCCACAAGGGACTCCAGGTTATGTCGATCCACAATACCACCAAAACTTTCACCTTTCTGATAAAAGTGATGTCTATAGTTTCGGAGTTGTTCTGGTAGAGATAATAACAGCAATGAAAGTGGTTGATTTTGGTAGACCTCAGAGTGAGATTAATTTGGCAGCACTTGCTGTTGAAAAGATTAGAAAAGGTCGTATTGATGACATCATTGATCCTTTCCTGGATCTAAACAGGGATGCTTGGACACTCTATTCTGTTCAAAAAGTAGCTGAGCTTGCATTTAGATGCCTCGCTTTTCATAGCGACGTGAGGCCTAGTATGATTGAGGTGGCTGAGGAGCTAGATCATATCAGACGTAGCGGATGGGCGACGATGGAGGAAACTATATGCATGGGATCATCGGTTGGATCCGCGTGCTCATCACCTCGTAGTAATAGAAATGAGAATTTAGTCACACAAAATGAGATATTGGTTGTTCCACAGAAGACTAATAGTTTTTTGCAACCAATTGAGGAGGTGAAGGATAGTTCCCCAGTATCTGTTCATGGTACTTGGTCAAGTAGACCTAGCTCACCTTCAACAAACAGCTTGTTGGGAAACGTTGTTCAGTGACATGTACTTAGCGTATGTGTATGATAGTGAATATGTCAGAATTAGAATCTCCGTGATTCTGACATATTCACCGTGATACCAAACAGATGCTTATTATTTTGGGTGGATAAACATGATGTACATGTAAATCACAAAGGCCTTTAATAGTTTTATCTTCTCTTCTGCAGTTATAAGCTGTAGTTATTTTAGTGTGTGAATGGCATTAGACTTGTAAAGGAAGTATACACTTGAGTAGTTACTGTTTCAAAAATAAGCTGGAAAGTAATAACAGTTATCTTGTTTGTAATTTGGTTAGTGAAGGAAGGTTTCTTGTATACTAAGTTCAATTAATCTTCTAAAAATATGTGCATTGTCAAAAGTGTCCTCTTTAAGCTATCAAATATACAACATTGAATGTTTCTTGGAAGTATCCTGCAATTTAAGCTTGCTATGAAACATCTACATATCTTTTCAATAATTTAAAAAGGACAAAAAACCATTGTGCTAAATTTTGGGTGTTGAACTTAAGTCCATACCACTAAAAGTTGGCCTAGTATTTTCCATAGTCCTAATCATTGTGCCAACTAAGAAGGCAAACCTACAAAACACCTTTGTCTACTTGGATGAAAGGCATGCATGTTGTTTTTGGATTTCGAACTCACTCTTCAACTCTATTTTAGATTCTAAAATGTATTCTTCATTCTAGAGATATGATGATTTTAATTATTCTGTTTGTTGAAAAAAATTAAATGGACTTTGTTGTCCTTATTATTATTTTTCAAGTATATTTCTCCTTTTAAGAGTAGTCAATTTTTTCTTCGTGAACATAGTTCAGTTGATAAAAACAATACATTATAATCGGAGTTCGAACACTGAATTTTTCACTTATTCGCATTAAATGTCAATTCTAGTCACTATATTACTTAAAAAAAAAACAAGTAACCAATTTTTTTTAAGAGAATATGATTGAGAATGATAGCGGAGCTAATAAGTATTCCATTTTATTTTCATCTAAAAAAAAAAAGTATTCCATAGGAACATGGAAGAACAATAACAATATTCCCAAAAAAATATTTCATTTGATCTTGTTCTATTTTTTTTTAACAAAATTTTATTTCTTATAGTTTTATTTTTTTGGTGCATTTATTTTGTTATAGCTAATTAAAAAAAAAAGGATAAAATCAATTTGTTTCGCTTTCTCGAGATTATATTCCAAATAACCCAACGTATATAAAATTAACATGTTTATTCACCTTTAAAAAGCAAATAAATAGGACGTCTGGGGTTCAAACCTCGTAACAACCTGAGATTTTAAACTGAAAGTTCCAATAAAAAGTCATTCACAACATACATAAATTGAAATACAAAATTTGAGAACTAAAATAGAACTTTAAATACAAATCAACCACATTTTTACAAAGAGGGAAAAGTTTAAACTATAACTCGGAATTTGCCTTTTAACTGAATTCCATCATTTCCCAGGTTTGCCCTGGAGTATTATATCTAACTGAACATTCAGAATTTGCCTTTCTACTCATAAACCATTGTTACCTAGGTTTGCCCTGCAATGTTATAACTTTAATTGAACACTCAAAATTTAGTATTTAAAGAAAACACTAAACTCCAACATGAAATATGTGTTCACATATAGTTGTTGAGACGTATAGCTACATGCTAAAATTATGAAATTCACTATGAAGAAACTACTAGTTGTCTTCTATCAAACGAAACTAGTCAATAGAGTTTTTAAGTTCAAGATATGCTCAATCTAAGCAGACAGGTTTCAAAGAAATTTTACAGCACAACGACCTAATTCATAATACCATAAAAAATTATACAAATAATATAAAATTATAAAACTTTCCGGTAACAAAGTGCTATAATTGAGCTTTCAAACCCAATTGGTTTCACCCAAAAATGATGTTTCTAATGTAAATTATATGTATTTGAGTTCAGCTACGTGTTAATGTTTTTGAATAGAAAATTCCAGCCTTTTTTTTTTCTTTCTTTCTATCACTTTTCATTCTACCACAATATCCAAGCCCTTTTATTTACGATTTGAATGTTTTTACACCATTAATTTATTTGTTATTAAATTCTTAACTGCATAATTTATCACTTGATACTAGTTTTCAAACTTGACACTGAATATTTATTTGTTATTAAATTCTTAACTGCATAATTTATCACTTGATACTAGTTTTCAAACTTGACACTGAATGGTGATCGATGTCATGTTCTACTTTTATTTTGCAACGATCAACATGATGTTAAAAAAAAAAAAACTAGTCGCGGCATCGCTACTTGGTCCCTTCCAAGTTGCAACATTTGTTGTGTTGATTTTGTTTCTTGCAAAATAGCCTATTGTTTATCCAAATTAGCGATGGTGTCTATATTGTGTCCAAAAATATGTGTTTATTTATCATTTCTCATAAAAAAAATACATTGAAAGGATCTGCAAAAGTTTGTTGCTTTCTGACTATGCCTGAATTTATTTGATTTTTCAACCAAAACGTTCAAAATTGTAGTTTTGCTCCAAGTAAGCATATACACACGCATCAAATTTTGTTCCTTAATTTTGTAGGCATGGTTACAACATTAAAAGAATATTCACAACGAAATTTTGAAGTTTTTAAACGATAGACGATTAATTATGATATGTTTAAGAAATTTTTAATTATGAAAAAAAAAATTCATAATTAATTCTTTCATCGTTTAAAAGCTCAAAAACTTAGTGGCGGATATTCTTATGATTTTATAAACATGCTAGCAAAATTAGGAAACGACCCATGAGTATATGCTTATTTGTAGCAAAATTACAATTTTTCATGTTTTGGTTGAATAATTAAATTAAATCGAGACATAGTCAGAATACTATAAAACTTTTCATATCTTCTAGTGTATTTTTATAGAAGTGTATGCAAAACACAAACTCAAAATTTGATTTCTAGATCAAGATTTCAATTATTTTGTTTTTTGAGTTTTTTACGCTTTAAAAATTCATAATTCATTTTCTCCTTGTCGGTAAATTATAATATTATGTGAAAAATCATGTTTTAACGTCCTAAAATGCTTGCGAAAAATTAAACCTCTATATCACTTTTATTGTATTTATGTCTATAGGGAAAAATAGAATGTAAAAAATAAGAAGAATCTCAAACTACAAAGGGTAGAATTTGTGCTTTTTGTATTACATAGTCATTTTTCAGACTTTGCGTATATTACATGTCAATTTTAACGATTTACTTTTAATTCATTCATTAACGAAAAATTCACAATTGGGATAGAGGATTTACTACTATTCGCTTGTTTATTTATTTTAACTTTAATGGGGCAGAGGATTTGCTGGAAAAAAATGAATAAATTTGAGGTATAGGTAAAAACACAAAATTAACAAAGAATAGAAAAAACTAAACAGATAATGATAAAAGAAATAAACTCGATTAACTTATATGTTGGCTTTGGTTATTGGACCTAGCTTAATACCCTAAGTGAGTATTATTGGATGAGTTTGGGATGAGTGATATGAATTCACTTAAGTTAGTGTTTTTCACAATATGCGGTTTTGTTTGATTGATAAAACAAAAATCACAAATTGAACTATACCGTACATTTGAATGAAAATTGGTGTGAATACATCTAAACCAAATGTGATTGTTTATAATATTTGGTTTGGGTTTGAGTTTGTTCAATTTGCGTTTTTTTATTGGGTTGGTTTGATTTTGAACACCCCAATTTAGGGAACATGTTAGCATTCTTCTAAAAAATTAAAACACATAATTAAAAATAAATAATTATGTTTGACTTTGTCAAAAAAATAAATTATGTTTGGCTTTTAAATATGCGCAGAGAAAATGGGTGATTCTCGGTTATTATATATTTTATAAAAAAAAATACAAAATTCAATTTCATTTCCTTCTCTCTTTTCTATCCTTCCCTTTTTTTTAGATAAGCGAAATAATAAAGTTATTATAAACTCACACACATAAGTAGATGTGTCGGGGTTTGAATCCTGGTCATGACGTCCGGCCTAATAATTTCAATATTTTACCAGTTGAGCCAGGATTTGTGGACATCATTCTTTACTCTCTTTTTTTGACAAGACATCATTCTTTACTTATTCCCTTTATTCAACTAATACAATTTACATTTGAACAAATAATAATAATATGAATAATTATTTCAAAAAAATAAATAATAATATGAATAATCAGCTGCATTAAATTAACATTATTTTATTTTTCATAAAAATCATAACAACAAGATATTCAAGATGGTCCAGTCAAAATAAAATAAAATATTTAAGTTGGTCAACGAAAGATTGAGAAACAGTGATATTATTATTATTATTATTATTATTATTATTATTATTATTTAAATTCATGCACCATCCCTTGAACGGGATTTAAGATCTAGGTTCTCTGGTCTTGTTCATTTGTGTGTTGGTTTGTTGGATGCATCTCACGATTTGGAACAAGACTTGATTCGCCTGATGTTATTCAAACGGGCTAAGCGCGTAAATGTTCTATGCTAACGGTAATTATCGATTGTCATATCGTAAGGATTGTATCTATCGTAGTTGCCTTACGCGTCATTGGTGGACTGCGATATGTAGCTATGTCGTCTGTTATCCCTCGATTAGGACTACGAGTAGATGTTGGTTTAGTCTAAAAGAGTGTTTATTGATGATGGTTTGAAGGGAATAGTGGGAACTAGGATCATTTCTGTGATGGCAGACGATTCATACGCCTATCTAGATGTCCTGAACAATCACTCAGTTTTTTTTTTCAATTTGGTTTCGCGCTCATCCATGGGTTTGGCGGATTGACTATGGTAGTTATTGTATAGGGTTGTTTCTCTTTGATTTATTTTTGTACCACTTTTGGTCGGGTACTTTGCCCCCCAATCTTGTACTTTCTTTTCATTTCGATTTAATTTCTATTTGACCTAAAAAAACATGCATCATCCATAGCCACACCACTTTGGAAGTTGAATGGCCAAACAATTGTCTAATTACAAAATTGGGATCTGAATCCTCCCTCTAGAAGAATGGGATTGATGTAGTCAAAAATAGTTGGATTGATACTATAAAATAATTAATTGTTTTAAATAGAATCTATATTTAAGTGAGTCGATCTAATGTGGAAATTGAAAACATAATTCAAAGATGGACTCTTATATTTTATATCTATATATAAAGGGAGTATGAGATTTTTGGTTTGATTTTTCATCATTTCAAATATAATCTTAAAAAAAAAAAATTGCCTACAATAATGCTCTTTTTTTAAAGGATAATATTATATTATTGATGTTATTGAAAAATGTAACACAAAAAATTAAGCAACTCATAAAACGGAAATGAAACTTATTTTATTCAAATGTTGAAAAGACTCGGAAAAACAAGAGAACACATATGACTCTTTGGATATCTAATGATTTTCAATCCAAGTACAGTTATTATGGTGCATGACCATCATCATTGATGACAACACCGCCAACATCTTCTACATCATCCTTTTCCATTTCTTGTATCCTTCCATTGACGACACCCAACCTATGAAACGTTGGGTTCTTGATAAAAGTGGCTGTAACCAAAACAGCACCAGCAGCCTTAACCTTCCCGCCAATTTTCCCTCCAAACACTTGTCCACGACTGTCAGAGAGAACAATGGAGAAAGATGAAATTGGCGAGACAGTGTTCATGGTCTGGGGAGGTACGAGATCACCATCATCAATGAAGAATCCAAAGAGTGATGTCATGTTGGACAATCCTTCGATGACATCAAGGGAATCATACGCGAGTTTGTGAAGAGTTACATCGGTGACAAGACCGGAACCACTCAAAATAACGATTCCAGCTTCACGATGCCGAGCCAAGTTGATGAGTGTTTCCACAACATCAGCCCCAGCAGCGATCTTAATGAGAACTGGTTCCATGTGGGTGGTTAATATTTTCTCCCGTGTTTCTTGAGGATAAGTTTTTTGTGAGAAAGATAGCAACAATATGATCTAGTATTTATAATGGTGGTCTCAAATGTGAAAACATAATTTAAAACCAAATTTATTTTCTTATCTATGTTTTTTATTTGTAATTAATTTTGTAGTACTATAAATATATTTTATAATTTAGTAGGTATAGATATACTAATAGATTGTATTCTAGAGCCGAAAATCAAGTTATAAATCTAGAATGGATGCTAATATTATTTTTGAATTCAACTAACTACTACTAAATTCTTACTTATTCATTGAAAGTCAACGGTCAATGTCATGATTAAAAACATGTAGATATATCATATTTTATGAATGTGTTTAAATTTTTCTTTTAAAAAAAAATGAATGTGTTTAAATTTTACTGTTTATTTTCAAAGGTCTTTCCTATCGTGTATTTGTAGCACCATTCTCAAAACTAAAAGTTTTAAAAAAGAATGATTAGTGTAGATTGAAAGGTCATTTCTATGCAAAATGGAGGTTTTTTTGCAAGTACTGTATTTTTAGTTTAAAAAATTAACTATCTTCCATAAGATGATTTCTTTTTGATAATCAATTAATAATAAAATAAATACTAAATTTTATTTTTTATACTTAAACTCCAAAATTAGGGGGAAAGTCAATGTATTTAGTTTATTTGTCATATATTATTCCACACAAGTCAACACAAATAAAATAACTAATATATAAATTAAAATAAATAATTATGTTTGACTTTCTGACTTTAATATATGGGCAAAGAAAATGCATGGTTAATTCTTTTGTAATTTTTAAATAATACAAAATTCAATTTCATTCCACAGTTAATTTCATTCTCTTGACCAATCAATTAATAAAATGCATTTGAACAAATGATGATAACAATAACAATAACAATAACAATAACAATAATAATCAACTACATATAATTTTTTGTTTTTCAACAAATTATAACCAAAATATATTCAAGATGATTAATAGCACACTGGAGAACAATGAAATATTGTAAAGGCGGTAATTCTAGGCTCCGTTGTGGGTCACCACACATTCTTCATCGTCAGATGTGAGGAACTTTTTTTTGGGGTGGGGGTCCAAGTAGGGTGCCTGATATTGGGGGATAGGGGACCATGGTACGAGGTGAGTCATATACGTTGGAAAGCGTTTGGACAAGGTTATTTTGGACAAAACAAACACCAGGGTTCGGGACTTCGACAAGGTTCAGGAGTGCAGCGGAAAGGACATGTTAGGGTTAGGGAAGCCCTGTCTCCAGCAAGGCAGGTGTCATGGTCGCGGTTTCATTCTGGAGGTTCTCGCGTGAGTATAATGGAAAATCAAGTTAACTGTTTACTTGCTATATAGGGCACTCACGTGTTGTGCTGGATCGGTATGTGAAACGAGATATTAATTTAAAGTCAGGAGCAAGAGATGTTATGCGTAATTGTTCTCCAAGAAGGTTGGAACGATCACAGGTTTTGTCTGATCGAGAATTTCCGTGATTGCACCACAAGCAAGTGTCGAACAGCGGTCAAAATGATATACACATCACTGGAGGGACTGATTTGAAGTGGTTTGTATCTTTTTACTTCACTAATGTACCTGAACTTATTCCCTATTTCTAATTCTGTCAAGGTTTCGAAGTATGTGGGATGTTGGAAGACTTGTATTATAATGCACAGGGGAAAGTTTATGGCTTTGTACGTTATAGTAATGTTAAAAATGTTGAAAAATAAACAAAGGAATTGAATTATGTTAGTTTTAGTACTTATCGGGTCTTTGCAAAGGTTGATCGATTTGATCGGTTTGCAAATTTTTTGGAGGTGAAAGGGAAAGGTGAGGATATGCAGGTTCTTGAAGGAGAAAAAAGTGTTAGAGATGGGATTATAATGGATGGTGTGGGAGTAAGTATGGCGGGGATGGCGAATGTGAATGGGAAGAAGGGTACTGAGTGAGGGTGTTAAGACTCGTAATAGAGATGATGGGGGAGTGAAAATTTTGGTGGGGGAGGTGGTTTGTTTGGGAGGTGTGGAGAAGAAGGGGGTGGCCGCGGATGTGGGGAAGGGAGGGGGAGGCGTGCCGTTGCAAAGACCCGATAAGCAGGAAACATCATGATTTAGGAAGGTTACTAGTGACCTAGACCATCGTGTTAGGTGAGGAATCATTACACAGTGATCGAAATTCATGTATTTCTTTTTTTACATATTTAGTTGTTTATGTTTAGATAGCATGGGCATCTAATTTCCTATGTTAGGTCATGTAGATGACATTCTCAATAACTTCTTGAACCATGTAACCTATTAAGCTCCCTTTGAATACAATTTCAATGCTTAATTTATTCGATTGTTATTTACACTTAATTTCAATGTTGATAATGATAAGACACATGAGGAAGATTGTTGAAAGAAAAATCCTTTATTGATGTTTTAAAGATAACACACAAATTTACTTTTATTTATATTTTTATCTACTAACGTATTTTGTGAAAAATGTTTCATGAGAATGTTCGGCAAATTCAAGAGAACATTCTGGCCTCACAAGGGATAACAAAATCGTTCCAAAAATGGCAATGAACAAATATGATCTTTTTGGGAGTGTCAAACAAAATTGGATTGGCTTGGTTTGACTCCTTTTTTGGTGGGGGCGGTTTCTCTCCTTTTTCAATCTTCATGAGCTCTTGAAACCTAACTTGTTGATCCAAATACTCAAATTTCAAAGTCAATGCCTCATCACTTTTGTGATTGTTGCACTCCGTAGCTAATGGAGGTAGTGGACAACCATCTTTCAAAAAAAGAAGAACAAAATGATTGGGAATTAAGCCAATGCACATGATTGAGGTTTTTCTTAAGTGGTGACTTTCTTCTAAGTGGGGAAAAAGATTTATTAGTTCTGATTTCATGATTTGTCAACAAGACCACAAACTTATTGTAATAAGTTGCAACGATGTGACACATGTTCGGAAGCGTCAACTATTTATCTACTAGTGCAATACCCCAACTATTTTTGGGAGGATGTAAGCTATTTAAGAAGTAGTTATAACGACCCTTACCCGCAAATACCCGCACATAATCATTTCTATGATCTTTCACCTCTTAAATAAGATGTCTACGAACCATGATATGGCTTTCTTCGGTCAAACCCAAGAACTCGACCATAGCCCGAAAACCATAATTTCCATCACCTTTAACATCCACCATATTTTCAATAAATGGAACCATGATTTTTGGAATATATTCAACATGGATCAAAACATTATTAGGCGTTGGAACCAGAATAGGCTTTGGGACCGAAATAAGCTTTGGAAACCGAGTAGGTGATGGAAGTGGAGAACGTGATGCTTTGCCAATACGAGCACCTTTACTATTAGGAAATGATGATGTAGTTGGTGACAGTTGACTATATGAAAATTGAGAATCAACACTCTCCCATGAAGAAAGGATTCGACTAGTCGATGCCACTTTTGCTTTAGACCTCGATTTTTCCACTTTTTTCTTGCCTCCCTTGGTTGGTACTTTTCTTGAGGGTGGAGACAACATTGTGGCTTCTGAAAATACCAACTTCCACAAAACCTCTTTGATTTCTAGCTTCATTTGATAAGGGACTTTATTGAGACGTTCTTGAATATCATTCCACTCCTCCACGACAGCAAAACCATATTCATTACTTTCTTCACCCATACATAACTTTTGTCAATGACGATGTATCTCATCCAATCAAATATGCTTGTTGTCACGGATTTTCATAGCAATGATGCATGCACAAGGTAGCCCATACAATGTCCTTATCACGCAATTGTAACTTTTCTTGTCAATGCACAATGTTTCCTTAGAACTTTGTTCTTCCACAACAATGTTGTCCAAAACATATCTAGACACATAACCCTCAACCTATAGTACAAAATGACGTTTTTGAATCAATGTTCCAATACAATACAACTTCCCCAAAATGATGTTTGTATGTCAGTTAACTGAAGCACCAACATATCATGTATTTTCTACCAACAAGTACCCAAATCACCCACATTATTGCTCAAATATTTCTTCACCATTGGTGGTTCTGCACCCAAGATGCAAAACAAGGCATGTATATGCCCTCACATATCTATGAAACTTTGAAAAATCTTTACAAACATTTTGGAACTCCATTAATGCACTTGCATATAATTGTTGTGTGGGTGATTCAACAATAACATCCCATTCTCTCATTATCTTATTCACTACGTCACTTTGCTTCACCTCTTTCCCATCCTTTTTTTATATTCTTCGTTTCACTCTACATTCAGTGATGCATCTAACTCTAACATTTTTATCAACTTGAAATTGACAAAGTATTGCACTACTTTCAGGGAGAACAATTGTTACCACATTCATCAAAGTCGTATCCCGTCAGTCACAACCAACCTTAGGCATATTACTCTTTGAATTAAGAAGTTTAAGCATCGTTTCTAAAACCCAAACAAAATCCAAAACCAACATAATATGTTAAATCGGTCGAGATTTTGTCTCAACCGGACCATCATCCGTGTTTTCAACTATAACTATAAATAAACAACACATAACTATGAATAAACAATTAGCTAATGCAATTACATAATGTATTCAAATAAAAAAAAACTAATAAATTAGGCAGTGGCTGCTCCTTTTGAACTATTGTACCGGTAGGTAACTACTGAAATCCCATCGGCAGATAACTGCTGATGCTCCCATGCTTCAGCACCTAACTGATGATACGTGCCTGTTAGTGTTTTTGCAAAAACTGACAGCAAAATCAATAAAAATAAACCGATTAAAGGAGGCAATATCTGTTTTTTGACGTCAAAAGTGTGTTGAAACCTTCTAGGATTGCTGCTTCAATCATTTTGGACAAGGATTGTGGAAAAAAAATGATTTGGGATTTAGATTGAAGAGGGAAAAAAATGTGATGATGAAATAGTGAGTAGGAGTAGGTTGTTGTAATCATAAATATCAGTGCGTATCGGCAGTTAATTGCCGAAGAATATGAAAACGGCGGCAGTTAACTGTCGATGGGCATTTAAGTCATTTTGTGGTGTGTTTTAACTCTCTTTCAAGTGTGAACTCAATTTTCTAAGCTAAAATGTAAGTTTGAGTTAGTTATGAATGGTTCCAGAACTGAATATGCTTAATTGGCTAAGCAAGAGTTTTGTTTGAAGTTGAAATGCAAAAGTAGAAGCAGAAGCAATTAAGCTGAAATAAGTTGTTTCCAGAAAAATGATTATGGAGCTAGCAGAAGCTTTAGTAGGTGTGTAAGCTTATTGAAAGTGGCAGAAGCACTTATGGTGAGTTCCTTACAGCTTAGCTCCCACTTTAGGGTTTAATCGTGTGTGTATTGTGAAAAAATCTTCTATTCGACCATAAGCATGAAGTTAGATTTCCCCATGTAATGTAGCGTATTAAATGTGTCTGTGTTTAATTACATGTTTAGAAAAAAAAAATGGTTTTTGATTTAATGGTGTTTGGTTAAACATTTTGATGAGTTTGATTGAGGAATAAGTGATTATGCAGTGCTGAAATATGATTTTGGGCATGTGGTAATCAATTACCACCCACATATGGTAATCGATTACCAGTTTCCAAATTATTTTAAAAAAATTTCATTGCAAAATCACTGTTTTTGCTTCTCGGACCGTTCCAAACCTTCCTCAAATTTATCTTTAACATCATATGAGTCCTTTTAAGGGTGAATAAAGCATGAGCATGCAATTAATACGTAATACATTACAAGAGTGATAAGAATACGTTATATATGCCTATTTCCGAGAAGAATGTTAACTGCTTATGATATGGGAATGGTTATTAAACCTTAAGTAATGACATATGGTAATAATATGTCTAGATCCTAATTAGATAAGTTAAGTATTATAAGAAAATATATACTTAGTAGAATGTATTCAGATATATGTATGATCAGAAAAGCATATCAGACTTATGTTACAAAAATTATATAATCAGATAAGGTGTGGCTCATAAAAGCTCCAGATTATTCTGGGTAGGTCCAGCCCGTTATGGAACCTTTACTACGAAAACAGGGAGTTCGATTCTAGCCCTCGGATAAGGAAATTAGCTGGTTATCACAACGAATGTATTTAGGGTTACTCTACTCAGATTCATTCCGTAAAATGAACTCAGATAATAATTATTTGTTTAACGCTGACATTTTAACTAAATTATGTATATGATATGAAAATGATTAAGTAAAAATTATGATAGTATACAATTAGCGATCTTGGATCCCCCCCGATCGCTAAGTTATGCAGATCATAACATGAAATCCTAAAACTAGACATATGTACAGACACTTGGAGATCTTAGGTTCCTCAAGGTTGCCTACAACTTAGGATATGTGGAACTCACTAAGATATCTTGTCTCACCCCAATCTCTTTATTTATTTTCTGATAAGAAAGTTGTTCGCAAGTAGAAGGGTTTGTGTCGGAGATAAGCAGGATGAAGCCGGATAGTTTACCTTTTCATACACGATTTGTACCAATCTTAGATATTTACCATACGTGGTCAATATTGTACCATAAGTATATTTTGTCATATGTTATATTTTATTGGATGTACGAACTTGTATTAGAGATGTATTCATTCGAAAAGAAATTATGTTATAAATTTTAATGTATCCAGTATTGTGTGATTAATGCCCTTACCTTTTTGTTTTTGTCCCCCCCACCCCCCAATAAAGAAAGTATATTGTTTTGCGTTGACATTTTCTCCTTTCAATTATACTCTTAAACAAATTTGACGATGTTATCATTCAAAAAGATAAGAATTTATATTATATTAGTTATATTTTTTAAGATACTATATTTCTTATATTGTTGGTATCATTGAAAAAGATAGGTATAGTTTGCTACAATATAGAAGTGTACAACAATATCTATTATCTATACCTATAATTTTAACCAAAATTTCATAAAAACTATCGTTCGTAATTCATTAAAAAAGATAGAACTTTATATTATATTTGCAATATTGTTGTGTAATTGAAAAAGATAAGCATGATTTGTTGCAATAAGTCACAAACATATATACGTATAATTTAAATCTAAATCTAAATTTTATAAGAAATTATTTATAATTTTGAAAAAGATAAGCATGATTTGTTACCATAAGTCATAAACATGTATTCATATAATTTAAATTTGGCTTAAATATGTAAATTGTTCATGTAAGTTCGCGTGTTTTTTTGTTTTCTCGTCCATGTATTTTTTTTGTTCTAAAACAAACCATATAAGTTATAAACTTTTTGGTTTTAGTCTCGGCCGTCATAATCTGTTACAAAAACGTCTATGTGGCAAACGACGTTAATGTGTCGTTTCATATGCTGGGTCACGGAGTTAGAGAGACCAAAATCAACAAACAAAATTTGCAGAGGGACCAAACCCAAAAGTTCATAGAAAACTTCATCTTCTTCCTTCCTTTTCTCTTCTTCATAATCTTCAACGCATCCTCGTCAAACTTCATAGAAATCCATTTTGAAACTTCATATAAAACTTCATTCAAAGGAATGTGAATATAGTGATTCTTTCTTTGACATGGGCCAAGTTCGTTTTGTTGCAGAGGTTTTATTTTTGCAGCTTATATAATTTTTTTGATGAATACAATTTTATTATTTCATTCGTCAAATTTGGAGATTTAAATATTAATGTGTCGATTTCTAGGATTTTTAGGTTAATTTATGATTTTCGTGAAAAAAATTCTTTGTGATTGATAGGTTTGTGTTTTTCATGTTTTTTTTTAAGGAAAACAACTTTACATTTTTTATGAAAACGAAGGTTGAGAGATTTTTTAGTTGGTGGAAGTTGATTTGGATTATCTTCTTCATTTTGTAGCATGGTGACGGCATAGCATGCAATAAGAACAGAGAACACAACAACCAGCACGAGCAGTACCAATCTTATTTATTCTGAATTTGAAGGTTTTTTTTTTTTTTTTACATAAGAAAAAGTTTAGGTTTAGATTTTGAAATTTATTATGGAATTTGAACAAGGTTAGCTTCATGGTACGATTGAAACACGAGTTTCCTTTTCATATCTCAACCGTACAGTATCTTCAACATGTTTAATTGGGTTTTGTTTGTAAGTATCTTCAATTTATTTATTGTTTTAACTTATTGGTTTTTTTTTATTTTAAAAAGTTGTTTCATGGGTTCGAGTGAGCAGTTCGATTAAATATTTTGATTTCTAATCAATAATTTCATTTTCTAGTGCAGTGATGTTGATGTTTGTTGATGAATTTTTGGGATTATTTACGAAGTTTGATGAAGATAAGTTGAAGATGATGAAGAAGAGGAAATGACGAAGATGAAGTTTTCTATGAATTTTTGGATTTGGTCTCTCTGTGATTTTTATTTTTTTAGTTTGGTCATTTTAACTTTGTGACTCGGCATATGTAACGACACATCAGCGTTGTCTGACACATCTTTCGTCCTTGCGTCATCCTTCGTTTGCCATAGACGTTTTTCTAACAGATGATGACAACATGGACCAAAACCAAAACATTTATAACTTACTGAGTTTGTTTTAGAACAATAAAAATAATACATGGACGAAAATAAAAAACACACGAACTTACATAGACGTGTACTCGTCAACCACTGGTATATATAATGAATGAGCTATAGCAAAGAGAGCCTCGACATACAAATGCTAAAGTAGCTGCTTATAAAGATGAAACTTACTTTTTTAAATGTTGTTTTATGCGGGCAGTAGTGAAACCTTGAAATGCTCAAGTTCTTGAAGCGGACGAAGATGTGGTGTGTGATAAATAATTAATTTTGATGGGGTTGTAAGTTAGAGAGACATAGAGAGAGATTTGGATTTCCTCGTACTGAAATGTTTTTTTATGGTTCAATAATTAAAGAATAAAGAATAAACTCCACTATTCTTGTGTTGAGTGTTACTATTATGCTTCAACTTGAAGTCTTAATTTTTTTTTAGGCCTAAATACATTTTTAGTCCCCTATGTTTGTCATAGTAGCAATTTTGGCCCCTATTAAAAAAAGGGTCATGTTAACTTGTAGGGCACATGTTAAAGAATTTAAAAGAAGCAACTTTGCATTGGAAAACAAAATATTTTAACTTTTAAGAAGTCAAACGCACAACTTTTGATACGTTTATTTCTATAATGAGTTCCTTAATATGTGCCCACTTTCCGCTCCTAACTTAATTCTCTTTTGCAACCCATAGGCCCCTTTTGATTTTGACCCGGTCAAAGGTTATTATTGAATTAAATTTAAATGGAAAAAAATGATATGAATAATTAATAGCCTTAGGATTAAATCAGAGGTCAAGATTAAAATATGCTTAAGTGTTATTGTGTTCCTTCCTAATAAACCCCGTTCCTTCTTCTCTTCTCTTCACCCCCAGAAGTGCAGATTTGCAAGTTTCCAAGTCAAATCCACCACCACCACCACCATTGGATGCAATTTTTCTGAAAGCATGATGACAACCACAAGTGACCCGATACTCCCCGTAGTTTTTCCAAACCGTCACCACTTGCCAGGAACAATTCAATTTCACAATCAAAATATCATACACGCAGCATCAACTTTCCAACGCGGCTGTTAGATTAACTGTGCAAGCCATCCTAATCCTCTGTTTCTAGTTGCTTCGGTAGACAATTTCGTCGAGAGTAGGATTCAGGGGAGTCGAAGGTGGAGTTGGATGGGACGTATTTGGCAGTAAAGTAGTTGGCGGTGATAGGGTGACAGCGAGATGTCTTTGATGTTGTTGTTCGCGAAATACAGTGACGGAGAATGGTTGTAGGTGGCGGCGGTAAATGTGCATTTATGTGTGAGTTTTGAGGCGTTAAAAAGGAGGGTGGAGAAATGAAGGATGAATCAGAGAAGACACAACCATTTTTATTTTATTTTTTGTTTTGAAAAGATTATTATGATGAAACAAAGAATGAAGGAGGGTGTGAGAGAGTTGCTGGTGTTGTTCTTCTTTTGGAGAAAGAAAGAGAAAATGAATGGAGGAGGGAAAATTAGCTAAGAGAAGGAGCATGTGAATACTTTTAATCACAAGGCTATTAATTATTTCTAAATTTTTTTTGTTTTTTTTATTATTTTAAATTACAAATGGCCTTTGGCCTGGTCAAAATCAGAGGGGGCCTATTAATTGTAAAAGGGGGCAAAGTTATGGGGTTCAAAAGTGTTTTTTTTTAATATGGGGTCAAAATTGCTACCATGATAAACATAGAGGGTCAAAAATGCATTTAAGCTTTTTTTTAATACAATTCTAAAGAGAAAATATGAAGGAAAAAAAAAAAAGGCAAAGAGATTTTTTTTTATAATTTAAATGTGTTGATACTATTTTATTTTTATCATGGTTTTGTGTTATAAATTTTTTAATACATGCTCCATAAAATATTTATAACAAAAGGGATAAATCAATTTGGACTGACTTTTTTCTTTGGTAAAAAATATCCTTAAAAAGTCATGCACTTAAGTTTGAAAAATTAAATTTAGTAAAACTATTATTGTATAGTAAAGAAAAAATAGACATATTATAAATGTGTGCTTCAAGAGCACAAGTTAACATTTTCCTATATATTATCCACGTTAACACAATAAAAAAATAGTTAGATAACTTAATACCTTGTTATCCACATTAATTTATCCTAATAATGGAGCTAGAGTTCAAATATGCTCCATTTAGATAATGCCTATATTGATACTACTATTCGATTTGCTAAAAAAATTCTAGGGAGTGGGATCTTACTAATATTCGATTCGATGGAGTAGAAAAGGTGTTAGAATTTCTCTTGATTACTCGTCTGGTGACAATGAAGACGAAAGAGTTATTCACGTTCTCTATAACTGCATCCATGCACATCATATATGGATTTGTATCATTCCTTCTGATTTTATAACTACTTTATTTTCTTTTGATTGAATTGGTTGATTTTTCAACCACCTTAATAGGAGCTGGGGTGGGGGCAAGCACATCCAGTTGGCATATCGCCTTCACGACAACTTGATGGTGTTTGTGGAAATGGAGCACTATAATTAAACCACCTTTGAAGCAAATTTTCAAATCCCAAATAATATGACCTTATTGATTGAGTTAGCCAGCGACATTGAAGAATATAATTCAGAAACTATTCATAGGATACCTCAAATAAAGCTTAACAGTGATGTTGGATGCAAGGACAATGGAGATATTGTTGGTTGTAGAGGGCTCTATCATGATTCAAATGGTAGATGGATTAAAAGTTTCGCTAAGAAGATTGGAGTTTGCGATGTTTTTATATGCTATGTTTTGGGGTCTGTATTTTGGTTTTGACATAGCTTGAAAGGATCACCTGTCTCATCTTACAATAGAAAATGTCTCGAAGATATTATTATTTTTATTTGAAGGTGATGACTCAAAGATATGATTAACATGACTATCGATTATAATGGATATATATCCCTATTTTCGTTCACCACATATGGATGCTACTTAAGCGAATGTGACATGTGCAAATTAACCATTATAAGGAATAGGAGCATTGTTTGACTTATAAATTATAGCATTTTTATGGATCATTTAAACCTACAAGTTTTGATTCTCTTTCTTGTGAACTACAAACACTTCTTTTTGATGATATTTATAGGGCTTGTATATCTAAAATTGTATGTTTAATCACATAGTATTTTTCTTTCTTTTAGGTTTTGCCGTATTTTGTACTAAAAAATAAAATAGCTTTGTCTGTTCAATAACAAGATAGCTATTCACTTCATGATAAACAATAACAAAATCTGATACTATTTCTATCATATTTAAAGATGGTCAAATACCTCCCTGGGTCCTTTAAGTTTCACGTTTGTTTCAGATAAGTCATTTAAGTTTCTAAGGTTTCAGATAGGTCCTTTAAGTTTCTAAGGTTTCAAATAGGTCTTTTAAATTTCTAGTTTGTTTCAGATAGATAGCATAAATGAGGTTGACATAAAGGACTTATCCGAAACAAACTCGAAACATAAATGACCTATCTGAAACCTTAGAAACTTAAAGGACTTATCCGAAACAAACTCGAAACTTAAAGGACATATCTAAAACCTTGAAAACTTAAATGACCTATCCGAAACAAACATGAAATTTAAAGGACCCGGGGAGGTATTTGGCCTTTAAAGATAATACATCACCTAAAACTTTAAGGCTAATGTTGTTGTGGTCTTGAAGCATTAAACATGTTGTTGCTCTTGTGCCCTCGTACACCCCAAACGTGGTATCAGAGCCCAAATTTCGGCTTGGTGGGGGAGTGAGAATTTGATCATGTGTTGAATCCTGGTATAAGAGGTGAGAACTCACACTTGTGGAAGAGATTATTGGGTTTCAAGTGTGAGTGTTTAAGTCTCACATCGCATATGAATAGATAAAATAGTGGATATATAAGAAAGGTGACTCATGTACCTATTGTCTTAAGATTTCAGTGAAGATGCGGTGTCTCACTCTCTTGTGGACCTAAAGCATTAGACCCTTTGTTGCCCCATGTACCCCCCGAGCTCTCCAACAAGTGATATCAAAGCCTTTATCCACCTTGGCAGGGGACCGAGAATGGATCCTATGTTGGATCTCGTATAGAAGGTGGAAACTCACATGAATACCGTATAGAAGGCAGGAACTCACACTTGCAAGGAGATTGTCGGGTTTGAAGTGTGAGTAGTTAATTAAGTCTCAAATCGCCTATGAATGAGTAAATTATTGGATTTATAAGAGAGGTGACTCATTAACCTATGTCTTAAAGTTTTGGATGTAGATGTTGTGTCTCCCTCTCTTATAGTCTTGGAGCGTTTGACATGTTGTTTCTCTCACGTCCTCAACGTTCCTCAACAAGTCTAAAGTAGTCTTTGACATTTTTATACTACGGACAAAATATAAAATTGGACCCGTTTTTTGGGTGTAAACCGGTTATTCTCGGTGTGCAACTCCATAAACTAATTCCTCGAGTATTGTGGGACTCATATGGATGTCAAGTTATCCTTAAAAGTTTTAAACGCTGCTGCAAAAATTGAACCCGTTGTTTCTCTCTTTGATTTTTTTTTATAAGAGACTAAATTCATCCGCACCAAAATTATGACAGACCAAAATAAGAGTTCATCCTTGAATGATCGAGTGAGTTTTGTTATGACTTTTGAGTAGTTTAATCTTGGTGATTTGTCTTTATTTCTTTAATTTGTCCTTTTTATTTTCATTTAAGAAACAAGAATGCGCAAAAGGGGGGGCTAACACTACTAGTGCTCCTATATCATTGAAAGTATGGAAATTTTCGTGTAAATGGAATGATAGTGAGCCACCAAACACGTGATTAGCAATAACAAAAACATACCTATTGCCTATTAATCTACATTCTCAAATAATTGGTCTATCTTCCAGCTATTGTAGTATTCCATTCGAAGGCATCTAAAACCATACTATAGACTATATTGAGTAAGTGGGTCTATTTTTGACCTTTTCTTTCAAGTTTTCTCTCTCACGCTTGAGCCCTTCTTCTTGGACTATCTTCCCCAAACGGTTTGATTTTTTTGTACATAATATTTTCAACTGTCTCAATTTGAAAACTTGAAAAACACCCTCCATTCACTTTGAACTTGTGATTGGAATAATGTACCTTACAATAGCTGTCTATTCATTAAAGGCAGCCATAAATTCTAAGGGAAGAGTAATGAGGGTAGATATGCCAACATAAATGAAGGTAACTTTTCCTTGTGGAGTATATTTTATTTCCAAAAAATATATATATTATTCTAAGAGTAGTACGTTTCAAAATTAAGGACTAAAAGGGGACCAGAGCTGAAAACTTCAAAAGTTTGAAAACTTAAGAAAAATCAAAACAGAATTGATTTAGTGATTGATTGCAACTTCAAGCAACTTTCTTTAATATACCCAATGCTACTTATGACTATATATATAAACTCTCTATAAAGAGTAGCAAACTTTCAATCCATTTGGCTACATCTAACCACCACTACTTTGAGATCTTGCTCTTTCAGGCTCATCCATTTATACTCCATCCGGTCCTATATATAAGAAAAAGTTAATTTTTTAAATTCATTGAGTAATTAATGTATTTGGTATAAAATATAAACCAAATACATCATTTATGCAATGAATCAAAAAAGTAATTTATTTCTTATAAATAAGACTGTGGAGTATTTCATTTTCAAACGGTCCTAATGTGATTTATTCCCTGTCAATGATAGCCACATGTACTAGTAGTAGTACATTGCTAATCACATGATTAATATTTATGTACTGCTCATGAAATTCATGCTCTAGGGAAGCCAATTATCATTAATTAGTTAAAAAACTTAAGTAAGATTGTGCCCTCACCCATTCAGTGTAATATAACGCTAATTAATGTAATAATAAATTATTAAGTGCAGCAAGTCAATAGGCCAGAAAATGAGATAATTCCATTTTTAATTACTCCATAATTTACGCAAGTGAAAGAAACTGGTTGGCAAGCAATAGCATATGGGATAAGTAGATGATTATTGGCTTTTCAAGGGTTTAAAGAAGGGAAAAAAATCATCTAAGGCAACTTCTTGAAATATATTTGTCATCTTTAAGTTTGAGAGAGAGTAATAATAGTAGGTGGGAATGAGATTCTGATATTTTGATTCATAGAAAAGTAAAAGGAAATAAGGTTTGGTAAAGCAAGGAAAAACGTTCCAATTTGACCCCATTTTAAAGAATTTTTATCAAGGTCCATTTGTCCTGTTTGAGTTTGTGGATTCCTTTCTGTTTCACCCCATTTTTTAATAATAATATTATTTACTTTCCTTTTTCTTAAAGTATCATTTCTTCCTTTGTTTTCTTCCATAAAACTCAACATAAAGCACAAACAAACAATTTATTTCATTCCTCTCTTTTATCTCCTTTTTCCAATTGGTATTCCACTATCTAGAACAAGTCAAGTCTACTTCACCTCCCTTCAAGACTATCACAATTCTGGGTAACCCCCACCCCACCACACAACTATACCCTTCCAATATCTCTCTCTCACAGCCACAATATTTTCAGTGTCTCCAGTTCTAACTGAATTTTTTTTACCATCTTGGTGATACTCATGGATCTGACTTTCCAGTAACTCTAATTTGATATTCCTAAACAAAGAATCATATCCTATATTCTATTCTATATAGTTTACATATCAAAATGTCATCTTCAGAAAAACCCAGCTCTAAAGGACAAGCATGGTTAGATAACAACCTTTTTCTCTTTAAACTTTATGTTATGTTATGTCTATTAGCATACATCAAATTTCTACAACAATTATTGTTTCTTACTTCACAAATTCATAATCATAATTCCACTATGCAGGTTTTGTACAACTGGATTACCAAGTGACATTGTTGTTGAAGTAGATGATATGACCTTTCATCTTCATAAGGTAAAGTTATTATTTTAAACATACAATTTCAAACACAGACACAGACACAAACATAAACATGTTTATTTCCAATTATAGTAATTACAAAATGTTATTGAAAATTTGTTTCCAATACCAATTTTTTTTCAGTTTCCACTTATGTCAAAAAGCAGAAAGCTTCACAACCTAATAACCCAACAAGAAGCAGAAGCAATAACACATTCCACAAACCCACAAGAGGAAGAAGACGAAGATGAAATCGTCGAAGAACAATGTCATGTAACATTCACTGATTTCCCCGGTGGCTCTGAGGCGTTCGAGATGGCGGCTAAATTCTGCTACGGTGTTAAAATGGAACTGTCACCTTCCAATGTAGCTTCACTCCGTTGTGCCGGAGAGTTTCTTGAGATGACTGAAGAGTATTCTGAGGATAATCTCATTTCCAAAACAGAGAAGTTTCTATCTCAAAACGTTCTCAAAAGCCTTGGAAATTCAATCAAAACGCTAAAATCATGTGAAAGGTTGTTTCCTATGGCGGAAGATTTGGGAATTACTGAGAGATGTATTGAGTCTGTAATCTCCAGAGCTTCATCCGCGGATCCTGCGTTGTTCGGTTGGCCGGTGAGTGAAGCTGCTGCATCTGCATCTAAACAGATTCTTTGGAATGGAATTGATGCTGCAGGGAGAAGAAATGCCGTCGGCGCCGTTACCGGCACCGGAGACTCTTGGTTTGAAGATCTGGCGCTTCTCCGTTTACCTCTATTCAAACGATTGATTCTCGCAATGAAAGACGCAGAGCTGAATCCTGAAATCATTGAAACTTGTGTAATGTATTACGCTAAGAAGTACATTCCCGGCGTTTCGAGATCGAGTCGAAAACCGCTACCGTCGTCTTCCTCCGTTTCGTCAGAAGCAGAACAGAAAGAGATTTTAGAAACAGTAGTTATGAATCTTCCACCGGAAAAGAATCTGAATTCATCAACAGCAACAAGGTTTCTATTCGGATTACTACGAACTGCGAATATACTAAACGCTTCTGAATCATGTAGAAACGCTTTGGAGAAGAAGATAGGGTTACAGCTCGAAGAAGCGACACTCGATGATCTTCTTGTACCTAGCTATTCGTATCTGAACGAAACGCTTTATGATGTTGATTGTGTAGAGAGAATATTATCTCACTTTCTGAATAGCTTCGAAGCAAGAAACTCCACCACCGGTGTAGTAACGGTTGCAGAAGTAATTGAAGAAGGAGAAGCTACTGAATCAAGATCTCCAGCAATGATGCTCGTCGGAAAACTCATCGACGGTTATCTCTCCGAAATAGCTTCAGATGCGAATTTGAAGCCGGAGAGATTCTACAATTTTGCAATCTCTCTTCCGGATCAAGCTAGACTCTTCGACGACGGATTATACCGCGCCGTCGATGTCTATCTCAAGGTATAAATCATTTTTACTTGTTAATTTTTTTTTTTTTTTTACATTTTTAGAAACTGATTTGATAAGGAAATTGTTGAATTTGATACACAGGCACATCCATGGGTTTCAGAAGCTGAGAGGGAGAAGATATGTGGATTATTGGATTGTCAGAAGCTAACACTAGAAGCGTGCACACACGCGGCACAAAATGAGAGGCTTCCATTACGTGCTGTAGTTCAAGTACTTTTCTTTGAACAACTTCAACTCCGCAATGCCATCGCTGAGACACTGATCTCAGCGGAGACAGGTGCGGAGATAAGCCGTCATTCGGCTACACTAGAAGGTACAGAGGAAGGTAACGGAGAAGTGTTAAGGTTAGAGTTAGGGTTAGGGTTAGAGTCAGAGCACGTGCAGGAAGGGAATAGCACGTGGCGTGTGGCGGTGAGGGAGAATCAGGTGTTACGCTTGGATATGGATAGTATGAGGACGCGGGTGCATCAACTGGAACTGGAATGTTCTTCAATGAAGAGAGTGATTGAAAAGATTGAAAAACCGGCCGCCGCGAACGGCGGTGGATGGAGGACATCGTTGGGGAAGAAGCTTGGTTGTAAGTTTAAAACTCAGGTTTGTGATTCGCATCAATCTGCAGTTGTTGATACTCGCAAGGGAAAGCATCGTAGCTCGCAGCAGCATCATGCTCATCATGAATAGGGATCATGCTAGATTTTTCCATCACGTGGTGAAGATCATTGTAGTTGGTAGCGTAAAGTTGATACGGGGTCCCATTTGTAATTCTTCATTTTTTACTTCCTTTTAATCTTCCATAAAAATTTTAGTTTATCTCTATAACAATTTTACTTTATCAAAATCAAATTGAAAAGATCAATATCACTTTGATGAAATGATAACAGATCTTGATCTTTTTTAATTTAAATTAGAGAATATCTATGAAACGGGTATGGATTCTCTCATGTGATGTGAAGTTTTCACTAGAGCATGTCCAGTGCACATCCACACCATTAATTTATTTTTAATTATTAAAACTGCATTGATTACAAGGAAAACATGGGATTGAGATTTCACTGGACAAAAACTGCACTGGAGAGGATCTTCTTCCCTATGAAACACATATATAGACACCAGATACGATACTGATACGTCAATACACAATACTGTTCAAAATTTGATAAAATCACATATTTTAGTGTGTAATTATATTTGTTGGTGTCGGACACGACATTTGTTCCATATCGAGATACGCCTAATCCAAAAAGTGTCAATAATTTATATATTATGATCTCAATAAAGCTGTCATTGTACAGTGAATTAGATGGAATAGAGTCTCACTAACCGTGTGTCTTATATTACATTGAATTTGATGTATGTTTGTTTGATATATACTAGGTTGTTAAGCAAAATTACGATGTCAGTTTGTTCAATCCACTGTGATTTTAAACATCCATTCATCTCTGTTGCGATGCCAAACCTACGGTTATTACTAGTAAAAGAATGTTCAACATGTCGTTGTTAAATCTACTAAAAGGAAAAAGAAAGAAAAAAAAACACAATTATAATTTTCAAGGGAGTGGTTTGACTCCTGTGCGGCAATTATTGGGAAGACTGGGTTTAAAATGATGAAATGACTCAGCTTTTAAAGTGATGGTGATGTGGTGAGAAACACAAGACATGAAATTATAGAAAACGAGATAGTGGGTGGCATGGTGGAGACAGCTAATAGGTAATGGAGGTTCAGATACTTTTTCTTTCAAGTTTATGTCACAGTATTCAACTCAATCACACTCGCTATTTCTTCTAATAAAAAGATGGGATTACGTCAAAGTTCTTTTTCTAGACTGAAAGTACTCGTGATAATCATGCGGTGAAACAACAACAAAGTTTCTACACTTTATAAGTTTGATGCTGGACTCATTATTGCAATGCTTCCTTATCTTAGCAACATTGGCCTTTCTATGATTGAGTTTAGGGAGCATGGAAGAATAGGATTGTTTCATGTGTGTTCCAAGTTCTTAAACCATCATCATTATGTCTTATTTGAGCTTTCATCTCAAGCTTAGTGGTATTCTTTTATCGTGTTTTTAAGGCAATGAAATGGTGTGCAATGCCAATCATAACAATTACTAATAAGTTTTATTTCGAGTTCTTTCGGTATCAATATCGGTGGACTAATCTATACATAAATTTGTTTGAGTTTCTGATAGTTGGGATTGAACCTTCAAATAAGATGGTTATGAGTCGAATATTGAGTTTTAAAAAGACAAAAAACATAACCATATCAATTATTTGTTTTTCAATTACATTAAATGGTTAATTAAGTTTTTGATCCCTATAAATATCTGCAGTTTCGTTTTTGGTACCTATAAAATAAAATCATACTTTTTAGTTTTTAGTCCCTGTGACATTTTCCTTTAGCATTTTAGGGACCAAAAATGCTGACATAAATTTTTTACAGGGACTAAAAATGTTGATGGAAAATTTTATAGGGACTAAAAATGCTGACGGAAAATTTTACAGAGACTAAAGAGTGTGATTTTATTATATAAGAACTAAAAACAAAACTGCAGATATTTATAGGACCAAAAACTTGATTATATCGATTTTTATTGATATTTCTATGTTTATGACTAAAGGAAATATGATAGAACAACAACCGAGTAAAAGACTCTATCAAAAAAGAAATACAATCGAGTAAAAGATTATTTAAATTGTAGTTACAGATGTGAATTCTATCATGAAAAAAAAAGAAATACTATGTTCTATCATGAAAACAAAAATTAGAAATTGTAGGAAGCCTAATATATATTCCATATTAGAGAAAATAAAAAGGGTTAAATATGTTTTTGATCCCTATAAATATACTAACTTTTCGTTTTAGTCCCTCTAAAAAATTTCTTCGACTTTTAGTCCCTAAAAAATTCTACATCTTCATTTTTGGTCCCTCTTAGAATTCATATTTTTGAATAAAATTTTGCAGAAAAAATTATAATATTATAAGAATCTCTCCAAAAAATATTAGAATTTTTTAACTAAACATGAATTTAATATGAATTTTTATATTTTTTATTGTTAAAAATTCATGATAAATTTATGTTTCGTTACAAAATTCAAATTTTTTTGGGGAATTTTTTTTATAATATTATACACATTTCTGCACAATTTCATTAAAAAAAATACAAAAATTAACTTAAAAATAGGGACCAAAAGTAGTGATTGAAAATTTTATAGAGACTAAAAGTTGAAGGAAAATTTTAGAGGGACTAAAACTAAAAGTTTGTATATTTATAAGGACTAAAAACATGATTAACCCAAATAAAAAAAATCTTTTTATAATTCCACTCAAAAAATAAAACAACAAAATCTTTTTATAACATAAATTCTTATTTGTAAATCATAATCTTTCTGTAACACGGGCTCTCATTTCTGAATAAATGATGTGAAACATTTGAAAGGGGATTATTATTAGAATAAGTTGATCCTCCTTACATTATTTAATGTTATATTCTAAAATCAAATAAATAATTATAAATTTTTTGAATTTAGTTATCATTGATATGGAAGGTTTTAGAGAAAGAAAAATTGATTTCTTAAATGGAATATGGCCGAGGTACTCCTCAAGGTGGTGGAAGGATATTGTAACTTTAGACTTTAGAGGGTCAGTGGGTTCATCTTGGTTTAATTCTGAAGTAGTTAGGAAAGTTGACAACGGGAGTGAAACAAGTTTCTGGAATGCTCAATGGAGGGGAGAAATGATGTATAGAGAAAAGTACCCAAGGCTTTTTTCGATCACCGACAACAATGAAGCGAGAGTTGCAGATATGCGTGGAGGAAATGGAGGAGATAGAAGATGGGGTTTCAATTGGCGTCGAAGATTGTTTCTTTAGGAGGAAAACCTTGTTAATAATTTCTTGGAGAAGTTGGAGGGGTTTACAAGGTCAATGGAGGATGATACATGGGTTTTGAAATTGGAGGAGGGGGTTTGTTCATGATGAAGTCAACATACAATAAACTAGAAAAGGAGTTGGTCCTTGAGGGTGGTAGAAGGGGTTTGGCAAGACAGGTTTTTGAAAACATTTGGAAAAGTCTGATGCCTCTGAAAGATGCAGCGTTAAGTTGGAAAGTTCAACTAGAACAAATATTCTTAGAAAGAATATCCTCCTTCCAGAGGGGTCGGTGTTGTGTGTATATTTTCAGAGGGTGGAAGAATAGGTGAATCATCTTTTCTTACATTGTTGAGAGACGATGTATATTTGGTCCAAATTGATGAGATTGTTGGTGATGAGTTTTATTATGCCACCAGATTTGCTCATTCGTTGGGAGTGTTGGAGTAAGGAGGCGGGGAGCAGGGTCGGTCCTAAGATTTTTGGTGCCCCGGACGAAACAATAAATTATGCTCTTTTAATTATTTCAATATTTTTCTTCGCATTTTTTGTTGCAAAATATTCATATATAATGAAAGTTATCTAAAAATATATTTTTAATAGATTTAATCAACGCGAATTAAAAAGAAATATATTTTTATAGTACTAACAACTAAGTAAAAATAATAATTTTGGTGCCCCTAAAAAAATGGTGCCCTGGGCAGCCGCCCTCGCGCCCGTCCTCAGGGCCACCCCTGGTGGGGTGGAAGAGGTTGAGGAAGGGTTTTAGGCTAATTTGGGTCATTTGAAATATTAGAAATCACCGAATTTTCAAAAATGAGGTGAGGGATATAGATGAGATAATGGATGATACCAAGGTGTTTGGCTTGGCGTTGGAGTTTGGCTAGGCTCAAAATCCCTGCTTATTTATACTACAAATTGTTATTTTGACCACAAAACACATAAATGTCTATAGACCAATGTAAAGGTATGTTGTATATCAATGTTTTATCCCAAAAAAAAACTTGGGAGTTGAACTAGAGACACTCAGCTTGCAACCACATGCTATTGAAACATATATGAACGATAATCGACGTTGCAAACATATATTCCATAATTTGGGCCTCATATAAAAGAAAATATTTGAAGGCCCTCATAAATTAGAGATCCTGTAGAGTTGTTTGCACCCCCTTCAGACGCCCGTGTTGAGACCCTTAATATTGTGAGGTTGACGCCCTTGCCCATCATGCACATGATATGAGTCGGCCCCGTATAATTACTTCTCTAAAGAGAAGAATGTATATTTTATTGTTTCAAATGAGATACATATAATTTATAGTTATTATTGCTTTTTTTTACTTTTATCATTATTATTTTTTTTGAAAGATACCGTTGTTGTTGCTGCTGCTGCTGCTGCTCCTATAGCATACAGCCACGTGTTAAAAAAGGTCAATGTAGCTTTGCCAAAAGAAAAAATGTCCTTGTGGTGCATGGGTGCACTACCACTCCACTCGACCATAGGAAAGCAATGAAATGGTCAAAGCTCAGAAAACATGTGGAAATAGAAGATCAAAGGATCTCAAACTTCGCATTGTATTATTCCCTGACCATTGGTTGATGAAACATTGATTAGGACCTCTCACATAATTTCTAAATCACTAGCTTTAAAACTCCCACAATTCATCACTTGCTAGTTCTATAAAGACAACCTCAACACTAGTACATTCTCGTTCTTGTCTTAAACATAATTTTCTTACTGCATGCTGCACATATTTTGATTGTCTCTCTAGTTATATCTATATCTATATTTATATATTGCATATATACAACGTATTTGTTAGTTTTTGAGAATCCTTAGCACAATGGGTAGAATGTTAATGAACTATTTGGCTATGAAAACGGACCCCGTTGTAACTAGTTTAATTGATTCAGATTGGAATGAGCTCAAGTTTGCAGCTAAGAAGCTCTTCAATCATGCAACTATGGTGGGAGGCAAAGGTGTTGGCATGTCTCTCCTTAGATGGATCGCTTCCTTTGCTGCCATGTAAGATCAATTATATCATTTTGTTCGCTTTAGGTCTCAATATGTGTTCGGCAGATGTTGTCTATGTAGGCACTATTGTTTAACAAGCATATTTTTTTAGATTAAATTGACTGTATAATAAAATGTTCATTTCAGTTATTTATTGATATTGGATCGAACAAATTGGAGAACCAATATGCTGACTTCATTACTAGTGCCTTACATTTTCTTCAGCTTTCCGGAGTCCTTGTATAATTTTTTCAGGTAATGTTTAATAGTAATTTTTCATCTTCCTACTCTTTTCTCTTTTACTATTCCATTTGAACTCCTCTTCTTTCACATTTGAGTTCTACGTTGAAATTTTGTCGAAATTTCATTTTTATTATTTTCAGAGGAGGAGTTGGAAAATGGTTTGCTTTCGTTGCAGTCGTGTTGAGGCTTTTCTTCAATAAACATTTTCCCGGTATATGTTTTAATTAATTTTTAGTAGCTACATATGTACAACAATTACATTGGTGCCTAGTTTTTTAAAACTGACTTGGATTATATTAATCTATGCAGATTGGTTGGAGTTGCCAGGATCAATGGTCCTTCTTTTGACAGTAACTCCTGACTTATTTGCTATAAAGTTTAGGAACAATTGGATTGGAGTAGCAATTGATCTTTTCATTGGTTGTTACCTTCTACAAGAACATATTAGAGCTACTGGTGGATTCAGAAATTCTTTCACACAAAGACATGGAATATCTAACACTCTTGGCATCATCTTTCTCATAGTCTATCCTATTTGGGCAATGGTTATCCGATGATTATAAAAACATTATACCATATAGTATAATATATACTAGCTGGTAATAATGTCAATTTTTTTTTGGAAAATAAATTTTATGGAAAGTGGAGTCAGAATGCAACTGAACTTCACTGTTTTTGTAGACATTATGTTAATGCAGAGTTTATTGTAATTCGTCCTCAAAATTATATATACTATAGAGTACACAATTGTGTTTTTTTTTTTTTTTTAACAAGTAGAGTACTCAATTGTTACTAGCTGGTAAGTTGTTTTCCCAATATGTGATTGTAAGAATGTATTGGTAATGCAATTCTTTATACTCCCATGAACACCACTAACTCTCTAATTATTCAAACCAATGCAACCCGTATTTTACCCTAATCGGTTCAAGTTGAGGTCCAATCCAAACTAATCCGTTCAAATTCAAAATAGTTTGGTTAAGGTAACAAAAAGAGCGGAAAGTGATTTTGTATTGCTTTTCATTATTCCAATTATATCATTTAACAAAACAAGGGTTTGGTGCAGTTGCAAATTTCAAACACGAAAATGGTGAACATTTTGAAATCCAATTCAGCGAGAATCGCACTTAGTTCTATCACCCAATCGTTGGCGGCGGCATCCACCACAACTACCAACCACTCCTCTTCACTCACATAACGACTCTCCTCCGTTCGATTTCTTTGCAGCAGTGGAGATAGGTCATTTTCATTCTCACTATTCAAGAATTACGAAATCGAATTTGTTATTTTGTTTGTATTGATTTTAATTTTGAATTTTTTATTAGGAATTATGAAATTACTCCTCCGTTGAATTGGGGGGTTCGGATTGTGCGAGACTACAACATGTTTATTATTGAGCGATCCGAAAAATACTTTAAAACTCTTTCATCCGGACTCCAATATTTGGTCCCTT
Source organism: Medicago arabica (assembly GCA_946800305.1). Classification (NCBI taxonomy): domain Eukaryota; kingdom Viridiplantae; phylum Streptophyta; class Magnoliopsida; order Fabales; family Fabaceae; genus Medicago; species Medicago arabica. The sequence goes on along the minus strand of OX326968.1, from coordinate 42,899,252 downwards.
TTGTTGATAGAATTGCTTACGTTCATTCGCTAAGGGAAGAATTTATCACGATTCTTGCTCAGCCTATTACCACTAAGGATAATGTCTCCTTGCTCGTTGAAGGTTTACTTTCTGTTAAAGTGTGTCCATTTTATTTGTCTATAATAAAGCATCAACACTGACATGTTGACACCTGTAGTAATCTATATATAGTGTCAGATACTTGACACACCTTCGACCAGACATGTACATGGGACACAACACATATGACCAGACAAGTGGTGCCACTTTAGTCTCAGTTTTCTTTGTGAAAATATTTTTATTTTCATTTGCTAAAATTTGTGTTAATTTTTCCTGCTGATAAGGAAACAATGAAAATTGAAAAACTGTTTTTATCAGTCTAATTTAATTGTGTGTTTTTAACTTCTTTTTTTTTTAGTGCAGGTTGTGAATCCTGAACTTGCTTCTTATGGGGTTGAGAATGTACTTCATGCATCATGCTGTCATTCAGCTGGCTCAAACCACAATGCGTATTGAACTCAGTAAGATTATTCTTGACAAGTTCTTTGAGGAAAGGGACACACTCAGTGAAAAGATTTTGGTGAGTTTAGTTTAATGATCCATGTGTAAAACCTGCAGGTAACAAACTGAATGACAGTAGGTAACAAACACAATGCATCAACTATAGACTTGCTCTTCCATATATGTCAACCATGTATTTTCTTTTTAATGTACCATGTGTAAAACTCGTAAGAATTTTAAAATTTGGATGTGTTTGTTTCAAGTTTATCAAATTTATTCATAAGAATAACATTCTTTGCAACATAAAGATGAAAATTTTAGAAAAAAAGATGTTTGTTTAACATTATAATATTCTTGGGAACCATAAAAATAAGGATTAGAATAGGTAATTTACACATGAATTTATTCTCATCTTCATAGAAACTTTATTCCCACACTTTTCTTTGGGAAAAAATTTATATTCCCAGGAACATTTTATATGCGGGAATAAAATTTAATAAACTTATAACAAACATAGATATATATGCCAATAGAAATATATTAGTTGACAAAGACAACATGATCTAGCTCATAAACAACCTATTGGAACATCTTCCCTTTCATCATCACTTCTTTTATAATGTTGTTTTACGTTGTTGAGTTATGTTGTTTACATTTTCTTGTGTTATTTACCATGAAATCCTCCAAAGATCAAAGTTAAACACTATTTTGGACAGCTCAGATTATATAATCTGAAATGTTACTAATATTTTTGACATATATAATCTGAATCATCCAAGACTGTGAACAGTGGCGTTAGACCAAAGGTTTTGACGGCTTGTGGCATGTTTAATGTTTTTTGGTCGGATTAGGCAGTGTAAACGTCTTCTTTGACTGTAGTTACAATCTAGGATAAACTTTATGGCTATAAATAGCCTTGCATGCTTTAACATATTCATAACTTCTGCACTCTTCATTCATTCTTAGATTTTATTTCACATTTTGTTGCAGATATCGTATGACGATCAATAAAGACCTTTGATATTTGATATCAATCACAACATATTTTCTTGGTTTTATTAGGTTCCAACTTTTAAAATCTGAATATTTCTACAATATGGTTCAAATTTCATAATACGAATGAAGAGTATTTGAGAAAAAAATAGTATGCATTTAAGTTTGATTGGAGTAGGAAACATATTTGGCTAAAACTGATCCAAACCATAACCTACCTTACATCCCTCAACCATCGGAAAAAATAAAATAAAATTTTGCCAGAAACTAAAATGAAGGGTGGTTTGGGTATTACAGGGGTATAGATATAAATTTCTCTCCACTTAGTAAGGTTGTGTTTTACTGTTTAAGCCCAAGAAACGGGTCCAATCTAATGAGGCCCATTGAAACCCTAAATTGCTCCTCCTATAAAAACGAATCAAGGTTTCACTCTTCAGCATCACATCAATCACAGCACAATAGTTTCTTTCGCCGTTTCTTCTGTTTTATTTTTTCTTCAATTCAATTTTTTTCATTTTTTATTTTTATGAATGAATCGGTTTTTGTTGACTAGGAAGGAATAAGTGGTATTCTCAGTGATGATCAAAACGATGACGAGTCTGATGAAATTCCATTCATTACAATCGTGAGGACGAAACGAGGCATTTGTCTGAGAGAATTCCACACTTCCATTCTTTTATGTTTAGATTTTTTTGTTTTTGATTTTTGTAGTTATTTACAGTAGGCACTATGATGATTGATTTTATTGTCATATGATTTTTTTTATATGATTAAAAAATCCTCCTACTCATTCTGAGTGCCAATCAAAATATAGTTTTCAATAATTTCCCTTTGAATTTTGAATAATCAAATATGTTTCGAAAATTAGATCGCGATGATGACTCCATAAAATTCAAGCTCAACAGACCGCAGTGCAGTGCTTTCTTCTCTTTCGAGAGATTGCTTTGCGTGTCGATAACCCCGCTGAACTGAGTGATCTCATTTTTTTATTTATATTTTAGGTTTCAATTTATGTCGTTGACGATGAGGATACAAAGCTCCCTCTTCTGATTTTGAGGTGAGGACAATTGCAGGCAGAATCGAACCTAAACAAATCTAGCCACCACTGAGTCAACTCTTTTATTTGCCTACATTGTCTGATTATTTTTTATTTTATGATGTGTTTTAACAATTTGAATGTGTTTAATGTAAAACGATAAAAAACTGATGATGATGGTGGTGGTGCAGCAGTAAAAGCTAAGGAGTTTGTATCTTTGTTTTCCTGTTGCTTTTCTCCGTCTTTGCATTTCATTTCGAATACAAATATTGCAATTGGTTAGATTTCTAAATACTTATTTCAATATTTTGGACATTGTGTGTGTGTCTTCAGTTCTACTTACTTTAATGAAATCATGGAACTAATGAATAATATATCAGGTTTCGTGAAAAACCCCAGTCCGTGGGAAAGATTTGTGAAATTAAATGCATAAATTGTAATCTAAATTTAGTTTAGAGACAATGATCGATATGAATGAAGCTAGCAATGAACGAGCTCTTCAAAATTGATTAAATATATTATGCCTTCAAATGGGATATATTAACAATGACGGTTGAGAGCATGATTTGAATATTTGTAATATGTGATGTATACCAATATACAAGATATAAGGTTCAATCAAGACCCAAACAAAATAAGGGGTCTGACCATAATTATTTTTAAATGAAACTCTAGCAGACTAGCACATATAACCAGCTGGTTACAAAATTAGAGGTAAATTTATTAATGGTTCCAACATGTTTATCTATTGCATAATAACCAGCTGGTAATCAAACGTGGATATGAGGATTTAATTGTAAGAATGAAACCACTTTAGAATGCCCATATATGTTATCACTAGCTAAAGAATCGATAATCCTGTAGTTTATAGTAAATTATGACATGTTAAAGATGAAATGAAACAAATACCTTGCCTATTAGCTGATGTATGACCAACTGATATGGAAGAGGTAACATGATTAGAAGAATGTCTAGCAAGTGAATGATTAGAAGAAGCATGTCTAGCAAGTGAATCTTGATTTAAAAAAAATTGGTGAAGATACAACATTGATCAATGGTGAAGAATCGTAACAAAAATTGTGCAATAATTTCAATGCTATTGTTGCCTTTCACAATGGATTGAACAATTGAAGAGTGCAAAAATAAGGGGTCATGTCAATTAATAAGAGAAATGCTATTAACAAACTATCTGACACACTTTATTGAGCACACTCTCTACTATTGGTTTATGTCATCATTATTTTTTAAAATATGTAATTTGGCAACATTGGTTTTGAAACAATTTGAGTCGTCTCAAGCCTTTTTTTGTGTAGCATCTCTACCAACCATAGTTTTAAAACTCAGACCGGCGATCGACTCGGTGGGAGTACTGGGTCACTGAGTCATTGGTCGAACCATTGAGTTGTTGGTCGAACCGCATGACTGAATCGGATGACTCGGTTATACGACTCAGTCTTTATAACGAAGATTCTTTGTATTGAATTATATTGAACCGAGTGACTTTGATCTCTAAAAAATTATAAACTTTTTTGACACTAAATAAAATCATATTTTTATAATATAAATACAAACATCTTCATAGAGCCCCTTGAATTAAACTTCATAATTTTTTTTTAGATAAAATACAAATAAATATTAAAAAAGATTTCACTTCGCATTTACCATACAAATAAAAACAAGTGTGTTAAAAAAAATAGTTGTAATGTAATCAAGTAAAATATTTATGAATTTTTCTCTTTTTTGACAAGTAAAATGTTTATTAAATTATTTTATATAGTTTTAAGGTCTCAATTTAATGATTTATATATGTGATAGACATTGATATTGATTTCCTATTCCAAGATGTGCTAATTGTATATTATGTATCAAAAGCAATTCCATTCAAATAGATGTTCAGTGGTGCAGCGGTAATGCCGGCATCTCCTACTCCGTTTGGGATAGGTTTGTGTTAGATTGCATAAAACAAAGACACATATTCTTTTTTTTTTTCTTTTTCAATGGAATGGATAAATATGTTTTGCATTCTAAAATTGTGTATGAACTATGGTCTTTAAGATGATACCAATTGATAATTCGGTGACACATTTTTTAATCATCTATGGATGACGATCATCATCCATTATTTCAATAATAAGATGGTAATTTGGGTTTTTAACCCGTTGACATTCACTCAAATTTTTTTTGGGTGTTACTCTATATCATTTTGGTAAAAGCACCATCTTTGGAAAACGCTTGAGATTGAGGAAGAAATCAAGCATGAAAAGAAAATCGTAGATGGAAAGGAAGACGAAGGAAGATGTGTTCTCTAAACCCCGCATAACCAGTTACTCCGTAAACAGTTTCAAGTTAATTATAATGTGGACCAATAATAAGGAGTGTGTTTAATAGAGTGTATCAGAGAGCTTCTCAGGAGCATATCTCCGATTAATATATAAAAACACATGAGTTGTTAAATTTATTAGTTGATGTGTCAAAGACATTGTTGAATGCACATGTAAAATAATTAGTTAAACATTTTCAATAATCATTTTATTTCAATTGAACAAGTTTCCATGTAACTACTTTTCTTAATGATTGTGAAAGTAATTACTATTGTTGCTTAGTATTGTAGTACAGTACAAGAATAGTGGAGTATTTATTATAGGAAAATGTTAACTACTGCCTCTGCTTTCGGGACACTAGTTAAGAACACAAAATTAGAAAGATTGTATTAAGAATCGTACAAAATTGAATATTCAACTTTTTAAAAGTCAAAAAATTGTTGTATTCAATAATTTTTTTTCTATATATAACTTCCTTAATTAGTGTCATGGGACACTAGTTAACAAGACCCTTTATTATATGAGAAATGCTAACAAGTATCTTTAAGATATTGGTTAAAAGAAATCAAATATTATTTATAGAGAAATGTTAACTAGTGTCTTGGTTAATAACACAAAATTAGAAAGATTATACTGACAATTGTGAAAAAGTAAATATTTAATTTTTTTTAAGTCAAAAAGTTGTTGCTTCTAATAAAAAAATTATATTTAACTTTCTTAACTAATATCTCAGGAACATTAGTTAACAAGACTCATGTTTATATTACATTGAAATTGAAAATTCAATGCCTAATATAAAAAGTGTCATTTTTAATTTTTAATGTAAAATTTTCTCTTTCAACTTTTTTAACCAGTGTTCTGTGACGCTGGTTAGCATGACCCTTATTATTTTGACAATGTTTAATCAATATTTTAAAACAATTTTTTTTTCCTTTTTCTGTCGAGTAACTTAATGAATAAATTCATTTACTATAATATAAAAAACAGACAATTCGAAATTCGAACTAGAAACAATCCGCTAAACTGCGAATCAACTGCACTCAGAGGACAAACAACATTTTCTTTTATTGACTCCCATAAGATTAATATGTAGTACAGGTTATTTCTATGATGCAAGTGAGATAGATGTTTTAACATTTACAATAGTGAAGTTATAATTTTTGTGACTATATAATTATCATTTATTTCAAATAATGTTTTTCCTCTCTGCTTATTATGTTATTGATTCCATGTTCCACTTAATTTATAAATGTAAGAAATCTGTGGTCAGATTCCAGTCACCACAAATCTGACAGACAGTATCTCTATCCTATTCAAGAACCTTGCCACGTGTCATCCAACAAAACAAATAACATTACCTTGAACCATCCAATGAGAGATCACCTTATCCTATCCAAAATCTTACTCATACCATAGCCACCAAATAATTGCAACCTTCACATTCTCAACCAACACAAAACCTATTGAAAACAAGTTTGTTTGTGTAGAACAGCAAATAGTTAACAGAGGAGCAATGGCAGCCTCACTCCAAGCAGCTGCTACTCTCATGCAACCAACCAAGTTACGTAGCAATAGTTTGCAGCTCAAGTCTACTCAATCTGTTTCTAAGGGTTTTGGTTTGGAACACTATGGAGCTAAGGTTACTTGTTCACTTCAGTCTGATTTCAAGGAGTTGACTCACAAGTTTGTTGAAGCTTCTAAGATTGCTGGATTTGCTCTTGCTACCTCTGCTCTTGTTGTCTCTGTATGTTGCTTTGTCTCTATATTCTTTATCTTCATTTTTTTTCATGCTAATTTGATATTATCAAACATTTGGTGTTACATGAATACTGCAGAATTTACTGTCATTCATTTTATAGTTAATCTGTTTAATTATACTTTTGTTGCTATTATTGGATTAGTTGTGATGAATGGTTTAAGGAGGTCATTAGACAACAATAAGTTGTAATGGAATATCATAGGCACCCAAAAAAATTAATTTTATCTTGTAACATAGTAGGTGAAATATGTTTATAGTCCCTTTAACTTCATGGTCTTTTAAGTTTAGTTCCACCTAAAGTTTTATTCAATTTTAGTCTGTATTTTGAAATCTTTCCAAATAAATGGATGGTTTTAGTTCCCCTAGAAACTAAGAAGCAGCAAATATAAAGCAAAACAAGGACTAAACTTGAAAGATCGTCATTTTGTAAAGACTAAAATCATATTTAACCATCACATTACATAACCAATACAAGGGGTTTATGATGTTAATTCCCAATTCCCAACCTAACTTGAATTCACCTTGGATCTTCTCGTGTTTCAGCGGTCAAAGGTTAGCTGTTGGATTTCATAGGTTGAAGTCCATCAGCCGACCTCTGATTGCAGAGGTAGGGAATGATCCAAATCCACTTGAAAGGGATACTAATTAATTTGCAAAGTGTTTATTAGTTGGACTTAATGTTCGATTATATCCGATTTTTATTCTACATAACATGAATAAGAATATAAATTAATTTCAGGGAGCAAGTGCGGAAGGTGCTCCAAAGAGGCTGACATTCGACGAAATTCAAAGCAAAACATATTTGGAAGTCAAAGGAACCGGAACAGCAAACCAATGTCCAACCATTGATGGAGGAGTAGACTCATTCTCCTTCAAACCAGGAAAATACAATGCCAAGAAATTTTGCCTCGAACCAACTTCATTCACAGTTAAAGCAGAAGGTGTAACCAAGAACACCCCGCTTGCATTCCAAAACACCAAACTCATGACACGTTTAACCTACACGCTCGACGAGATTGAAGGACCCTTCGAGGTTTCATCAGACGGATCTGTCAAATTCGAGGAGAAAGACGGCATTGACTACGCAGCTGTGACCGTCCAGCTTCCCGGTGGCGAGCGTGTGCCATTCCTTTTCACCATCAAACAATTGGTAGCATCAGGGAAGCCAGAGAGCTTCAGTGGTGAGTATTTGGTACCATCATACAGAGGAAGCTCTTTCTTGGACCCAAAGGGAAGAGGTGCATCTACCGGTTATGACAACGCAGTTGCATTGCCAGCTGGAGGAAGAGGAGATGAAGAAGAACTTGGTAAGGAAAACAACAAGAGTGCTGCATCATCTAAGGGGAAAATCACATTGAGTGTTACTCAAACTAAGCCTGAGACTGGTGAAGTTATTGGTGTGTTTGAGAGTATTCAGCCATCTGACACTGATTTGGGTGCTAAAGCACCAAAGGATGTTAAGATCCAAGGTGTTTGGTATGCTCAGCTTGAGTCATAGATAGCTATAGCTAGCTTCTTTCTTATGCTTTATTTTGTTGTAAACTTCAAGAGTGTTGATGCTTTATCCTTTGACTCAACAACTTTCAAAAGCTGAGAGGACAATCATGTTTGTATATTATATCGACGTTCAATTACAATGTGCTTTTAATGTCGAGGTTAATTAAAATTCCATGGTATTGCTGCGGTTTTAAATTGGGGTTGCAGTTGCAATTGCCTTTGCAAATATGGTTTTAGGATTCTCGCATTGCAATTACAATTAATATTGCATTCATCCTCGGTTTTATGTACATATCATGGATCACTTAAAATGCGGGTCCATATTAACCACTGCCTAAGATTTGTGTTTGATGATAACTCACATGTGAGAAATGTCCAAACATTACTTCCTTTACACTCAACAAGTTGGTTGCTTTTTTTCTTCTATGTAATGGATTTGGTGTTCTACTCTACCTTGTTCTTCTGCAACTAATTCTAATTGTTTAGGTACCAACACAATGGAGAGGAAATGGAGAGGATCCTAACCCTAATCAATGGAGCACTGGGTTACTAGGTGGATTGTGCTTCACAAGCAAGTATCTTTGCTAGTTTTAGAAGAATTGGGCCCACCATACCAAACCAGAAAATGTGAAAACTGCTCTTCTCCTAAACACTTTTGCTCATTCCCACCTCAAACTACCAAAAATAACTTCAATGTGAGTTAACTCACGCTCAGTATAACCAACGTTAGTTAACTCACGTTCGGTATAACCAACGTTAATTAACTCAAGTTGCTCCAATATAAGTTAACTCACGTCGGTAACAAACTCATTCCTTTTTTATAACCTTATCAATAACTTGCTCTTCTCCCATTGCTGTTTCATTAGAACAATGTTTCATTAGAACAATGGTTCTTTATCATGACACCAATGTCAGTTGTAGATGCTCCAGCTAGTTCAAACTTTCAACTACCACACTCACGCACAAGCACACTCCGCAAAAAAATTAAAACAGGAATGGGCTTGTTACCAACGTGAGTTAACTCAAGTTGATTATACCGAACGTGAGTTAACTCACGTTAGGGTTATTTTTTATGGTTTGAGAAGGAATGAGCAAAAGTGATTGAGAGAAGAGCAGTTTTCGAAAATGTTACAACTCCAGCACCCTGAAATTTGCAGTGTACTGGGATCTTTTTTCCAATTGTTATCCCACACATGCAGGTTCAACCTTTTGTTCTAAATGATATTGTTGACACAATATGATTTTTTCGAAGGTGTCTTTATTTGCACGGCATATGTTGAATAATAGGCTTTTAGCTGAGGATAATTTGGTTAAACATGATATTATTAGTTTTGATTCCCCACGATGTTTAAATGGATGCGGTCTCATTTTATACTCATAATTTGATTTTTTATTGTGTATTCTTTAGGGATGTATGTAGTAGTATTTTATGTAAGAGCGCACAAATCAAAGTCAATTAAAAAAAAAAAAACAATTCATTCATCTTGGTTTTGGAGGCTTACCTTTTGGTTTTGTTTTTGTTTTTGAGATCTTGAAATGTGTTCTTCTCAAAATTTCAAAATCAAATCATTCCAGTACCAATTTCAATAAATTAGACCATGAGATTAATCTTTCAAAATTATTCATTAGATCCAATATCGAGCTTTAGAAAAATAAAATAAATATAAATATGAACAATGTACCATTTTGTTACAAATTTCTAGAATTAATCTTTGGATCAAATATTCAGCTTTAGAAAAATAAAATAAGTATAAAGAATGTAACATTTTATCACAAATTTTTAGAATTAATCATTGAATCCAATATCGAGTTCCAAAAAAATAAAAAAAAGCTTAATTATACATTTGGTCTCTTAATTAATTTTCAGGTTTCGTTTTGGTCCCTTAATTAATAAAAGTTTCGTTTTGGTCCCTTAAATGTGCATCCGTTAGTCAATTTAGTCCCTCCCCAATAATTTTAAAAAGAAACCGTTGGATCATGCAAGTCTATAATATCATAAAATGAACCATCAACACTTAATTATTTTTTTTTCCTTTTCTTCTTCTTTTCTTCCTCCTTTCTTCTTCTTCATCTTCATAGACCTTCGTCAAAACAAACCAAAAAAACCAAATTTTATTTTGTTTTTGAAATTCAATAAAAACATAAACTCACAATCAAAAATTCTTGTTCATTCAAATTCTTCAAATGGTTTTGGCTGCAAGGTATATACAATCAACTTATTAATATTATAATATTATATTACACCAAATTAGAATGATAACATCAATCAATTTCAGATAAACACTTGAAGATCAAATCGAGTAGATGATCACCCAAATATGATTTGAAATTGAAAAGACACTGGTAGGAAACAAATCAATAGACCAAACAAAGAGTGGTAAGTAAAAGTAGATAAACTAACCCGTTCTCAACATAATCATAGCGAGTTTGAACAAACTTGTTCCATTTGTGGGACCCATCAACCATTCTGGAAAAAGCTTCCATGTGTTTGTGAAGAATGTTGAGAATCAATAGAGCTAACAAAAATGGAGAATAGAAAATAAACTTAACGAAAATTTCATAGCAACGATGGAGAATGGGTAGAATGAGATCGAAGTTGGTTGTCTCGCGTACGATAAAAAAGGGCAGATCGACTTTGTATGAGAAGAGATGAGAGGAGAATAAAAATATGTTTTGATGAAGGTCTATGAAGATGATGAAGGAGAGAGGAGGAAGAAGAAGAAACGGAAAAAAGATTAAGTGTTGATCGTTCATGTTAAGATACTACAGACTTGCATGATTCAACGATTTCTTTTTAAAATTAACAGGGAGGGATCAAATTGACTAACTGAAGCACATTTAAAGGACCAAAATGAAACTTTTATTAATTAAGGGATCAAAACGAAATTTGAAAATGAATTAAGGACCAAATTTGTAATATGAACAATGCAACATTTTGTTAGTTTCAAATTATTTGTGCTCTATCAATATAGTCTATGGTGTGTGGGGTCACACTAGTGATGAAGAAGTCATAGAAAATAGTATACACAAAATTGTCTAATTTTTTAATATAAATTAAATTATTATTATATAGACACTTTATAGAGAATGATTAATATCCATGTTTCATGTACACCGCCGACAGTAACTCATCCTATTCAGCACTCAAATATAACGAGAGGACCACAATACCTCTTACCTATAATATTTTCTTTTAATTAATCATCATCATAATATAATAACATCACCGCTCACAAACAAAGTCAAAAACATTAATTAATATACCATAAATTCAATTAAGTAGTTTCATTTTTTCTTTTCCTTGATTAATGTTATGTTATGTATAATGATGAGTTTGTTTGGGATTGAATTATGATGAGAAGAATTCACATGGTGGAATGGAGGAATTGCCAGGGGTGTTAGGAACAAGCTCCAGCTTTGCTCTTAGATTGGGCCAAACCGTCTTTTCCTCTGCTTCTCTTTTCTTCATGTGTTTGGGTGTTGATTTCTATGGTTACTCTGCTTTCTGGTTAGCATTCTTTGTTTTCTGTTTCATATCAAATCATGTTTTTTTTTTTCCCTTTTGGGTTTGTCTTATTTTGATGTTGCTTATGTAAAGTTTGTAACTTTATCAATTTTACTTTTGCCCCTGATTTTTCTTACTTGTATTTGGATGGTGGGTCCAGTGTTTTAATAAGTTCTGAATATGTTTGGTAGAATTGATCAATGAGAAATACTAAGGAAATAAAAATAGTTGGGGATTTTACAAGGAGGTAGAGTTTAGGAAGGAAGAAGAAAGTAAGCCGTATAAATTGGAATTAATGGATATATATTGCACATGTATGTGTGACTGTGAGTGTTGTCTTAGTTAAGCTAATTAGGGGGGTAAAAAAAATTATACTTTGGAAGTTAGGACAGTTTTTGTGTGTTGCAAATATATTGTTTCAACTTTTTTTTTCAAAGGCAAGTACTAATACACGCTATGAAGCACAAACCCATATACGAACATTGACACTGTTGCATCGACAATGATAATAAATTGAAAAATAAAAGTAATTGAATGTAATTACATATGCCGATGCTCTGTTGGTGTCCAACATTGGAACATGCCAGACACCGAACACAGCTTAAATATGAAGTGTCGGACCTACATTGATATACATTGATCTAATTATAGGCTAAATAATGCAGGTATGTGTTTTGCTATTGAATTTGCTTCTATGTCATTTTAAGAAGGGTCATTCTAAACTGTGATTAGCAATGCCATAAGGCTTTAATTAGGGCTTTGAATTAGCGGCCAGCGCATTAGTTTGTCACCAAGTAGCCAACTATAAACACTAGGGAAAGTTAAAACATTTTGGCATTATAGTAGAGGAAATGATTTCAGGCTGTTTGTTAGTTGAACTGAAATCTTTGTATACTTGACTTTCATATTAAATTGTCAGCACTGTTTTTGCAATTTTCACTTCACTGTTTCTTTTTTCATTAGTCCTTTAGTGCAATCTCACTACTAAGGCCACTTCAACATGGCGATTATGATAAGAGTGAATGTTGTTTTTCTTCTGAAAATAATGTTTGTATTGCAAGTTTATAAGCTAGTTCAACTGTTAATTTTACCAAACACTACAAATTCAATCAACTAGCTTATCCGCTCTAAGCTATCAGCAATAAGCTAACTTATCAGTTATCGGCTATTTTTTTTTACCAAACATAGCCTTAATCTAAAAATGTCAGTTTTTACCAAACATAGCCTTAATCTAAAAATGTCAGAATTGGTAAATGGTTTTGGTATAAGCATGTTTTTCATCCTTCAGAAGATGCTGCAATGGCAATGTCGCAGAGTTTATCTTGTCTTGATTATCTTTACTGTTATTCCACAGCTTTTTGGTAATGGTGATGGGTTTGGTAATTTCCTGGAGCACAACACTCTTGGTGGTAGATGCATATTCTATCTTTATCAAAAGTGTACCGAAGCAGCGGAGATTCATTTTTACGATTACTTTCGGAGATATGGTATGTACACTTTACAACTGAAAAAGACTTAAAAGTTCTCATTGTTTTGCTCTAATGCACCAAATAATATCAAAGTTGTTGTATCAGGTTTTGTCATATCTCTTATTAGCTGCAGCATGTTCAACTGCAAGTGTCACAGATCTGTTGCGGAGTGCCGATAAATCCTATTGCCCCGAAAATTTATGTAGTAGATACCAAATATCTGCTGCTATGGCCATCTTGGCTTGGTTTCTTTCATCAGCTTCTTGTCTAATTAACTTTTGGCTTTTTCCTTCTCTGTGAAATATCTTGCTCACTATTGATATGTATAGAAAATATATGATATAAGAGTGCAAATGGCAAAGTCATTTGTTCCTGTGCTGATATTTTTTCTTTTCATTACAATAAGATTGTAATACTATATATAGTGCTGATATGTTTTGTTTTTCATTAGAATAAGATTGTAAGTACTATAGCCAACATGTAATAATTACTTGTCTAATTCAAAAGAAATATGAAAAATCCATTTATTGGTTCTCAACCAGTTTCCAATGATCTAGAATTAAGAACAGTCATGATGGAATGATTGATAAGAGATTTTCCAGTGATTGATAAAAGAAGAGAGGAATGGATTGTTTACATTGTATCTTTCGTATGTTTGATGTTCTTGAGAAAGTTGTATAGTATAGGAAGGTTTGTATATATCAAGTTGAATTTTGAAGATGATTGTAACTAGATATTAAATGCTGGGACGCTGAAGGAGTATTATGAACGAGATTCAGGATTCAATCATTTGCTAATAAACTAATCACTAACATTTGCCTATAAAAAATTGCGTGAAAAAAGATGACGAGTTATTAAACAATGTTTGTTGGGGATGGGTTTGAAAATTTCTTTTTCATCCCATGGATCCAAAAATACAAGGTCTGAATTGCTTGCTGCCATCAACTTGTCTTTAGGTGACAGAATATCACATTTCCTAAGCTAGTCTTACAGAGTAGCCAATAACTTAAGAGCATCAACTACTAATAGAGCAGAGTAAATCATATATAATCGAATTAGTTTTCTTGACTGAGTTAAATTTCCTCAAACAGTTTACAGACTTTGCTTGGTTTTCAATTAACAAGACTCGATTTTTGTTGGCATTTGTGACTGGCATTCAAACGAATACGTCTGCGTAAAATTGGGAGAAAATTAAGAGCATTCATCAATTGCAAAATGACAAATAAACATCAGACTTAATTCGTTCCGTTAATAAGTATGGACTAAAATCGCAACGTGATAAAGTGAAATTAAGTCGCTTTTGGTAGAATGCCGAATAAGGCAAATCAAGCACAACATCGCAAGAACTCCAACATTGAAGTTAGTGAAGATTCAAATGAGAGAAAAAATACAAAATGAAAGAGTAACTAATCTCTAGGTGGCTTACATTCCTTTATAAAGGAATTCTGTTTGGTGTTTTGGCGCGAAATGGAGTTAGTTTGTTAACTGTTTTTCGCGCATATTGTGGCGGGAGTTGTAGTGCAAACTGCAAAGCATGGTTGTCAGTTGCACCTGAAACTTGTCTCTTCAACAATTTTGTGAACTTTTTTATGAGAATATGAGGTGCATATATCGTCTTTGAATTTGGGCCTCGTCTCTTGGTTGGGCCTCCTGGCCCAGACCGGAACAAATTTCAAAGTAGAATCTCAGATCAAACATCTTCAATAAGATGAAAATTGTCCCACCAGCTCTAAAAGCTTCAAAATTTTATTCTCCAGGTACCATGTATGCAATCATTGTATAATCTTTCATAGATCCATGATTATTCTGTCTCTACTTGAACATTAATTTAAGTATACAGTACGGTTAAGGGACAATACATAATCATACTAGCTGAAAAGGGTCCCTCCAAATGTTAATCCTGCTCTATAATGGAGATTACAATCTTGTATTATTAATGTATCTAGGCTAAATGAATTGGATTATGATTTATGAATCACAAGTTTTGTTGAAGTTATCCCCACCAACAGGCAATAACACGTTAAACATATTAATATATAATGTTTTTTATACTAAAGACATTCACACAAATAACAACCCTAATCTATGTTATGTGGTACTTATTATATTTCAACGATCTTGTGATGTTTTCGACACAAAAACAATGTATTCTACTTAAGATATCTTTGACCATATCGAATACTAATTATAAAGCTGGGCATTGTCATTACTTCGAAACTTCATTCTCCTCATTAGATTCAAAGAATATATACATATATAGTCAACTTCACGTGAGACACAAAAGACCCAGAAAAAGTTAGCAATCATGTGAATAATAATAAATAATGTGCTTCGGAAACTTTATGGTTATTGAACATTTGACCTATGGTATTGGCATGAAAACTGAAGCCGGCATGTTCATTTACACAATTGGCATATATATCTAAGAACCCTAACTATGGTACAAAGAAAATATCAAAACTTGTTATCATATTTTCTTCATTTAATTCTACTCTTTATTTAAACTATTTTATTTTCTTTTATCCAATGAAAGAACTTATTCTTTAAAATATATATCTATAAAGTTGAATGCAAGCGTTGGTCTTGTTTTTTTTTTTTTTTTTCATTCAATTTTATTTTTCATTGAAACTATTATATTTACAATTTTATTCTCCTTATTCAGTTAAATATTTTTTATTTAAATTATTACATCAAAATAATAACATAAATTATATTTATTGAAAAAGGAGGATATACCATACCACACATGCTACTAAAAGAAAAGGGATACTAAGTTTATGGATAGCCAGTTTTTCTTCTAATTATAATACTCATTTAAAATATAAAGTATTTATAACTTTCATTTTCATTATCCAATCAAAAGACTGATTTTTTAGTTTTGATATCTCAACTTGCGGGATAGTTTCTGTAGTTGCGCTGTGGAGATAACTAGCTCACATTGTTGGAGAGTTCACAGGGTGCGTGCGAAACAAAGTGGTGAATGCTTGAGGACCACAAAGCTTCCCCAAAAATGTGAGTTATCAACTACTATAACATGATCTAACATATGATCCAGCTCCCACTCTCCCACTAAGTCGAACTAGGGTTTTGATACTACTTGTTGGAGAGACCATGAGAGGTCGCTAACAACAACGGGTTAGGGCTATGATATTACTTGTTGGAAAGAACGAGAACAACAACAAGCCAATGCTCCAAGATTATAAAAAAGGGAGACATCACATACCTATAAATATTTAAGACATTTAGACATATATATCACATCTCTCTTGTATATCAAACATATTATCCATTCACATTTAAAATCCTACAAAAAAAAATAGATGTCAAAATCATTAATTAAGTTAGAAGAAAATCTTGTCTCTCATCCTAACACTCTTGTATGGACCCTCAAGACATGTGAAAAAAAAAACCGGCCACTAAATATGTTGGAAGAAATATGACTTTAGAAATAACGTCTAGCTACTAAACCAAATGACAAAACGTTAAAGAATGCCAAAATGTTTTCTATCACATGATATTCACCCAACAAACAGTCCCTGGATTTATATCAAAACAACGCGGGTTCTCCAACTATTTTCAACATCTACACGGTTGAAAGAAATTGGGCTGGGTAAGTATTTCAATAAATCAGACCAAATTGTGTTTAATATTTTTTCATGAACTTCACTTTTTTAATGTTTGACTTGATAATTAAAAGTTTGATTTAACTATTTAAAATTCTATTTCACAAAAAGTTTTAAACAACGACTATCTTGTGTGTTTGAATAAGCCCAAAACTTGTTGTACTGTGGGGTTCTAAGAAAGCAACTCAGTGTGTGTTTGGTTATGAGATGACGGAAATTAATTTCAATGAGTTGATTTATAATTCATGAATATTAGGAGAAAAACTACGTGGTTATGTGGACGTAACATGCCCAACTTCTCATATAAAATTTGATAAAAAGAAAAAAAAACTTCTCATATAAACATTACTTATGTTTGGATTTATTTTTGCAACGGCAATATGCCATGTAATGTGTTATCTATTGTTTCAATCCTCATTGGTATGTTTCCTCAAAAACTTTAATTCATAGTGAATAATAATAATAATAATAATATTGTACATGATATAAAGTAGATGAAGAATATGCAACTACATATATAACTCCATGAAAATATAGTGTCATAATGATGGCAAAACTCTTGATCTATCAATTAAAGGTGATAACTAAATCATGAAGGATTACTAGTCATCATCAAGGGTATGATCAAGGAATTGATGCCGACAACAATAAACTTTCCAACGCAGATAAAGAGAATGCACTCCTACTCTCTTTCAGTCGTCGATGTTAAGACATCAAGGGCATAGACCCGAGGAGGGGTTGAGTCAACATATAGTTTTGCCGGAACACTAGGCTCACGTACTCGTGGTGAGGTTGTCTTCTTTGGTTTTCATGTGGCGCAGGGCGGCTAAGAGCGTGACAATGGAGACCTTAGAAATCAAATGCATGGGAAAGTCATAAAGATGCAAAAGACATTAGACGCTGTGGCGACGTAAGGTTTTGACAAATTACTTTAAATTCAAGTGACTTTTGAATAAAAATAATTTTTCATAAGTAATGTTTTCATTTTTTTTTTGCAATGAACAAAATACGCATTGGTGGTAAACTGGTAATTTTTTTGAAAAGGCCAAAAAGAAACCGATATATTCTAATATCAAATCAAGTCATCTCAACTCAAGATTATCGAAATAAGTCTGACAAAGAATAGAGTAGAACACAATACATATAGAAAAGGAAGAACAATACGACTGAAGCTTTACCCTTTCACAAAGAGCGTGGAGGTTTTCCTCCATCCTCTAAAATAATCCAAGCAACAGAAAGCCAACTAACATTTAGGGAGCTTTAAACCTTATGCAAAAAAACCCCTAAGCTACCAAACTGATACATATGCTCTAGAACCCTGCCATTGTAAACAATAAAAAAACCAAGCCAGCTGGAAATAAAATACCAATGTTTGTCATAAAAATCACATTTAATAAAAAGATGGTCAGTATCCTCATTCACACCACAATCCGTTGTGCAGCCTTGCTCGCTGGCTACAATGACGCTCTATGGAATAAATTATCCCCGTTGGCACTTTATTACACTAAAGCCTCCAAGCTAAAATAGAAACCTTAAGAGGAACATCATTAGGTCTATAATATAAATTACATCAACTATTCGATGAATCTATAAAGTCGTGTTATTTTATAATAATAACGGGAGAAAGTAAGTTATTAATTATTTAAAATAAATCCCAGAATTCTACAAATGAATTGTCGGGAATCATCACTAGGATTTTCCGTTCTTTCCTCCATTGTAACCTTGACCTATACCCTTTAATTAATGCATAAGGATTAGGGTTGGGTGATTTATACAATGGGTAGGTCTGATCCTATCAAAAGATATCCTTATTTCTATATATATATATATATATATATATATATATATATGTATGTATATATCAAGGATTAATTACACATGAATAGAAGGTAAGCAAACAATAAGTTGTGTCATTAGATTTTTTTGAATTACTAAACCAATCCTCGTAAACATAACATTGACCTAAGAGACATGACATTGCTTTCTTTGAACTCTATGTAGAATGCCAACAACTTCTAATGCTAGGAAGTCAAAAGTATCGAATGTAAATAGTATAAAAACACGTTGATTGTTAGAACACGATTTATCATGTTTTGGCACTTTGCTTGACGCAACTTATAGGGTTGTGTGTTGATTATGTTAATTTTGATTTGTTTGTTATGCTAATTTTGATTATGTTGTTGTTTTCGATGATTCCGAAAAACTTGTATGTATCATTGTTTTGGACCGGCCAGAAGGCCAATTACACTGTGGCATGTGGACTAAACATCTACCAGACCAAGATGTGTCACCTGAAAGAACACGCCAATATCAATGCACACCACCTCATTGGAGCACGCCTCCTAGTCATATGTCGCATCTCACAGAAGCAGTTATTCTCACACACACACGCCTACATAAGGGTAATTTAACTTCATCCTCAAGATACAATTAACTTTTCCCACACTTTTGACACATTTCCAATACTGACTTGATGATGACGTTTCGTTCTACTGCGAAGATCTGTCGCCATCGTACCAGAGTATTTTCCTCCACCGTTGCCTACATTGGTCTCTTACCAACATATCAATCATTAACTTGTTATTGGAGAAATTTGGTCTTGTTTCTAAATTGTTTTGTTGTCATTGGACTGAAACCTCATCGAATTTTATCAGATTTATGAACATGTTTGAGTCTAAAAATGATTCAATCTAATGCGAGAACTTAGTCATGTTAGACCACTTACAATGGTGGTGTTGAAGTAGTTTTTCAACTGTTGAAACCATTGCAAGGTTGTGTTGAAAGTTGAATGCAAATGAGGTGGAAGAAAAAGATGATGAAAGCTTTCAACGTGTTGAATGGGAGATTGGTGGGCCAAGCTGAAGATGATGTGGCGCTTGCTGATTGGCTTGCTGAATTTATCTCATCTTAATTATTTGAACTCAATTATTTCATTGCAAATGATTTATTTTTTATTTTTATTTTTTTAACAAAATTCATGATTTTTTCTGTCTATAAATAGTGACTTGGTTTATTTGATTTGGACACACAAAAAAAACGAAAGTATCCACTATCTTAATATTATTAGATTTTCTTTTGAAGTTTTAATATTCTTTTTAGTGAATAAGAATTGTTAAATTTTGTTTTACAAAAAACTAAAAAATAAATTGATAAGTGTTTATTATTTTAACTTAATTATAATTGATAATTATAATTTTATGTAATTATAAAACAAAAATATAAAAATAAATAAGAATATGAAATAAAAAATGGTGGGGTAGAGTGTTGAATGAAAAATCATTGTAGAGGGTAAAAGTTGAATGAATGTTGAATTACTAGGTGGAAGTAGGGTTGGCAATGAACCGAACCAACTCGAAAATAGTTCGAGATTCGATTCGATAATTGATTCGTTGAACTTGGTTCATGAACCTAATGAGTTGAACTTGAGTTTAAAATTAAGCTCGTTAAATAAATGAGTTGAACTTGAGCTAAGTATGGTTCGACTCGTTTGGTTTATGAACCAGCCCGATATATATATATATATATATATATATATATATATGTGTGTGTGTGTGTGTGTGTGTTTGTTTTCTAAAAAATATATATGTATATGTATGTGTGTTTATATAATATGTAATTTATTACAAGCTTTTTCTAATAATTATGTACTTTTTCATAAGAATTATTACAAATTTGATTAAAAATTAAGGAACATTATAATAACAGAGAGAGGAAAAAAATGAAGCTAATAGTTTATACAAGCTTTTAAACAAACATATGCTCTAAAATAGTCTCACATCAGGGAGTTTACAAAATATTAGAGAGGTCAGTGTATATATATACACACAAGAGAAGTGCATTACAATTACAATGTAAAAGCTATACATGTAGTATATGGATTGTGCTACAATAGCAAAAGCTATGTACGCTTCATAGTTTTATTAAATATGTCAAAACATATATTTTTGACAAAAAAAAAGCTTGTAAGATATACAATTCGAGCAAACGAATTGAACCTAACGAGCTGAACCGAACTGTTCGTGAACTTTAAACGAGCCAAACTCGAGCTAAAAAAAGAGGTTCGTTTCGAACTCGAGTCGAGTTTCGAGTCGAATCAATACTTATCGAGTCGAGCTCAGACAGGTTCGATTCGACTCGGCTCATTTTCAACCCTAGGTGGAAGAGAAAGAAAATGATGTGGAGTGTTGAGAAGAGAAAAAATGAATGTTCTGTTTTCTAACCATTGTAAATGGTCTTACATGAATACCAAAGGTTGGGTTCTTGTCGAGTGAACGACCATGACTGTTCCAAGACTGGTGTTTGTGTGTGTTTCACGTATTATCTAGATATGCCCACCAGCTACCATATCACAAATTTTATGTTTCTGTAGATACGTTTCACAAGTATATTTGGATCCACTCATATAATGATGATACAAGGTAAACTAAAGCTAAATTAACCACTCGGCACAACATCAATATATGATTTATTTATAATTTATAATATTTCATTCACCTCAGTAAAATTAGTCAAGCTCAGTACGTAACTGTCAACAGCAGAATTTGTTTTTACTACAAATATCAGTAGAATCAAGCACATGCTTTATAATCAAGTTTAAATTAAATTAAACATTTTTTACCTAAGAAATTATTGTACGTATTTCGTATTTTATATTTAACTCGAATTTATTTTTAAATTTAATTTTTTCCCTTCCCTCGAGTTATCAAATTCAATTTTTCCTTCTACTCACATGTGTTTTCGAAGTTAGCGCTTAAGCAATCAGGGAATCTCTTTTGGGTCAGTAAAGCAACAGCAGTACGCAATCGGATTCCAGACCATTTGATTAATCCAAATTCAGTAAAAGAAGCACCTATTTATACACAGTAAAACATCAAAAAATTTCTTCTAAAAAACACCATATTTTGACATGATTGTTATTTTGGTAATATTTTTTAGTTAAATAATTTAATATATTTTATTAAATTAACATTCACTTTTAATTGTATTTTATATGTTGTCTTGTAAATGGTTAAATTTTGATAGTTCAAATATCATTACTCTAAACAAAATTGATTTCCCTTGTTGATAAATATGAGGATTATTTATATCAAATTTTGTATTTACTTTAAAAATTGAACACAATTTAACCAAATTGTGTAAAAATATTTATCAACTATTTATTTACTAGTATGAAATGTTACATAAATCATTTCAACCACACAAAAATAAAAATATACCATTTGTTGTTTTTTAATTGTGTTAATTATACTTTTTATTTTAATTAAATTTGTATTATTAAACATTTTTCAAACATATATTTTTTTAAGAGAAAACATATAATTTATAATTGTTCGTTGAAAAATAATATAGTTTATAATTGTTATTTTATAATGTTAATTTTTGATAAATTTTATGTTGTATTTCACCTCAAACAAGGTGCTTCACCGTGGTTTTACTATACTGCTGCTTTTTTTTTTTACCAACTTTATTAAACTACTTTTTTTTTAGGGATTATTAACGATAAAAATTATCTTGAAATAATTGTCATTATTTTAATGTTTAATGTAACATTGATTATTTTATGAACCAATTTTATTCTTCAATCAATATTACATGCATCACTATCAAATTATTATTTTGTAATTTAACTAATACATCAAGAACACTCGTTAACATTCTCTTTATAATAATAAGAATCAATCAATAATTAACGAGTTTTGTTCATTAAAATTGCTACTCCCTCTATTTTATAAAAATTGTCACATTTCAAAAAAAAAAATTGTCTCAAAATATTTTTTTTTAACAAAGCAAAGTTAAAAGATATTTATTTAATAGCTTGTTTGTTTCTGCGTTTATCGATCCACGATTTAAGAAAAATCACGGCAACTTATAACGTTGATGCAAAAGCTTCAAATGCTAACTTATTAAAACCACGGCAGTTTAGAAATCCGCTAAACGTGCATTTGTGTTATAAACTCTAAATCAAACAGATATTAAGTAGTTTTCCAAATAGAACCAAATAACAAGCAATCTTAATATTTCGAAAACAATGATAGTAAAAACCACAACTAAAACAACAGGACAACAAATTCAGGCACAAAAACATGAAACATGACAACAAATGCTACAGTTTATGTTTGTGTGTAGAAACACCACAACCTGTCACCAGCCTGGAAATCCATTCCGCGGCTTATTTCCACGCTCCTTCAAAACACAAACAAAACATAATCATAGAATCTTCTATTTTTCCTTAAATTAATTTTAAAAAAAACCATAAAGTAATTGTATATCCTACGTGTCAACAAAATTGTTGTCATTTTCCAATGTTCTTCCTATAAATACACACCACACACGGTTTCGCTGTTTTTCCAACTAATAAAAGCTACAAATAGCTTCTTCACACACCAAATCCGCAAACTAGAACAAAAATTTCAACTTCATAGAGTTTACTTTCATTTCCAAAAAAAAATATCATTTCATTTCAAACAATTTTCAATTTCACAAAGACATCATCATGGGTAATTGTACCTCGTTTGATTCATCCCAGGTTGAAACATCTAAGGTTGTCGTACATGATGGTACGATGAGAGAATTCCCGTACGAGGTTAAGGTTTCGTATTTATTACAATTATACCCCAATTGTTTCATATGTGATTCTGATGAGATGAGATTCGATGATGTTGTTTTAGCTATGCATGAAGATGAGGTTTTGAGACTTGGTCAACTTTATTTTGCTTTGCCGTTGACACGGTTGAAGAAACCGTTGCCGGTGGTGGAAATGGCTGCGTTGGCCGTGAAGGCTAGCTCGGCTCTAACGAAAAGCGGTGCTAGTGGTGAGAAATGTGGGGTTGGTAGGAAACAAATTGTGATGTTTTCTGGTGATGGGAATGGGAAATCTTGCCGGAGAGTTACACCGGAAAGTGGTTGTGGGGGTGGGGATGCTGGTGTTGTTAGGTCGATGAGTGGGAGGAGGAGAAATTATGGTGGTAGAGGGAAGTTTATGGCGGCGTTGAGTGCTATTCCGGAGTAGGGGTAGTTTTGGAAGAAAAAATGCTCCTTGATTATTTAATCAACTTGTATATATTTATTGAAGAAAAAAAAAAGAAAAAAAAAATACTATTTAGTTTTGAACATTGTAGAGATTTTTGTTTAACTATAGAAGAAATTAGATTAGCTTAATCAGATCCTCTCTTCTCATATGCTTTTATTTCAAATTGTTAGTACTTCGCAATACGCTTATCAAATTTGTGTTTGGTTAAACGAATTGATTCAACAAAAGTGATTATGATTAAAAGCAACATGAATTGAAAATTAATTTGTGTTTGTATAGATTTGTGTAAGAATGAGTTGAATAAACAATTTGAGACTAAAATTTAAATGCACGGCAAAAAACTACATTTTGCTAGAATCAAATTTTAAAAGTGAAATCTATTCTACTTGGCTGAAGAGATCAAAATCATATGTTTACACTTAATGGAATCAAGTATAATTCTTTAAAAATTAAAACCATAAGTTACACTAAATTACAACAATTCTTACATAATAATCCGGAAATTGCTCAAAATTATAATTACACCAAGTTTTCATTTCAGTGCGTATCGTATATTCCACACGTGATTGAACTCAACCACTAGATTACTATCTCCTTATTTTTTAACTATGAATCAATTTAATCCTCATCTTTTAGGGATAAACACAATAGCTCTCAATTTCTTTCACACCAATCAATTATAAGTAATATTTGTCACATGATGACGTACAACGTTAAATAGAGTTGCGACAATTAATCCATATGAACTCTTCGTTAGCTTTATGTATACATACACGAACCAATTTAATATTTAAATTTTGAACTACATACATTATCTCTCATAATATCTTGATGTTAGATAAATATCTCCTCCATCCTTTATAAACACATTTAACACTTTTCACATATATTAAGATATATCGATTGAGTTATATAATACATTTTGTGTATAAGTATTTCTAAATTAAAAGATAATTTCATTAACGAAAGTTTTACGATAAATCAAAGATAAATATTGTAGAAATACAAGTGGAGTCTTTTCAACCCTTATGCAATATGGATTATATGAACATATTTAGCTAATAATGGTCAACTTGAGTTGCCTCACACTTAACATACAAATTAGTAATATGAATAAGCAATGTTCTTTTAAAATTAATAAATATAAAGACATACCTATTAATTATTCTTTTTAGGTTACTATACCTATCTATTAATTAGAGAAGGTGTTGTATTTATAAAAATTTATATCAAATTTGAAAGGAAACTTATAATACGAGGTGGAGTGAGAAACTATCTAGTATATCCAATCATCCATCTACCATATCACATGTCCTCCTAATCTCGGCCATTTGTTTTGGAGATTTATACATATATTCATTGATGAAAAAGCTCATTTAACTCCTTATCCAACCTTTTGCTACTTGTTAACACCCAACCTGACTTGAGTGCTAAAGTGTCTTTTGCGGACACGGACACATCTCTCTCTTTAGAGAAGGATCGTACGACTAATCGAGGAAGATTCAATCATTAACGAAGTAGAATTCGTTTTGAACACCTTCGAGTATTAAATGTCTGTAACTTTTTTACTTTGTTGTACTTATTAAGAGAAAATACAACTTTTATTTGTTTCAAATAAAACAAAAATCAGTTAATAATTGATATTCATCCCTGTTTACAAGCTCCCGTGAATAGAGTGAGCTTCACCAAACCTTTGCCATGCCTTAATCATATAATGCAAACGATGGATAAACTTAACACGTAGAATGTAGTACAAAACAAACATCAAAAACAGAAACAAATAATATTATAATCATTGAGGCCAAATTAATATCTCAAAAAAATGTGGAATGGATTATAATCTGATCAACTACACGTAAGAGGTAATTAAACAAAGGGAAACCTACAAGTCTAAGTAGAATAGGTTAATGACTAATAATAAGTGTAAATACTAGAAGCTTATCCCATTCCATTTTTTTTTTATTTTTCCCCCTAAAGTATAGGTCCTCTTGCATTTATCAAATGTAGAAACAAATGATATTGAGTTGTGAAAAGGAAATCTGCAAAGAGGAGGCTCTTTCCTTGTTTTGGAATTTTCTTTCATATTGAAAACATGTCAAAGGTTAGTTGATTGATAGTACTGTTGGTGGGTGATCACAAAAAGTGAAAAGAGTGTTGTAATTAAAGATGAATTTTGAAATGAGAATTTTGGTTGGGAGTGTGATGTGGATGGAATTGATGTGGTGATAGAAAAGAAAGAAGAAAGTGGAGTTGGATGGAGAGGGAAGATTGGAGGAAGGAGCTGATAGTTATGACTTGTGAAAGCAAGCAGTAGGTAGCAGGAGCATGAAAATGAGAGGGCGACTCAACGCGCAAGCATACATACTTATGTCCGTTTGGTAGTTAAAATACTTTTACCTATGTCTACATAAGTGTGCACATTAATTTTTTTTAACAAGTCATAATCAAATTTATAAATAGTTCTAGCTAACGTGTGCTTCTTAAGAAACTAAATATAAAAATAAATGACAAGTTTTGCATTAATAAGAACACATCTTTAATTTGTCAAAAAAAAAACACATTTTTAAGGTTCTAAAAAGTAAAATATACAATTTTCAAGAGAACATTTTCTTTATATTCTTTAATCTCATATGTATTTAGTAAGATTTCCTTTATAATAAATACTAGCATTGAATGTTTCCGTAAAATTATTTCAGTTCGTAGAGACAATACATAATATATATTCCCTCCGTCTTTATATGTAAGCATCATTTACTTTTAATAAAATGGTGCTTAAACATAGGGACGGGGGTATAAGGTATGAGATTCAAACCTATAAAATATTAATCTTGAATTCCATTGGTTAACTACTATACATCAATGAGGCTCAAATTTAAGGCATTTTTTTAAAGAATATTTTAGACATCTTATTTATCCACTTTAAAATACTCCCTCCGTTTTATAATATTTGTTCATTTTGAACAATAATTTTGTTTCATAATACTTGTCACTTTCAAGTTTCAATACAACATTAATTATTGTCTTGTCAATAATACTCTTACATATTTATTGTAGAGAGAGAAAAAAAATAGGATGAAATAATGAATGATTAATGGTATTATAATCCCTCCGTTCTATCATACATGATACAGTTGACTATATTACGCATGTCAATGCATAATTTTGAGCTTAAATATCTTGAATAATATATTAGAAAAAATTATGAAAATTTAATATTTTGAAAATACTCATCGAGACGAATCTAACGGCATCTTATATGATATGATTTATCTTTATATATTAGTAGAAAAATATGGTCAAAGTAAGTTAGGTCAAAATTGCACATTTTTAAATGTGTTAAAAACACACACATAATTTCATGAAAAATAGCAAAATTTATTTGATTGCTTAATTATTGCAATTTCTCGTAAACGTAATTTGAGAGAGTATGGATTTCTAATACCTAGAAGTCAAAGACACGTTTTGATATACTGATCAAATAGTCAAGACATATCGGATGACAATGTTACACGTCATACAAAAATTCATCTCTTGGATGCAGGTTAGGGGAAAGACTAATGTGGCATAATTCTAGGAAACGAAAAATTCTGTTCTTTTCTTTCTTATTCCAAAGACCAAACAAAGTCCTAAATTTCCATAGACCAGAATGGGTCTTCAGAATGAATTGTTCTCTTTCTAATTTTATCCTTCAAATGAGCACCAAATCGGTGACTATACTAGACTAGTAGTTATTAAATGCAAATGCATCTTGTTAACAAGTGTTCTTGAGACCATCTTTGCATACTAAATAAAATAATTATTTTTTTAAAATTTAAAAGTTTTCGATTTTCAATATACTAATAACACAAACTTTTATAATAAGTTACTATTTATGTTCAGGTGCACTGGTTTACATTTCTTTTATTAAATTTAATGTTTTAGAATTATCATATTCATAATATATTTGTTTTTAGTCTTTGTAGAAAAGGAAAAAAAAATAACACTCAATTTGCAATGAACGGAGTTAAATGAAAATATATTTTTGTTACATGAAAATAGATTTTGGGTGTTCCATGAGTTTAACTCAATTTAAAATCTTTATTTATCTTAAATTAAAGGCTACTTCATAAAATTAGAGTTCTTATATGTGAATCAACCTAGGTGACGTACACCATTGACCTCCACACCAAAATGCGGCACGTGACCACTCTTTACTTTGTGAATCCATAAAATAAAAAACCAGTGAAACAATCATCTCTCTTCCACCATCCTCTCCTCCACCGAACACCACTTCCAGCTACACTCACCTGCCACTGCCATCGTCACCACAAACGTCACCGCTGTTGTCTCCCAGAAAACCCTGAACCACCACCGTTATTCCCATATCAAATTTCACAACCACCGTTCTCAACTCCTTCGTCCTTTTTCTCCTCCCCGTCGCCGTTCACAACACCTCACCAATAACATCGCCGCTGCCACTTTAACCTCGGATCTTGTAACACCCCCTTTTTATTTAATTATTTTTAGTTAATATTTGAATACTTTTACATGATTTTATATTTGATAAGTGATAATATGTTTGTTATTTTGTTTAGAAATATATTTATTATAAATATGTTTGTTATTTTGTTTAGAAATATATTTGTTATAAATATATTTGATATTTGTTATGGAAGTAATTTATATATATTTTTAAATAGAATATTAAGTTGAGGGGCTGTTTTTGAATTAGTTAGAATTATGAGAGAATAAGTGGAATAAGATAAAACAAATAGAAGAGGTATAAAAGGAAAACTAGGTTAGAATTGTACAGAAGGTACAATTCAGTTTTTGGGAGAAAAAGGGAGAAAAGTGAGAAGTCAGAGAAAGAGGAGAATCTTGTGAAGAGGAGCAATCTCGTAGAAACCAATAGTCTAATCTAAGGTAAGGGTGGGATTTCCTTCAATAATCATAGTATATAATTCTGAAATTTGATGAATTGTTGTGTTCTTGAATTAGGGTTAGAAAGTTTATGTTAATTGATAAAATGAGATGAATTGTGTTGTTTGATGCATGTTCCTATGTTGTTTTGATTTCTATATTGCCTATTTGACCTGTAAACATCATTGTAAATCATTTTGGGTGATTAAGGGATCAAAAATTGGGTTTTTGGAGTGAAAACTGTTCTTACCCGTAAGCGAATTCGGCCACCGATTTTCTGAAAACCAAAACTGGAAAAACACTCACTTTTCACCCGTTTCTGTTTTGAATTAGCTTTCGCTGTAAACACGAAAATTGTAGGTATGGATGTTAGCTTTTTAATGCCGTTGGTTTGACTTCTAAATGATTTATAGAACTTGAGTTATGGTTAAATTACTGCACGTAGGTCACAGTGAATATTTATGAATTTCAGCACAACCTTTCCCAAATTTGAAATGAAAACCGATATTGATAGGTACAGAATTGGCCTTTAGTATAAACATGAAAGTTGTAGATAATTGTGTTAGCTGTCCGTTGGCTTTGGTTTGACTTGAAAATGATTTTTGGTGTTTGATTTATGATGAAAATACTCCAAGGAGGCTTTAGTGAATTATTATATGAATGTATATGTTGATGATAATATATGATGTTTTCCCTGATTGCTGAATTAGTATATAAATGTATATGTTGATGAATATGATGTTATATGATGTGTTCATGGTTGATGAATTATTATATGAATGTATAAGATGTTACATGATGTTGTTCATGGTTGATGAATTATTACATGAGTGTATATGTTGATGAATATGTTGTTTCATGATGTTTTTCATAATTGATGAATTGTTGTTGTTAATACGATGTTATATGATATTGTTTATGACTGATGAATTATGATATTATGATGCGAAGTCGTTGTCGTTGTCATTGCCATTGTTGTCGTCAATGTCGTTAAAGTTGCAAGTGTTGGTCTAAGTTGTCTGAGTTGTAAGTGGTTGTTCCAAAGTATTGGAGTCTTATAAGTTGTCGATGTTGTGTAAGTTGTATGATGTTGAGTCCATGCATACTCATTTCAGTTGGGGGCTTGATGCCCTGTGAGTTTTTACTCTACACGTTGAGGGCTTGATGCCCTGGAGCTTTAGCTCATTTGCGATGAGGGCTTGATGCCCTGGAAGTATATTAATACTTATTACGTTGAGGGCTTGATGCCCTGGATTGGTACCACATGCATGAATAAGATGTCTAAGTTACATTGTCGAGTTGAAGTTGCGTAGTCGATGTCGAAGTTGCTGAGTTGTCTAAAGTTGTCGAGTTGTCTAAGTTGTCGAGTTGATAATTATCAATGAATCGTTAATGAAGAGTTATATGTTGTTGTTTATGTGAAGTATCGTTAAAGATGATTTGAAGTTGATTGTTGTTTATGTTGCTTATATTGTTATATGAAGTATTATTAAAGATGAACTACGTGGTTATTTGTATTACTAATTGATGTTGTTATGATGATTACATGATGTTGCTTATGAGTTGTTAAAGAAGTACTATATGAAGAATTATTATTATTATTAATTGACGATGTCTATGCTGTTAAATGCATTTGATGAATTATATGCTCATTATTATTGTTTGTAAAATCTCACCCCTTCTGTTGGAATTGCCGCCTTGTGGGCAAGTGCAGGTGATCAAGCTTAGGTACGACGATGTGAGAGGTCCTTGTGGTGTCGTAGGAAATGCTCTGATATGTAACGGGATGGGGTTTTATTGAATTCTATTCCTTTATGTATCATGTTGAACTAATTATGATGTTTACGATCTATCTTTGAATTTTTGAGATGCTTTTGAGGCCTTGTGCCAAGAACTAATTATTTTAAGGATTTTTGAATTATGATTCCGCTGCAAAGTTTTTGAAAAGATTTATGTTAATGAATTTTGAAGGATAAAGAATTATTATTCTTTTTATTTTAAGGATTTTTATGATGTGTGACATCCTGAATATGATATACTCTGATTACATGCATGAATTTTTAAGTTGGGATTTCGGGGTGTTACAGATCTCACCCCATCACCGCCGTTCTTACCTTCAAATCTCACCATCTCCACCAGCCCCGTTGCCCATCTAACCTCAGTCGTCGTCATCATCAAAACTCACTACACCAGAACGAGACACAAAGTGTGAGAGACACAACCTAATAAATATATCGTGCATATTGTTGTGGTGGCATTTCATATGGGAAAGGTTAATCCTTTCCCACCATGGGAAAGTTTTTTTGGACAGTTAGATTAAAGTGGAACACAAATTTACCACTCAAATTTGGACAAACCGAATATAGTTTTGGATGCAAGGAGGGACTATGTTGTCGCTATCAACAAATTTATAAGCATCTGTACCAATAATATTGATGAATCAAACTCCAATAAATCTTCCCAAATATAGAAAACACATCTACAGGAGTCATATGTAATCAAGAAACCAATATTTTTTTTATTTTATTTTTATCATTTCTATATGTAAATTCGGCACCATCACACATAAAAAAAACTAGATCTGGTTCGACTTTTCCTTCATCATCACATATTTAAAACTTAGACCTGGTTCGGCAACCATAACTTTACTCTTAGACGTGACCGGAAACTCTCCCGCGGTGGTGTGCGGTGGCTCTCCGACGATGGTTCTTTGAACTAGATGTTAATAAATAAATAAATAATTTGTTTTTCTTCAAACTCTACTTATCTTTGATACCCAAATATGTTTCTGAGTAATTTTGATTTTGATGCTTGTTTTCTTTTAAATTAGATGTTGATAAATAAATAAATAATTGGTTTGAATAAGTCTTATTTTAGAAACAATTGGGAGAGGAAAAAAATCTAGTATGAATTTGTGTTGTTTCTATGATTGAGCAGTAAAGAAAATGGTGGACGTGAGTTAGTTTTAATCCCATGAGGTTGAAGACAATGTAAACAATATATGGTGTGGGTAGTCTATGATTAAATCAATATTCCTATTTAATCAAGTGGTAAAAAATGAACTTTCCCATGGTGGGAAAGTTTTCCACTTTCTCATGTGAAATGCCACCTATTGTTGTACGCCGGTGAGGTTTAGCCTGGGAATGGAAGGTTATTTCCCATCATGGGAAAGTTTTTTTGAAGCATTGGATTAAGTAAGAAATATAATATTATCATGGTCTGTCAGTACCAGATCTAACCGCTCCTCCTCTATTATCATCTTCCTCCTAGCCTCACCAATGTCACCATCTTATCAGACCTTCCATTGTGACCTTCATCCACCATCTCTTCCTCTGATGCAAAATAAGAGTTCAACAAAGAGGAAATTGGAATTTTAATTCTTTCTACCAATCCCACCATCGAACAAAACAAAGAACATAAGTGTTGGCTTCAAATTCTGTTTTTTTTATTTATTATTATTTCCTTATAACCCAAAAAAGAACAAATATACTCGATTTCAATAATCAAAGTAAGAACATGAAAACCTGAGCATAAGAAAATCCTTGATTTTAGAGTTTTGTGTGCTTAGAATCATTTTATACGCAGCTGAAGACTACTCAAATCCAATCCCAACAAATCTCGCATTTTAAGAAACCCAGTAAATCAAAAAACCATTTTTTTTATTTAAAAAAAAAAAAATTGAATACCAATCGATTGGATTTTAAAGGTGCATTCTGCTGAATAATTTTTAGTGTCGTTGATTTGATTTTTCAATATAACAATGGTTCTATTCAATTGAAAGGTGTTGTTTTTTTGGTAATCAAGTCAAACTTGAGTTCACTAACTCGTTCATCACGTGATGGTGATTCTGGCTTGTGAGTGAACGACGACGAAGAGAGGGTTACGAGTGGAAATCGACGGCAGGACCGAGAAAGGAGACTCTGGAAGGGAGAACGGAGTCGGAGATGTAGGTTTCAATGTCGGTCTCGGAGACGGCAGTGATGATGCGTTGGTGGAGGGTTAAACTCTTCCTCCACTATATATGTAAATTTCAGATCTGAAGGTTGAAGAAATGTGAAAGAAAAACAGAACAAAAATATAGTGTACATAGACCATGTTAAAATATATACACCTCTTTAATCTAATGGCTAAAACTTACTTTCCCATGGTGGGAAACAACTATCCTTTCCCATACTAAACCTCACCATTGTTGTAGACTTCATGTTGTGATGCACTTCCTCCATCTCAAAATGTAAACAATTTTTTTTTACTTTCTTTGTCTTAAATTATAAGAAAAAAGACAAACTTTTATCCTATTAAGTTTTGTTTTCTTAAAAAATCATCTTTTTCAAGAAAAACTTTTACTTTACTCTCATGAAATTAAATACTCCCTCCGTCCCATATTATAAGAAAGAAAAAAAAACCACACTTATTAAGAAAACTAAAACATAGTAGTTTGTAACATAGTTTTTTGTATTATCTTTGAAATAAGTTTTATAGGAAGATGTAAAAACAATTTTCGTTGGTTGTTGGTTATTGAGAAAATGAAAGAGAAAGAAAATTAAATGCACTTTGCATTTAATTTTCCTTTGGAAAAGATAAAAGTTAATCTTTTTTGCTTATAATTTGGGACAAAGAAAATGTGTTTTTTTTGCTTATAATTTAGGACGGAGGGAGTATAAATTACATTCAATTTTGTCTTTCTTCCATTTTCTTAATAACCAATAGTCAATGAACATTGTTTTTATATCTCCCCATGAAACTTATTTTAAAGAAAACACAAAAAGTTATCCTCCAAATTAGAATGTTTTAATTTTTTCAATAAATGTGATTTGAGTTTTTGTTGTTGTTATATTTTAATACGGAGGGAGAGAGTATATGACTTTCAAATTCGAATAGTAAACCTCAAAGTTGAAGCATAAACATTCAACCAAGTAAGCTCACGGGATACAAGCTTGTACACTGCATGTTTAATTGTTGTTTGCTATACATATTTATATTTTAAAATTGTACAAATTAAATTACAAATTTACGATATACTACAATGGACAATGTGTATTATACATGTAGTTTATGGTGTATTATGAGATGAGGGTGTAAATTACATAAAAAAAAAAGCGAGGGTGTTAAAAAAATGAAAAGTCTACGGTGGAGTGTGCCTTTATTTTGTTGGACCTATTATTCTATTTTTATGGGCTCAACACTTTGGGTTCATTTATTTTAGGAGCTTCTTTTTCCACCTCCATGATTCTTACAACCGTTTCCGTTTGAATTTACCTATTTGTAGAGAAAAAACATTGTTTTGTTCATATTTATTTACTCATTCGAGTGCGACTTGCCACTTCTCTCCGGTTGGAAAAAGAATCAAATGAGCCGTCGTTAATTTTGTTGTGTTTCATATCACATTTTCTCTTTGTTTCAGATCATTGTTGTTGAGAGGACTGCTTATCTTTAAAAATAAAACACATCGTAGATCTGATCATATCTATGTTCAATGTTTTATTTGCTTACTGCTAATGATTCATATTTATATTGTATTCAACATGTTGTATGAAATCAATTTTTAGTCAGAACTAATTCCAAGAAATAGTATTAGAGTGGTCTTCATATTTAATTTAGTGAGATTTGTTGAGTTTTCCATTTATATTTTATAGTAATTGTCACACATAATCATAGACTTATATTTTATAGTTTCCGGATTTAGACAAATAAACACTGATTTTTTTATTTGGATAAGGTTGGGGGTGGGGAAGAGGAGGTTCAAAGGATTCCTTTTCTAGCTAATAAGTTGGCAGATTATTCTGCTAGTTTAAAATTTAGTGTTAACAATTCCATGCAACAAATAAAAAATTAACGACTTTGGTCATTTGTCCACCATTTCAATAAGCAGACAGTTGGTAATAACTAAACATCTGCTTCAATTTGAGTGACAAATTAAAAACTTTATAGTTACAATCTCTAACTTAGATAGTTTTTTTTGTCTCGCAAACATGATGTAATTGAATTCGGGGCTATATATTTTTTGAAGAAGTTAAATTAGCCCACTTAAATTGATACTGGAGAGAATCGAAACTGAAATTTTGAGAAGGAGTACGCTCTCATGTCCCAAACCAATACCATCAGACTAATCCAAGAGGGTTATTCGGAAATACCATTGATCACTGTAGAGCTCTTTTTAGTCATTTATATAAAAACTTCAGTGTCAAGTTTGTTAGGAGACAAGTAAATGAGATTGTCCATGAATTAGCTATAAGCGGTCATATTGTCAGTTAGTTTTCAAATCTTAGTTGAAATACTAAATTGAATTGAACACATTTTAAATAATGATATAAATTAAGTCATTTTTCATTAAATAAAGAAGTTATAATCTCTAACTTCTCAAATAATTTTGACAACTACTACACTTCGAATCATATTTTAGTGAACTAATAGACTCCCTTACCATCTTCAATTGTTCATCACTGGCAACAACTAAAAACTCACTTGATTTTCACAAGAGGAAAAACAATCTACAACTATAGACTGATTCAAATATGTTGAGTCTAAATGTATCGAGTGCAAGCATGTTAAGTACAAATCTTATATATGTTAGAATTCTCATTTTATACGTATCTATGTCCAGCACTAGGGTAACATTCTTACGATACAACTGTTTCAAAATAAACTTTTATCTGGGGTGGAGGATAACCCTGTAATTTAAGATTCATCTAAGTTTTGGCCCTCTAACATACGCGAAGTCTATAAAAATGATTTACATGTTGAATTTTTTATGCTTTTTTGCAAGCAAGTTTATGACTTTAAAATATGGTGTTTAACAAAAAATTAGAATTTTCTGACAAAGGAATGGTTAATTATAAATTTTCGTTCTCCATAATTAATTTTTTTTAAACAATTCATAATTGATTTGTCCTTTTTAATTTTTTTTTTTACGGTGAATGTTGTTATGATGTTCTAACCATGCCTACAAAATTAGAAAACACAATTTGACCTGTGATTATTTCCTTACACGAGACAAAATTACAATTTTGTACATTTTAGTTGAAAAATCAAAATAAATAGAGGTGTCTTAGAAATGTTCCGTAACTTTTTAGATCATTTCTATTTCTATGTGTTTTTATAGATGTATATGTAAACAATCATCTCAAAATTCGATTTTTAGGTCAAAATTTCAATTGTCTTGTTTTTTGAGTGTTTGATTCTTTAAAAATTCCTAAATAATTTGTCTCTTGTCGGAAAGTACTAATTTTATGTGAAAAACTATATTTTAACACCATAAATGTCCACAAAAAATCATGAAACAAATCAACATGTAAGTCACTTTTATGGATTTCGTGTATATGATAGGGTCAAAAACAAGAAGAATATCAAACTACATGTTAAAATATGTTTTTATTTTTACAGGATCATTTTTACGTATATTACTGAGTCAATTTGAACAATTAACCCCATATTTTAATTCTCAATTTAGAACTTTTCATAAAATAGATGTACTAAAAGCTTTCATTTTTACTGATGTAAATTTGTACACAAATTCATGATAGTAATGTTGCATTTGATGTACTAATAAATAACGTTTAATCATTTTCTTCAAAAAAAATATCATTTTATTTTTGTGAAAATCAAATCAAAGTTTGAATAGACAATATAAACTCCCAAAATTAATATATTTTTAACTAAGACAAAAAAAAAAATCGTTGGTGTATCTAATTTACTTTTTGAATAAACAAGAGGATCATATATTGTTCCTAGGACCCTATAAAATGTTAGAAACACATCACTCTTTTTAACGTTCATTATTTTATTGAATGAAACGTATGTGGGGATTTCGTCACTTTAAGCATAAATTGTTTATCTTTTGGTAGTGGATACAGAACATGATTTAAGGTTAACTTTGTTAATGTGGTGATCCTAGTGTTGGTAAGAGTACTCTGTTGTTGCAGGTATGAATTATTTTGGGATGGTAAAACTGAATCTAAATGTTAGATGTTTTTCCAAGCTTTAGCGTACACTCCAAAATTAAGGAAGGAAATACATGAATCAGACATTGTAGATAAACAGTTTAACAGTTCATGCAGGCATAACATCTTTGGTTTGCATTGTCAATATTATAGATACTTCGGTTAAGGAAGGATTTGCAATATTATCTTCAGTGCTTATGCTACTTATTCTCTTAATTGAGTTCGTCTTCAAAAATAGTAGCTATATTATCTATAGTTGTTGTGAGGTCTTAATACTATAGTGTAAGGGATCGATGGTTTGAGAGAAAATAGAGTGAATAACGCTTTAGTTCTTTGTTTAATGTATATGTAGAACATTGAAAGGGGTAAGAACTAAGACGATCTTTGTTTGTAATCTTGATTCGAATTTTTTGATTGATAGTGGTGTTGCTCTCTTCGAGAGAGGCAAGAGACATATGTCATTGTTGGGTTGAACTTCGCAATCAATTTTGTGTGTGCAATTTCTTCCCGAATTTTCTATGTTGCTAGGATTTAGCTTTCAGCAACGAGTATAGCTTCAGCATAATTCTAATTCTACCAATGTTTTAAAAGTCAAACTGAAGATCAAATTGAAAGACCTTTAGATTATGATTCAATTGGTTAAACCACAATTGAAACCAAGACTAATAGAATATTAAAAAATTCATATTTATTTATTTTTTTTAAAAAATTGAACTACTCAACCCAAATCGATGATTTGGTTATGAGTTACAGAGAAGAAATTGCGGTTGAACCAATTGAGAGTCTGACTAGTTACCAGTTCAACCAATTAACCCATCAGATAACATCGGATTTTGTATGTGATTATGTCCTGCATTTTGTTCTTGTGTATTTACTAGTTTTGTAGTCCGGTTCATGCTCTTGTGTATTTACAACTCCTACGGACTCTATTGTTTGGTTTATGGTTTATATGAGCGTCAATGAAATGGATAGTATCAATGTTATCTCCTCCTTCATCATCATCGGTATATAGAACAACTTCTGGAATTGGTTCATCAAAATTTAGTTCACCCATATGATTGTGCATATTATGTGCACAATGGTGAATTCAATTTGCATAGTAAAAGAATTATGGAACAAATAAACAAATCTTAAAAAATGTTAATAAATTAAATAGGTGCATCAAAATTTACATGCGTTAATTAAACTAGAGAGAGAGAGAGGAGGTAATTAAAGTTAGAGAATGGTAATTAAGGAGAAAAAACCCAAAACTAAACAATCATGGGACGTATTTGTGGCGTGTCGATGGCGTATCGCAGCGTGTCGGCGGTGTATCAATATTTTTTATTTTTTTAATTAAAAAACTCTTGTACTCCTTCAATATGTATCGACGTTGCATCAGAGCGTATTGATGAATCAATGCATATCAGGTATGATTCAATGACCATATAGACGTATCATTGTTTCATAGGTCACCATTATGAACAAAAGAAACTTATGTTTAAGTTTATTGAATAACTAATATATATAATTTATAGCATCAATTATTTATTGAATAACTAATGTGCTAGTACGGCACACGCCATAAAAATTTCCATTTACTACGGTGCATGATCTCCTAATTAGGTTTAATAAATAAATGCAATTAGATGAGTTAGCTCGAAAACAAATTAGTTGACTTTTTAGTTTACCTATGCATGCAGTATATTCCATCCGCTCCAAAAGATAAGTAAAAATGAGTCAACAAAAGTTAATGTATTTAATTTAAAATTTATACCAAATACATCAACTTATGTTAGATTTTTTTTTTACTTACATTTTAAAACAGAAGGAGTGCATCTTTTACATACATTTAGTTCAGATATAAGGTACATCATAATCATGGGTATTCCATCGTTGATCAATAACTTAAAATCTCTTACCAAATGAGGAGCTATATATTTATTTTGTTTTAATAAATTGTGGCGTGGTTAAAGTTTTAAACATTTTCTTAACTACTGAGCTACGATGTAACCACTTATGATATTCATAATAGAATTTGTTCATATTTAAATTTATGTATACAACAATTTTTTTTTTAATGATATATACAAATATATTTTAAATATCCATTTTACAAATATTTTTGGATTGCTATGTTACATGGGACTCTCTTTGATGTAAAAGTAGAAAATGGTTGGATTTTACACAACCCTACAAAATTATTTTATGATATAAGAATTACCCTCATTTATAATTATATCGTCATACGATCTCATATCTAACATGAGATTCTTTAACAATTATGACTAATTCATTATCAATTTTGTTCGATTTTTTTTTGTTAAAAAATAGAAAGACTTCCCCTATAAAAATATGATTTTTGATAGAAAAATATAATTGTGGTTTGATTCATATTGAACCTCACCATTATTTCCTCTATAAATACTGGGACTTATGCACGGCGGCACACACTTTGAGGAAGCTGACACACATATATAGATCAACAAAACTACACATCGAAACCAAACTAAAAATGGTTCACTATCATCAATTAACGTTTTTGCTAGCAGCTCTAACCATCTTCCACGTTTCAACCTCCTCAACCGCAGCAGCACCACCGCTTTCAGCCACCGCAAGGGAGTTTCTACAAACACACAACCAAGCAAGAGCGTCAGTAGGTGTAGAGCCACTAACATGGAGTGAGCAGCTAGCCAACACAACAAGCAAACTCGTCCGGTATCAACGTGACAAACTGTCGTGTCAGTTTGCCAACTTAACAGCCGGAAAATACGGTGCCAACCAGCTTATGGCACGCGGCGCGGCTGTGACGCCGCGCATGGTGGTTGAAGAGTGGGTGAAGGAGAAGGAGTTTTATAATCATAGTGATAATTCGTGTGTTGTGAATCATAGGTGTGGTGTTTATACTCAAGTTGTTTGGAGGAAGAGTGTTGAACTTGGGTGTGCTCAAACTACGTGTGGTAAGGAAGATGCTAGTTTGAGTATTTGTTTCTATTATCCACCTGGGAATTATGTTGGAGAGAGTCCTTACTGAAAATTGTTCTTGTGTTTCTATTAGTGTTGATCTGGTTGATTTTGGTATCATGCAATTGTAACTTTCCACGTTGATAATTTCTAGTAATAAATAATTGGTTTACAGATCTTGATCTGACTTACACACAAACTAGATCTTAGATTATTATTTAATTTGAAAAATAAATCGGGGAATCTGTTATTAATAGTTTAATTTTGTGGAATTGATTTTTGTTAAAATTAAGTTTTTACTTGAACTAGTTTATGTCAAGATATTTTATCAAATTCATGTTTAGGGAGTAAAATAAATTATCATACTTAGTAAGTAAGTAATCAAATGATTGGACTTAAGTGATTAGCGAGCTACATCAAAGAGTGATTGGTTAAACTTTACATATCTCTCGACTTACTTTCGGGTTTTCCTTAAGAATTGGAGGTAGAAAAAAAATATGACTACTACATTACTCGCATATTGTTGATGAATAAATAAGAATTTTTGAAAAATAAATACATAGCAATTAGGTGAAGCCGAGATTGCCTTTAAACAAAAATCAATCAAATGTACTTCACTACCAAGTAAAACAACTACTTGCCTATCTTTGCTTTGATAAAAAATCAGTTCTCACAATCCAACCTCAATCAAGTTTGAATTTTGAGAATTTTTTTATCAAATTTAGTTACGTTTCTTCTGAACTCTTAACAAGCTATTTCTATTGGAGCGATAAGACAAAAATAAAAAAACTATTTACTAAGAAGTAAAAATAATAGTTTAGGTAGGGCAAACTCAATGAAATATCAGCTATCCCAATCTGTTTTTTGTGCTATTCCGTATACGGTTGTTTTACTTACCAAGCTGCAAAATATAAATGTCATTAAAGTCTTATGTTTGCATGGAGAGGTACAAATAGGCATGCATTTGTGTCTTTGTGGGGTTCTCTCCACCCCACTAACTTTATGACTCCAATGAACCATAGTACCTGGAAGTCACGTGCACATGCAGGGCACACAAGGGTGTGGATCACATATCCAATCCTTGTCTCATGTAAATCCAAAATCTCTTTTGTCTACTACTCCTGCTACTACTGTGTGAGAGAATCTTCCACTCTCAGCTTGCATTCTCAACGGCCGGTTGCATGGTGCAGCGGACTATAATCGTTATATTCATGAGTTTAAAAGTCCGTTGCACCATGCATCATTGGTATATTATCCAAATCCGTAGTTTTCTTGATTTATCGGCATAGACAGACAAATACCTAAAACACAAAACCAAATACAGCTCTTTGTAGACTATTTTTAATTATTAACATTATTTTAAATGTAACTGAAGTTTAATACACAAGATGTTAGAATAGGTGAACACTGGACAGTACAAACAACACCTATGGGGCAACAGTTATGTTCTGTTCATATTCATGTCTAAACTAAAGACATTATCATTGATTTACACGTGGAGATGGCTCCACTAGGATAGATAATTGAAGCCAATGTTAACTACTGGTGCCATGATTTAAAACAGCTATTATGAAGATTTTCCAAAAAAACAAGCTGATTCTATAAGATTTGATCCATGAATCGAAAAATAGGTCATGTAATCCCGATTTGAATCTCAATTTGATATCTGTGTTGAAGTCCAAAGAAATTCAATTGATAATTGATTGACTACAACAATTACAGATACTATAATTAGATAACATTACAAGACATATCACAGATGGCAAATGCTACAACATATTGAAATATTAGATCTATCTGTGTCAACTTTGTACAGAACCAGGATCTGTTACAGTAGACAAAAGACGCAGTTACACGCAGTTTTCGATCTCGGCCGTTAATATGTGACCGGATGGTTCAGATTTCACAATAACAAAACCAGTTTAAAATAAAACAATCTCAACTGTTAATTTGAGATCGGACAGTTGAGATCGAAAACTGCGTGACACAATTACTGCACCAAATCCAAATCCCAAAAGAATATTTAACCAAGTAAAGCTACCAAACATTTCACAATAAGAATATTCAACTGCTAATTGACCAAACATTTGTAGATGGTCTTCACATAAAGCTACCTAGTAATTATTTAACCAGCTCCTTAGGTATCAGATATCGAAAAGTGAAGTTGTGCGGAATCCATTCTATGCTCTTCCCGGATTTTGCATGACATTTCTTAACACTCTTTCTCAGAGATTCAGGTAGAGACTGTTGGATCATCTCTATAAGACCAGCATGAGACAAACCTGAATCTTTGGAGAATGTATCTACAATCTTAGGTAGAAGTATTTTCTGGTCCTTGCGTATCCCAAACGTGGCTCTAATGTACTCTTCCTTTGCAACTTCTAGTTCTTGAAACACTCTCTTCGGTGTATATACACGTACCTGTCATAAAGTTCAGTACAACATGAACAACTTGCTTACATTAAAGATGTAAAAAACAGTTATTGTTCATTGTTAACTTGATCAACCACAGTGTAGAAGGTATTTGTCCAAACAAATGTTGAGTACTGATTGTGAAGATAGCATCAAGTATTACAAAAATGGAGACGTCAAATGAAAATGAAAATCACATTATATATACGAGAACTGAGATAAGTACCGCTGGATCAGAGTGGTTTCCCGAACAAAGTGCAAAGTGGAGAAGAGGCTCAGGATGTTTGATTGCATATGCTTGTCGTCCATCTCCAGCCTTGAATTTTGTCTTCGAAGAAAAGAACACGCGGAACCACTACAAGAGGAAGAAAGTTAATTACGAGAAGATCTCATATAAGTCACACAGTAGGAATTTTAACTAAGGGCTTGCTTGGATTAGCTTATTTGAGCTTATTTATCAACATAAGCACTTGTGATGCTGTTTGGGAGAGCTTATTGAAACAACTTATGATATGTCCATAAGCTCTGTTCAGCTTATTTCCATAAGCTCTTCAAGATAGCTTATGAAAACAATTTGACTTTATTTTATCTTACGTCAAATAAATAACTTGCACTTAAGGATTTATATGATAAACGCAATATGATACAAGCGGTTAATTCTTATAGGGGAAGAGTGGGGATTGTATGTTCCACCTGTCCAGGACGAGACATTCGGCACCCTAGTATAGTATTTTGTATTGTGTCTGCGCTGACTGTATGACCCCCAACATTATATGCAGCCTGTAAAGAGCAATACATTGAGGAAGTCAGCCAAAGTAGATAGGCTCAGTTTCATACTCAAATTCACTAAAAATGCTAGTATTGCCTTTTACCTTCAAAAGAAGAAAGACTCTTTTCACATTGTTTTGTGGAATTCCATAAGCCAAAAATGCCTATTAGAAAAAGAAAAATCCCAAATAAATAATTAATCGAGAGAAATGAAATATATTAAAGGGTAACATGGTTTTGAGAAATGATAATTACATGCATCACTAATGCATTGTGTACATTGATCCAGAAAGCTAACTTCTCCTCGTGTTTCAACTTCCCCGGATCTACGTCTTCTAATTGACAAATAAGTGATCTGAAATTCTGGAGCAACTGTTCTGTGTCTGCTAACTTCTGATTCTCTTTATAAATCCACGGTACCTCAACCATGGTGCTATATGGCCCACTAAACTCCTTGAATCCTTCAATGTTGAAAGGATTATCTAACTGTACATCAAAAGAGGAGTTATTTCTTAACCCTGGACTCCACGTGTCACCTTGATCGCCAATAGAAAAGGCACTTGTTGAAGTACAGGGAGATGAAAGGCCCGGATTAGTTACAGGTGGGTCTGCAAGTTTGTAATATATAGCTGATATACATTTAACCATATCCTCAGAAAGCCTATTAGCTGTTTCTGGAATATGATCACATATTCGGGTACCGAGATGTTCTGCTAGACTGATTATTTTGGTTGAAGCATCAACACTTTCAGCATACTGTATAAAACAAATTGAGCCAAAAATCAAATTAA
Organism: Medicago arabica; assembly: GCA_946800305.1. Classification (NCBI taxonomy): domain Eukaryota; kingdom Viridiplantae; phylum Streptophyta; class Magnoliopsida; order Fabales; family Fabaceae; genus Medicago; species Medicago arabica. The sequence goes on along the minus strand of OX326968.1, from coordinate 42,855,768 downwards.
GGCCTAGAAAAGTACTATCATTTTCTGCTATTAATGCTGATATAGTTTATAACAGAACTTCATAACAGAACTCAATTAATTAGGAGCCACACTACATATTAAAACAGGTATAAGAATTTTTCATGAAGCATGATTTACCTCCATCATGGACAAGGGTTGAGAATAACAGGCACGTAGAGAATCAGTCAACTCTTCTTCTTGAGAAGATACTTTTGCTGTCGATGTTGAATATTGGGATAATGAGGAGTGACAACGATGCACACTAGAGTCTGAATGCTTTTCTTCTGGATGATGTACAATGTATTCTTTATCTGGAGTCTCAGGTTTATATCTATTACATTCCTTTTGAAGTGTATGAATCTCATGATCAATACATTGTACATCTGAACATCCTTTTTTGGTTAAGACCTCGGATGGAGAAACTTGAAGGAATCTTGCTCTAGGTGTTGTTACAGGTGGAGACTTTTCGCTTTCTTCCACGGTAGATGCAGCCACAGCAGGGGACAGTTGTTGTTCAAATGCTTTGCGGTACAAGGAGAGAAGATATTGTTCCAAATATACAACTTCTAACTCTAAAACTGCAATGTCTTTGATTAATTTTGTGGTTGGCTGGAGTAAAAGGAAAAACTTATCAGACAAATAGCAATACATGAACATGAACATGAATAAGAAAGTCATACCAAATATTTCAAACTTATAATAGACTCCTAAACAAAGTGTAATGATCATTTAAGGTTGCACAATAACTTTATGTTTGCCGGCACATACATGGCAGAAACCAACACTACATCTATGCATGGAAAATCAATGTTATTTTAAAAAACAATTTAGTATATTAATTCTGAATTTGTCACACACCAGTTGATAATTGGTTAAAACTGACAACATCCAAGAAATTACACATTTGATCACTAATCTTATTAATAGTAAACTTGGAAAGACAAAGTGGTTTAATAACTGAAAAATGATTACTGTTATAATTCATCGAAGAAATTCCAACCTGGGGTATTGTCGTGTCATTTGGATTAACAAGAGATATAGGTCTGTATCCAAGTGCTTTTTCTAATGTGCATCGGACCTTAAATTGGTCTTCTAGTCTTTTCTCTAGTTGTAGAATCTGCAACAAAATAGACACAGATAATTGAAAAATACAGTGTTATAATATGATTAAAACAAAATGACTGATTGAACCATACAGCAAAAAACATGGCTGCATATTGTAATTAATAGTTGCGATACAGTACCTCTTGCTTCAGCGTATGTCGAATATTATTCATAGGGGTTTGTTTTTTCCTAGTTGCACTGCATTCTGTGAGGTAACCTGTATCCTGGAACCAAATCAAATTCATAACATGATTAAAACAAAACGACTGATTGAAATACTGCAAAAACTATGGCTGCCTGCATATTGTAATTAACAGTTGTGATAAAGTACCTCTTGCTTCAGCGTATGTCGAACATTATTCATAGGGGTTTGTTTTTTCTTGGTTTCACTGCATTCTGTGAGGTAACCTGTATCCTGGAACCAGATCAAATTCATACTTTAGGCATGAAAATTTTGCTTATAAATAATTGCCCCGATGATAATAAACAATACCATCAATATCACCACATTAAGAGATGGGATTAATTACCAAATATGCATGCTTTCTATGAAGCACTGACACATGCACCGACACGTAAATACCGGTAATAATTTGAAAAAGTGGAAGTGATTCTATGTAATCACATGTGTCAGTGGTGTCAAACAACATACACTACAACTTTGACGTGAAGTGGTAGGACATGCCACAAAATCACTTCTCTAATCATCCATGCCATATTAAATTTTGCAAAATATAAAAAATATTCATTATAATTTTGGGTTTCCCTCCTTGTTCATAATACCAACTTAACTATAAAAAATGATGGCATTTCAGCACCATGCTTTAATTAAGACTATTTTAAAAGCCAAATATACATATAATTGTGATTATTTGACTGTAAAAAGTTTTACACAGACAGACAATATATCAAAATTAAATTCAATGTATTTATAAGAATTGTACCTTCAAATTCCCAATTTAAAAAAGCTAGAAAAAAGTTATGACAACTTTTAGATGAAATAGAGGAATGATTTATTATACCAGCTTTGTTTGATCTGAAGTCTCAACGCTATCTGAACAATCCTCCTTCACTGTTTCCTTATCAGGAAAGCTGCCATATATTATAAAAACAGTAAAACACAATTAATATTCATTCATTCATATAATAAAAATCCATTCATATTATAAAAACTGTATTCTATCCAAAAAAAAAAACTGAATTTTGAGATACCCTTTCAAGAGTAATGAACCTTCAGTTTTTATTTTCAAATAGGTAAACCCTTCTCCCCAAAATCCAAATGGATATAGAAAACTAGTCCCAAAAGGAAAAAAGAACAATTTTGACACAAATGTGAAAGCTTTATTTTCCATTTTCCAGAAAAAATAAGCAACCCCTCAAAGCATAAATTCCACAATCAAGAGACATAAAGGACCCAGCTTCAAGCAACAAAAGAACCTAATCAGTTCGATTCTTAAGTCGGATACCGAGTTTCAGAAAGAAAGAAAAAAAGAACTTAAACACATTAAATAGAGCATCACCTATTTGAACGATTATGCCTTGGAGTCAAACCTTCAAGCCCCATTCCTAAAACCCATCATGAAAAATCAAAGTTATTTCAAGGAAAACTAATCACATTTAACATAATAAACAACAACAATTGCTGAAAATACTAAAAAACAAAGCAAAACAGAATAAAACTACTTACCTAAGAACATAACAACTTTCAGAAACACTAAACTTGACTTGTCTTGTACTCTTGTTGCATTTCACCTTAAAACTTAAACAGAACCACTAATGACACTGTGCAACAAAAAAACCAAACCAAACCAAACCCATTAAGGCAAAGAATGAAGCTTTTGACCAATGAGACTGTTCTTTTTGACTATTACTACTCCAATGATTATTGTGTTATGCTATGTTCCTAGGCTTTTGTAAAGGGTTACCTTTTGAGGTTGGTTGAAGGAAGTAGCAATGATAGAGTAAGCAAAATGTCAAAACAACCAAAAGTGGAAAAGAAAAAAAAAACAAAAAGGTTATAGAGATCCAAGGTGACTAGAGAGAAGAAGAAGGACTTTAAAGTGGCCAACTTCACTATCTTCAATGAGGACTATTTTTGGATTAATAATCTTAGTGGTATAAGTACAACTAATTTATTACTCACTCTTATGTTTTATTTTAGTACAACCATTTTATTTTAGTACATTTATAATAATATTTTCCTCAAATTAATAGTGATTTTAGAATAACAATGAAACTTTTTTTTTTTTTTTTCCATTAATATACATTTATGGTCAAAATAATAATAATGTATATTTATTTGTTGCATTTTAAGTTTAACTTGCCAAATTATTTCATTAACTATATGGTGTTTTAATAATTGAATTTCGATTCTCCTTTTTTCTTTTGATTAAAAAAATATATTTTTTAATGAATTTTTAACTAATAGACAGACTATTTGACAAAAGAAAGCATTCATTCATTCAATTGTAACGCCAAAGATTGGTTGTTGAAAATTCGATTGTTTCTTTCCTTTGAAATAGTCGAGACACAAGAGAACCAAATAAGTTTCAAATAATGGTGAGAGGAACGAAGAAACCCACCAAACTGGCCGAACTGCACAAGCACCCATAGCTAGCTGAAATGACTGATAGTGATGAATAGGTGATTTGCTGTCTCCGAAGAGCACATCCTCCTAGACAATTGTTAGCATCCGGGTGAACAATGTCTCGTCTTAAGAGATTATTATATTTTGTTGGGAGACGATTGCGAAAGAGACTCTACATAAATAAAGAGACTTTGAGAGGAACTTTTTTTTTTTGAAGGAACTTGTTTATGCGGTTTGGTATCCTTCAAAAGGAGACTTTGTGAGACTTGTTTATAATCCTTAAAAAAAAGTCTCACACATGATTGATTATTATGTGTTGGGTACAAAACTTCTTACGTTAACGATGCATGAAAGTTAAACTTTTATATTATTTTTTGAGAGAGCCAGATATAAATATCATTAGTATTTTATTAAATAGTACTTTAAGAAAATATTGTTAGAATATCTTCTAATAATCTTATTTGCACCTATCTTATTTTATTTTTCCTCAGATAAGGAAGTGTAAATAAATAGGTGTAAAAATGCACTATGGAAAGTTGTTTCCCTTTTAGACTTAAACAAAGGACAAGTCATGGCTAAACACAAGTGCATCTCCTAACATTTTCTCATTCAATCCATTTAAAAATTGATTTTCTTGTCCTTTAGTTTCATTCTGTACCTCATATGCTGTTTCAATCACGTGTATCCAATCCAATACATTTTTAGTTTTTTTTTTAAGTAAAATACATTTTTAGTTTAACCTTAAGAATTAGAAGGTTTGATTAATTTTCATTTGAATGCAGAACTAATAATGTTTATAACTTGGCTCCTCAGAATCCATAATAGTATTTATGAGTTAGCATATGTACCACCAAAACTCAACAAATTTTTGTGAACATTGTAGATGACTAGATTAGAGATAGAGACATTTACATTGACTCTCGTCGGTGAGAGTTGGTGCACGTGCTCCACCATTTATCTCATTTTGCATCAATCTTTAATCATAAGGTAATTGATTTTACCAAACAAATAATGGACGCAAAAATGAAATAAATTATATGAGATGAGATGGTTACATAGTAGTTTGGTTATGGTTGAAGAGGTGCATTTTGACTATGATTGTGCCATTTATTTTTATAGGTAAGTTGGGTTAGTCATACAGTGTTGTAGCAGGTGACCTTTTTATCTTCAAATGATTTTTTTTGTCTATGGTAGTTCAACTTTCAATAACGGTTTGATATTATAAAATAAATTAAAGGCTACAAACTAAAGAATTTTTTTGACAACCAAACTATGAAAAATTGTGAACAAATGTAATCGCAATTGTGATGGCGATGCACTACAATTGAAATATGCAGTTGTTTTACTATTATCTTATTTGCACAAAATTTTCATCATCGTTTATTGGTAATTAATTTTCATTAGAAAAATATATGGATAAATAGTAGAATTTTATCTTTTAAGTTAACTTTCTCTATGCACAAGAGCTAGAGATGGAACATCTGGCCACTTTTTTAAGAAGTTCAAATCTCTTATCACTTATATGAATTTATTATTTATGTTGAAATATTTGTTTAATTCGTATGAAGCAATTTATTCTTATATTTAAGTCCATATATATATATATATATATATATATTATTAATTTTATTCTGCTTCTTTTATAAAACAGTGTGTTTTTAGTCTTTACTTTTCATAAAAACGGGTGCTCTAGCCCTATGTAGAGACAAAATACGTCCATTCTTTCCTCATAAAATAAGTCCATCCTTATAAGATGTAGGGACTACAAATGATCAAAAATTTAAAGGGATTAAATTCAAAAGATACATAGTTTTATTGAGATTATAAACATAAATATCCATTCTTCCCCAAAATAAAATCCATTCTTATAAGATGTTGGGACTACAAATGATCAAATAATTATAGGGATAAAATTTAAAAGATGCATAATTTTATTGAGAGTATAAACATATTTAATCCACACTTAAATCACCATCCTATATTCCTGCATATATTTGAAGAGCAATGCTTGCAACACTATCTTTTGAACACTCTCTCTAATATTCACTCTTTTATTGGTTTAAATCATTGCGGGTCTACACTTTGAAAATTGAACCCACATAAAGTGGTGGGACACACATTGATGTCATCCAATAAATAAGAGTGTTAGAAAGAATGTTGAAAAGTGAGCATTCGAACCTCGATCATTACATACCACAATATTCCTACAAACTAAATTATGCTAACATAATTGACCATAAATTTGACAAAATCACAACAAAACTTAGTTTTTATTTATCTAAATCATGGTACTTAATTCTGCCAATTTATTAACAATTCAAATATACACTACACACATTATGGAAGGCTACCAAATTATTTGTGATTTCTTTCACACTAATTTGGAGTAGCACTTGTCATCTAATCCATCAATGTTTATCATGAAAACGGCATTCTATTTGCATAGAGTCCCACTAGACCACTAAGGTTTAACCAATAACGATGAAACAAGTGACTAGGTAACAAAATAGACCTGGTTGCAAAGAAAGTAAAGCAAGTGTTTATCTCAAAAGGGGTGAAAAGCTAATGCATAAAGGTGTTGTATGCTTATAAAGGAGTATAGGTTTTGTGGTGTTTCTATTTGTCTAAATGTTTTTGGTTGAATTAGGAGATGAGCATATTGTCTTTCAATATCAAAGAGTAACGGTTGTCACATATATTACCACAATATACAAAATATGTTAATCAATGGAACTTTATCTTTACCAAAACATATACAAAAAGAAAAGGATGGGAGTGTGGTAAGGTAGCCAGTTATGTCCCTTTTTGTCGTTATGTGAAACTACTGATCTAAGAAAGTTCCTTTTTTCTCTGTACACTTTCTTAGACTGAAAAAAAGTGAACCAAAAAGGAAGGAAAAAGCTTAGGGAAAAGCTGAAAGATAACTGCTTAACAAAGGGATCGGAGCTTTGCTCATGTTCACATGCACAACATATATTATCACATGATGGCATTGGTGTGTTTGATTCAAGTGAGGAGAAGATTAATTTTGATTTAACTTTTTTTTGTTTAAATTAATTTTTAGTTTAAAGTGATTTTAAGGTAGAATGATTTAAGTTTTGGGTATATTATATTTAAGTGAGATGAACGATAAATTTAAGTGTAAAAATTATATATGAGGACAAAACCTAAGAATCTTAGTGTGTTTTTGGTTCAGACATTGACAAAATATTGATTTTTAGTGACTTCATTCTCGTTATAAGTTCGTTGAAGGTAAAATGATTTAGGTTTGAATATATTCATGTAAAAGTGAAAGTAAGTTGATTAATAAATTTAAGTGTTGAAATCGATTCTATAATCAAAAGTTTTAATTTCTAGTTCTAGAATAATCAATCTGGGAGACAAAATCAATTCTACTAAAGAGCAACCAAACTCGACAAAATAAATTATGTACCTCTAAAATCAATTTCGATCCATCTAAAAGTGAAATCATACATACACTTAACTTTAATTTAGAATAAATTCTATAAATAAAGAAATTAATTCTAATCTGAAAGCCCCAACATGCACCAAAATTAATTGAGTCTTCAACATTATTTTTGCCCCAAAAGTGAATACTAACATTCACTTAATGTATGTTTGAATTAATTGTGCAATTGTCGAAAACTCGAAATCAAGGTGTCACGGTTATTTTGCCAATTTTTTTTGCAATTTTGATAAAAGTTACACTTTAACGTTTTATCTTTTCAAAATAAAGTTGACATATTTGGTCGGACTATCAACTTGTATTATGTATTATTAAGATTCAACTATTGATAAGTTTTACATGTATTAACGCAATTAGTCATTTTTTTTAATAGGCAAAGGCTATGAAATTATTGTCCGTTAGTTTTTTAAGTTGTTTAAACTCCTTGAGCTTCTTCAACATCCCTTAACTGATGATCAATCGAGCTACCTTGTTTGCATGCTTCCTATAATTTACATTTCCCCCCTATAAATCATGAACTTCTCATCTTGTTTTCACTTTGTACAAACCATAGCATAAAGGTACCATAAAAAACAAAACCAAGGGAGGTTATAGACAAAGAGCAGTAAACTTCTTTGATAAGATTAACTGTGCTGAAATTGAACATTATTCACTTAAACAACATTTTCCATTTTCCTAATGTATTAGATTATGTATATAAGGCATTGCTTGTAGGCAAAATGACAAAGTATATAATCTAACATCTGAACATTATCTTAACAAAATATCATATTTATTTTCTCAATGCACCGAGTAAAACAAAAGAACAACAATGGAGGCTTTTTTCTTTGGACACATCTGTTGTTTAAACTTCACTGCATGAAGAGTCGAAATTTGTGTGGTCCCAATAAATAAACAAATGAAACTTCTATTTTATCTTATAGTTGAAATTCCATTGCAATTCAGGAGGGAGATTTTCAAAGCCAGAAAATACCAATTTATACGAAAAAAATTATACGGTATAGACCAAATGAGGGGATGATTGATTTTCAAATCAATCTGACAGACATGCTTCCTAGATATATGTAATCATCGAAAATGTCTCATAAAACTCTTTAATTAAGGATAACAAAACACTAGCATCCACAATAAGACAAGGATCTAAATTCACACATTTCTATTTTTTTTTAACCCATGTTATTTTTTTTAAAAGTATTCGCCGACTTTGTTTATAACTAATTTTTTCAAGAAACTAATTAGCTATATTTAATGGAGTTTCCTCTTCTAACTACATTCATAAGGCAAGACTCGTGATACTTTGTTTAAGAGAATCGAGTTTGGTTCTACTTATTTTATGCGCATGTAAATTCAAATGAATCTGGGAATGATTCCAATAATCTAAAGTGAAGAGTGTTACTTGTATAAGTAATATTTGTTTGTTTTATATACACTATATTAGAAACAACATAATTTTTAAATAGGCTAAATTACATTAGAGATCCTTTAAGTTTGAAGTTTGTAATAAATTGGTCATTTAAGTTATTTTAATCACACATAAGTCCTTTAAATTTGAGGTTTGTAACATATTGATCCTTTAAGTTATTTTGGTCACACACTAGTCCTTTAAGTTTGTAAACATTTTCGATTTTAGTCATTCCGTCACATCATCGTTTTTGTAATATTTGGTTAACACGATGACTAAATTAAAAATGTTTAAAAACTTTAAGAACTAATGTGTGACCAAAATAACTTAAAAGGACTAATATGTTAGAAACTTTAAACTTAAAGAATTTATGTGTGATTAAAATAACTTAAATGACCAATTTATTACAAACCTCAAACTTTTTTTTTGAATAAACTAAATAGCCCACCTAAATTGGCACCAAGTAGAATCGAACCTGACACCTTAAGGAGAAGCACACTCCCAAGTCCAAACCAATACGACCAGTTACAAACCTCAAACTTAAAGAACTCACGGTATAATTTAGCCTTTAAAATAACATGGCGAAGTAAATTAAAATTCGAGCTTGAGATAAGAATGCACTATTTATTCATGGGCACTTTGTGATTACATGTATGTTAGTTTTGGCTTTTTTTTAAGCAAGAAGCACTTCTGCAACACCTCAAAATTGAAAATTGAGTTTTCAATCATGTTTAGTTTGGCTTTTCAAAATTGTTTCGATCCTCTAAAATCAATTCTGGTTGAAGCTACAATTCCTAACTTTTGAGTTAACGAGAATCAATTCTCCAATAAATTTTATATTTTAATTATTACAACCCATTATTTTCCTTTATTGTCCTTTATCAATCCTCCTTCTTTTTGGTTTGTATTTATTTTGAGGAACCAAATTTAATAAATAAAAAAATTAACGAACCAAATTAGCCCCAGAAAATATTTATGAACATGAGTTACCAAGTTTTAGAATTGTCTTTACGGTCTATCCGTTCAGATTTACTGTATTTTTTATACTTTTACGCTATATTTTATCATTTTTGGCAACCATTCTATTAATATTTAGCTTAAATATATTTTATTAAAATTTTTTAAATACATAGACCCAAATATTTTGTAAAAAAAAATTGGTTTAATAGTCGTATTTATTATTTTTTAAATTAATATATAGAAAAAATTATTTATTTAAACTAAATAATATATCTACATTTAGTATTGATCTACACGTACATTCAATTATGTCCATTTATTTTTATTTGGCTCTGTCCATTTTAATAATTATATTTCAAAAGTAATTTTGACCAAAAGTATTCAACAATATCCATGATGTAAAATCAATTCTACGTTATTGTATAAAAACATAAATTAATTCTTTCAAAAACAATTATGTCAGAATCAATTCTATCCAAAGTTGAATCAAGCATTAAACAATGCATCGAATTAGAAGCTTGACATTTCAAAGAAAAAGGGGTACATCTTTTTGTTCAAATCATTAGAGCATAAGTGACAAAATTAAAGTTGTGTTCCAAAATGTGAACCACATATTGGCTGGCACACAGCATCAATTATAGAAGTGTACTGTCTCGATCGAGTAGGCAACACAAATTGTCTCCGTTAGCTTAACGTACGTGAGACAGGGGGTACAGTGTGTGACTGTTTTTTAGTGTGTGTTTATATGGATTTGTCATGTTTTCGTTTAATCCTTAGTGCAGAATATTCTTCAACTTTGTTCAACACTGATTTTTATCGAGAAATATGATTTTTTGGGTCTATGAATTTTGTGTTTATGAGGGTTGGTTTTATCCTCTGGAAAAGTTTAATGGTGCAACTTTTTTTTTAAAGAAGAAATGGTGCAATTTGTTGTCCGTTTGTTTCTATTAATGTATAATTAATCATTTATATAAATATAAAGACAATATAATATTTAATTTATATCATCTCTAGAAATATCTATTCTTCCTTCTAATTGGTGGGCATTAAAAAATTTAATAATCTAATTATTACGTTAATGAGACTCACTTTTCACTTAATTAATAACTGACTCATGTTTTTAACTAAAAAAAGTCTTTTTTGTTGTACAATGCTAAAAGAAAAACCAGAAAAGGAAAACGAGAAAAACAAAAAAAGAAAACTACTCTTTCAAATAAAAAAATTTAGTCGTGTCACTTTGGAGGAGATGCACAAAGTTTGTCAGAGGAGACTCATAACTGCACAAGGTTTGTCGGAGGAGACTCATGACGAAGAAACACAACATTAGAAGAGTACTCATTATAAAATTAAAAAAATAAAATTGTTCACAATGTGGTTGGAAAAAGTACCTTTTTTATATAATTAAAAAAAAAATTGTTCACAACGTGGTTGGTCTCTAATTTTTTTTTTTTAAGAAGCTGGTTGGTCTCTAATTAATATACTCTCTAATCGGTTAAAATTTAGAATCTCACTATAGTAGGACGCCAACATGATTTAATAGGACTCATTTGATTTTTAACTAATTAAATCATATGTATTTGTAAATGTGTTGGAAAAAGTGTTAGAATATGTGTTGATAGTATGCCTTGATGCCTACATGCTAAATGTGTGATATAGTCGAAACTAAATTCTACTTCAATAAGCAACAAAAGTATTTGGGAGTCGTTCATTTGAATTCAATTTTTCATCGGTTGTTGATCTTGGGAGAATATGGTATGTACAAGCTTTAAATTTTAAGTAATGTATTCTACGTATATTCAATGGACTAAAGATTTTAATCCCAACAATCAAAGGCAAAAACATGAGCAAATATGAATCACAGTCATGGATCTTCCCCAAGAATACTGGTGAATGAAAATACTATTTGAAATAACAAGTGCCAAACTAAAGTAGCATCTCTTTGGATGATGCAACGAGAAGAATGCGTATTTTGTGCATTTCGGCTTTTCGCTAGAGTGCTAGTGGATGTAGATCTTGCGGGGCAGTTTTATGGGTGAAAAACAAGTAAAGTCTGCTGGTCTAGTTAGTTTAACTCGTTATTTTAGATGGCACGAGTTGAAGTTTTGAGTTCGACCACTTAAATAGGTCCACCTCGTTTAACCTGTTAAATCAAGCGTTTAAATCATTTTGAATATTGATTCATGATCATTTGGAAGAAAAATTAAAATTGAAATTGATATGATCAAGCATTAACACAAAATAATTTTGCAAAGATAAAAAGAATTGAAGATTAAAAGGAAAAGAAAATGAATCACATAAATTAATTGAACAGAATTTAAATCTCGAGATCCTTATGTGGATTGATCTAGGTTTTACCATTCCATTGAAGGTTGTCAAATACAAAATTCAATATAAAAGAGAGGTAGCAAAAACAACAAAATGAAATATAGGTCTCAAGACCCTTGAAAACCATATTCATAAATGTTTCCCAGGTTAGGCTAGTGAATGTTCTGAATAAAAGGAGGGCCAAAAGGAAAAGTTAGCACAATCAATAACAATAGTTACAAGAGTAAATATAAGCCACGTAACACTCTAATTCTCTAATACTTCCTCCGGTCACTGTTATAAGCAAAAGTTCACTTTTTAAATTCATTCAATAAATGATGTATGAAGTTTATATATAAGCCACATACATTATTTATTGAATAAACCTAAAAAGTCAATTTTTGCTTATAATAGTGGCCGAAGGGAGTACATATGTTAAGGAGAATGTATGTACGTTAAGGAATGTGTATTCATAACACTCTTCCTAAAAATAAAATAAAAAAGAGAAATATAAACATATAACGATCACTATTATAAGCAAAAGTTCACTTTTTAGATTCATTCAATAAATGATGTATGAAGTCTATATATAAGCCACATACATTATTTATTGAATGAACCTAAAAAGTCAATTTTTGCTTATAATAGTGACCGAAGGGAGTACATATGTTAAGGAGAATGTATGTACGTTAAGGAGTATGTATTCATAACACTCTTCCTAAAAATAAAATAAAAAAGAGAAATATAAACATATAACGATCATTAGTTGGTCGATAACTGCAAGGAAAGTTCCAAGTGACAATGAAATTAGTACACTAAAAAATGCAATCACTTGTAACTTCCCTTAAAATTACCCCCCGAATAATGAATAGTTATTTCAACACTAAAATCAATGGGACAACTTCACCATATTACGTGGGTCCCATCCTTCGATGAGTGTTGAGTTGGATATAACTTTTATTTTATAAGAAAACAACATTCCTCTCAATTATTTCACATTTTCAATGTGGGACTTATGAACTACTAGAGTTATGATATACACGCCTCTTCCTTCTCAGTTTCTCTCTCTCAGCTATTATTACAAGTTCAAAGCATAAGTTGTTTATCCGTTTGTGGTTAGTGGTTTAGAACATCATTCAAAGCTAAGCTAAATTTCATTACTCAATACGTACATCATGGTTTTATTGGTTTTATTTAATTTTATATAAATTGCTAGTTTATACTGCACACTTAGGCATGTTTTAAGAAAATTCACCAGCTCAAAAACAGGCGCCAAGGACCCTGAAAAATTCTAAGAAAATTCGCTGAGCACCAACCACTCGCAGAATACGGTTCTGATCAGTCAAATAATTTTTACTGAAATTGCAAAACGAATCAATGGATAAGAACCAACAGCTGCTCCAATTTGAGTGGCAAAAGCTTTACATTCACAAAATCTAAATAGTCAAATAATTTTTGCAACAACTGCAAGTGGCATGTTTCAAATTAGACTCGTTTAAACTTTTGAGTTTAATCATGTTAAGTACCATGTCGTTATGTTGGTTTTTATATTTTGTAACTATTTGGAACACAATGATCTTAGAAACGATACGAAGGTAATCTAGAAGGTGTTGCAAACATGTCAAACAACTGCAGTAGAAGAGAATGTAATTCCTCCGACAAGTCAGGGGAATGCTCATTGACGCCTCAGAAGTATTGGAGCAATGTTGAAGTTGCAGGGAATACACTTCAACAATAGCACGTGTATGTAATCGACGCATATATACTATTTCTTATCTTAGTCATCATCAGAATGTACCTATACTATGTTTGTCCCTACTACCAGATGACGTGTCTTCTAAATAAACTTAATACAATTTCAATAATAGTGCTCTAATTAATTTCGTTCTCTAATTAATTCTCCCTCCGCTTTGCTTGATTTAAATTGTATTGAAGTGCCTAGTGAGCAACATATACATTTAGGAGATGTGGCAGCTCCACAAGGTGAGGGAGGTAATCAAGAATACACTACCTTCTCCAGGGGCACTTCCTTCAGGGAAGTTAATATGTTTCTTGACTTCACATTCACCAATAGATTTTATAGATATTATACATATTAGTTAAGAACCTTTTGACTTTGTGTTTTGTAGATTTTATTTTAGCTTTTTTGTTTGAGTGGTGATACATGTACATGCTCATGTAGCAATACACCCCTTATCTCCACACAAAATTCTGACATGTGGCAACCTAGACCCCACACAAAATGAAAGAGAAAGTGGTTGTGAGATAAATTTACCAAAATGTCCCTAGTGTATATGTAACGTCCGTTTTATTTAATTATTTTAAGTGGTGTTTTAATATATTCTTGTATGATTTTATGTGATATTGGTGAATTGATATTTTGTTATATGATATTTGATTATGAGGTATTTTTATTATTTAAGATAAAAGAGTAGAAAATAATTATTAATTAGAATAAAAAGGAATTAAGTGGAATTAATAGAAATTAAAAGGGGAGTTAAGTAAAAAGAGAGAAAAAGAGAGTTTTTGAGAAGAAGAAGGGAAAGCTAGGAGAAGAGCTAGGAAGAGAGATTTCAACCCATTTTGCTGTAGATTTTGCTAATTCGAGGTAAGGGTGGGAATCCTTCATTATTAATGTTGTATAATTTTGATAATTGTTGAAATTGTGTTCTTGAGTTTAGGTTTATGAAATGATGAAAATGTGATACAATGATTGTTAATTGTGTAATTCTATGCCATTTTGATTGCCATTAGGGCTGGCAATGAACCGAACCAACTCTAATAAAGCTTGAAATTCGACTCGGTAATTAACCCGTTGAACTTGGTTCATGAACCTAATGAGCTAAACTTGAGCTGAAAACTAAGTTCGTTAAATAAATGAGCTGAACTTGAGTTATAGATAGTTCGACTCGTTTGGTTCATGAGTTAGCTCGATTATATATATATATAGTAAATAATTTTGTAGTTAGTTTTTGAAACTTTTTATATTTATAAAATTAATTAATATTTAAAAAAAAAAAGACCTAAAGGCTTAAACCTTTCCTTTTCTTAAAAAGCATAGGAAGTAGGAACTTTAACATTACTGTACGTATTTATTACTTTTACGATTTCCAATTTCCATTATGATTACTTTTCGGTTCTTTTCATTTCTAATGGTCCATTGAAACAAAAAAATTATGCTCTCCCTTTGTTGTACAATGGTAACCGATAAGAATTTTGCAAGCAGCAAGATAAAAAGAGTCTACACCAACAAGTAAAAGCACTGCTCTATATGTTTCTAATCCAATATTTTATGCATGTTTACTTTAGTATTTTTAATTTATCTCATCTTTTGGTGTTCCTTTGTTAACCGTTGAGTGATTTAAAGTAAAACTTAGATGGGTTTGTTTTGAGATTCTTGAATTCCAATGGTATTGTAGCATAAAAACATATGGTAGTTTTTCCCTCTTTTTGTATAGCAGACCATGATTTCTCCTTTTGAATTCTGATGATATTGATTGTTTTAGTAAAAATGATACTTTTCCCTATTTTGGTTTAGCTTAGTTTGTTTATAAGTCAAAATAATGATATTGGGATGAATTCTTCTTTTTTTTTGGTACAAATATTGGGATGAATTCTTATCGGCAGAATATTGTGTCTTATCCTACTAAGTGGTATTTTTGCAGGTTGTTTACGATGCAAAGTAACTATCTAGTCTAGTTGCTAAGAAGAAGAACAAAAACATAATTGGACAATAAACTTGAATTTTGATGTTTGTGCTTCATTTTCATTGCACAAAAGTCACTAACTATTTTAATCAAGGTTTATTTTCTGGGATTGCTTTGATAAAATTCCTCATTTTTTATCAACAATATAAGTCAAAGATCTATAAATTTTGACAAAAAAAAAAAAAAAATGACTTTTGAAATAAGTGATTTGAACAAACGAAATGAACCTATCAAGTCGAACCGAACTGTTCGTGAACTTTAAACGAGCCGAACTCGAACTGAAAAAAGAGTTCGTGTCGAACTCGAGCCGAGTTTCGAGCTGAACCAATTCTTATCGAGTCGAGTCGAACTCAGACGAGTTCGACTCGACTCGACTCATTTCCAGCCCTAATTGCCATATGTTATGTTTGACCTGTAAACATGTTTTGTAAAACTTTTGGGTGAATAAGGGATTAAAAATGGGATTTTGGGTTGAATTTGGATGCTGGAATCGTACTGTTCATTCTGAAAATCGTAGCCGTTCGCTTAAGCGAAATGAATCTCGCTTAAGCGAACATATCCTGTAGTTGCCCAGAATCGACCCATGAACCTTCGCTCAAGCGAAATGCAAGCGAGCTGTAAGCGGACCAAATCCTGAGTTACGACATTTGCTTCGCTTAAGCGAAATGAACCCAGTATAGTGTATTTTCCAGACTTTGACGCGCGCTTAAGCGAACCAGGTCCTGTACGACCTTTTTCCATATTTTGTTAAATGCCTCTAGGGACTTTCTAACCATTATAAGGAGTTCCTATGAATTTATAAGAATTATCTATAAAGCTAAAAGCGGTGTTTGAATGTTGGATTACGTAAGAATGTATACTTTTGTGAAATGTTGATACTTTGATAACTTAAATAAGTGTTGGTGTTGTCTAGTTGGGGAGTGTGTCATAAATATTTTAGGCACATATGTTGTTGTTGAAGTTGTATGTAGATATACACAAGTGGAGTCCATATGCATATCATTTTCTGGTGGGGGCTCATGCCCTGGAATGCTAGTCATTCAATCCGGTGGGGGCTTATGCCCTGGAATGTTTATCATTCACTTGGTGGGGGCTTATGCCCTGGGATGCTTTAACCATCCAATTTGGTGGGGGCTTATGCACTGGAATGCTTAGCATTCGACGCGCGTAGTTGGTACCACATTGCATGATGTATTAGTTGATGTCGGTGTTGCATTGGTTAGGGTGTTGTCGTCGGTGATTAATTGGTGTCTATTGTTGATAATGATTTGGTGTTGGTGATGATATTGTTGTTGAGAATTAACTATGATGTTGAATGGTATATATATATATATATATATATGATTATATACGGACTTGATGATGTTACTTGTTATGATTGTTATTGTTTCAATCATTTTGATAAATTATATATTATTATTATTGAATGTGTTTCTCACCCCTTCTGTTGGAATTTCCGCCTTGTGGGCAAGTGCAGGTTCCGACGACTGATAGGTATGGCTCAAGAGTCTAGGACTCTGATACATATAGGGTGGGGACCGTTGCGAATAATTTCCTTAATTCTTATGTATCGTACTTTGAGATTGTATTTGTTGAATGGTTATCTTGGTGAATAACATTTTATGTTGAGGCCTTTGTGCCAAGGAATTAATCATATGAAGTTTTATGTTGAGAATAAATATCCGCTGCAAGTTTATGACATTATATGTTGGTTTAAATAAATAGCATATTTACTATTTATGAGATTTATTATTTGAAGTGTAATACTCCGTGTTATGACGTTTACTCTGATTTATTTATTAAATAATACGACTTTTGGGAACGGGGTGTTACAGTATAGAGTATACAATGGAGTGTATGAATAAAGGGTGTTCATGTAACATTTTCCTTTTTGTTTCCTTTTTGGCAATGATCTCGAACACACAACATAAGCTTTCAAATAAAAATAATGGGAATGTACAAAACTACCCTCCCTTTTAAAACTGGTTTAAATAATGGTAAGTGGATATTTTAGTAAAAAAAACAAGTGGGTATAGATTGTCAACTTACTCCTCAGTGAAATTTGAAGTGAGAACTCTAAAGCTGCTAACCCTAACTGAAATTTGGTCTCTCCAATTCACTGTCAAATTTTTTAACCCTTGACACCAACACGTGGTTGTCCTTTTATAGTACAAGACCAACCGCTACAAGTTATACTCTTTGGTCATTTTCCATATGAGTTGTCCTTATATTATCCTATTTACTCCATGCATATTCCCTTATATTCCTCGTACTCCAATAATTGGTGCTAGCTCATAACTCTCACCCCTTAAGCAATGGCCAAAAGTGGTCTCATGGGGTCGTACTAGTTGTACGACCCAGCTAACGATCCAAGGCGCTGCATCTTTTCATATCTTTAGCGAAGCATCCTAATCCACGTTGCAGCTTCCCAGATCTTCAAAGACAATCATTGTTAAGTATCATCAAACATCCACAACAAGTATTACTAGATCAGAATGATTGATTAACACTAAAAACTAATTAAAACTATAAAATCGTAAATGGGCACTGATTAGATGTTTTAGGCCATGTATTCACTCAATTAATCGTTCATTATGGGGAATAAGTGCAACGTGATAATCAATTACTTTGCCGGTTATCAGACGTCTACACATGCTTAACTGAAGGCTGAGTGAAACACCTTCTAGTGGCCACTAGGTTTCTATAAAGTCATAGAAAGCTATAACTTTGTAGATCGTAGCAAAACTCTGTTATAACTAATTCTTTGTTTAAACCACGCTTTTACCTTTCTAAGTCTTTGTAACTGTTTTTTCCAAATTTTTATCTTTATTTTACAAGGAAGTTTTCTACTAAAAAGCTATAGGAAGTTATAGCTCCCTAATCCCTATGGGATATATATCTTTTTATACTATAACTTGGATAGTATATACTTGCACTTAGTCTTTCCATTGTTAAATACTCACAATATTTTGGGAGACACCAATAAGTTAGAGGATAGTGCAGAGAAGACAACGGAAAGTGTTGGATTGGAAGGTTCCTTTGTTGGAAATTGTAGTTTAATTTAGATACGGCTGTCAAAGGTGTTGTCATGACGGATATGATTTTAGGTGGGATAAATAATGTAATGGCAGGACCTGGACCCCAGGCCCACCAAGAAAAATGAGTTTTATATGGTGGAATTATCGGGGTTTAAGTAGCTCGAACACAATTCCTAATTTAAAATACCTTGTCCAGACCTATAAACCGGATGCAATAATCTTGCCTAAAACAATGACAACGTCTACTAAAACTGAAGAGTTGAAATATATGTTGGATTTTGATTACTACTTTTATGTGGATAGAATTGGTAGGGGATGAGGTTTGGCTTGTTTATTGTAAAAAGACTCTGAATTGTACTATCACTAATTTCTCACAAAATCATATTGATATGGAGAGTGTTGATACTTTAAAGGGTATATGGAGATTAATTGGGTTCTATGGTATGCCGGAAGGAGGAAAACGTAGGGAGTCTTGGAACTTGCTTCGAAACTTATCTAATCTTTCTCAACTTCCTTGGTGTATCATAAGAGATTTTAATGATATAATTGTAGTAGATGAAAAGAAAGGAAGGCCATATCGACAACCCTGGCTCATTCAAGGTTTTTGACAAGCTGTTTTAGATGTTGGGCTTGCTGATATTCGTATGGACGATTATGCTTAATTTTACTTGGTTCAAGAGTTTAGGAACTGATTCTGTTGTAGAAGAAAAGTTAGATGCAATAATGGCTAATGATATATGCTTTGATAAGTTTCAGATTGCAAAACTGGAACGGCTCACCATCTCTTCATCTGATCACTACCCTCTTTGGCTCGATTGTGCACCACAACCTACTACAATTAAGGTCCTCATCATTTTCAATTTGAAAATGCTTGGTTTATTGAACCATAGTTTGGAACGTTTGTTTCTCATATGTGGCAGGGATATGGAGATCGTCCTTTCATGCATAAGCTTGATTAGTGTGCTTCGGATCTCTCTAAGTGGAGCAAGAATGTGAACCAAAATACAAGACAAGAAATATGCAAGACTCAACGCAAACTTGAAGCATATCGTACCCATGTGGATGCATCAAATGTAAATTATTTCACCATGCTACGTCACCGATTGGGTGAATTGTTGATTAAAGATTATGTGTTCTTGAAACAGAGAGCAAAGACATTTTGGTACCAGGATGGGGATCTTAACACGAAATTTTTTCATGCGGCTGCCATTGCAAGCAGGAAGATGAATATAGTTGAACACCTAGAAGATAGAAATGGTTTTGTATGTAGGTTTGAAGATGGTATAAAGCATGTTGTGCGTGATTACTTCACGCAGATTTTCCAAAAATCAAACGAACTCCATGCTAATGTTATTAATTTGGTCCTATCAACCATCATCATGGAAACAACGATATGTTTTCAACCCCTTTCACTATAGAAGAACTCAAACAGACAAATTTTTCTATGCACGCAAATAAGTGTTTGAACCGAATAGGTTCAATCTGGGTTTCTATCATCATTTCTAGGATACATGTGGTCATGAAGTATATCAAGCAGGTTTTCAATGGCTAGTAAATGGTGTTTTTCCGCCTCATGTTAATTCCACTAACATCACTCTTACTCCTAAAGGTGATGCCTAGGTATCTATGAAGGATTGGAGGCCTATTTCCCTCTGCAGTGTTGCGTATAAAATTGTAGCCAAGGTGCTTACAAATTGACCTAAACATGTGCTTGATAGGTGTATATCTATCAACAAGTCAACTTTCGTCCCAGGTAGATCCATTCTTGATAATACAATGGTGGAATTGAGATTGTTCACTATATAAAGGCAAAAGCTAAAGGGTAGAAAGGAGATGATGTGCTCAAGTTGGATATTAGTAAAGCATATGACATGTTAGACTGGGAATATTTGCATGATATTATGGTTCAAATGGGATTTTCATCTCGTTGGGTTAGTATGTGTTGAAATGGTAGACTATTCGTCTCTGGTTAACGGAGCATCTGTAGGTCCCATTATGTTGGGTTGTGGCCTTCGTCAGGGTGATCATATTTCACCTTATCACTTTATTATTTGTGATGAAGAACTTTCCTCAATAATTCGTGAAGCTGAATGTCGCAATGATATTAAAGGCACTATGATATACACATGTGCCCCAATTATTTATCACCTCTTTTTTGCATATGATTGTTTTCTATTTTGTAGGGCATGAGGCGTTGGTTATGAAACACATTTTAGCTACTTATGAATAGGCTTCGAGGCAAGCCATTAATCTCCAAAAATCAGAGTTATTTTGTAGTCGCAACACTTCAGATGATCTCAAGAATCTCATTGCCATTATACTTCATGTTCGTCGAGTGTTAGATACTGGTAAATATCTTGCTTTGCCATCTATTATAGGGAGAAGTAAACATGCAACTTTTAAGTTTATTAAGGATTGAATATGGGGTAAATGGTCTAGTCATATATTCTTTCCCATGACATCCAGTGTAACCCTCGCGAGTTCGTTGAGCTATGGCCCCGCCAGAAGGAGAAAAATACTTATCATGTATGAAGGAATAAATTGCAAGACCGTTATAATGAGAAATACTCGTCCTGCTTGTGATAAACTTAAGGATTACACTGGATGTCATGGGAAAGACTTTCCACTCCTGAGGATTTTGGTGAAATGTGTTTTAAGAGTTTTAAGGCGCTTAACATGGCTATGGTTGGTAAGCAGGCCTAGAAGCTAGTTTCAAATCCAGATTCTCTAATTACTCGTTTACTCAAAGCTATATATTTTACTATAGGTGATTATTTTGGAGTTTTTATATGCCATAATTCTATATATGTTTGGCGCTATATCTAGAGTGTGAAAGATCTATTTGAAGAAGCTTTCAATGAAGCATAGGTACAAGAGAAAGCAATCCAGTTTGGGACCATCATTGGCTCTGTAATGCTGACTGCATTTTTCAACCACTGATCAACATTTAGAGTTGCCACATATTTTTGTTTCTGATTTGTTGGTCACTTATCAGAAGCAATGAAATATGGAGCTCATCAATGGATTTTTTGGACAACAATACAACTAGAATCATATTTAATACTCCATTTTTGCCTTCAGTAACTCATGATATACCTTATTAGAAGCTTGAGAAAGACGGTGGGTGTTCGGTTAAGAATGATTATAAAGACATTATGAATCATAATTTGGAAGCTTTGCAACATCAACTGTTGGAGAATTGGAATTACATTTGGAAGTTAAAGTTTTTTCAGAAGGTGAAGAACTTTTTATGGAGAGTTTGCCATAGTTGGTTGCCTACAAAAATTCGACTACAAAAAAAAAGGTGTTCAATGTCCAGATCATTGTGCGGTGTGTGAAATCTCGTTTGAAGACAATGCTCATCTTTTCTTTATGTGCATTAAAAGCGTGCTTTGTTGGAAGCGCACTAGTTTATGGAGTGCTCTGATGATTGTTTTTTATATTGATGCATGTTTTTTAACAAATGTGTTCGCTATTTTACAACATCTTCATCAGCAGCAGAAGCCACTCTTTGGTGTGATCTTGTGGAGTATTTGGAAGCATAGAAGATTTAGTTGAAGAAGTAACAGGAAAGGCCAGCAAATCAACACATTTGTTTCCTTTCAGAGGAGTCTGAATTTTCAGAATTTCATGATTCAATTAAAGATTTGGTGGGTGATGAGCAGCAGATTTTGAAATTAAGGCAAAGGAATAGAAAGAAGAAAAGGCCAATCTCTTTGTCTAAAAAACATTCGAGGTCAGTTTTAGAATAATTTTTTGAGGGTAGTCAAAAACTGGGGAAAGGTGACAAGAAAAGCTACCAAGATTGCTCGATGCATAGAAAAACAGTGTCACATTTGGTGGGAAGGGAGGAGGATTAGAATGAAGGGGAAGGTACGGTTAGTGGTTTTGGAAAGGGTTGTGGGAAAGTCCAATCGTTGGAAGTTAGAATATCTCAAGGGTTGGGTGTTGGTCTCATGTTTCCCAATAATATCGAAATGGAGGATGAATCACAATTGCGGCATGATGGAGGAAGAGGGAAGCAGCTCAAAGTCTTAGCGGCTAAGAAAGAACTTGTAACCCAAAAGGATGCCAGAGTGTCTTACAATATGATGGAAGGTGGAATCACTGATAAGCTTGTGGAGATGGAAGACAAGGCGGTGAAACTTAAGGCCAGTAAGGAGGGAGTTAGGTTGTCTTAATGATTATTTCAACCTTTAATGCGCGGGGGCTTGGTGGTAGAGTTAAGAAGAATAAAATCAGTGAGCTTGTGAGGAAAAATAATCTTGATTTTTTGGCTTTACAAGAAACTAAGTTAGTAGAGGTAACTCCTTCTTTATGCTTCTCCATTTGGGGAAGTGAAGATTGTGATTGGGTGTTTAGAGCTTCAGAAGGTAGTAGTGGTGGAATTCTCTCTATTTGGAGGAAATCTTGTGCTAGTTTGGTGTCTTCCTTTGAAGTTGAAGGTTATGTAAGGGCCATTTTGGATTGGGGTGTTGAGAAAACTCGTTGTATTGTTATTAATGTTTACTTCAAATGTGATTTGCCGACAAAGTGACATCTTTGGGAGAGTCTTATTGGTGAGCGCCAAAATAGAGAAGGAAGAGTGTGGTGTGTTCTAGAGTTTTTAATGTGGTGAGAAGAAGGGATGAGAGGAGGGGGTTAATATGGAAGCTTCTTCGACGCAAATATTGGAAATGTTCTTATTTAATTCTTTCTTAGGTGATATGGAGTTGGAGGATTTAAATGTATTGGACCGTCGCTTTACTTGGTATCATCCTAATGGTAGATCGATGAGTAGGATTGATAGGATGCTTGTCTCAAAGGAGCGGGCTAATGTGTGGGGGGACAATGCGCTTTGGGTTTTGCCAAGGGATGTATCAGATCATTGCCCTTTGGTGCTTAAAAATGGAGGTTGGAGTTGGGGGCCAACACCTTTTCGCTTCAATAATTTTTGGCTCCAACATCAGGATTTTAAAAGGGTGGTCGAGGAGGCTTGGAGGAATAAAAATATATATATACTAGTGAGTGTATTCAATATTTTGCAATTTTTATGATGATATATTTTTTAAAAATACTACAACAATAAATAAGTTCATCAACTTTGATATTTTCTCCTTCATATAATTAAGAGATGGGGGAGTAATACGCAATATTTTTTATTTTTATAAAAATAAACTATATTTATTCATTCAAATTGATACAATACAAATTCAAAGTTGTTAAAAACAAAAATGATGAATCTGCGCATAAACTCGCAACATCCATCTTAATAGCATAAAATAACATAATATTCATGACTACAAATATGACTATATTCAGTCCTCTCCGGAATACTCATGTCCCTGAATATGCAACATTGACGATACTAAAGTCATTGATTGGATCTGCATTTGCTAAAAACTAATATTTCATCCTAAATCAATTAAACATCACATTGACACGGAAAATAAATAAAAAATACTGCACAAACACGAAAAATCAAAACTAACATAGTCGTACAACAACAAACGGAAAAAATTGAAAAATATGTGAAAATCACTTATTTAAATAAAAAAGAAAAACAATTGAGAGTGGTAATTTTAGTTCAAAATTAACCATAAATCATCCATCTTACTACGCAACAGTTAAAAACTCGTTTTATTTGCAAAAGTCAATCAATAAAATAAGGCCAGAATTATGGCCGTGGTTTTGTTATGATATAAACTCTCTATGACCAAAAACTTAGTCCATCCAAACTCCTCTATTCATATTACGTCATTTTCAGTTACATTTACATATCCAAGTTCCAACCTAGTCAATCTAAAGAAAAAAAGGTTTCAATGTAGTCAAATTTATTAATTGCCAAACCTCTACTGTAAAAAAAAGAAAATTGCCAATCTTAACTTTTTTAAATCGGATATCGTCCGCGCCCAACTGTGGAGACTATTCCTTTAAACATTGTAGGATTCTAATGAACTTCAAGCTCTCTCTATAAGTTTTAATGAGTTACATGCCCAAGACCGAGTTCGAATCCATAACCTTGATTAAACAAATAATGATATGTATTTGTCTTTTTAATTCACCAAAAATTATCTTTTTAGTTGGAAAAAAAATTGAGTGACATTTTTTAAAGAGCTGCTTTATTACACATATCAAGTGTGAACGTGTAAAAGATAAAAAAAAAAAGAGTATGAAAGCCGGAATTTGTGTAAAAGAATTTTGTTTTCTCTTAAAGAGTGTGTAAATGGTGATACCTCCCCTCACTGGCACCTGAAAATGGTGGCTACCAACACAACTCAAAAGTAATAGTGACGACAACGCATTTTTTTCACAAAAAAAAAAAAATACTTTTCTATTTTCATTAAAATATCATAATTAATTTTTTTACGTTAAATATAATATAGCTTTGTTGAACAAAATTACTAATATCTATATTAATGTTTTTATTTATCATCAATTTCTTTTTAAAGAATTAATTATCAAATGAGTGAATAGGCAAAAAACCCCCCGAAATTGTAGCATTCGTCAAAAACCCCCGTGACATTTAAACTTGTTTAAAACAAATTCTACATCTCATTATCGGTTGTTGTTTCTTAAAACAAATTCTGCATTTTTTTATAAACATTGATGAAAGTGATATTGAAGATGATGAAGAAGTGCAAGGAAGAAGATGAAGAAAGAAAAAAAAAACGAAGGGGGATAATTGACTAATGTTTGACAATTTCAAGGGGATTTTTGAAGTTTCTTAAATGTCAGGGGTTTTTGACAAATGCTACAATTTCGGGGTTTTTTTTTGCCTATTTACTCTAAATCAAATCTTTTTGAAGAATTGATTATCAACTCTTATCTCTATCCATTCCCACATCATTCACCTTTCTCTCTTTTTTTTTTTTTTTTTTAAGAAGTTGACACTGGGGAGAATCGAATCTGAGACTTCAAGGAGTACATTTCCAAATCACAAGTCAATACCACCACACCAACTCAAGTGGGCTCCTTTCTCTGATCTTTTATTTTTCATTCCCGTGTGTAATCGAAAATTATTTTTTATTTTTTTTTATAAAATGAAATCTAATAAAATAAAGTATTAAAATAATTAAGGCCATGTCACATATTTTCGTCTTCACTTACTTTTTCCCCAAACACAGAAGCACTTTATTATACCTAGGTAATTGTGGTCACTATATATGTTTTTTTATTAATCAATTAGCCACAGAGAACACATCCTTCAATTTCAAAACCTACATGATACACAAACATTTTTCATTCTACATAAAATTTAACACCCATCTACAACCCTCATCCATCACTCCCATGATCTCCAATTCACTAATCTCTGAATAAATCTTCCCCCTCAAATTGTTAAGGTATATTATCATTTACAACTGCTCCCTTTTCATAAAATTTTGCTTAGCTAATGTCTATCTAAATTACGTTACAATATTTGGTTGTCAATTTTGGTTCAATTTTGATGGCGAACCTATTTTAACCTATTTTAACTTGAGATGTTTTCATAAAATTTATCTTTATAGTCAAATTAACAAAGTCTTCCTAACTTGGCTAGAAGAACAATTTATATTTTATTAGGAATTTTCATGTATCATTGATGATATAATTGATTGCATAAAAGATTGATGATGATACTCGATTTTATATCAGATCTTGGTTCGATTTTGCAGGATTAGGGTTTATCATCGTGCTGCTCGTGGAGTACAACTCAGTGCGGGCTTCGTTTCAATTTTTCAAATCGTGGATCAGGGTTTCATCGTGCTATTTTTCAGATCGTGGTTCGATTAAAGGTTTAATCTTTTCTCATGATGCTTAAGGTCATTTGATTTTTAAAGAGGATTAGCTTTGATTTACATGTAATTTTTTTTTACAATGGATTATTATTTTTTTATATACCAATTTTTTTTATAACAGATGATTATTTTTTTATATACCAAATTTAATCGATGATTTGATTTCGGTTTTTGAGTGTGATGTACTTATCCGGTGTTTTAGTTATTAAATTGAATATTAATCTGTATTATCGTGCTACTCGTGGAGTACAACTCCACGCGGGTTCCGTGCCGTGTTGAATGCAAAAAGATTGAAGGTTGAATCTTTTTTTAGGAGGCTTTTTAAGGTCATTTGATTTTTAAGGAGGATTAGCTTTGATTTATATATAATTTTTTTTTATAATAGATGATTATTTTTTTATATACCAAATTTAATCGATGATTTGATTTGGGTTTCCGAGTGTGATGTGCTTATCCCGTGTTTTAGTTATTAAATTGAATATTAATCTACGGTTATAAATTGAATATTAATCTAATCTCCTTGTCTAGTGTTTTCTTTAACAAAAAACTCCCCTTGTCTAGTGTTAACTGCCAAAATCTCAATTATTGAATTAATCTAGTGATTAAGAGGTTAATATTCTAAGCTAATAAGATTGGAACTATATTTTTTTCTTCAAAAAAAAAAGGATTGGAACTATATTTGTTTCTGCGATCGTATAATTTTTAATGTGATCGCCCCCTTTTATTAATGAGTTATATGTTGCTATATAGATTGTTTTGTTAATATTTTTTTGCTGATATATAAACTTTTGTGCACGAGGATATCTAATTTTTGTTTTGATTGTGCATTGTCGTAAATCATAGCAAAATTTATATAAACTAATGTTTCATCATACATGATTCAGTACAAAATATTGTCAAACATCAGTCATACCCGTCATATAGCAGTATTTATTTTTCATAATTGATTTTAAGTTATTCATTTTGTGTGTTAACTAATCAATTTGATTGTTTTGTGTTATTTGGTAATAAAAGTCCTATGGACAACTATTTTGATCTAAAAATAACTAATCAAATTGTGCAAGCTAGATATTAAAATGGTCTAACTAATATGACTTTTTTTTTTGACAAAATAACTAACTAACTAATATGACTTGGAATTGCATTTATTGATTAACCTAAAAAATTGTATTGTGGTGATCCATTAAAATTTGAAGTTATATATGAAAATTTGTGTTTTATTATCAGCCTTTTTCATTGTAATTATATATGTATTTGTAGTCTTTTATTAATTTACTATATAATAAACACTACATTATCTTACTTTTTTTTATGGAATGATCTTTGATGGAAGAGTGATTAGATTGGACTAATCATGGTTATGTTTCCTTGTGTTCAAAATACACATTTTGAAGAACTCCTATGTGTTGAAAATCGTCAAGAAGACATACTGAGTGACGATTCGTTACAAGACATTGTTGGTGAAGATTCATCTAGTGAAGACCAAATGAATCCGTCTAGCCATAAAAAATTTGAACAAATGACCGCGGAGAAGTTTCAAGGCGAAACATCACAAAACAACAGAGATGAAGTAGAACCATCATTTTCTAAATGGTTGGAGGTGGATAAACCTGTGGCTGTGTGGTTCAAGGTATACATATTTATGTCTTACTATAAAAATTTAGTTGTTTACTAAATGGTTTATAATCAGAGTTATATAGAATATAATATCTTATGCATATCCTCTCATATATTTCATTGAGCAAGTAAGAAAATAAGGAAAATAAAAAAGCAATGCATGTTAATTGTGTCTTTGTCTTTGCAGCGGGGAGGGAAGTGGAATGCAGGCATCAAATGTGCAATGGCTGATTGGCCATTATCAATTGTGAAAGACAAACCAACTCATGTTGATAAACGAAGCAAATGTTTTGTCATTTTTTCTCCGGAAACAAGGAGTTTTTCATGGGTTGATATGCTTCTTGTTCAATCAATTGATAAGTTTCCTCAACCTATAGCATATAAAACTTATCAAGAAGGATTGCAAATGGTACAAGACTTGGGGATTGCGCGACAGTTTATAATGCAAAAGCTCGCTGTCGAAATGCTCTACATGGTTGATCAGCTTCATCTTAATGTATGCTTTTAGTGGTGCTATTTTCCTCTTCTCCATGCCCCTATTATTTTTGTAAATCTCAACATATTTTTGATTTTTGTTTTTTACATTACATATAGGCTTTGATAGAAGATTCTCGTAATGTGTTGGTTTGGAAGCAATTTTCTATGGAAGCTTCTCGTTGTCAACATTATTCAGATCTTGGAAGACTGGTTCAGAGGCTGCAAAATGTAAAATTCAATTCCTATAAGCTTATATTTTTCATTTCTTATTTTTGTTGTATTTTGACAACTTTTACGACAAATAATCAAGTGGTTAACATATAATTTGTGCATTTTTTTTAGTTGAATATGTAGTAGTAGTTTGAAAAGTTCACAACTACCAGTATTTTCAATTTTCATTTGATAAATGTTTAAATACCATTATTATGGTTTCATTCAAGTAATATTTTCATAACTTCCTTATTAGGAGGCTGAAGTAGTATAACATATTTGTTTTCCTTTTACAGAGCATAATGCAACATTATATAAAAGACAATTGGAAACTGCATTCCTCTGAGTCTTGGGCTGAAAGATGCCAGAGTGCAAACAGTGCTGAAACAATAGAGCAGCTTCAGGAGGTAATTTATAATTTTGGCATCTAATTTATGAATTGAGAAAGCAAGGAATTTTATTCATGTTTGAACGATCATCTGATAGGAAACTGAATTCAATGAAAAGAAACAATTATATTATTGAATTGAAAATAGATGTATTGCAACCAAGTTGTTTGGGCTCCAGTGGTAAGGAGCTCCTTCCAAGGACGCACCTGGGGAAACCGGGTTGGATTTCCAAGGGAACAACGCTTGGCCAGTGCGCATGCCTCTACGCATGAGGCAGATTAGTCGCCCGCCATTAGTGGGTTGGAAACCCGTGCGAAAGCCAAAATAAAATAAAATAGATGTATTACAGAATATAACCCATGTAATCTTAGAGCAAAACCTCCTTAGAGAAGAGACATTTTTCTATGTCTAAATTTGTTATTATTTTGTATGAAAGTTGTGCTATCAATTATGGGCTCACAGATAACAATTTTTTTTTTCTTTATCAAAACAACTGTTTGTTTAAATTTTTCTATGCAACAATGTTATAGCCACTATTTGCCAGTATTTTGCACTAAATAGTGTATTGCAAAACGATAGTGGTTTTTGTTCAAATTCTACTACGCTACAATATAGTCATAACCGCTGTTTAATATTGTATTGTCAAATAGAAACAATAGCAACACGTTAGTGCTGTAGCATAAAGGATTGTGATGAATCTATTATGAAGTCCTAGATAGGGCTAGACAAATACCTGAGGTCCAAACCAAACAAAAAAAAACGGGAGAAATGGGTGAAACATGCGTGTAAACAGGTCACAAGTCAACAAGTTTTAAATCCGGTTTAGACTGGGTTGTTACGGGTGGGTCCGGGGCAAGAAATTCAGACCAACAGTGACCGAACCCGACAGAGTTAGAGAGAGAGACTTCCACACTCAATCAAAGACATTCCAACCGATACCCCCATCAGGGTTCCTAGAGTTTACGATACAATCAATGTCGTAGGTTGAACTACATTTCCCTCATTATCACATTCCATAATTGAAATAATTCTAAAAACTAGAGACAAAAATAAAGGTAAAACAAAGAAGGGGTTACCTGCAGTTTACAAAGTGAAAACGGTGAGAACTTGACGTTGACGATTACACGTTTATAGTTGTTGGGTGAGGGCTAAGGATTATAAATAATGTTTCCACCATAATCAAGGGATAAAAGGATCTCTTAGACAAGGGGTATAAATATCAGGGTGTTGGAAACCTTGCTTTAGAGTTTTTTTTACAGACATCCAAGGGTCCAGATCCAGTTAACCTATGAGAACCAATTTTTGGGAACATATTGGAAGAAGTAACTTTAGGGATAAGATAAGAACCGTTGAATCTATAATTCAAAAAGTCCTCAATCATAGACAATGTGATCCGCCGTTTTCATAGAAGGATATGTGTGAAGCACACAAAGACACGTCTTCTGCAATGTGTTATAGCATCATGCCAACAGTTGTGACGTCGGCTAAAGGGAGAAACCATATCGCTAATGGACTTTAAGCACCTCTTAGGCAGGGGGTTGTGTGTTACCATAATAATACGCCTATGCAAACGCCATAGCAAAATCCTGATACTTCGACAATAATGTCTTTAATCAATCACTTCACCTCTCCAAGCCTCATTCTTGGAAAACTCTGTACCGTTGTGAGAATTAGGAATCACGTGGCCGCTCTATGGGATAAGACAGACCCAACACTTGATCACCATATGGGCGGGGTCACTATAGCTTACCCTTACCCCAGAAAGGCTATGCCACACATGTAGGGACATGTAGCGAACACTCAAAGCATATAACCGAAGTGCCTAGTTCTAAAGTCATACTTTGACTAAGTCTACCCTCTCTTTTGTCATGCGACCAATAACTAATGGTAGGAGGCCGAAGAGGGGGGTAAGCTGGTGTGGGACGTGAAATAGAAGCAGTTACATTTTCCTCTAGGTCTTGGCTACTATAAATATTGGAGTTAGGGTCAGGCCCCTTAGAGGACGAATGAACTTTTACAAACTAGAGAATATATTGATCCTTGTGGAGCACATCACTGCGAGGTTTGGCAATATTGTGCTTACCACATGTGCATATTTTATGAACTAAGTGAAGTCCTCTATTTATAAAGAGACTTCGTAACAAAATTTAGCTAAATTCACGGGAGAACATTGTTCAGCCCAAGGACTTTCGCAAACCAGGTCAAAAGAAAACTAACCTGCAAAGTGGAGGAATTAAACTATTTGGATAGGAACGGAAGAAAGACAAGAATGTCGGTTTGAGACTCGATCTTATCACGAACAATATGAGCTAAAATTATTGGAAATATATGCATGAATTTAAAATATAATTAATACTACCATTGTATTTTTCATTACCAGGTACTAAAAAATACATACTATAATATAAACACTACTAATGTGTGAGTTATATCCTATATGAGACTTTCAAACTCATTTTTTTCAATTCAAACTACACTGGCTCAAAGTCTCATGACCAGGATTTAAATTTTAGTGACTTATTCTTAGAGACTTACCCAATAGAAGACAACTTGTCGGATCAAGAAGGGAGTCTAATATACTAGGGATCATCCTACATTAAACTAATAGCATTTGACATATGAATTCTTTCATTAATAAGGTGCACAACACTCATATTTTCATCCTATGCGAGACTTTTTAATCACATTTAATACTCCTACAATCTCATCTTCAAGGGTGATTACATCAATTCATTGGGTTTGCTTTCCCTTCAATGAAAACTCTTTGGTCCACTTACACTTATAGTGTTTTTGACTTACATGCATCAATGTGAAACACATTTTGAGCATTACATTGTTAGGAAAACTTCTGAATCAATCACATGCAAGTCAAACACCTTTTGATACCACTATTTAGACACACCGTCACGAAGGGAGTCTAAAATATTGAGGATCATCACATTGATCTAATAGCAACTTCACAAATGGTTTAAACACCACATCTTCATCCAAAACATATAGTATATGTTTGAATCAAGGATTTTGGAAGACAAAATTTAGGTCTATGTTTGGATCAAGGATTTTGGAGGACTAACTCTAGTAATGAACAAAGCAATTGATTAGTTCTACTTGTATTAGTTGTGTTGAACTTGTTTAATTATTAAATGCTGTGTGTTTTTCTCCCTTTTAGAGCACGATGTCTGGATCAACCCCTGAATAAGATCACCTTGTGTATATACTTTGAATATTCTTCCATTACTAAGATGTATACTTGATATATCCATTATCACTCTACAAGAATTTTACAAAGAAAAAAAAAATACACTGTTTGAACTCATAAACAAATACATGAACCTTTTTTTTAATACCTAATAACAAAGAAAAGGTTCAATACGTTTGGTTGACTCGTTTCTTATCCTCTCGTTCAGGAATTGTTTGATTCTATTTTGTGGAATGATGTCCACACTCTCCGCGATGCACCGACACAACAAAAAATAGATTCTGAGTGGAAAACATGGAACCATGATGTAATGAAATGGTTTTCCACATTTCTTTCCTTTTCTAGCAACCGTAACACACATCAACATTCTTTTAGTAATGATGGTTTGCACCAAGCAAGCCTTCAAGATGGCAGCAAAAGGCCTAAACTTAATGTTCGCCGCGCAAATACATTTTCTAGACATGAAGGAATTGTGGAGGTACCTGTGGAAACCGCGCTTCCTAGTCAATTGATCAGTCCATTGAGTAAAGTCACGGTTCATCCTGTAGATTCTGAGATGATGTTTAATAATGGAACAATATCAAGGTCTGTGAATGAAATGGATATTCAAATATCTGTAGAACCTGATACAAAGGATGATGCTGAGTATCGGCGATGCCAAGCATACATAGAAGCCAAGGGAAGGCAATGTGTGAGAATGGCAATAGGAAACAATATATACTGTTGTGCGCATTTCTCGAGGAAGAAAGAAAAATATGCTAAAGTTCTTAGTCCAACGTGCTGTGGTACAACTATAGCTGGTACCAAGTGTAAGCATCATTCCTTTCCCAGTTTTCCATTTTGCAAGAAACATATGCGCAATGTTGAGATGAACAAGAGCTCAAACTGCCATACATTGAAGAGGAAGGCTGAAGAAAGTTGTAGTGGTTCAAAGAGCCATATCAACAATGATTTGGTGTTGGTGCATCCAAAAAGTTCATTGGAGATCGATCCAATGACGTTCACTGGTGATGATGATTCTTTCTCTGCAAAGAACATATTAGGTGAAACGCTCATGCTTTCCGGTAATGATCGCAATGAAATAGAGACTCTTAACTTGACAGGTTCTCATAACTATGATAATGATTGTGATAAATACTCATGTTTTGATAATGAGAATGCTAACAAGTGTAAGATCTGCTTTGAAGAATTTTCTAATGACCAAACACTTGGCGATCATTGGATGGAAAATCATATAAAGGAAGCCCATTGGTTATTCAGAAGTTATGCTTGTGCCATTTGTTTTGATTCATTCTCTAACAAGAAACTACTGGAATCACACGTCCAGAATAGACACCATGCGCCGTTTGTTGAAAATTGCCTGCTTTTACTATGTATTCCTTGTGGTAGTCATTTTGGAAATATGGAGGAATTATTGTTGCATGTTAAGTCAGTTCATCCTACCGAATTTAAGCTTGCAAAAGCTTCTGAGGAACTAACTTTGCCTACCAATGATGATCCTCATATAACTATTGAGCAGGGAAATGAAGCTTCTTTGGACAATAATAATTTTGAGAACCCAAGTGGTTCACGAAAGTTAAGTTGCAGGTTTTGTGGTTTGAAATTTGATTTACTGCCTGATCTCGGTCGTCATCATCAAGCTGCTCATATGGAACGTGGTCTAGCTAGGAGACGTTTGGCAAAGAGGGGAGTTCGTTATTATGCTCATAGACTAAAATCGGGCACACTTAGCCGCCCGAAATCTAGAAGAGGTTTGGCAGAAGCGTCAAATAGGATCAAAAGAAATGCTGGATTTAATTTGAAGAGAAGAAATCAGGCAAGAAAGTTAAATGAGACGGGGGAAACACCCACGCAACAACCACATGTAAACGAGACAACATGTATTGCTGAATTGGAAGAATCTCGATGCTTAGAAGTTGCAAATATTTTGTTTTCTGATATTCATAAAACTCAACCGCAACCTAACGATCTTGATGTTTTATCAATTGCTCGCATTGCATGCTGCAAATACAATCTTGAAGCCTCGTTGAAGGAGAAATATGGATATTTGCCAGAAAAGATCTATTTGAAGGCGGCAACACTTTGCAGCGAGAATGGAATTCTTGTGAATTGGCATCAAGATGAGTTCATTTGTCCTAGAGGATGTAATGCATTGAATGAACAAAACCAGAAGGGAAAATCTACAATTGCATCAGATCCTGCTAGTATTGAAATGAAGCAAGATGAGTCTCAATCCATCATCAATTCAAAACATATAAGATTAGGATTGTCACAGAATGCTCTAGTGTTGTGCAATGACATAAGCTCTGGGATGGAATCAACTCCTGTGATTTGTTTAATAGATCAACAACTCCTGAACTCTCTTCTTGAGCAAGAGAAACTTTTAAATCTTCCTAGACCATGGGAGAGCTTTACTTATGTAACAAAACCGATGTTTGATCGATTGCCAAGTCTTGATTATGAGGTATTTAACTTTGACTTTATTTTTATTTGATCAAACTCTAATTGTTCAAGAACACATAAACACACACTTTATCCTTATTTTTTTTTTCCAGATAATATTTAACCAATTATTTTGTTAGCAGGGTCTGCAACTGAAATGCCATTGCTCATCTTCTACCTGTTGCCGTGAAATGTGTGATCATGTATACCTTTTTGATAATGATTATGATACTGCAAAAGACATATTCGGGAAATCAATGCGCGGCAAGTTTCCATATGACAACAATGGTCGAATCATATTGGAGGTAAAATATTTCCATTAATTGTAAGCTTACCATTATATCCAAAATCTGTGTTGTTCTAAATATTATAGGCATTGATTGATAACAATAAATCAAGATTATGCTAAAATCCTAACATATTCATTGTGTAGGATATTTTTCTTTTAGTTTTTAGAACTCAATTATGTCTCATATTTCCCTTCTTTATATATGTATTATTAATATATAAATATCTTTCTCCTATACTTGAAATTTCTCTACAAAACTACAGGAAGGTTATCTTGTGTACGAGTGCAATGATGAGTGCAAATGTGATAAAACTTGTTCAAACAGAATATTGCAGAATGGAATTCGCGTTAAGTTGCAAGTTTTTAAATCAGAGAAAAAGGTGTTCACTATTCTTCTTTTGCTAAATTAAAAATGACTCAAAAGGCTTGTTATGTTATAACTATAATTATGTTCGCAGGGATGGGGAGTAAGGGCTGGTGAGGCTATTTCACGCGGCACATTTGTGTGCGAGTACATTGGAGAGGTTTTAGATGAGCAAGAGGCACGCAACAGACGTGAAAGGTTTACATTTCTTTCAAGATATAATTTCATTTAGTTGGTTGATGTTTCTTAATTTTTACTGACATGATGGTGGTATGTGTCAATACCAGATATGGAAAAGAACATTGCAGTTATTTCTATGATGTTGATGCTCGTGTTAATGATATGAGTCGATTGATCGAAAGAGAGGCTCGATATGTCATTGATTCTACTAGATATGGAAACGTGTCAAGGTTCATAAATAATAGGTGAGCATGTATTTGAAAAGACAAACAAATATAATGGTCCAATTTGTTCATTTTTACCTTGCAACATGATTAGAACTTTGCTATTATTTCCTTTAGATTTGAAATATTCTGAATATGACTAACCATAAGATTTCATTTCTAATAAGTTATTAAATGTGTATAAAACATTTCTAATGTATTTCAAAGTTGATGAAAAAGTAGAAAGGGTTTGTCTAACATGTGCAATATTGCATATGTTAAGGAAACTAAAAGTAACAACCTTTTTTGGTCAAAAAAAAAAAGTGGCAAACCTTTTATTGAAAAACAACAACCATTTATCAAAAACCCTTACAAAATATAAGCTATTTAAAACAAAATTATTGATGGGTGCTCTTTTTGTTATTGCAGTTGTTCACCTAATCTTGTGAATTACCAAGTTCTCGTAGAGAGTGTGGATTGTAAACGTTCACATATCGGTCTTTACGCAAGTCAAGATGTGAGTACACATCTCTATATGCACTCATCACTTATTTTATACGAATGAAAAATTTCGTTGATATTACAAATTAATGCTTCATTATGTAAAGAAAACATTATTATGCATTAGGTTAACTTTGTTTCTTGTTAACAGATTGCTAAGGGTGAAGAATTAACCTACAATTATCACTATGAGCTTGTAGATGGAGAAGGATCTCCTTGTCTGTGTGGATCTTCGAAGTGCAGGAACCGCTTGTACTAGAAGCTAAACATTATTTCTGTTGTTGTAATAGTATTTCTGTTGTTGTAACATTTTAAGTGTCTAATAAGGAGACTTGGTGTGTTCTGTAACATTGAATGGTATTATTTTAGACTTGATGTGTCCTAACAGTTGAAACATGTTAATTGTTGAACATCTCAATGAGGAAGAAAACCTTTGTGAATCCAAATATAGTTTATCGGTTGTTTTTGGTATACTTGGTCAGATCCATGATCTGTTTCTTATCTATTATTACAAATAAAAATGATTTTGATATAAAATAATTTAGGAAACCTTACCGTGCTTTGTGCTCTTTTGAATTACTTTATTCTCAATTTTTTCTCAAATTAAATGCATGTCTTTCTGTAATAACTAGGAAATGTTAAGAGTTGTTTATCTTTCCTTTCTACTTTTTTGGTTAAATAAATCACAGAAAATTAGGTTGCTTGAGAATTTTCTGATGAGCATTGTTGAATGTTACTTTTCATTTGTAGAAGTTTTTAGATTTAATTACCTTTTTGTTTCTTAAATTATTTTTGAGGTTCAAGTTTGTCCTCTAATCTTAAAGTGTCCCTTTGGTCATTCAAAAAGTTGGTTTGTGTGCTATAAAATTTACAATATATTCTTAGTCTACAATGCTTACTAACCATGTCAAAGTCACATATGGAATTAGAATGAGTTGGTTTAAAGGTTTGACTGAAAACGACCAATATGGATTAAGGGAGTTAAGCTGAAGGACCAAATTGATACTTTGTAAAGTTAAAGG
This sequence comes from Medicago arabica, assembly GCA_946800305.1. NCBI lineage: Eukaryota > Viridiplantae > Streptophyta > Magnoliopsida > Fabales > Fabaceae > Medicago > Medicago arabica. The sequence goes on along the minus strand of OX326968.1, from coordinate 42,818,547 downwards.
ATCAACTTGAACCTTAAAAATAAGTTAAGGGATCAAAAAGGTAATTAAAACTTCTTATCTATTTTTAGTGTTGGTAAACCAAGTGCACTATACAAATAAAAACAAATTGAAACCTGAAACAGAATCTTTGGGATAAAATTCATCCAAAGAAACTTCTTATCTACTTCTGATTTCTGATGTGTATAAAATTCAGTCCTTGATAATTGAAATTATGGTAGGGTATGCTCACATCCAATGAATACAAACATTGATTTTGGAGTCACTTTCCAAATGTAGTCGTTGTTTCATACACATCTGAAGGAACATAGAATGTGAGCATACCCTACCATAATTTCAATTATCAAAGACAACTTCTGTTACCGGTTTCGTAATGCACAACAGTGAATTATTAAACGATAATACTTACAGAATCATGGCGAACCATTGTGATTTTAGTATAAATCACACTTCAGGACTTCAACAAAAGCATGGTGCTATCGTGATTTAGTCAATCACACTGTCTATCCAGAGTTCCAGAAATGCACCAAGTTAATAAACAAAAGTTAAAGGTCTTTCGATTGGAACTATAACTTCATTTCACCTTTTAGGACCACAAAAAAGACAAAAGGTAGCAAGTAGCTGAAAACCACCAAGACCAGCATCCCTGCATCCAAGGTACTCAATTAATTCAACTAATTAGCATAATTAAGATTTGACAAAGAGTTTCTATCTCTTAAACACCTCACCATATTTTACTACGTTTGAAATATCCTTTTGAAGATCAGAAGCAGCTTCCATCTGCAAGAATATAGATATAACAACGAATATGCTTCCTACTTTCTCTCTAACAACTCTCTCAGTTAGATCCAGTGACCAAAACCCTGCTATTTCATACACATAATCTTTGACCACAACTTTGCTACACAATATTATTCCACTCCATAGAGTAAATGTGGCAATTGGTTTGTTCAATTTGGTTTTCATGATGCAGCTAATAAGATTAATGAGGCAGGCACATGAATAGAGTGGAAACCAAAAATACCAATCTATGCAAATTAAGAAGAAAGAAAAAACATACTTCAGAAATTGACATAAATCAGAAAGATTATAGTACAAATTAGTGGATTAGATATATAAAGTAGTAATACCAGGGTCATTTAACTGAACAGAGGCTGAGTATGCAAAAAGTGTAGACATGAGTAAAGAACACAAATTGAATAATCTTGATGATGTTGCCATTCTCTGCTCTCCTCTGGAATGATACTTCAAAGTTCAAACTAGGGTCTACTCTAGATCTCAAGTAGTTTTTAAAATGGTAAAGTCAGAGATTGTACAAAACAAGAGCATTAACTATAAAGTTTAAACTAGGGTCAACGTTTCTTTCCCATGCTCCATAAAGTTCTAGGCCTCAAGAAATGATTGTTTTATTAAAAATATTCATGATTTTTTATTGCAAAGTTGCCGTGATTTCTAGAAGCTAAAAAATGGAACTTTTGCGTTGTTGTGGTTTTTTGCCGCGATTTTCACAAATGTGTCGCACATCCAAACATACACTTAGAGTGACGAGTAAAATTGAACAACATGAATCATTAACAATGAAAAGGGTAACAATAAATATAATAGATAGAAAAAGATGATAGAACTCTTGAACAACAAAGTGATTAATAGATACAAAAAGCAACAATAATTGTTCTTTTCAAAACACAAAAAAACAGGGAAAAACTCGAGATCTTTCAAAGCATAGAACTCATAAACTTCTTGTACAAGACATTTCCTTCTTAATGAATTAACAAGAAGAGTAATGATATTTGTATAATTATTTTGTGACAACTTTTGGGACAACATTATTCTTCTCTCTTCTTATTGGTCAAAAACAATAGCGAGAGAGAGAGAGAGATAAAAGAGAGAGTAAAAATACAATGTAAGTATGAGAGAGAGTTGTTCCAAAATGGTTGTATAAATATAATATCTCTAACAACAACAACAACCACCAAGCCTTTAGTAGGTCGGCTAATGTTATATCATAGAACATATTTTGGTCTAACTCATTAATCTCCAAGTCTTTCCTAATAGTTTCTCTTATAGTTTTTTAGTGATCTGACTATCCTCCATTTGATCTACTCTCCCAACCTCCATAATCTCCATGTCTTCTCTCTACATGCCCAAACCACATAACCCTATTTTCCACCGTCTTTTCTATATAGGTGTTACCCAACTCTCACTCTAATATTTTCATTTCTAATCCTATCTCATTTAGTCTTACCACACAACCAACGCAAAATCCTCGTCTTAAGCAAGGACAAATATTAATCACAAAGAAACCATAAGGCAAATACAAAAGAAAAACCATTCCATCATTCATCCGAACTTCAAAATATTTTGCCTAAACTACTCAATACTTTGTTGTGACAAAAAAAATATAGTTAGCAGAAATAAAAACAAACAAAGTATTTCATAATACATTTAGTCATTTACTCACATTCAACTACATGTAACACATTGTAAAGAAACCTCACAGTAAAACAGTTATTGGTGGTAGAAATGTACACTATAAAATTTTCAACTTTATCAAATCAAGATAAAATTATGAGTGTAAAAAAGAAAAGAGATACATCCCAGCGTTCTCATTAGCACACCTCAATTTCATTGCTTTTAAAAAGAATGAAATTGGACCAATCAGGTCCTTACAATTTTCTCGCGGCCCATTAAGTAAAAATAAATAAACTCAAATTAGTCGCTGACATTTGCAAGGGACTAAATTGGACTACGAAGAATAGTTTTTGAACATGCAATAACCCATAGTTATATATAATAAGCATACAATTACACAAAACCACATAGCAATCAATCCCCAGCAAAATGCAAAACGAAACAAAAAAAAGCTTACAATCGATGGAGAGATTAGAAAATCGCTATGGAGAATTCTGAGATTCAATCAATTTAGAGTTTATGGGAAAATAACATTGCGCGTGTTTCTTTTTTCTTTTTAGGCTTATATATTAGACCAGCTTTACGGTTATTTGCTATTTACTCTCTGTTTTAACCCTTAAGCGTGGATTTGGTTTAGCTTTGGATAAAATTGATTCTGACGAAATTAATTTTGATATAATTGATTATGACAGAATTGATTGTAAGAGAATTGATTTATGTTTGGATACAATAATGTAGAATTGATTAAACAAACTGAATGTTGTTTGAATAGTTTTGATCAAAATCACTTTTGAATGTATAATTACTAAAATGGACATAGCTAAATGCAAGTAAATGAACATAGTTGAATATACTAAATGTAGATATATTATTTAATTTAAATAAATAAATTTTCTATTTATTAATTTAAAAAATAATCTATGTGATAATTAAACCAATATATTTAAGTTAAATACTACTATAGTTTGTGTCAAAAATGATAAAATATAGCATAAAAAAAAGATAAAAGAAAAAATACAGTAAATATGAGCGTAAACATTGTAAAGGAAAATTCAAAACATGGTAACTAATTACCATAAACATTTTCAGAGGCTAATTTGGTTCATTAAGTTTTCTAATTAAATTTGGTTCATCAAATTAATTACAAAGCAAAAAGAAGGAGAATTGATAAAGGGCTAATAAATGAAAATAATAGGTTGTAATAATCAAAATATAAAATATATTGGAGAATTGATTTTAGGAAAGCCAAAAGCTAAGAATTGTAGCTTTAAGGATAATTGTTTTTGGAGGATAGAAGCAATTCTTAAAAGTCAAACCAAACATTATTGAAAATTGAATTTTTCACTTTTGAGGGTTGTAGAAGCAAACATGCTCTAAATATGTTTTTGTCCCTGAATTTATTTTAGTTTCTTTAAAAAATTTCTTCAACTTTTACTCCTTTTAAAACATGGATCAAAAACTTGTAAAAAAAAAAATGGATCAAAAGTGAAGAAGAAATTTATTTTGTAGGACTAAAAATTAAAGAAATTTTTTAAATGAAAATTAAAACAAAAAATTGACATATTTATAAAAAAAAAAAATATTTAACCCTAGCTATTATAACACTTCATATTAGCCTCTCAACAATTTTTCTTTAGTTTTATCCTTAAAAAATAAATCTTTAATTTCTGGTCCTAACAAATTTTTAATCACCACTTTAAAAAAAAAGTCAACAACAATCGTAAACATCCTTTCCCTCAAAAAACATAAAAAATAAAAAATAAAAACACAGTTCAAATTATAGATGAGTTCTTGATATAGCAAAGACCCAAATAGAATACTACTCAGTTCTTTTCTCTACTTTTCAAATTAAACAAACAAATTCACTCATTCTTCTGTGTTTCGAAAGAGTTATAGAGGTTGCTCACAAATTCACTATTTAATGGTAAAGTTTTCTTCTTTTTTGTCTATTCTTATTCTCTTATGCTTCTTAACCAAAGGGTTGTTTCATAACTCTATGCTTTTGAAAATTCTTTACTTTATTGTTTAATTTCTGCATATTTTTATGTAGATTTGATTCCTTTGTTGACCCTTTTGTGGAAATAATATAAAAATTAATATTCTTTATGTTTTCACGAAATTACTACAGTGATTCAATTTGAGGAAAAAACAGGTTCAGCGAAAGAAAGGAACAAAATTTGCTAATAGTTTCTTCAATTAATGTCTGTTACATTCAAACTTGGAACTTTGTTTGGTTATTTTTCTGGTTTTTCAACAAATATGGGACAAACCAAGATTAAGAATGTTCCAATAGCTGTCCTTCATCGCCACCACAGCCACAGGTTCAGCCGAAAACTAGTATACAGAAAAAACCGGTCACGGTGCAAGTGAGTAAAAGAGGAGGTTCTGATGATCGACACTGTAGTATTGGTTCAGAATGGTTTTTTGCTGAGCATCTTTAGCTGCTGAGGGAGTATCTTCTAGACCGAAAATTGAAATTGTGCCGAGAAAGGTGGCTGTTGAGTCTATGCAGGTTGTTTTATTAGGGAAACAAGGATTTCCTGTCAAGTTTAGTGTGCGTAGGGATGTTCTGATAGAGAAGAGTGGTTTCTTTTCTGAAAAGATTTCAGAGCAATCGGATTTGTATTGTCTTCAAATCAGTGATTGTGAGGATGTTGAAATATATGTTGAAGCTGTTGGTTTTATGTACTGCAAAGAAATGAAACAGCGGCTTATGAAACAGAATGTTTCTTGCATTCTTCGAATTCTCAAGGTAATTATCTGCAAGACTGTCATTAATTTTAATGATTTGGTTTTCATTGCATTTACATACCAAATACAACTAGCAACTGCATATTCATTTGTTATGGAGCATATACAAGTTTTAGTTAAGGAAATATGAAAGGTTTTGTATTATTTGTGATACTGATACTGTTACTGTAATCGAGTATCGAACCATTATGATTATGAAATGGAAGCTTCTGTGGTGAAATAAAAACTGGTGAGTTATAGTTTGTTTCAAGAATAATTACTTTTAAAGCAATTTATAGATGCATATTTTTCGGGAGGCCTTGATTATTTTTGTTACATGATCTGTCTCCATTCTATAAAGAATCGGATACAAAGTAAACTTGTGTGATGTAAATATCATTTATATAGATGGTGATAAAACAAACCTTTTGTTCGATACTCAAATGGATTTAGAGATTTTTTTAAAGCTATAGTTAATGGGTAAAATACTTGTGTACTCCTCAAAAATATATACATAACTGGCTTGTATTACTTGTATGTAACTACTAACGACACAGAGTACAACACTAGCATTAAAGATCATGATATAATCAACAAAAGCCCCAAATTTTGTTACATGATCATGATGGTAATTAAGCTGCATTGTCTTTTATTTGACTGTGGTAAAAAAGTGTGTTGTCAAGTTGGCATGGTTTATTTAGCAGCATAATTATTTGTTTTGAAAAACATGCTGGAAATTTGATGTGCATATTTCTCTACCAGTTGGATAAGCTAATTTTGGATCCTTGTTGCAGTTAATTGAATTTTTGAAAGGTTTGGTCAGTGGAGTCATGTTCATTTTTTCAATCCATGGCTGTGAATGCATTTCTTGGTTGTGCAAGTTTCTCTTGGCCTCATATTCCACATTCTTTAGATGTCATGGCTTGGCTAAAACTGTGTGGACTAGTGGGTCTGCTAATTGTTCAAGGAACTGTAATGGCAAGTGCTATTTCATTGGTGGAAGAAATGCTTTTCAGGTCATGGAATCATAATTTCAGGGCTGGCATTTTCTTTCTTGAAGAGGTTTGTCTTCTCTCTAGAATTATGTTTTGCCTATGTTATTTACTAGTATTCGACCCGTGCAACGCACGGGAGAAAGAGAGCAACTTTTATAATATTGATGATGTTGATTATGAATATAATAAAAAATTACATAATATATGATATAATTAATCGATTTCAAAAAGCATTTATATTCATAGAAATTGAAATGTCGTATACCAAAATATAATTAACTCAAATGGTTCCATCAAACAACATTGGTTATTAACAATGTGATTAAGACATAAGTTTGAAGCCATACATAAAAATATAAAAACTACTGCCAAAAAAATTAATCCAAAAAATTTCTTGTTGAAAATATCTGCAACATCAATTCATATTTAGAATTAAATGAGCAATATTATAGTGAAAGTGTGGGTATTTAAATTTTGAGTTTGAATTGTGAGTAGAGTTTGTCTTGTAATTTAATTGAGTGGAGTTTGTGACTTTAACATTAATACAATTGTTAATCACAACATTACTTATACCTACTATATAACAACATTACTTAAACTAAATACTTATAGCCCCCCATGTATAAGAAATATTGATTTATGTGTGTATTATACATGCATTACACTTTTTACAAGACAATTAATTGCTTTTTTTATTCTTCCTTCTCCAAGAAATCTTGTTAAAATATCTCATTTTTTGTTTTCCGTCTGTCTGTCTTTTTGTCCTTGTACGTTTGTTTGTTCTGTTGAAAAATGGAGAGAAAAGAAGTGTTTGAAAGAGTGAGAGATTGTGATGAGATATATACAAGGGCAATGTCGTAGCGCATAAAGTATTTTCTTGGATTGGCGCACAATGAAAGTTGGTCTAGTTGGTGAGGATTCCACTCATATAAGGGTCTTGCTGGTGAGTGATAATATGTAAGTACATTTATAAGTGCTTTTTGAGCTTTAGGGTTCCCTGCCTACGTGAGTTCTAGAGACTCAACTGCCCAAACTAGTGTTCCATGTATTAATGCTGTAGTTAGTATCATGATAAAATCATGGCATCACGTGTTTTTTTTTATAAAAGGTCAAAATCGATTCTTCTTACCAAACTAGTGTTCCATGTATTAAAGTTGTAGTTAGTATCATGATATAATCATGTCATCACGTGTTTTTTTTTAAAAGGTCAAAATCGATTCTTCTTTGTTCGTTTTCCAGATTTTCTAATCTCTACCTCAGAAATTGATTTGCTAAGCCTAAAATCAAATTCTGAACCCCAGAAACCTCCCAAAACGTAGCACAACAAGAAAACACTCATCACAGAACATATAATATAGCAACTCATTTGACATCAAACATAACATATTTAATCCAATTACACACATTAAACACATTTAATAGAACACCAACAATTAACACTCAATAGCACATAAACATCATATTTAAACACAATTTAACGATACATCATCAGAAATTAGCCTAATCTGTTGTTCCCACAACAGTCTAAATACAATTTTGCAGTCGCTCAATCTGAGGATCATGGGACATTCCTATTTAACATACATAAACCGTCACCCATTATATTCCTGATTAAACCCATTGTTACCTTAATCGACGATTCACTTTCCACACATATTTGTGTTGAATTTAACCCCAACGTTTCGACTCTTAAGAATTTGATAGAATACAACAAAGATAAGAATATGAAAAAGTGTATTTTCGAAACTATAATCAAAACATAAATCTTACCGATCAAAGGATGATTCTGATTGATGAGAAGTAAAAATACATTGACACTCCCTGAGTTGGGTAATCCACAACAACAAACGGAATTGGAGATGATTGAGAATTGACACTTTTGTGGTTTTTGAGAGTTTGAGATAACTGATATCAAAACACTGATTTTCATTACTGATTCAGTTGAAGGAATCTGAATTCAAGTTTTCTATTTTCTAAATGATAGAGTTTCCTGTTCTCACTGATAGAAATCAATTTTTGTAACAGAAAAAAATGATTTATGTTGTGAATTCGTAAATCAGATCACAATAATAAACGTAGATGCGTGGAGCAAGAATTAGTAGCAACCAAATCTAAAGTAGCAAAAAAAGTAGTCTAGAAAAAAGTTGCAACCAAGTCTAAAGTAGTCTCAAGCAACAACAGACCTAGTAACTAAGCAAAGCAAAACCACAAGCATAATCAAAGATCAAAGATAAGAGAGTGGAGGGATCAACAAGCCAATATTTGTTTACTCAGTTCGTCCAATGTGACCTATGTCTTGGGAGAGAGCAGCTCTTCAATCCACTATTGAATGAGTGATACAAAGAGGTTAAAAGAAATTAGCTTCACAAGCCCTCAAAGCACAATACCTAATTTCTACCCATTTTTCAAGTCACTCAAACCTACATAGAGATCCTAAGAGAATCAAGAGAGAAAACTTTTTTATTCTTCCTCTAATGAGATCTCACTACCCAAGATGTTTTTTTATCCAAGCCAACTTTCTTGTCAATTTCTTTTTGATAACATTACTTAACCACTATACTCATGATGGGCCTGAATAAATTATTTATTTTTGGACCCCTAAAATTTTGTGATGTAACCAAGCTTCGACAGGCTTTGGGCCAACCCTGTATGAATTATATATTTCAACTTCTTTGTGATCCCTCTTAGTTCGTTTCAGTTCATCATATTTATTGAAAAGCTAATAGTTGCTCCACCTTTCAAATCTTGGTCATGGTGGCTTGTCCTCAGTTAGTATCATAGATACTCCCTCTCCTCAATTCAGGTTTTTGCTTCATTTTGAAGCTATTGGCAGTAGTACTCTCTGTATAGTTCTTTAGTTTTTCTTTTATTTCCATTCTACATCATTTTTGTAAAAGTATATTGAAATTAATAATATAATATGAGAAAATGGCAGTTTATCATTAAATGCTGGCACAATACCGGCTATATATTATTATCTTAACTCAAAAAATTGTCCTTATTGGACCTTTTTTTTTTTTTTTTTGTCTTTGACCAATTTGAAAACCAGTGCTACCAACACAACTCAGGACTCGAGTAGTAGTGGTAGTAACGTTTTCTTCTGACACACCACACTTTTCAGTTGGTTTTGGCACATAAAAACTAATGAAGGTTGGCTCAGTTGGTAAGGAATTGACTCACCCGTAAGGTAGTGTGTTCAACTCTCGCTTCCAATGTGAGAACATCTTTAATGGGTGATCTGCAAGTATCATGTAACTGCTCTTTGAGCCTTAAGGACTGTCTTGACCCTGGTGAGTCCTAGGAGTTCAACTCACTTGAACTTTTTTGTTTCTCAAAAACAAATTTAAAAAAATTGAAATAGGATACACATTGACAGTGTAAAATAATTTTATATTGTCATCCAATAGTAATTGTGTATTCTGTCAAATCACCCCATTACACTACATATTAATGGTATGACGTGGACAAATAGTTGATTCATATTGGATATCAGTGTAAATTATAAATTATTAATTTACACTGATAGAGCACAACCATTCAACTTTTAAAAGATAACAATTAAATTAATACTAAAAAAAAAAATCTTATTTCCATCCATTCAACTTTCCAAAACAAACCTCCCCTAGGATTGAAAAAATAAATAATAAAATTAAATTTAGTCAAAAAGAAACCCTAGGTTATTGTTCCAAAAAAACCCTAGGTAATTGTTGTATATAAATACTTTCACTCACTTTCATTACCGCAGCAGAGTGAGGACAGCACTTTTCATTTTAAATTTTCTTTCATTTTACATAAAATAAAATTTCCAATCCACTCCACTTCATCACTTCCATGGTCCCCAATTCATTTCTCTCTGCATAAAATTTCCCCCTCATTATTTTTTTTGAAGGTAGTATACTATTATTTACAACTGTTCCCCTTCATGTTACATATATTCTCTGAAAATTTTGCTTAGTTAATGTGTATCTAAATTTTGTTACAATATATTGTATAGTTTATCCTTATAAAATGATCTTATAGTCAAATGAAACAAGAATAATAACTATATTTTATTACAAATTTTCATGTATCAATAATATAATTGATTGCAAAAAAATAAATAAATGATATGATTGATACCCAATTTGATATTTTTCTAATTATCCTTGAATCTTGATTAGATCTTTGTTCAATTTTACAGATTGTGGCCTTGATTAGGGTTTATCATTGTTCTACTGCTGGTGTACAATCTGTAAGGGTTTTGCGCTGTTTTGAATGTGCAAAAGATTAAAGGTTGAATCTTTTTCATGGTTCTTTTTATGATCATTTGATTCCTAAGGATGATTTGATTTAATTTTATTTATATACATATAACATGTAAGGATGATTAGTTTTTTTTTGGGTATAAAATGACGAGTATTTTTTCTTATATACCAAATCTAATAATCAAAGAATGTGAGATCTGGTATACAAGAAAAAGTACAGATGATTTGATTTGGATTTTGGAGTGCGATGTACTTGCCCAGACCAGTGTTTTAGTCATCAAATAACAAGATCTTAATTTTTTTTATATAAAGATTAACGAGATCTCAGTTATTAGATCATTGCAACGACTGGGATATTAAATACTTTAAACTAGCAAAAACTATATTTGTTTCTGCAGTTGGATAACTTTTAATGTGCAGTCATATATTTGTTTTTGTTTACTGTTCGTACATATTTGATACATTGACTGTACAGTGCTGTTAAATACCAGCTATAGAGGCATTATAACATAGCAGAATTTGTTCAAGAACCTATTGCTTTACAATATTTGATATTCAGTACAAAATATTGTCAAATAACAGCTATACCGGTTCTATAGTTTTGTGGCGTAACGAAATCTAAAAAATAGGTTGTTATTTTCCGTTCAGTTAATGACATTGTAAATATGTTTTGTCAAAAAAAAAACGTGACTATGTATTTAATTTTCATAATTGATTTGAACTTGTTCATTCTATGTTTAAATAATGGATTTGATTGTTGTGTTATTTAGTAATAAAAGCCCTATGAAGTATGAGGTTCTATCTTGATCTAAAATTGACTAGTTTCATTGTGCAATCTAGTTATGATTTATGAAGCTATTTATACCAAAGCTTTATGTCATTTGTGTTTTATTTTCAGCTTTTTTTATTAATTACAATGTAATAAAAACTACATTAGCTTACTTTTTTTCTTCTATCATGGAATGACTTTTGAATTTTGATAGAACAGTGATTAGATTGGAGCAGTCATCATGGAAATTCTGTATACTGATTGCTCTGAGACAAATCAAGGAGCAGCTTACGGACCCAATGAAGAACATATTTGCGTTGAAAATCGCGAATATGATATTTCGGAACTTGATGGTGAACTCAGTGACAGTTCATTTGTAGTGGATTCATTTAGCTTGCAAGAAGCTGCTACTAAGGGTCAACAATGTCAAGCATATATCAAAGACAAGGGAAGGCAGTGCGTGAGAACCGCAGTTGGTAACAATATACACTGTTGTGTGCATTTCTTAAGTAAAAAAGAAAGGCGTGTTAAAGCAATCACTCCATTTTGTGGAGGTACAACTGCTGCTGGTACTGGATGTAAGAATCATTCCCTTCCCAGATTATCATTTTGTAAGAAACATCTGCACAACGCTGAGATGGGCCAGACCTCAAATTCAATATCTCGTACATTAAAGAGGAAAGCTGAAGAAAATTGCAGTGGTTCCCAAAGCCTGATTTGCAAAGACTTGGTGTTTGTACATCCGGAAAGTCTATTGGAGATCAATCCAGAGTCGGTCGTCAATGATGATGATTCTTTCTTCGCAAAGAACATCTTTGGCGAAACGCTCAAGCTTTCCGGTAATGATCAGTGGACAGGCTCTACTCGCTATGGTGATGATCATAATGAAGACTCTTGTATTGATAAAGAGAGTGCTGTCAAGTGTAAGGTCTGCTTTGAAGAATTTGCTGATAACCAAACACTTGGCAACCATTGGATGGAAAGTCATGAAAAGGAAGCACAGTGGTTGTTCAGAGGTTATGCATGTGCCTTTTGTTTTCAATCCTTCACTAACAAAAAACTATTGGAATCACATGTTCAGAAGAGACACTATGCACAGTTTGGTGAACACTGCTTGCTTTTTATATGTATTCCTTGTGGTTGTCATTTTGGAAATATGGAGGAATTATGGTTGCATGTTAAGTCAGTTCACCCTGCCGAATTTAAGCTTTCGAAAACTCCTGAGCAACTAATGTTGTCTACCGGTGATGATTCTCCTAAAATGATTGAGCAGGGAAATGAAGCTTCTTTGGGCAATGATAATTCCGAGAATCAAAGTGGTTCGCGGAAGTTTAATTGCAGGTTTTGTGATTTGAAATTTGATTTACTACCTGATCTCGGTCGCCATCATCAAGCTGCTCATATGGAGCGCAATCTAGCCAACAGGCGCTTGGCAAATAGTGGAGTTCGTTATTATGCTCACAGACTAAAATCTGGCAGACTTACCCGTCCTAATCCTAAATTTGAAAGAGGTTTGGAAGAAGCATCAAATAGAACCAGGAGAAGGGCTAAAGCTAATTTCAAGAAAAGAAATCAGGCAAATAAGTTGCTTGAGATGGGAGAAATATCCATCAAGCCTCATGCAGATGAATTGGAAAAATCTCAATGCTTAGAGGCTGCAAATGTTTTGTTTCGTGTATTTACCAGAAAGGCTCTATCTGAAGGCAGCAAAACGTTACAGTGAGAAATAAATTTGTGGGAATTGGCATCAGGATGAGTTGATTTGTGCAAGAGGATGCAATGTACAAAACCCAGTCACTCCCTTGGCATCACTTTCAAATGACCACCTTAAGGAAAAATCTGCAAATACATCAGATCCTGCAACCAATAAGTTGGACCTAGATGAGTTTCACTCTGTCGTCAATTCACACCATATAAGACTAGTGTCGTCGCAAAAGGCTATGGTGTTATGTAAGAACACAAGCTTTGCGACGGAATCAACTCCTGTGATATGTGTAGTAGATCATCAAATACTAGATGCTCTTTTTGAGCAAGATCAATATGTCCTCTTAGGAGATGTTTACCTATGTGACAAAGCCGATGCTTGATGGATCGCCTAGACTTGATTATGAGGTCTTTATCTTTTGATTTAATTTTTCTATGATCAAGCTCTAATCATATAGGAGTTCATTTCTAGTATATATTAAAATGAATGTTTTTTGCTTCATTTATTTTTCATAAATAGTTCTATGTAGTTGTGTTTTATAAAGGAGCTAAATCGGACGGAATTCTATCAAAGAGAACTCACAGGCATACTTATTTTGACATTTTAATTAAAAAAATAGAGCTAGAGAATATTTTCAAGAAAAAACATTTTATCCTTATCGTTTTTTTTCCGGACAATACAATATTTAACCTACTATTTTGCTAGCAGGGTCTGCAACTGAAATGTTATTGTGAATATTCTACTTGGTGTCATGAAACTTGTGATTATATATACCTATTTGAAGATCACTAACCATACACGTTGCAAGGGAATAAATAATGTAAGAATTTATTTCTCATAAAATGTATCATTCAAAATGATAAAATTCTAAAAAGAATAGAAGGAATAAAAGAGACTCTACAAAACATATGGGTGATAAATATCTGTCATATCATTATGAAGAAGAAAAGGACTCATTTTATAGGAGAAAAATACAAAGTCAACTCCTTTATTTTAGGAGTAACATAATAACTCTTAAACAAGAAAATAAATAATACTAAAATAAGAAATATTTCAACACCCCCCTCAAGTTGGTGAATAGATGTCAATCATGCCCAACTTGCTGATCAAGTATTCAAATGTTGTTCTTCCCAAGCTTTTGGTCAATATATCAGCGGTCTGTTGGTTTGAAGGAACAAATGGCAAACAGAGAGTACCAGAGTCTATCTTGTCTTTGATGAAATGACGATCGATCTCGATATGTTTTGTACGATCATGTTGAACCGGATTATGAGCTATGCTTATAGCTGCCTTGTTGTCACAGTACAATTTCAATTGGAGTTCTACTTCTATCTTCAGTTCTTTTAGGACTCTGAGAATCCACATACCCTCACAAATTCCTTGGGTCATTGCTCTATACTCAGCTTCAGCACTGCTTCTTGCAACTACTCCTTGTTTTTTGCTTCTCCAAGTCACTAGGTTCCCCCACACATATGTGCAATAACCTGAAGTTGATTTTCTATCAATAATGGACCCTGCCCAATCTGCATCAGTGAATATTGCCACATCTTTATCACTGGTCTTCTTGAAGAATAACCCTTTTCCAGGAGTTGCTTTTAAGTATCTCAAGATTCTATGCACAGCTTCAAGGTGTTCTTCATATGGTGCATATATGAATTGACTCACAACACTAACGGAGAAAGCAATGTCAGAACGAGTATGAGCCAAATATATTAATTTTTCTACCAATCTTTGATATCTTCCAGTGTCAACAGGTGTGTCCCCTTTCTCCCAAAGTTTAGCACTTTGGTCCGTAGGTGTGTCAGCAGGCTTACAACCACTCATACATGTCTCTTGTAGGAGATCATGAACATATTTTCTCTGAGAAACAACAATTCCTTTGTTTGACCTTGCTACTTCCATACCAAGGAAATATTGGGGACCCAAATCTTTGATTTCAAAATCTGCTGCTAAGTTTCTTTTTAATCTCTCCATTTCTATCTCATCATTACCTGTAAGAATAATATCATCAACATAGACTATTAAAACAGTTATCATTCCATTTTGATCTGACTTTGTGAATAAAGTATGATCTGCTTGTCCTTGAGTATATTCTTGTTTCTTCACAGATTGAGTAAACTTTTCAAACCAAACTCTCGGAGATTGTTTCAACCCATACAAGGACTTCTTTAGTTTACACACCTGTGACCCAAAAAAAAATCAAAACCTGGAGGACAATCCATATACACTTCTTCTTCTAAATCACCATTGAGAAATGCATTTTTGATATCTAGCTGATGGAGAGGCCAATCTAAGTTAGCAGCAGGGGATAAGAGTATTCTGATTGTGTTAAGTTTTGCAACATGAGCAAAGGTCTCTGAGTAGTCTATGCCATAGGTCTGAGTGAATCCTTTTGCAACCAATCGAGCTTTGTACCTTCCGATCGATTCATCTGAATTGTACTTTATTGTGAACACCCACTTACATCCCACAGCTCTTTTTCCAACTGGCAGATTTGTGGCACTCCAAGTTTTATTCTTTTCAAGAGCTTTAATCTCCTCAAAAACAGCTTCCTTCCACTTTGGAATTTCTAGAGCCTCCTGTACATTCTTATGAATTTTGACACTAGATAGATTAGAAGTAAAAGCAGCAAAAGATGGAGACAAATTTGCATATGAAACAAAGTTAGACAATGGGTGCTTAGTACATGACCTACCTGGCTTCCTAAAGACTATGGGAACATTAAGATCAATATATTGCTTCCTAAGTTCTATGGGACATCAAGGTTGGTATATAGAGAATTAGGATCAAGGAGAGGTTTACCTGTCTGAGTCAGTTGACTTTCACTCGGTTCAGATTCTTGGCTGAGCTGAGGAATAAGGTCTTCTATTACTTGATCATTTTTCCTTCTGGAATAAATTTTGCCTTTCCAAATTGGGTTTCCTTCCTCAAATCTTTTTTCTGTTTCTTTATAAGGATCTTTATCCGTAGCATTTTGATCAATTTCAGAAAAAATATTTGTTTTGATCTATGTTTTGATTTGTTGCCTCGGATTCTGATTGATCCTTACTCATGGAATGAGTAGGTTCATCTAATTCTGATTGATCCTTACTCATGGAAGGAGTAGGTTCATCTAATTTTTCCAAGGCATTTTCTTTAGGTGCAGATGTACATGGAACAGAATTATATGATGTATACACATCTTCTGAGATAATTAAGTTTTCAAACAATTCGGGAGAATCTTCATTTGTTTTCCCCCCTGAAGATGATCATTACCAAAGAAAGATTTGTTTTCAAAAAAAGTAACATCCATGGTTACAAATATTTTCTTTGTATTAGGATCAAAACATTTATAACCTTTTTGAGAAGATGAATACCCAATAAAAACACATTTGATTGCACGAGGTTCAAGTTTACCAAGATGCTTGTGTTCGTGAACAAAAGTTGTGCATCCAAATATTTTAAGTGGTAAATCAGATAAAATTGAAGCAATTGGAAAATATTTCAAGAAACTTTGCAAAGGAGTTTGAAATTTCAAAACACGGGATGGCATACGGTTTATTAAATGTGCAGTTGTCAAGACAGCTTCACCCCATAAATATTTAGGAACATTGGTAGAGAAGAGTAGTGCACGTGCAACTTCAAGAAGATGCCGTTTTTTTCTCTCTGCAATCTCATTTTGTTGGGGTGAGTTAACACATGAACTTTGATGCACAATTCCATTTTCAATAAAAAAAAATTCAACAATTTTATTAAAAAATTTAGTACCATTGCCAGTTCTAAACACTTGTATTTGGGTGTTAAATTGTGTCTGCACCAATTTACAAAAGTTTTGAATTATTTGACCTACCTCAGATTTCTCTTTCAACAAGTATACCCAACAAAGTCTAGTATGATCATCTGTGAAAGTGATAAACTATTTTTTGTTGGATAAAGTACTTGTTCGATTAGGCCCCCAAACATCACTATGAATCATTGAAAAAGGTTTTGAAGGTTTATAAGATTGAATTGGAAAAGACCTTCGATGATGTTTAGCAAACTCACAAACTTCACATTGAAGTGAAGAAATGTCTTGTTCAACAAAAAGTTTAGGAAAGAAAAAACTTAAATACTTAAAACTAGGGTGACCTAACCTTAAATGCCACAACATAATGTCATCCTTATTATTTGAAATAAAAAAAGATTTAATAGAAGAAAAACTTATTGGTGCAGATTGACGTCTGGTTTTTGGTTCATCTTTCAAGTAGTAGAGTCAACCCCTTTTCTCAGCAGTGTCAATCACCTTCCCCGAGATCAAATCCTGAAATACACAAAGAGTATCAAAGAAATGAAGATGACAATTTTTATCTGTGATTAGCTGACTGACAGACAATAAGTTGCAAGACAAATTTGGGACATGTAACACATCTTGGATGGTTAGTAAGGGGGACAAAACAATGGAACCTTTTCCTGCCACGGCTGAAAGAGAGCCATCAGCTATTTTAATTTTGGAATTTCCTGCACATGGTTTATATGAAGAAAATAAACTGGATTCACCGGTCATATGATCGGTGACTCCAGAATCAACGATCCATGTACGAATAGGAGTGACACTGAGATGGGCTGATTTTGGAAAGATACCTTTTTGGGCTATGGAGCATGACGGTGTTTGAGACTCGAGGAGTTTGTACATTTGGTCTAGTTGTTCCTTAGTGAATGGAAATGCATTTGGAGAAGATTGTGGCTCTTGATCAGAAGTTGCTTGAAGTGCACGACCCTCACCCTTCTTTTTCCAATTAGGAGGCCTTCCATGAATTTTCCAGCAAGTCTTACGTGTGTGCCGTTCGCAGTGATCACACCAGAGTTTACCATCTTTCTTACCATATTTCTTGCTGTCTTTGTTGAAGTTGTTTGTGAGAAGGGCTAAACTATCAGCTGCTGAGTTTGACTTTCCCATCATCACTATTTGTCTAGCCTCCTCCCTTCTGATTTCTGAAAAAGTTTCTCGGATAGTTGGCAACGGATTATTTCCAAGAATTCTACCTCTTACTTCATCGAGTTCCTTGTTGAGACCAGCAAGAAAAATAAAGACACGATCATTCTCCTGTGTCTTAGCAAACTGAACACTTTCTTCAGTACACCTCCAGTTATAATCATATCATTGATCCAACTCTTGCCAAAGAGCCATCAATTCATTATAGTAGGTAGTGACATCCCTGTCATTCTGCTTTAAATTCCATAACTTTGATTTTAGATCATAAATTTGAGAGAAACTTTTAATGTCAGAGTAAGATAGTTTTATAGCATCTCAAACATCTTTTGTTGTAGGCAGATACATGTATGTTTTTCTCATACCTACCTCCATAGTATTAATAAGCCAGACAATAATAGAAGAGTTTTCAGATTTCCAGAACCTGTAATTAGGATGTGTTGTTGCAGACACCGGAACATCACCCGTAAGAAAACTCAATTTTCCTTTGCCATCTAGAATAAGTTGAACAGTTTTGGACCATTCAGCGTAGTTTGAGCCATCCAGTTTCTGAACATTAACCTGGAGAGAATTTTGACCTCCACCTCCTGAGTTATTGTAACCACCATCAAAAGGGTAGCCATAACCGATTCCACCGTTAAAATTGTTGTTTGTCATAAAATTGAGCATTTCAGGTATGGTAAATCCACTTCCTCTGCCAAAATTATTGTTGACACCGCCACCCTCGTCGGAATTAAGGTTGACACCGCCGAAAACTAGAGGCCTTGAGGGTGTTTGGCCGCCGGAAACAGGAGAGCGTGGCGGTGTTTGGACGCCGGAAACTGGAGGTCGTGGGGGTGTTTGACCGTCGGAAACTGGAGGTCGTGGGGGTGTAGGGTCCACCATAGTTTGGATCGGTCAGAAAAGAACGGGTCGGATAAAAAACTGGGTCGTCGAAAAATACACCCAAACCCTAACAGAGCTCATGATACCATGTAGAAAAACATATGGGTGATAAATATTTGTCATATCATTATGAAGAAGAAAAGGGCTCCTTTTATAGGAGAAAAATACAAAGTCAACTCCTTTATTTTAGGAGTAACATAATAACTCTTAAACAAAAAAATAAATAATACTAAAATAAGAAATATTTCAACACCAACTCTAAGTTGATTCTGAACTTCAACGGGTGATGATAAGGTACGGAGACCTGCAAAAGGCATCAAACCTCAATGCTTCTGATTGTCAACCAAATCATCTTGTCGCGTCCTCAACATCACTATGATTTCTGTGTAAATTAAGACTCTAAAGAAAACCTGGGTCGCAAGCCTAAATATTTTAACAAATATAAAATAGAAGGTTACATCTTAAAACAACATATATATATATATATATATATATATAGACACACACACGCAAAAATACAGTATTCAAACATACATGACATGTCATATGACATCAAGAGTAAACACTCCACATATGATAAATAATGCACAATTAACCTAACAATGAAGACTCTACTCGTGTGATACAACTCATGTGGATCATCAAATGCAAATGATTCTGAAATATAATCTACTATATATAGGATCATGCTTTACTCATTGATATTGCACTATATAGCACTTCTCTCATTGATGTTGTACTATACTTTTCAACTATTGAGGTATTTTTCTCTCTAATCGACATTGCACTACTATGTGGTCACATCTCTCGTTGATACTGAACCGTGCACTCCATGGATGCATGAAGATATTATTGTCATCTTAATATATGCAAATATACACATATATCATTGAAAGAGAAATGCTACCGACACTTTCTTTTGAACACTTTCTCTAACACTCATTCTTCTATGTTCAACATTTTCTATAACACTTAGTCTTTTATTGAATAAAATCAATGTGAATCCCTCCACTTATTTAGTATTCATTTTTAAAGTATGAGATTCACATCGATTCCATCCAATAAGATAATTAGTAAAGAGAGTGTTATTAACACTTCTCATCATACAAAACATATAATATATCAATCAACAATTTTTTTTTCTCAAGTTGTCTAGTGGCCTGGAACTCACACGTTTTAAATGTGGAGAAGTGAGATGTTTGAGGTTCAAACCTCAACCCCTGCAAATATATAACATATCCCTATCGACCGAGCAAAACTCCGAGATCGACCAACATGTTTCTCATACATATACTCTCGTCAATCAAATGTATCAACCTTATTTAGGATTTCTCGAGATAGTAAATATGACATTATTTAAAAAAAAAACAAGTAAAAGGTTTATCATAGATCCGCTAATTTAAGTTTATCTATCAAACAAAAAATAAACAAACATTTTTTCGAAATCACAAAAATTATGATTTGATGATCAAAAAGGGAAACTATCAATCAAAGCTATTCCCTTCTTTTTCGGGTCTTGTGGTGTTTCTTCTCACCGAAAGGAAGTTTACTGGTAAAGTTTCAATCTTTTCTGTGTTTATATATTCTGTTATCTCTTATATACTTTTTCTACGCTTCTTATTTGTAGTTAACAAAAGGGTTGTTTCATAACTCTTTTTTGATTATGCTTTTGAAAATTCTTTACATTTCTGCATATTTTTCTGTTATTTTGATGTTGATTTCATTCCTTTTTTTGACCCTTTTGAGGAAATTATAGAAAAATTAATATTGTTTATGTTTTTTTTTATGAAACTACACAGAATCAGCGGAAGAAGGAAAAATATATGTCGAAATTAATGTTTTGCAACTATATAGTTAGTTAGTTCACTTAATGTTATGTAGAAACTTGGAACTTGTTTGGCTATGTCTGGTTTTCAACAAATGTGGGACAAACCAAGATTAAGAATGTTCCAATAGCTGTTACCCCTGAAAGATTTTGGGGTTTCAGAAAAGTCATAAGCCTCAAAATCCTATGAATAAAACCAAACCTTCGTCATGGCACGTCACTGTACAAGTGAGTGATAGATGAGATTCTGCACCTGCATCATCTAGATTAGTGATTTCTGATGATCAACAATGTAGTATTGGTTCAGAAAGGTCTTTAGCTGGAACATCTTTAGTTGCTGAGAGAGTATCTTTAGCTATCAAGTTTCTGGAACTTGTGATATGAAGGTGGTTTAATTAGGGAAAGAAGGATGTTATGTCAAGTTGTCAGTGCATAGGGATGTTCTGATAGAGAAGAGTGGTTTCTTTTCTGAAAAGATTTCGGAGCAATTGGATTTGTATTGTCTTCAAATCAGCGATTGTGAGGACGTTGGATTATATGTTGAAGCTGTTGGTTTGATGTACTGCAAGGAAATTAAACAGCGGCGAATGAAACAGAAGGTTTCTCGCATTCTTCAAATTCTCAAGGTAATTTTCTATACAACTGTGATCAATTTTAGTACTCTATTTTGTTGAGTTATTTCATGATCCCTTATGACAAATTTTTCCGGTACCGTTACCTTGATTTATGGTTTCATTATACATGTACTTCGGCTTGTAGATAACGATTAACTACTGCTTCTAATGATTTGGTTTTCATTACATTTACATACCAAATGCCACCAGCAAGCAACTGCATATTCATTTATAATGGAGCATATACAAGTTTGAGTTTAGGAAATATGAATAATGACTTTTAAAAGCTATTTATAGAAGCATATTATTTGGGAGCCCTTGATTATTTTTGTTACATGATCTCCTCCATTCTATGAAGAGTTGCATACAAAGTAAACTTGTGATGTAAATATCATTTATATAGATGGTGATAAAACAAACCTTTTGTTCGATACTCAATTGGAATTAGAGACTTTTTTAAGCTATAGTTTATGGGTAAAATACTTGTGTACTCTTCAAAAATATATACATAACTGGCTTGTATTACCTGCATGTCACTACTGATGACAATGAGTACAACACTTGCATTGAAGATCATGATACAATCAAGGAAAGCCCCAAAATTTTTTACAAGATCATTATGGTAATTAAGCTGTATTGTCTTTTATTTGATAGTGGTAAAAAGGGTGTTGTCAAGTTGGCATGGTTTATTTAGCAGCACAATTATTTCTTTTGGAAAAGCATGCTGGAAATTTGATGTGCTTATTGCTCTACCAGTAAGATAAGCTAATTTTGGATTCTTGTTGCAGTTAATTGAATTTTTGAACGCCTTCGTCGGTGGTGTCATGTTCATTTTTTCAATCCATGCTTTGGCATTTCTTGGTTGTGCAAGTTTCTCTTGGCCTCATATTCCACCTTCTCTAGATGTCATGGCTTGGCTAAAATCATGTGGACTAATGGGTCTGCTAGTTGTACAAGGAACTGTAATGGCAAGTGCCATTTCATTGGTGGAAGAAATGCTTTTCATGTCAAGGAATCATAATTTCAGGGCTGGCATTTTCATTCTTGCAGAGGTTTGTCTTGTCTCTAGAATTATGTTTTGCCTATGTTATTTATGTGTGTATTATACATGCATTACACTTCAGGTTTTACAGGACAGTTAACTGTTTTTTTATTCTTCCTTCTCCAAGAATTCTTGTTAAAATATCTCATTTTTTGTTTTCCATTTGTCTTTCTTTTTGTCCTAGTACGTATGTTTGCTCCATTGAGAAATTGAGAGAGAAGAAGTGTTTGAAAGAATGAGAGATTGAGATGAGATATATAGAAGGGAAATGTCGTAGCACATAAAAGTATTATCTTGGTTTGGCACACAATGAAGGTTGGTGAGGTTGGTAAGGATTGAACTCATACAAGGGTCTTGTGGGTAAGTGATAATAAGTAAGTACATTTGGAAGTGCTTTTTGAGCTTTAGGGCTTTCTCTGACCTTAGTGAGTTCTAGAGACTCGACTGACCCAAACTAGTGTTCCATGTATTGACATCAGCCAGATTCTCTCTTGTAGGAACTTTATCAGCCACAATTTCTTTCGACTCAAACATGTCTCTAACAAAGTGCAAACGAATGTCAATGTGCTTTGTCCTCTAATGTTTCCAAGTGGATGACAATTTGACTATCAAATGTATCTTCACACATTCTTGAGCAATTCCGAACTCACCAATCATCCCTTTTCAACTATAGGGTTATCTTTACCCCTTTAACAAGGGCAGTGTACTCTGCTTGAGTTTTAAATAATGTACTCCGTTTGTTATGATTATGAGAAAATGGAAGTTTATCATTAATTACCGGCGCAATACCTGCTATATGTTGTCATCTTAACTCAAAAAATGTCTTTATTGTACCCAATTTTTTGTCTTTGGCACCTGAAATAAGGGTAAAGATAGAGCGTGTAAATGGTGATATCCTGGTCTTCTGCCTTTAGCACATGAAAACCGATGCTACCAAGACATCTCAGAACTCAGGAGTAGTAGTAGTAGTAGTAACGTTTTCTTCTGACACACCACACTTTTCAGTTGGCTCTGGCACATAAAAACCAATGAAGGATGGCTCGGTTGGTAAGAAATTGACTCATCCATATGGTCGTGGGTTCAACTCCCGTTGCCAATGTGAGGTCTGTCTTGACCCTGGTGAGTCCCCAGAGTCCAACTCACTTAAACTTTTTTCTTTTTCAAAATAAAAATGAAATAGGACGCGCATCTAATAGCAGTTGTGTATTCTGTCAGATCATCCCACTACACTACACTTTCATGGTATGACGTGGAGAAATAGTTAATTCACATTGGATGTTAGTGTAAATTATTAATTAATTAATACTCAGAAAAATAAACTCATATCCATCCATTCAAATTTTTGTTTCATCTTTTAATTTTCAATTCCCTGGTGAATTTTTACCAAAACAAATTCCTTAGGTGGAAAAAAAAAAACCTAGGTAATTGTCATTATATATATTCTCATTCACTATTCATTAGCCGCAGCAGAGTGAATGAGACATCACTTTACATTTTTCATTTTCATTTTTCACAAAATTTCCCATCCACTCCACTTCATCACTCCCATGGTCCCCAATTTATTTCTCTCTGCATGAATTTTCCCCCTCAATTTCTTTGAAGGTAGTATATTATTATTTACATCTGTTCCCTTCATGTTACATATATTCTCTGAAATTTTTGTTACAATATTTTGTATACTTTATCCTTATAATCAAATCAAACAAGAATAATAATTTATATTCTTCTAATTTTTTTTGAATGACTAAATATAATATATAATAGATAAAATATAAGGGGACTAAGCCCTAAGTACAAAACAGATATAGGTCAGAAACAACATCAATGCACCAAAAGTAACCAGGAAAAAAACAGACGACAACAAAACCCAACGAGCACAAAAACACCTCAAGAACAACCCCCCTTCAACAGGACCGAGGAGAGAGAAACCGCCAACCCAAGCCAAACAAGGGAAGCCAGCTTCCCTCGTCCACTCCAAAAAGAGCCTTGCACCCACAACACCACACACCCTAACGATACCAGCAAAGGACAGGTTGATTGCATAAGAAATCGATGATATGATTGATGCCCAATTTTATATTTTTCTAATTACACTGTTTATTTTTCTAATTATCCTTGAATCTTCATTAGATCTTTGTTCAATTTTACAGATCGTGGCCTTGATTAGGGTTTATCATTGTTCTACTGCTGGTGTACAATCTGTAAGGGTTTTGTGCTGTTTTGAATGTGTAAAGGTTGAATCTTTTTCATGGTTCTTTTTATGATCATTTGATTCCTAAGGATGATTTGATTTAATTTTATTTATATACATATAACATATAAGGATGATTAGTTTATTTTTGGGTATAAAATGACGAGTATTTTTTCTTATATACCAAATCTAATAATCAAAGATTGTGAGATCTGGTATGTAAGAAAAAGTACAGATGATTAGATTTGGATTTTGGAGTGCGATGTACTTGCCCAGCCCATGTTTTAGTCATCAAATAACAAGATCTTAATTTTTTTTATATAAAGATTAACGAGATCTCAGTTATTAGATCATTGCAACGACCGGGATATTAAATACTTTAAACTAGCTAAAACTATATTTGTTTCTGCAGTTGGATAACTTTTAATGTGCAGTCATATATTTGTTTTTGTTTACTATTCGTACATATTATCTTTTTTGCATGAGGATACATAATTTTTACATTGATTGTACAGTGCTGTTAAATACCAGATATAGAGGCATTATAACATAGCAGAATTTGTTCAAGCAACTATTGCTTTACAATATTTGATATTCAGTACAAAATATTGTCAAATAACAGCTATACCGGTTCTATAGTTTTGTGGCGTAACGAAATCTAAAAAAATGGTTGTTATTTTCCATTCAGTTAACGACATTGTAAATATGTTTTGTCAAAAAAAAAAAAACGTGACTATGTATTTAATTTTCATAATTGATTTGAACTTTTGTTCATTCTATGTTTAAATAATGGATTTGATTGCTGTGTTATTTAGTAATAAAAGACCTATGAAGTATGAGGTTCTATCTTGATCTAAAAATGACTAGTTTCATTGTGCAATCTAGTTATGATTTATGAAGCTATTTATACCAAAGCTTTATGTCATTTGTGTTTTATTTTCAGCTTTTTTTATTAATTACAATGTAATAAAAACTACATTAGCTTACTTTTTTTCTTCTATCATGGAATGACTTTTGAATTTTGATAGAACAGTGATTAGATTGGAGCAGTCATCATGGAAATTCTGTATACTGATTGCTCTGAGACAAATCAAGGAGCAGCTTACGGACCTAATGAAGAACATATTTGCGTTGAAAATCGCGAATATGATATTTCGGAACTTGATGGTGAACTCAGTGACAGTTCATTTGTAATGGATTCATTTAGCTTGCAAGAAGCTGCTACTAAGGGTCAACAATGTCAAGCATATATCAAAGACAAGGGAAGGCAGTGCGTGAGAACCGCAGTTGGTAACAATATACACTGTTGTGTGCATTTCTTAAGTAAAAGAGAAAGGCGTGTTAAAGCAATCACTCCATTTTGTGGAGGTACAACTGCTGCTGGTACTGGATGTAAGAATCATTCCCTTCCCAGATTATCATTTTGTAAGAAACATCTGCACAACGCTGAGATGGGCCAGACCTCAAATTCAATATCTCGTACATTAAAGAGGAAAGCTGAAGAAAATTGCAGTGGTTCCCAAAGCCTGATTTGCAAAGACTTGGTGTTTGTACATCCGGAAAGTCTATTGGAGATCAATCCAGAGTCGGTCGTCAATGATGATGATTCTTTCTTCGCAAAGAACATCTTTGGCGAAACGCTCAAGCTTTCCGGTAATGATCAGTGGACAGGCTCTACTCGCTATGGTGATGATCATAATGAAGACTCTTGTATTGATAAAGAGAGTGCTGTCAAGTGTAAGGTCTGCTTTGAAGAATTTGCTGATAACCAAACACTTGGCAACCATTGGATGGAAAGTCATGAAAAGGAAGCACAGTGGTTGTTCAGAGGTTATGCATGTGCCTTTTGTTTTCAATCCTTCACTAACAAAAAACTATTGGAATCACATGTTCAGAAGAGACACTATGCACAGTTTGGTGAACACTGCTTGCTTTTTATATGTATTCCTTGTGGTTGTCATTTTGGAAATATGGAGGAATTATGGTTGCATGTTAAGTCAGTTCACCCTGCCGAATTTAAGCTTTCGAAAACTCCTGAGCAACTAATGTTGTCTACCGGTGATGATTCTCCTAAAATGATTGAGCAGGGAAATGAAGCTTCTTTGGGCAATGATAATTCCGAGAATCAAAGTGGTTCGCGGAAGTTTAATTGCAGGTTTTGTGATTTGAAATTTGATTTACTACCTGATCTCGGTCGCCATCATCAAGCTGCTCATATGGAGCGCAATCTAGCCAACAGGCGCTTGGCAAATAGTGGAGTTCGTTATTATGCTCACAGACTAAAATCTGGCAGACTTACCCGTCCTAATCCTAAATTTGAAAGAGGTTTGGAAGAAGCATCAAATAGAACCAGGAGAAGGGCTAAAGCTAATTTCAAGAAAAGAAATCAGGCAAATAAGTTGCTTGAGATGGGAGAAATATCCATCAAGCCTCATGCAGATGAATTGGAAAAATCTCAATGCTTAGAGGCTGCAAATGTTTTGTTTCGTGTATTTACCAGAAAGGCTCTATCTGAAGGCAGCAAAACGTTACAGTGAGAAATAAATTTGTGGGAATTGGCATCAGGATGAGTTGATTTGTGCAAGAGGATGCAATGTACAAAACCCAGTCACTCCCTTGGCATCACTTTCAAATGACCACCTTAAGGAAAAATCTGCAAATACATCAGATCCTGCAACCAATAAGTTGGACCTAGATGAGTTTCACTCTGTCGTCAATTCACACCATATAAGACTAGTGTCGTCGCAAAAGGCTATGGTGTTATGTAAGAACACAAGCTTTGCGAAGGAATCAACTCCTGTGATGTGTAGTAGATCAACAAATACTAGATGCTCTTTTTGAACAAGATCAATATGTCCTCTTAGGAGATGTTTACCTATGTGACAAAGCCGATGCTTTATGGATCACCTAGACTTGATTATGAGGTCTTTATCTTTTGATTTAATTTTTTTATGATCAAGCTCTAATCATATAGGACTTTATTTCTAGTATATATACCTTTTTGAAGATGAGGAAGAAGAGTTTGACGACGAGGAGGACCATAAAGTCTTTTATTTCAAAAATATTTTTCAAAAACGACGATCTCAATCATTGCCTCATTGTATAAACCATTTTCCAACAATGAGAGCACAAACCATACACGTTGCAAGGGAATAAATAATGTAATATAGAATTTATTTCTCATAAAATGTATTCAGAGGGATAAAATTCCAAAAAGGATAGAAGGAATAAAAGAGACTCTACAACCCAACTCTAAGTTGATTCTGAACTTTAACTGGGGATGACAAGGTACAAAGACCCATAAACGGCATCAAACCCCAATGCTTATGATTGTCAACTAAGTCATCTTCTTGTCGCATCCTCAACATCACTACGATTCTTGCATAAATTAAGACTCTAAAGAAAACATGGGCCGTAAGCCTAAATATTTCAAGAAATATAAAGTAGAAGGTCACATCTTAAAACAACACACATATATACAAAAATACAATATTTAAACATACACGACATGTCATATAACATCAAGAGTAAACACTCCACATGATAAATAATGCACAATTAATCTAGCAATGAAGACTCTACATGTGTGATACAACCCATCTGGATTATGAAATGCAAATGATTCTGAAATATAATCTACTACACATAGGGTCATGCTTTTCACATTGATATTGCATTATATAACACTTCTCTCATTAATGTTGTACTATACTTTTCAACTAATGAGGTATGCTTCTCTCTAATCGACATTGCACTACTTTGTGGTCACTTTTCTCGTTGATACTGAATCGCTCACTCCATGGATGCATGAACATATTATTGTCATCTTAATATATGCAAATACACACTTACATATCATTGAAAGAGAAATGTTACCGACACTTTCTTTTCAACACTTTCTCCAACACTCACTCTTCTATTTTCAACATTTTCTCTAACACTTATTCTTTTATTGAATAGAATCAATGCCAATTCCTCCACTTATTTATGATTCACTTTCAAAGTATGAGATTCACATTGATTCCATCCAATAAAATAGTAAGTACTAAGTAGTAGAGTGTTATTAACACTTCTCATCATACAAAATATATAATGTATCAATCAATGTGTTTTTTTTGTCGAGTAACCTGATGATTGAAGCTCACACATTTTAAACGTGGAGAAGTGAAGTGTCCGATGTTCGAACCCGACATTTCTATATAATATACAATATCTCTACCAACTGATATGAACCTAAAGTTACGGGATCAATCAACGTCTTTCTCATACATATATTTTCATCAATCACATGTATCAACATTATTTAGGTTTTCTCGAGCACACTCTTTATATTTATTCAAAATCATAAATCAACATTTTTTAAAGAAGAAAAAAAAAAAACTAAAAGGGTTTATTTATCATAGATCCGCTGATTTAAGTTTATCTATCAAACACAAAAATTAACATTTTTTCAGAATCACAAAAATTATGATTTGATGATCAAAAAGGGAAAATTATCAATCAAAGCCATGGAGCTGCTTAATCATCCATTCCATTCTTTTTTCGGGTCTCGTGGTGTTTCTTTTCTTTACTTTACAAATTAAACAAAGGAATTCACTCATTTTTCTCACCGAAAGAAAATTTACTGGTAAATTTTTAATCTTTTTTGTGTTTTTATGTTCTGTCATCTCTTCTATATACTTTTTCTACGCTTTTGATCTGTAGTTAACAAAAGGGTTGTTTCTGCAAATTTTTCTGTTATTTTGATGTAGATTTCATTCCTTTTTTTGAAGAAATTATAGAAAAATTAATATTGTTTATGTTTTTTTTTTTATGAAACTACAGATTCAGCGGAAGAAAGGAACAAAATTTGTCGAAATTAATGTTTTGTAACTATATAGTTAGTTAGTTAGTTCAATTAATGTTATATAGAAACTTGGAACTTGTTTGGATATGTCTGGTTTTTCAACAAATATGGGACAAACCAACATTAAGAATGTTCCAATAGCTGTTACCCCTGAAGGATTTTGGTGTTGTCTTTTAATTGTTGTGTTTCGAAAAAAAAAAGTCATAAACCTCAAAATCCTTTGAATAAAACCAAACCTTCTTCATCGCATGTCACGGTGCAAGTGAGTGATAGAAGAAGTTCTGCTCCTGCATCATTTAGATCAGTGATTTCTAATTTTAGATCAGTGATTTCTGATTTTCAACAATGTTGTATTGGCCCATTAAGGTCTTTAGCTGGAACATCATTAGTTGCCGAGTATCTTTAGCTATTGAGTTTGGTGAACTTGAAACTTGAAACTTTCTCGCATTCTTCAAACTCTCAAGGTAATTTTCTATACAGCTGTGATCAATTTTAGTACTCCTTTTTGTTGAGTTATTTCATGATCCCTTATGATAAATTTTTCCGGCACCGTTGCCTGGATATATCGCATACTTCGGCTTGTAGATAGCTATTAACGACTGCTTCTAATGATTTGGTTTTCATTGCATTTACATACCAAATGCCACCAGCAACTGCATATTCATTTCTTATGGAGCATATACAAGTTTGAGTTTAGTAAAAATGAATAATGACTTTTAAAGCTATTTATAGATGCATATTTTTTGAGAGCCCTTGATTATTTTTGTTACATGATCTGCTCCATTCTATGAAGAGTTGCATACAAAGTAAACTTGTGATGTGAATATCATTTATATAGATGGTCATAAAACAAACCTTTTGTTCGATACTCAATTGGAATTAGAGATTTTTTCAAGCTATAGTTAATGGGTAAAAATACTTGTGTACTCTTAAAAAATATGTACATAACTGGCTTATACTACCTGTATGTCACTACTGATGACACATAGTACAACATTTACATTGAAGATCATGATACAACTAAGGAAAGCCCCAAATTTTGTTACAAGATCATGATGGTAATTAAGCTGTATTGTCTTTTATTTGATAGTGGTAAAAAAAGTGTGCTGTCATGTTGGCATGGTTTATTTACCAGCATAATTATTTCTTTTGGAAAAACATGCTTGAAATTAGATGTGCTTATTGCTCTACCAGTAAGATAAGCTAATTTTGGATTCTTGTTGCAGTTAATTGAATTTTTGAACGCCTTCGTCGGTGGTGTCATGTTCATTTTTTCAATCCATGCTTTGGCATTTCTTGGTTGTGCAAGTTTCTCTTGGCCTCATATTCCACCTTTTCTAGATGCCATGGCTTGGCTAAAACTGTGTGGACTAATGGGTTTGCTAGTTGTTCAAGGAACTGTAATGGCAAGTGCTATTTCATTGGTGGAAGAATTGTTTTTCAGGTCATGGAATCATAATTTCAGGGCTGGCATTTTCATTCTTGCAGAGGTTTGTCTTCTCTCTAAAATTATGTTTTGCCTATGTTATTTATGTGTGTATTATACATGCATTACACTTCAGGTTTTACAGGACAATTAACTGTTTTTTTATTCTTCCTTCTCCAAGAATTCTTGTTAAAACATCTCATTTTTTGTTTTAAATTTGTCTTTCTTTTTGTCCTTGTACGTTTGTTTGCTCCATTGAGAAATTGAGAGAAAAGAAGTGTTTGGAAGATTAAATTAAGGAGAGAAGAAGTGTTTGAAAGAATGAGAGATTGAGATGAGATATATAGAAGGGAAATGTCGTAGCACATAAAAGTATTATCTTGGTTTGGCACACAATGAAGGTTAGTGAAGTTGGTAAGGATTGAACTCATATAAGGGTCTTGTTGGTAAGTGATAATAAGTAAGTACATTTGGAAGTGCTTTTTGAGCTTTAGGGCTTTCTCTGACCTTAGTGAGTTCTAGAGACTCGATTGACCCAAATTAGTGTTCCATGTATTGACATCAGCCAGATTCTCTCTTGAAGCAGCTTTTTCAGCCACAATTTCTTTCGACTCAAACATGTTTCTAACAAAGTGCAAACGAATGTCAACGTGCTTTTTCCTCGAATGTTTCCAAGTGGATGACAGTTTGACTATCAAATGTATCTTCACACATTCTTGAGCAATTCCCAACTCACCAATCATCCCTTTTCAACTATATGGCTTTCTTTACCCCTTCAACAAGGGCAATGTACTACGCTTGAGTTTTAAATAATGTCACCACAAATTGTTGATTTGTCTTCCAACTAACTGCACCTAATAATGTAAACACAAACCCCGATATAGATTTCCTACTGTCCAAATTGCCTGCATAGTCCTCAACCACATACCTAGCAAAAACGTCTTCCTCCTAAGTTGTTCTTGTGTATTTTAAACCATCTTTCAGTGATCTATTCAAGAATCTCAAAATCCACTCACTATAACAAAAAGTAATGAAAGCACCAACTGTTAGGTCTTAAACCCATGAGAAGAGCCCAACCCAAAAGACTAGTCCATTAGGTGGGAGAGCATCGCACTTTTATTTACTCGATGTGGGACTCCTAACATTCCCACGACCTTCAAGAGTCGATGTCCATGGTGGCGGCTTTCACTCTATTGATACTGACCCGATGGTAGCCTTTTCCTTTTTTGGCGGCTTCACTCGCCTATCGGTATTCGGTGGAGCACCTTAGGTAGCCCTTTCTGTGGTCTAACTCTCAATTAAAGCACCAATGATAGCAGTAGCAATTGAAACTAGGGTTAGAGTAGACTAAAGGTTATTTCGAGTATAGCCAACTCCAAATAAGTGAATTGGTCATTCAGAAGGAAGGTTTTTTGGTTTTAATTTGTTGCCTTATTCATTCATTAACTTGATGGCTATATAGCCCTGGAGAATTCCTACAATATGAGATCACGTGAAAAGTGTCTGTTCCTTCAAGGGAATAGAAACTATCCCTATAAACTAGGACTGGCAATTGTACAATGAGCTGTAATATATAAGGCCTAAGAGTCGTCAACACCTGTTTTCAACTATTGAAATTATCCATCCATTTGGGCTTCCTTCTCACTCTCTTCTCATCAGTCTGATTGGGCCTTGTGTTGTTATTATATCCATTAGTTTTGTGTGGACCTTATGCTATAGGCACCCCTGTATCATTTGCCTTTCAATGTTCTTGTGTATTTGAAGCTTGCCAATGCACTTGACCTAAATTTACCATAAACCGACTCATTATGCTAACAGCATATGCTAAATCTGGCACAAACCATGCCATACCCGATGCTTCTAACCCTAGCTTTATGGGGAGTACCATCCATCTTCTTTTTCTTATCCTCAGATTGAGGACATTACGTAACCGAAAACTTTGTGTGATGACCTAAAGGAGTGCTGACGGATCTTAGAATCACTCATTCTAAACCGATTCACCTCTTTCTTCAAGTAACCATATTGAGACGAGAACAATTCACCTTTTACTCCATTTCTTACGATATCAATACCAAGAATCCTTTTTGCAGCACCAAGATACTTCTTCTCAAATTCACCGTTTAGTCTCTCTTTGAGTTTTCTGATCTCTCTTTGAGCACCCAAAGAAGTAGCTCTTGTGCCACGTCATCCCTTACATGGATGTGGGAATGTCTGTTTGTCTTCATACTGGGTTAGATAATTGGACCTGTTTATTATCCAATCTTTATTAAAGTTAGTCGTATTAGACCCATACCATTACATACAAACATTGAAGTTCTTCATATAAAAAGTTCCTGTCTACAATTTCTTTCTATATCACTTTTGTAAAAGTATATTAAAATTAATAATATAATATGAAAAAAAATGCACTTTATTATTAAATACCGACATAATATGAGAAAATGTTATCATCTTAACTCAAAAAATTGTCTTTATTTCACCAAAAAAATTGTCTTTGTTGTACCCAAACTTTTTTTGCCGTTGAAGAGCGTGTAAATGGTGATACCTAGCCTTCTGCCTTTGGCACATGAAAACTGATGCTACCATGACAGTGTAAAATGATTTTATACTGTATTTCAATAACAGTTGTGTATTTTCTCAAACCACCCACTACTCTACAATTTAATAGTTGCGCCCACCTTTCAAATCTTGGTAATGGTGGCTCGTTTTCATTTAGTATCATAGATACTCCCTCTTCCCAATGAAGGTAGTACTCTCTTTCCTTAGTTTTTCTTTTATCTCCGTTCTATATCACTTTTGTAAAAGTATATTGAAACGAATAATATAACATGAGAAAATGGCAGTTTATCGTTAATTACCGGCCCAATACCTGCTATATGGTGTCATCTTAACTCAAAAAATGTCTTTACTGTACCCAATTTTTTGTCTTTGGCACCTGAAATAAGGGTAAAGATAGAGCGTGTAAATGGTGATATCCTGGTCTTCTGCTTTTAGCACATGAAAACGATGCTACCAAGACATCTCGGGACTCAGGAGTAGTAGTAGTAATGTTTTCTTCTGACACACTACACTTTTCAGTTGGCTCTGGCACATAAAAACCAATGAAGGATGGCTCAGTTGGTAAGAAATTGACGCATCCATATGGTCGTGGGTTCAACTCCCATTGCCAATGTGAGGTCTGTCTTGACCCTGGTGAGTCCCCAGTGTCTAACTCACTTAAACTTTTTTCTTTTTCAAAATAAAAATGAAATAGGACACGCATCTAATAGCTGTTGTGTATTCTGTCAAATCATCCCACTACACTACACTTTCATGGTATGACGTGGAGAAATAGTTAATTCATATCATATTGGATGTTAGTGTAAATTATTAATTAATTAATACTCATAGAAAAATAATATCATATTTCCATCCATTCAAATTTTTGTTTCATCTTTTAATTTTCAATTCCCTGGTGAATTTTTACCAAAACAAACTCCTTAGGTGGAAAAGATAAATAATAAAATAAAAATTAGTAAAAAAAACCTAGGTAATTGTCATTATATAACTCATTCACCATTCATTATCCGCAGCAGAGTGAGTGATAAATCACTATACATTTTTCATTTTTCTTAAAATTTCCCATCCACTACACTTCATCACTCCCATGGTCCCCAATTCATTTCTCTCTGCATGAATTTTCCCCCTCAATTTCTTTGAAGGTAGTATATTATTATTTACATCTGTTCCCTTCATGTTACATATATTCTCTGAAATTTTTGTTACAATATTTTGTATACTTTATCCTTATAATAAAAAAATCTTATAATCAAATTAAACAAGAATAATAATTTATATTCTTCTAATTTTTTTTGAATGGCAAAATATAATATATAATAGATAAAAAAGAAGAGGACTAAGCCCTAATTACAAAACAGATATAGGTCAGAAACAACATCAATGCACCAAAAGTGCCTAGGAGAAAAACAGACGACAATAAAACCCAACGAGCACAAAAACACCTCAAGAACAACCCCCCTCCAACAGGACCGAGGAGAGAGAAACCGCCAACCCAAGCCAAACAAGGGAAGCCAGCTTCCCTCACCCACTCCAAAAAGAGCCTTGCACCCACAACACCACACAACCTAACGATACCAGCAAAGGACAGGTTGATTGCATAAAAAATCGATGATATGATTGATGCCCAATTTTATATTTTTCTAATTACACAGTTTTTTTTATGTTTTTTTTTTTATTTATAATTATCACTGAATCTCGATCAGATCTCTGTTCAATTTTACAGATCGGGGCCTTGATTAGGGTTTATCATTGTTCTACTGCTGGAGTTCAATCCGTATTGGTTTTGTGCTGTTTTGAATGTGCAAAAGATTCCAGGTTGAATCTTATTCATGGTGCTTTTTACAATCATTTAATTCCTAAGGATGATTTGATTTATTTTATCTTTATATATATATATATATATATATAAACAAATAAGGATGATTAGTTTTTTTTTTGGGTGTGAGATGATGATTATTTTTTCATATTCACCAAATCTATCAGAGATGGTTGGATCTGATGTATGAGAAAAATTAATGATGATTATGAGCCCGTTTGTTACGAATTAAAATAAAAGTGATTTTGATATTCAATAATTTAGAGATTTTATGAAAGTCATAATCTATTTTGTGTTTGTTTATCGTAAAAAAAATCACTTTTTTGAGAAGCTATTTTAACAGCTTTTCATTTGAAGTTGTTTTTAGAATTTTTTTAGATTCTGATTTTTTTAAACAGCTGTAACAAACAGATGCAATAGTCTTAAAAGTGATTGTTTTTTAAAAAAAAGTTTTTTTTTTGTTCTTAAAAAAAGCTAAAACAAACAGGCTCTAGATTTGGATTTGCCCAGCTCAGTGTTAAATAACAAGATCTCAAAAAAAATATTATATCGGTTATTAGATCATTGCTACAATTTGGATATTGAATACTTTAAACTAACTGAAACTATATATTTGTTTCTGTGGTTGGATAACTTTTAATGAGCAGTCACACCTTTTGATAACAAAGATTGAGTCATGCCTATAGATTCAGCCATGCCTGTAGATTGTTTTGAAGAACATATTTGCGTTGTAAATCACGAATATGATATATCAAACCTTGAAGATGAACTCAGCGACAGTTCAGATGCAATGAAAGAGCCTCCTGTAGAAAACCAAATGTCTTTATTTAGCTTGCAAGAATCTGCAGAAATGATCTCTTTTAGCAGTGGAACAGTATCAAGGCCTGTAGATGAAATGGCTATTCAAATAGTTGTAGAACCTGGTACGAAGGATCGACAATGTCGAGCATATGTCAAAGACAAGGAAAGGCAGTGTGTGAGAACCGCAATTGGTAACAATATATACTGTTGTGCCCATTCCTCAAACATCAAAGAAAGACGTCTTAAAGTAATCACTCCCATTTGTGGAGGTAAAACAGGTGCTGGCAATAGCTGTAAGTATCATTCCCGTCCCGGATATTCTTTTTGTAAGAGACATTGGCACAAAGCCGAGACAGGCCAGACCTCAAATTCAAACCGTCGTACATTAAAGAGGAAAGCTGAAGAAAATTGCGGTGGTTCCCAGAACCTGATTTGCAAGGACTTGGTGTTGGCCCATCCGGAAAGTCCATTGGAGATCAATCCAGTGTCGGTCATCAATGATGTTGATCCTTTCTTTGCAAAGAACATCTTAGGCGAAACACTCAAGCTTTCTGGTAATGATCCTAATGAAGACTCTTGTATTGATAATGAGAATGCTTTTAATGAAAAATTAGGGTCGTCGCGAAAGGTTATAGTGTTATGCAGTGACATAAGCTTTGCAGCGGAATCAACTCCTGTGATATGTGTAGTAGATCTACAAGTACTAAATTATATTTGGGAGCAAGGGCAAGAGAGATATGTAGATCTTCCTAAGCCTTGGGAGATGTTTACCTATGTGACAAAGCCGATGCTTGATCGATTGCCTAGTCTTGATTGTGAGGTATTTATATCTTTGATTTAATTTTTCTATGATCAAACTCTAATGATACAGGAGTTCATTTCTAGTAAACGAAAATAAATGTTTTTTGTTTCTTTTATTTTTCATAAATAGCTTCTATGTAATTGTGTTTTATAAAGTAGCTAAGTCGGACAGAATTCTATCATTGAGAACTCACAAGAATACAGATTTTGACATTTTAAAAAATAAAATACAATTAGAGCGAGAGAATGTTTTCAAAGAAAAAACACTTCATCCTTATAGTTTTTTTCCCGACAATATTTAACCTACTATTTTGTTAGCAGGATCTGCAACTGTATTGTGATTGCTTATCTTCTACTTGCTGTCCTGAAACGTGTGATCATGTATACCTTTCTGATGGTGAAAAAGACATATTTAAGAAACCAATGGCCGGAAGGTTCGCATACGATGTAAACGGTCAAATCATATTGGAGGTAAACTATTTTCATTAATTGTAAACTACGATATATCCCTAATCCAAGCATTTCTGGATATGTTAGTTAAGTATTGTTTGTTAACACCATTTCAAGAATATGCTATGCTAAAATCCTAACATATTCATTTTGTAGGGTATTTTATTTACTTTTTTAGAATTACCTAGTAGAATTTACATCTTACATTTCTCTTTTCTATTTCTGTATTACTAATCTATAACTAATTTTTCCCAATGCTGGAAATTTCTCTACAAAACTTCAGGAAGGTAGTATTGTCTTCGAGTGTAACGATAAGTGCGGATGCAATAAAACCTGTCCAAACAGAATATTGCAGAATGGAGTTCGCGTTAAATTGGAAGTCTTTATAACAGAGAAAAAGGTGGCAACTATTCTTTTAATAAATTCACAATGACTCTCAAAAAGCTTTTTATGTTGACGTTTGTTATCTGATTCACAGGGATTCGGATTAAGGGCTGGCGAGGCTATTTTGCGTGGCACGTTTGTGTGTGAGTACATTGGTGAAGTTTTAGAGCAGCAGGAGGCACACAACAGACTCGGAAGGTTTACATTTCTTCCAACACCTAATTTCTTCTTTTGTTTGCTTGATGTTTCTTCCTTTTTACTGACTTTGCCTGTTTTAATACCAAATATAGCAAAGAAAATTGCAGTTATTTCTTCGACATTGATGCTCATGCTAACCATATGAGTAAATTGGTCGAAGGACATCCCCGATATGTCATCGATTCTACTACATATGGAAATGTGTCTAGGTTCATCAATAACAGGTGAGCATAGATTTGACAAGAGAAAAAATTAACATGGTGCAATTTGTTCATTTTTAATTGGCAACATCATTAGGACTTTGATATGATTTCCTTGAACATACGATGGTTTTGATATATTCTGAATATGATTAAGCATAAGATTTTATTTCCAAAAAGTTATTAAATGTGTAGAAAATATTTCTAATTTGTTTCAAAGCTGATAAAAGAGTACAAATATTAATAATTACGTTTATATAGACTACTTTAAACTTAACGGACCTGATTAATGGGTTGAATACAATTATCATTCATAATTACAAAATATACGCTATTTACAACTAAATGATTGGTGGTATTTATTATTGTTCCAGCTGTTCACCCAATCTTGTGGATTACAAAGTTCTTGTAGAGGGCACGGATTGTAAGCATACACATATCGGTCTTTACGCAAGTCGAGATGTGAGTACTGTCTCCTCTATATTCACACATCACTTATTTTACAGAAATTAAAAATTCCAATCTTGTGACTTTGTTTCTTGTTAACAGATTGCTTTGTATGAAGAATTGACATGTAATTATGACTATGAGCTTGTACCCGGAGAAGGTTATCCTTGTCTTTGTGGATCTTTGAAATGCTGAGGAAGCCTTTACTAGAACCTCGACATTTTTCTGTTGTTGTAAGTGTTTTTAGACTGTCCAGTATATTGCAGGAATAAGTTGTTTGTGTGTAACATTTAAAGTGTCCAATAAGGAAATTATGTATGTGTAACATTGAATGGTTGTACTTTATATTGTCTCCTAAAAGATGAGACACATTGAACATCTCGTTGAGGCATGATACCTTTGTGAATCAAAGTATAATTTGTCAACTGTCTTCGACATACTTGATCAGATTCACAGTCAGTTTGTTATACATTAAAATAAAAGTTGCTTTTATTCCCTTTTCTATTGCTTTATTATCTAATTACTGTACAAAATAGTTGTACGATAATTAGGGAATGCCCTTCTGAAGTTAAGGATTTTGGGTTGGGAAGTGTTACCCTATGTTTGGGTTGCAGGAATGTCACTGTATCAAATGCTTCAACATATCTTCACTGTTATTTATTTAGAATAACAGTGAGCAGCCGCTGTGATTTCGTCAATCTTACTGTGTATCCAAACATATACTTAGTTACTACTAATAAACAAAACTTAAAGGTATT
Source organism: Medicago arabica (assembly GCA_946800305.1). NCBI lineage: Eukaryota > Viridiplantae > Streptophyta > Magnoliopsida > Fabales > Fabaceae > Medicago > Medicago arabica. The sequence goes on along the minus strand of OX326968.1, from coordinate 42,779,504 downwards.
GTACCCAAAAAAAAAGTTAAATGTATTTTGGAATGGAACTATAACTTCTTTTCCTCTTTTAGGAACACAAAGGGTAGCATGTAATGAAAACAACCAAGATCAGCATCCCTGCATCCAAATAGCTGCTACTCAGTCAAAAACTCTTAAAAATCTCACCATATTTTACTATGTTTGATATATATGCTTCCTAATTTCTCCCTAATAACTCTCTCACTTAGATCTAGTGACCAAAATCCTGCTATTTCATACACATAATATTAAATCCAGAGTAATTGTGGCAATTGGTTTGTTCAATTTGGTTGGGATGATGATGCAACACATGAACCGAGTGGAAATAAAAAAATACCTACCCATGTAAATTAAGAAGAACGAAAAACATAAATTAGAAAACTAATTAGATTTTAATGAGGATTGACATAAACAGCTTATAGTACAAATTTGTGAATTAGATATATAAAGTAGTCGAGATTATATATCTTGGAATAAGACTTCAAAATATTTCAAAATTCTCTAGATCGTATAGTTTTTCAAAGAGAAATGATATTTGTACAACTATTTTGTGATAACTTTTGAATAGTTTTTTTTTCTCTTACTCACATTATATTCTTATTTTGTCCATTCATTTCTCTATTTATTGTTTTTGACCAATAAGAAAAGAGAAAAAGAAGGTTGTCCTAAAAATTATCACAAGATAGTGATACAAATATCATTAATCTTTGTCAAATGGAGTCAAAGATTGTACAAAACAAGACCATTAACTTTAATAAGTCAACATTTGTCATGTTCACTAAAGTTTTATTCCTTTATTATATTTTTTTTAGTCAAGTAGTTTAGTGACTAAAAACTCATCTCTTAAAATAAATAAGCGGGAGGTTTGAAATATGGCCTCTACATATCGCAATATCTTGTCAACTGAGTTATACTCATAAAGACATTCTTTTATTGTTTTTAAAGTTCAAAATAGTACCAACTATTACTTTCTTATTTTAATCGTGGGACCGTTAGTTGCTAAAAAGATAGAGAGTCCTTATATAGTTGTCGATAACTAATCGGTACCCATTTTTCTTCATACATTAGGGTTTTTTAATAGACTGAGGTCTTTATTAAGTAAAACACTCCTCCATAAGAGATGCTTTAAGTACTAACCAGATAAAATTAACTTAAAATTTCGTAATTTTTACACATGTGTGACTTAAGTCACGCCGCGTGAGTTAACTTATGCAGAAATTAACACATGCGTGAGTTAACTCATGCTAGTTAAAAGAAATTTTGTTTCCTTCTTTGCTCAGGGGCATTTTCGTCAGTTCAGCTAGGCGGGAGTGTTTTGTGTTGGGTAAAGAGCAAGATTCTTTTCTTTATCAAGCGACTTGAGCACAACAAGAAACAAAAGACAAAGTACAGTCAAGACTATCATCTAAACATGGAATGCAAACGAAGCAAATCTTGTTCAAACAATTCAATGTTAGTCAACATGCAAAAGGAGTCGATCAAAGTAAATATGAAATCTTTTCATCTGATCAATACAAGCATTTAGAATCTATTAATAATGTTGAGAGATTAGAAAATTAATATTAAACAAAAATGTCTTCTAACATTTGGTTTATAGAAAAGAGACGGTAAAAGTTTGCTCAAAAAATAAATCATTGGAAAAGTGATGAAAATGAATTTAGGCAGTGATTGTATATTCTCATTTAGGAAAGTCATTAAATAATGTTGTACATTAACTAAGTTGTCTTATCAAACTTGCATTGATGTCAGTTAATTTCCCATCCTTTCAAGAAGAGGGTTAATCCAAACAATCTCTCTTTGACTTTGTATCACTCAAATACAAACTCAACCTCTTTTGTAATCAGCTCAGTAGTGGTAACAACCTTTTTATCTAAAAGGAGTCTCAAGAGACGTTAAATGCTTCGCTCGTCAAATTACTCAGTTGAGGCAGAATCTTTGAGAAGACAAGGTAGATTGAGACCAACGAGAGACCTTTGACACATTTCAACCAACCTGATGCCATCAAACGTCAAATGGAGATGAAGACCATAATGCTTAAGTTATTATATGCTAATCCATTTACAAGGCTTGATCATGAAGACCTGAACAACCATCTAGTGAAATTCTACGAGATTGTTTGGTTTCTTGGTGCTTCCGAGACATAAAAGGAGCCCATTTTCATGAGATTGTTCCGGCATTCCTTTATAGGAAAAGCAAACAGCTAGTATTTTGACCAATCAACAACAATGCCAAGCTCAAACAACCTTGGAGGACAAATTCATAATAATGTTTTTCTCACATAGCAAAGTCATGATGCAAAGGACATCAATTGTTGTTTTTCACGTGGCATATCAGAAACACTGTGTGAAGTCTGGAGTGATACAAATCTAAGTTGTGAAAATGTATCTAAGTCGTGTTTTTCTCATTGATACTACATTATATAAGACCAAGTGCAATGGGGTTATTGAAAACAATTTTCAACATATTGAACCATTAGAGTGGGGTAGTTGAAAGTGGGAGAAAAATGAGTTGGAGGAAAGAGGTGACGAAGTCATTCAATATGTTGAAATCTGACACGCAGGGGCCACGTGGAGCGTTGCCATTCGCTGAAGCAGGCGCGTGAGATGCACGCGCCGACAGGGAGAGTGGTTGGCAGTGAAACGCGGAGAGAGAAAGAAAAATGGATAAAGGCAAGGACACTTGGCAGATTTCGATTGTTTGTCTGGATTTTTATCATCTTAATAATTTAAAGTCAATTATTTCATTGCAATTTTTTTTTTTACCAAAATTCATGATTATTTTTGTCTATAATAGAGACTTGGATCATTTGATTTGAACACAGAAAAAAAAAACCAAGTTTTTCACTATCTTAATCTTATTATTAGCTTTTCTTTTGAAGTTTTAGTCTTTTTTTAGTGAAATGGATCTCAATAATAATAATTTTAACACCCATAATTCTTCTGATTACCCATTTAGCTACCAAAATCCCAACAATTATCAACATCCAAATCAATTTTCCAACGAACGTCCTCAAAACATGTCTAATTTTGATTTTGCACCAAATTTCAACCAGTCATCCCCTGTTCCAAACTTTATCCATATTATAGATCTATGATGGGATATCCATCTCAAACACCCCAATTTAATGGTTATATGCCAATGGTGAATGAAAATTTTCAGAGTGTTGGTGCACCTGAATTTCCCGAAATTTCAACACAAATAAATTGTGGTGGAATGACAAGAGCTAATGAAGTCACTCCAAATCCAGAGGATTCAACTCCTAAGAGAAAGAAAACCCAGCAACTAGCACGGAACACTGAATAAAATTTGGTGCTAATTAGTGGGTGGATTAAATATGGAACATGCAGTGTTGTCGGGAGAAATCAGACAGGTGAAGCATATTGAGGTAAAATTGCTGAGTATTGTAATGAGCATTGCTCATTCGATTCTTCGCGCGATGTAATTGCATGCCAAAATCGTTTTAATTATATGAGTAAAATATTGAATAAATGGATTGACGCTTATGAAGGCGCTAAGCGTTTTCAAGGAAGTGGTTGGTCGGAGTATGATGTTTTGGCAAAAGCGCAGGAATTATATGCATGTGGGAAGAATGTTCAATTTACTTTAATGGAATAATGACACGTTCTCCGTGATCAACCACGTTATGGTAGTCAAGTAGGAGGAAATACTGACTCAGGAAGTAGTGGATCTAAGAGATCCCACGACAATGATGCATGTGGCTCATTCTCTGTAGGATCTAGTGATCGTCCAATAGGTAGGGAGGCAGCTAAAAAAAAGGGTAAAAAGAAAATCAAGAAAGCTGCCTTGGAGGAGGTGGAAACTGAGTGGGCTGAATTCAAACAATCCAGGGAGTAAGAGCTTGAACAATTGAAAGTGATGACCTTGGTGCAATAGGAGACTAACTAATTGATGAAAGAAAAGACTGAAGCTAAGAAAATGAAACTTATCTAAAGTTAACTTCCGAAGGGCCTCTCAATGACCAGAATAAAGAGATGTTGGCAAAGTTGGAGCGTGAGCTGTTTGGAAATTAATAATTGTCAGTGTTGTCTAGTCCCTAGTGTTTGCTTTAATAATTGTCATTGTTGTCTATTCCCTAGTGTTTGCTTTAATAATTATCCGTGACTTTTAAATCTACTCCTTATCTGATAATTAACTCTATACAATAACTTATTTCGAATCTGTCATTGTCCACCACTCAATGTACTTATATATAAGGACTCATATCTACTTTCAATATCACAAATCTCATTCAATCTACTTCCAAAATCACAAAAGCTATCAATGGATCATTTTGATATCGAAGCCTACAAACAAAAACGTGATATTGAAGACATTTATATCGTCAACCAATTTATTTACCGTCGAAAAAATATATTGGAAGATAGTGCATCTCGTAGTAGAAAATATCTCAATTGATATCATGCAGCGGCAAACCAAAGACTAATTGACGGCTACTTTACCAATGAACCTACATATGATGATGCAATCTTTCGTCGTCGGTACCAGATACAAAAACATGTTTTCCTTCGAATCGTTGGAGACCTTTCAAGTAGTCATAACTACTTCACCCATCGAGTTCATGCTGTAACGCCCGCTTTATTTATTTAATTATTTTATTAGAGTATATAGTATATTATTATATATTATATGATTTTAATGATGTTTGTGACGTATGAGATGATGTTGTGGTGTGACGTTTATTTTATTGTTTAATAAAATAAAATATGTGATGGAAATTAAGATGGGATAGAATAACAAATATTTTGAGAGATGGGGTTGTTTTCATAAATGAGATAGAGTTGTGGGGATAAGTGAGAATAGAAAGAATTATAAAAGGAAATTAGGTTTAGAGAGAAACAGTCAGTACGTTACAGACTTTTGCAAAAAGAAGAGAAAAATGGCTAGAGAAGAGGGAACCCCAATTCTGCAATATTACCAGGTAAGGGTGAGCCTAGCTTCAATTATATTACTGTAATTCATCTATTTATGATTAACGAAGGAATTAGGAGGTAATTTTGAGGGATTTCATAAACTAGGGTTTAGGGGATTTTTGGATGAATTGATGTTAAAATGATGTGAATTGGTGTAGAAACCTGTTACAGAACCTAGATTAATCACTAGGACCATAATTCTGACAGATTAGAAGCATAAAACGAAGAATTGGACGAGTTTTGGCGAGGTTCCGAGCGAACCCGTAACCCCTCTGCGATAGCTCGCCGTGGCGAGCAGACCCGCTCGCCGTGGCGAGCAGTTAGGTATTCACTCGCGAGGCGAGCAACCCCTTTAGTGCGCGCGAGGCGAGCAACTTCACTCGCCGTAGCGAGCAAGTGGCAGAATGAAATTTAAGTTGCTCGCCGTGGCGAGCAGTCCCACTCGCCACAGCGAGCAATGTGGTCTCAGACCACTAAACTTGAGTTTTAGAACTCTGTTTTGAGCGAGACTTTGAGGGTAGACTTTTGGATAGTATTAGAGATGCTTAAGACCTAATTAGAAACTGTAATGACGCTGTTAGATGATATTTAACTGTTGGCGTTAAGCTTTGATTAAATGCTTATTAAGTGAAGTTTATGAATGAAGTATAAATGATGATTGTGATGATAACTATGTGCTGTAAATAAATGTGTTAAGTGTGCTGAGCTGCTGCCATGTATGGTATAATTGCATGTGTCGATAAAGAGTCGTATTATGATGTTAAGATGTTGTGTGTGTAAACTTGTTTAAGTAGAAAGAGTCGAGTCCATGCATTAGCATAAATTGAGACGGTGGAGCTTATGCTCAAAGCGACGGTGGAGCATTTGCTCAAAGCGATGGTGAAGCTTATTAAAGCTAAAATATTAGTACCACATGCATGATGTTAAGATGTTAGAGTTGCATTTGTCGAGTCATGTGTCTGAGATGTTTTGAGACGGTAGTTATGAAGATGTTCTAAGATGATTTGTATATGTGGATGTTTGAGACGTTTCTGTTCTATGTGATGAATAATGTTGTTATTCTTAAGCATAATTATTTGAATTATATGTTAATATAATTGTTGTGAATCTCACCCCTTCTGTTGGAATTGCCGCCTTGTGGGCAAGTGCAGGTGACCAAGCTTAGGTTTGTCGATGTGAGAGGTTCTTGTGGAGTCTTAGGAGCTCTGATACGTAACGGGATGGGGATTATTATTATTTCTATTCCTTTTATGTATCATGTTGATTAATTATGCTGTTTGCGACGTAACTTGATTTGAGATGTTTTATGAGGCTTTTATGTCGAGACTTATTTATTTAAGATTTTGAGAAGTTTATGAATTCCGCTGCTATGTTTGAATATTGTTTAAGAATAAATTATTATTCAATTTGATTTTAAAGATTTTATGAAATGTGACATCCTGATTCATGTGTTATACTCTGATTACTTGAATGAAATTTTAAAGTCGGGATTTTGGGGTGTTACAATTGGTATCAGAGCAGGTCGGTCCGTCCGGCCAATTAGAGAGTCGAGTGACGGTGTCTTAGAGTTAGAATATTATGGTTATAATTATTCTAACTTATGTTTGCTTTGTAGAGGAATAAGATGGCTGGAAGAAATGATGCTGCTCTTGCTGCTGCTTTGCAAGCAATGGCCCAAGCTGTGGGAAATCAGAACAACGCTGGTGGAAACGACGGGACGAGAATGTTGGAAACTTTTCTGAGGAACCACCCGCCTACCTTCAAAGGGCGATATGATCCTGACGGGGCTCAGACGTGGCTCAAGGAAGTTGAGCGGATCTTTAGAGTGATGCAGTGCGAAGATGGTCAGATGGTACGGTTTGGTACCCATATGTTGGCGGAGGAGGCTGATGACTGATGGGTTGGTATTCGACCTATCCTGGAGGAAGAAGGTGCTATTGTGACTTGGGCTGTGTTTAGGAGAGAATTCCTGAACCGTTACTTTCCTGAGGATGTCCGGGGAAAGAAGGAGATCGAGTTCCTTGAGTTGAAGCAAGGAAATATGTCTGTGACGGAGTATGCTTCGAAGTTTGTGGAACTGGCAAAGTTCTACCCCCATTATACTGTTGAGAATGCTGAGTTTTCCAAGTGCATCAAGTTTGAGAATGGCTTGCGTCCTGAGATTAAGAGGGCGATTGGTTACCAGAAGATCTGAAATTTCTCCGAGCTGGTGAGTAGTTTCAGGATTTATGAGGAGGATACCAAGGCTCACTACAAGGTAGTGAATGATAGAAAAGCGAAGGGTCAGCAGAGTCGTCCCAAACCTTATGATGCTCCCAGAGATAAGGGTAAGCAAAGAGTGAATGATGAGAGGCGACCACAGAAGAAGGATGCCCCTGCTGAGATTACCTGCTATAATTGCGGGCAGAAAGGCCACAAGAGTAATGCGTGTCCTGTTGATGTGAAGAGGTGTTACCGATGCGGGCAGAAAGGGCATATTACCGCAGACTGCAAGTTTGATGATGTTGTGTGTTTCAACTGTGATGAGCAAGGACATATTGGCTCGCAGTGCAAGAAGCCAAAGAAAGTTAGGACTACTGGAAGGGTTTTCGCGTTGACCGGCACTCAGACTGAGAACGAGGATCGTTTAATCAGAGGTACTTGCTATATTAATGATATAACTTTAGTTGCTATTATTGATACTGGCGCTACGCATTGTTTTGTTGCTTATGATTGTGCTGTTAAGTTGGGTCTTGTTATGTCTGATATGAATGGAGAGATGGTTGTCGAAACTCCAGCTAAGGGTTCGGTGACTACTTCTCGTGTGTGTTTAAGTTGTCCGTTGTCTATGTTTGATCGTAATTTTGAGATGGATTTAGTCTGCCTACCATTGACTGGTATGGATGTAATTCTCGGGATGAATTGGTTAGAGTACAACCGTGTGCTTATCAACTGTTTTCGCAAGACGGTGTATTTCTTGTCTGAAGAGGAAGAAAGTGGAGCAGAATTTTTATCTACCAAGCAGCTGAAACAATTAGAACGAGATGGAGTTTTGATGTTTTCTCTGATGGCATCCTTATCCATTGAGAATCAAGAGAAGATTGACGAATTGCAAGTGGTGTGCGAGTTTCCGGAAGTATTCCCTGATGAGATTCCTGATGTGCCTCCTGAAAGAGAAGTTGAATTTGCGATTGATCTTGTTCCTGGAACGAAGCTTGTGTCTATGACACCTTACCGTATCTCAGCTTCTGAGTTAGCTGAGTTAAAGAAGCAATTGGAGGATCTGCTTGAGAAGAAGTTTATAAGACCAAGTGTTTCACCTTGGGGAGCGCCGGTATTGCTAGTGAAGAAGAAAGATGGGAGTATGAGGTTGTGTATTGACTACCGTCAGTTGAACAAGGTAACTATAAAGAATAGGTATCCACTTCCGAGGATTGATGATTTGATGGATCAGTTAGTGGGTGCATGTGTGTTTAGCAAGATTGACTTAAGGTCGGGTTATCATCAGATAAAAGTGAAGGATGAAGATATGCAGAAGACGGCCTTTAGAACTCGATATGGTCATTATGAGTATAAAGTGATGCCTTTCGGTGTCACGAACGCGCCGGGAGTATTTATGGAGTATATGAATCGGACCTTCCAGGCATTTTTGGATCGTTTTGTGGTGGTGTTTATTGACGACATTTTGATATATTCCAAATCCGAAGAAGAACATGCTGAACATTTGAAGATTGTCTTGCAAGTATTGAAAGAAAAGAAGTTATATGCTAAATTGTCTAAGTGTGAGTTCTGGTTGAAGGAAGTTAGTTTTCTTGGTCACATTATTTCTGGTGATGGAATAGCAGTTGATCCATCTAAAATTGAAGCAGTGTCGCAATGGGAGACTTCGAGGTCGGTTACGGAGATTAGAAGCTTTTTGGGATTGGCTGGTTATTATAGAAGATTTATAGAAGGGTTTTCTAAGTTTGCACTTCCGTTAACGCAATTGACGTGTAAAGGTAAATCCTTTGTGTGGGATGCTCAATGTGAGAGTAGTTTCAATGAGTTGAAGAAGCGATTGACGACAGCTCCAGTTTTAATTTTGCCAAAGCCTGAAGTACCTTTTGTGGTGTATTGTGATGCGTCTAAGTTGGGTTTAGGTGGTGTACTGATGCAAGATAGTAAAGTGGTTGCTTATGCATCCAGGCAGTTGAGGATTCATGAACGAAATTATCCTACCCACGATCTTGAGTTGGCTTCAGTGGTGTTCGTGTTGAAAATTTGGAGACACTATTTGTATGGTTCGAGGTTTGAAGTGTTTAGTGATCACAAGAGCTTGAAGTACCTGTTTGATCAGAAAGAGTTGAATATGAGGCAGAGGAGATGGCTCGAGTTATTGAAGGATTATGATTTTGATTTGAGTTACCATCCGGGTAAGGCTAACGTAGTTGCTGATGCCTTGAGTAGGAAAACGCTGCATATGTCTGCTATGATGGCGGAAGAGTTCGAACTATTGGAACAATTCAGAGATTTGAGTTTGGTTTGTGAAAGATCACATCAGAGTGTAAAGCTAGGAATGTTGAAGATTGACAATGATTTTCTGAATAATATTAAAGAAGCGCAGAAAAAAGATGTTAAGTTTGTAGATTTGCTTGTTGCGAGTAACCAGACTGCAGATGGTGATTTTAGAGTCGATGATCACGGTGTGTTACGGTTCCGAGGTAGAATCTGTATTCCGGACAACGATGAGATGAAGAAGGCAATCCTGGAATAGAGCCATAGAAGTAGCTTGAGTATTCACCCAGGAGCTACGAAGATGTATCATGATTTGAAGAAGTTGTTTTCGTGGTCTGGATTGAAACGTGATGTGGCACAATTTGTGTATTCTTGTCTAGTTTGTCAGAAATCGAAGATAGAACATCAGAAACCTGCTGGTATGATGGTACCGTTGGATGTGCCAGAGTGGAAATGGGATAACATATCCATGGATTTTGTGACGAGTTTGCCAACTACTCCAAGAGGGAACGATGCTATTTGGGTGATTGTTGATAGGTTAACAAAGTCAGTTCATTTTCTACCAATCAATATCACTTTCCCTATGGTTCGGTTAGCAGAGATTTACATTCAAGAGATAGTAAGATTGCATGGTGTTCCTTCGAGCATTGTGTCAGATAGAGATCCAAGATTCACTTCTAGATTTTGGAAAAGTTTGCAAGAAGCTTTAGGGTCTCAGTTGAAGTTGAGCTCGGCGTATCATCCGCAGACAGATGGTCAATCCGAGAGGACGATTCAATCGTTGGAAGATTTGTTGAGGGTGTGTGTACTCGAACAAGGAGGAGCTTGGGATAATCACCTCTCGTTGATAGAATTCACTTACAATAACAGTTACCATTCTAGTATTGGAATGGCACCTTTCGAGGCTTTGTATGGAAGAAGATGTAGAACCCCGTTGTGTTGGTTTGAGTCGGGTGAAAGTGTGGTTTTAGGACCAGAGATTGTGCAACAAACCACTGAGAAGGTAAGAATGATCCGAGAAGATGAAAGCGTCGCAGAGTCGACAAAAGAGTTATCATGACAGGCGTAGAAAGGACCTTGAGTTTCAAGAAGGAGATCATGTGTTTTTGCGAGTTACTCCAATGACCGGTGTAGGTCGTGCCTTGAAGTCGAAGAAGTTGACTCCAAAGTTTATTGGTCCGTATCAGATATCAGAGAGGATTGGGACAGTGGCTTATCGTGTTGGATTACCACCGCATTTATCGAATTTGCACGATGTTTTTCATGTGTCGCAGCTGAGGAAGTACGTTCCGGATCCATCTCATGTGATCCAAAGTGACGATGTGCAAGTAAGGGACAACCTTACGGTTGAGACTCTACCCTTGAGGATCGATGATCACAAAGTGAAGTTGTTGAGAGGCAAGGAGATACCTCTAGTGAGGGTTGTTTGGAGTGGAGCGACCGGTGAAAGCTTAACTTGGGAGCTTGAAAGTAAGATGCTGGAGTCATATCCAGAGTTGTTTAATCCAGGTAAGATTTTCGAGGACGAAAATCCTTTAAGTGGGGGAGAGCTGTAACGCCCACTTTATTTATTTAATTATTTTATTAGAGTATATAGTATATTATTATATATTATATGATTTTAATGATGTTTGTGACGTATGAGATGATGTTGTGGTGTGACGTTTATTTTATTGTTTAATAAAATAAAATATGTGATGGAAATTAAGATGGGATAGAATAACAAATATTTTGAGAGATGGGGTTGTTTTCATAAATGAGATAGAGTTGTGGGGATAAGTGAGAATAGAAAGAATTATAAAAGGAAATTAGGTTTAGAGAGAAACAGTCAGTACGTTACAGACTTTTGCAAAAAGAAGAGAAAAATGGCTAGAGAAGAGGGAACCCCAATTCTGCAATATTACCAGGTAAGGGTGAGCCTAGCTTCAATTATATTACTGTAATTCATCTATTTATGATTAACGAAGGAATTAGGAGGTAATTTTGAGGGATTTCATAAACTAGGGTTTAGGGGATTTTTGGATGAATTGATGTTAGAATGATGTGAATTGGTGTAGAAACCTGTTACAGAACCTAGATTAATCACTAGGACCATAATTCTGATAGATTAGAAGCATAAAACGAAGAATTGGACGAGTTTTGGCGAGGTTCCGAGCGAACCCGTAACCCCTCTGCGATAGCTCGCCGTGGCGAGCAGTTAGGTATTCACTCGCGAGGCGAGCAACCCTTTTAGTGCGCGCGAGGCGAGCAACTTCACTCGCCGTAGCGAGCAAGTGGCAGAATGAAATTTAAGTTGCTCGCCGTGGCGAGCAGTCCCACTCGCCACAGCGAGCAATGTGGTCTCAGACCACTAAACTTGAGTTTTAGAACTCTGTTTTGAGCGAGACTTTGAGGGTAGACTTTTGGATAGTATTAGAGATGCTTAAGACCTAATTAGAAACTGTAATGACGCTGTAAGATGATATTTAACTGTTGGCGTTAAGCTTTGATTAAATGCTTATTAAGTGAAGTTTATGAATGAAGTATAATTGATGATTGTGATGATAACTATGTGCTGTAAATAAATGTGTTAAGTGTGCTCAGTTGCTGCCATGTATGGTATAATTGCATGTGTCGATAAAGAGTCGTATTATGATGTTAAGATGTTGTGTGTGTAAACTTGTTTAAGTAGAAAGAGTCGAGTCCATGCATTAGCATAAATTGAGACGGTGGAGCTTATGCTCAAAGCGACGGTGGAGCATTTGCTCAAAGCGATGGTGAAGCTTATTAAAGCTAAAATATTAGTACCACATGCATGATGTTAAGATGTTAGAGTTGCATTTGTCGAGTCATGTGTCTGAGATGTTTTGAGACGGTAGTTATGAAGATGTTCTAAGATGATTTGTATATGTGGATGTTTGAGACGTTTCTGTTCTATGTGATGAATAATGTTGTTATTCTTAAGCATAATTATTTGAATTATATGTTAATATAATTGTTGTGAATCTCACCCCTTCTGTTGGAATTGCCGCCTTGTGGGCAAGTGCAGGTGACCAAGCTTAGGTTTGTCGATGTGAGAGGTTCTTGTGGAGTCTTAGGAGCTCTGATACGTAACGAGATGAGGATTATTATTATTTCTATTCCTTTTATGTATCATGTTGATTAATTATGCTGTTTGCGACGTAACTTGATTTGAGATGTTTTATGAGGCTTTTGTGCCGAGACTTATTTATTTAAGATTTTGAGAAGTTTATGAATTCCGCTGCTATGTTTGAATATTGTTTAAGAATAAATTATTATTCAATTTGATTTTAAAGATTTTATGAAATGTGACATCCTGATTCATGTGTTATACTCTGATTACTTGAATGAAATTTTAAAGTCGGGATTTCGGGGTGTTACACATGCAGCCAATAAAGAAGGTATATCACCATTAGCAAAATGTATCACATCAATGCAAATGTTAGCATATGGTGTGGCAGCAGATGCGGTCGATGAATACATCAAAATAGGAGGTAGTACAACATTGGAGTGCTTACGTAGATTCTGCAAAAGAATCATACGATTGTATGAGCAAGTGTACCCGAGAGCACCAACCCAAGATTACCTTGCAAAGAATTCTACATGTTAGTGAAATGCGGGGGTTCCCATGGATGATCGGGAGTATTGACTGCATGCACTGGGAGTGGAAAAATTGTCCTAAAACATGGGAAGGTCAATTTACCAGGGGGGATAAGGGAACTACCACAATTATTCTTGAAGTAGGTGCATCTCATGATCTATGGATCTGGCATGCCTTTTTTGAATGTCCGGGAATGTTAAACGATATAAACGTTTTAGAACGGTCACCAGTGTTTGATGATGTGGAACATGGAAAGGCTCCAAGGGTGAATTTCTCTGTGAATCAACGTCCCTATAATATGACATACTATCTAGCTGATGGTATCTACCCTTCTTATCCAACTTTCGTCAAATCGATTAGACATCCTCAAAGTGAACCCAATAAGTTATCTGCAAAACATCAGGAGGCATGTCGGAAGGACATCGAACGTGCATTTGAAGTGCTTCAAACTCGATTTAAAATCATCCATAAACCAGCTCGTTTGTGGGACATAGCCGATTTGGGTATCATCATGAGGTCATGCATCATATTACATAATATGATTGTTGAGGATGAACGAGATACATATGCTCAACGTTGGACCGATTTTGAGCAACCCGAGGGAAGTACACCGCAACCATACTCGACCGAAGTGTTACCCGCTTTTGCAAATCATGTGCGTGCTAGATCCGAATTGCGTGATCCAAGTGTTTATCACGAATTGCAAGCGGATCTAGTGAAGCACATATGGACAAAGTTTGGAATATTTCGTGATTGAAGATGATTTGCATCGTACTAAATAAATTATTTGTGTGCCGCGTGCTTAGTTTGTTGTATTGCATTTTAAGTTATTTGTGTGGCACATGCTTAGTTTGTTGTATTTCATTTTAAGTTATTTGTATGCTGCGTTCTTAGTTTGTTGTATTGCATTTTAAGATAAGAAAATAAAAATAAATTATTTTACAAAACTTTGTTTTTTCAAAAAAACTCAAAAATAAATTGTTAAGTGTTTATTATTTGAATTTAATTATAATCAATAATTGAAATTTTATGTAATCAAAAAAACAAAAATATAAAAATAAATATGAATATGAAATAAAAAGTGGTGGGGTAGAGTGTTGAAAGAAAAAACCATTGGAGATGGTAAAAATTGAATGAGTGTTGAATAAAGAGAAAGAAAATGATGTGGAGTGTTGGAAATTGAAAAAGTGTGTTGAGTGTTGTTGAATGGTTTTTACCACCGCACTTAGTCTAATACTTCTCTCATTTATATTATACTATACTTTTCAACTATTGAGGACTTCCTTCGTTACTGAACCGCACACTACATAGACGCAAGAACATATTATTGTCATCTTAATGTATACAAACACACACTTACATATAATACAAAGAAAAACTTCCTCTCAAAAAAATATAATACGAAGAGAAATGCTACCAACACTTTTATAACACTCACTCTCATATTGGATAAAATCAATGTGAATCTCAACACTTAAGTATAATTCATTTTCAAAGTATGAGATCTACATTAATTTCATCTAATGAAGAAGTAAGTGACAAAAAGGTATTGAAAAGAGAGTGTTGACAGCGTTTCTCATCATACAAAATATGTAATAAATTAATTAATATGTTTTTCATACATATATTGGTAAGTCACATGTATCAAAACATATTTAGGATTTCTCGAGGACATCATATATTTATCAAAATCATAAGGCAAATGTTAACTTGTGCCTTCAAAGGCATGTTAAGCGACTTATTATAAAAATATACGTATTAAAAGTCGTGCAGTCAACTTCTTAAAACTTAAATTATCATGTTTTCCAATGTAAAGTTACTCATTTTAAGTTAACATGTGCCCATAGGGTTAGGACACAAGTTAACATAACCCAAATCATAAATATGACGTTATTAGATAAAAATAAAAAAAAAAAATACTAAAAAGGGTTTATCATAGATCCACTAATTTATGATTTGATGATCAAAAAGGGAAACTATCAATCAAAGCCATGAAGCTTAATTCCCTTCTTTTTCGGGTCTTGTAGAATTCGCTCATTGTTATCACCGAAAGAAAATTTACTGGTAAAGTTTCAATCTTTTCTTTGTTTTTATGTTCTGTTATCTCTTATATATATACTTTTTCTACGCTTCTTATTTGTAGTTATCAAAATGGTTGTTTCATAACTCTTTGTTTGGTTATGATTTTGAAAATTCTTTACATTTCTGCATATTTTTCTGTTATTTTGATGTTGATTTCATTCCTTTTTTTTTGACCCTTTTGAGAAATTTATAGAAAAATTAATATTGTTTATGTTTTTTTTATGAAACTACAGATTCAGCGGAAGAAAGGAACAAAGTTAATGTTTAAGAACTATATAGTTAGTTAACTTAATTAATGTTTGTTACATAGAAACTTGGAACTTTTTTTTTAGTTATGTCTGGTTTTTCAACAAATATGGGACACAAGAATGTTCCAATAGCTGTTACCCCTGAAGGATTTTGGTGTTGTCCTTTAATTGTTGTGTTTCGAAAAAAAAGTCATAAACCTCAAAATCCTTTGAATAAAACCAAACCTTCTTCATGGTATGTCACAGTGCAAGTGAGTGATAGAAGAGGTTCTGCACCTGCATCATCTAGATTAGTGATTTCTGATGATCAACAATGTAGTATTGGTTCAGAAAGTTCTTTAGCTGCTTAGAGAGTATCTTTAGCTATAGAGTTTGGTGAACCTGAAACTTGTGATATGAAGGTGGTTGGTTTAATTAGGGAAAGAAGGATCTTATCTCAAGTTGAGTATGCATAGGGATGTTCTGATAGAGAAGAGTGGTTTCTTTTCTGAAAAGATTTTGAAGCAATCGGATTTGTATTGTCTTCAAATCAGCGATTGTGAGGACATTGGAATATATGTTGAAGCTGTTGGTTTGATGTACTGCAAGGACATTGAACAGCGACGAATGAAACACAAGGTTTCTCGCATTCTTCAAATTCTCAAGGTAATTTTCTTATTTCTATACAACTGTCATCAATTTTAGTACCCCTTTCTGTTTAGTTATTTCATGATCCCTTATGATAAATTTTTCCGGTACCGTTACCTTGATATATGGTTTCATTATACATGTACTTCGGCTTGTTGATTTGGTTTTCATTGCATTTACATACCAAATGCCACCAGCAATTACATATTCATTTGTTATGGAACATATATAAGTTTGAGTTTAGGAAATATGAATAATGACTTTTAAAGCAATTTATAGATGCATATTTTTTGAGAGGCCTTGATTATTTTTGTTACATGATCTCCTCCAATCTATAAAGAGTTGCGTACAAAGTAAACTTGTGATGTAAATATCATTTATATAGATGTTGGTAAAACAAACCTTTTGTTCGATACTCAATTAGAATTAGAGATTTTTTTAAGCTATAGTTAATGGGTAAAATACTTGTGTACTCTTCAAAAATATATACATAACTGGCTTGTATTACCTGTATGTCACTACTGATGACACAGAGTACAACACTTGCTTTGAAGATCACGATATAATCAAGGAAAACCCCAAATTTTGTTACATGATCATGATGGTAATTAAGCTGTAGTGTCTTTTATTTGACAGCGGTAAAAAAGTGTGTTGTCAAGTTGGCATGGTTTATTTAGCAGCATAATTATTTGTTTTGGAAAAGCATGCTGGAAATTTGATGTGCTTATTGCTCTACCAGTAAGATAAGCTAATTTTGGGTTCTTGTTGCAGTTAATTGAATTTTTGAAAGGCTTGGTTGGTGGAGTCGTGTTCATTTTTTCAATCCATGCTGTGAATGCATTTTGTGCAAGTTTCTTTTGGCCTCATATTCCACCTACTTTAGATGTCATCATGGTATGGCTAAAACTATGTGGAAAAATGGGTCTGCTAATTGTTCAAGGAACTGTAATGGCAAGTGCCATTTCATTGGTGAAGAAATGCTTTTCAGGTCATGGAGACATAATTTTAGGGCTGGCATTTTCTTTCTTGCAGAGGTTTGTCTTCTCTGTAGAATTATGTTTTGCCTATGTTATATATGTGTGTATTATACTTGCATTACACTTCAGCTTTTACAAGACAATTAACTGTTTTTTTATTCTTCCTTCTCCAAGAATTCTTGTTAAAATATCTCATTTTTTGTTTTCCATTTGTCTTTCTTTTTGTCCTTGTACGTTTGTTTGCTCCATTATGAAATTGAGAGAAAATAAGTGTTTGGAAGATTAAATTAAGGAGAGAAGAAGTGTTTGAAAGAATGAGAGATTGAGATGTGATATATAGAAGGGAAATGTCGTAGCACATAAAAGTATTATCTTGGTTTGGCACACAATGAATGTTGGTAAGATTGAACTCATATAACGGTCTTGTTGGTAAGTGATGATAAGTAAGCACATTTGGAAGTGCTTTTTGAGCTTTAGGGCTTTCTCTGACCTTAGTGAGTTCTAGAAACTCGACTGACCAAAACTAGTGTTCCATGTATTGACATTAGCCAGATTCTCTCTTGAAGCAACTTTTTCAGCCACAATTTCATTAGACTCAAACATGTCTCTAACAAAGTGCAAACGAATGTCAATGTGTTTTGTCCTCTAATGTTTCCAAGGTGATGACAGTTTGACTATCAAATGTATCTTCACACATTCTTGAGCAATTCCGAACTCACCAATCATCCCTTTTCAACTATATGCCTTTCTTTACCCCTTGAACAAGGGCAATGTACTCCGCTTGAGTTTTAGATAATGTCACCACAAATTGTTGATTTTTCTTCCAACTTATCGCCTGGCCTAATAATGTAAACACAAACCCCGATATAGATTTCCTACTGCCCAAATTGCCTGCATAGTCCTCAACCACATACCTAGCAAAAACGTCTTCCTCCTAAGTTGTTCTTGTGTATTTTAAACCATCTTTCAGTGATCTATTCAAGAATCTCAAAATCCACTTACTATAACAAAAAGTAATGAAAGCACCAACTGTTAGGTCTTAAACCCATGAGGAGAGCCCAACCCAAAAGACTAGTCCATTAGGTGGGAGAGCGTCGCACTTTTATTTACTCGATGTGGCATTCCTAACATTCCCACGCCCTTTAAGAGTCGACGTCCATGGCGGTTTTCACTCTATTGACACTGACCCGATGGTAGCCTTTTCCTTTTTTGGCGGCTTCACTTGCCTATCGGTATTCGGTGGAGCACCTTAGGTAGCCCTTTCCGTGGTCCAACTCTCAATTAAAGCTGCAATGATAGCAGTAGCAATTGAAACTAGGGTTAGAGTAGACTAAAGGGTAATACGAGTATAGCCAACTCCAAATAAGAAAATTGGTCATTCAGAAGGAAATTTTTTTGGTTTTAATTTGTTGCCTTATTCATTCATTAACCGATGGCTATATAGCCCTGGAGAATTCGTACAATATGAGATCACGTGAAAAGAGTGTGTTGATCCTTCAAGGGAATAGAAAATATCCGTATAAACTAGGACTGGCAATTGTACAATGAGCTGTAATATATAAGGTCTAAGAGCCGTCAACACCTGTTTTCAACTATTGAAATTATCCATCCATTTGGGCTTCCTTCTCACACTCTTCTCATCAGTCTGATTGGGCCTTGTGTTGTTATTATGTCCATTAGTGTTGTGTGGACCTTATGCTATAGGTGCCCCCGTATCATTTGCCTTTCAATGTTCTTGTGTATTTGAAGCTTGCCAATTCACTTGACCTGAATTTACCATAAACCGACTCATTATGCCAACCGCATATGCTAAATCTGGCACAAACCATGCCATACCCGATGCTTCTAACCCTAACTTTATGGGGAGTACCATCCATCTTCTTTTTCTTATCCTCAGATTGAGGATATTACGTAACCGACAACTTTGTGTGATGACTCAAAGGAGTGCTGACGGATCTTAGAATCACTTATTCTAAACCGATTCACCTCTTTCTTCAAGTAACCATATTAAGACGAGAACAGTTCACCTTTTACTCGGTTTCTTAAGATATCAATACCAAGAATCCTTTTTGCCGCACCAAGATTCTTCTCAAATTCACTGTTTAGTCTCTCTTTGAGCACCCAAAGAAGCAGCTCTCGTGCCACGTCATCCCTTACATGGATGTGGGCATGTCGGTTTGTCTTCATACTGGGTTAGATAATTAAAGTTAGTCGTTTCAGACCCATACCATTACATACACACATTGAAGTTCTCAATATACAAAGTTCCTGTCTACAATTTCTTTCTATATCACTTTTGTAAAAGTATATTAAAATTAATAATATAATATGAAAAAAATGCACTTTATCATTAAATACCGGCATAATATGAGAAAAATGTTATCTTCTTAACTCAAAAAATTGTCTTTATTTCAGCAAAAAAATTGTCTTTGTTGTACCCAAACTTTTTTTGCCGTTGGCACCTGGAATAAGGGTGATACCCGGCCTTCTGCCTTTGGCACATGAAAACTGATGCTACCATCACAGCTCCAGAGTAGTATCTGCATGAATTTCCCCCCTCAATTGCTTTGAAGGTAGTGTATTATTATTTACATCTGTTCCCTTTATGTTACATATATTCTCTGAAATTTTTGTTGCAATATTTTGTATACTTTATCCTTATAATAAAAAAATCTTATAATCAAATTAAACAAGAATAATAATTTATATTTTCTAATTGAATGCACAAAAAATCGATGATATGATTGATGCCCAATTTTATATTTTTCTAATTGCATAGTTTTTATTTTGTTTTTTTATAATTATCCCTGAATCTTGATCGGATCTTTGTTCAATTTTACAGATCGGGCTCTTGATTAGGGATTATCACTGTTCTACTGCTGGAGTTCAATCCGTATTGGTTTTGTGCTGTTTTGAATGTGCAAAGGATTCCAGGTTGAATCTTATTCATGGTGCTTTTTACAATCATTTAATTCCTAAGGATGATTTGATTTTTTTATTTTTATTTATATATAACAAATAAGGATGATTAGTTTTTTTTTGGGTGTAAAATGATGATTTTTTTCTTCTTATTCACCAAATCTAATAATCAAAGATGGTTAGATCTGATATATGAGAAAAATTAAAGATCATTATGAACCCGTTTGTTGCGAATTAAAATAAAAGTGATTTTGACATTCAATAATTTAGAGATTTCATGAAAGTCATAATCTATTTTTTGTTTGTTTATCATAATAAAAATCATTATTTTTGAGAAGCTACATTCAACAGCTTTTCATTTGAAGTTGTTTTTAGAATTTTTTTAGATTCTGATTTTTTTAAAAAGCTGTAACAAACAGATGCAATACTCTTAAAAGTGATTTTTTTTTTTTTTTTAAGTTTTTTTTCCCTTTAAAAAAGCTAAAACAAACAGGCTCTAGATTTGGATTTTGGAGTGTGATGTACTTGCCCAGCCCAGTGTTAAATAACAAGATCTCAGCAAAAATATTATAAAGATAAATGAGATCTCAGTTATTAGATCATTGCTACAATTTGGATATTAAATACTTTAAACTAACTGAAACTATTTTTGTTTCTGTGGTTGGATAACTTTTAATGAGCAGTCACACCTTTTGATAACAAAGATTCAGTCATGCCTATAGATTGATTTGATGATTTTGTTTATTGTTATTGCATATTATATTTTTTTGCATGAAGATATCTATTTTTTACGATATGTGATTCGGAACAAAATATTGTCAAATAACAGCTATAACGGTTCTATAGCGTTGTGGGGTAGTGAAATTAAAAAAATGGTCGTTATTTTCCGTGCAGTTAACAACATTGTGACTATGTTTTGTAAAAAAAAAATGTTGTGACTATGAATTTAAGATTCATAGTTGATCTGAACTTGTTCGTTCTCTTTCAAAATAAGCGATTTGATTGTTGTTATTTAGTAATAAAAGCCTGTGCAAGCTAGTTATGCTTTATGTCATCTTTGTTTTATTTTTAGCCTTGTGCAAGCTAGTGTTGTTTTATGTCATTAGCTTACTTTTTTTTCTTCTTTCATGGAATGACTTTTGATAGAACAGTGATTAGATTGGAGCACTCATCATGGCAATGCTTCATAATGAAGAACATATTTGCGTTGTAAATCGCGAATATGATATATCAGAACTTTATGATGAACTCAGCGACAGTTCAATTGCAATGAAAGAACCTGTGGATGAAATGATCTCGTATAGCAGTGGAACAGTATCAAGGCCTGTGGATGAAATGGCTATTCAAATATTTGTAGAACCTGGTACCAAGGATCGACAATGTCGAGCATATGTCAAAGACAAGGGAAGGCAGTGTGTGAGAACCGCAATTGGTAACAATATATACTGTTGTGCACATTTTTCAAATAAAAAAGAAAGACGTCTTAAAGTAATCCCTCCCATTTGTGGAGGCATAACTTTTGCTGGCAATAAATGTAAGTATCGTTCTCGTCCCGGATTTTCTTTTTGTAAGAGACATTGGCACAAAGCCGAGACGGGCCAGACCTCAAATTTAAACCGTTGTACATTAAAGAGGAGAGCTGAAGAAAATTGCAGCGGTTCCCAGAACCCGATTTGCAAGGACTTGGTGTTGGCACATCCGGAAAGTCCATTGGAGATCAATCCAGTGTCGGTCATGAATGATGTTGATCCTTTCTTTGCAAAGAACATCTTAGGCGAAACGCTCAAGCTTTCTGGTAATGATCATAATGAAGACTCTTGTATTGATAATGAGAATGCTGTTAAGTGTAAGGTCTGCTTTGAAGAATTTCCTGATAACCAAACACTTGGCAACCATTGGATGGAAAGTCATGAAAAGGAAGCACAGTGGTTGTTCAGAGGTTATGCATGTGCCTTTTGTTTTGAATCCTTCACTAACAAAAAACTATTGGAATCACATGTTCAGAAGAGACACTATGCACAGTTTAGTGAACACTGCTTGCTTTTTATATGTATTCCTTGTGGTTGTCATTTTGGAAATATGGAGGAATTATGGTTGCATGTTAAGTCAGTTCACCCTGCCGAATTTAAGCTTTCGAAAGCTCCTGAGCTGCTAACTTTGGCTACTGGTGATGATTCTCCTGAAATGATTAAGCAGGCAAACAAAGCTTCTTTGGACAATAATAATTCTGAGAATCCAAGTGGTTCACGGAAGTTAAGTTGCAGGTTTTTTGGTTTGAAATTTGATTTACTACCTGAGCTCGGTCGCCATCATCAAGCTGCTCATATGGAGCGCAATCTAGCTAGCCGGCGCTTGGCAAAGAGTGGAGTTCGTTATTATGCTCACAGAGTAAAATCTGGCAGACTTAGCCGTCCGAAATTTAAAAGAAGTTTGGAAGAAGCATCAAATAGGATCAGGAGAAGGGCTAAAGCTAATTTCAAGAAAAGAAATCTCAATGCAAATAGGATCAGGAGTAGGGCTAAAGTATCAAATAAGTTACTTGAGAGGGGAGAAATATCCATCCAGCATCATGTAAATGAGATTACAAGTATTGCTGGATTGGAAGAATCTCAATGCTTAGAGGCTGCAAATATTTTGTTTTCTGATATTTTATCTTTAGCTTTCACTGCATGCTGCAAAGGCAATCTTGAAGCTTCACTGAAGGAGAAATATGGATATTTGCCGGAAAGGCTCTATTTGAAGGCAGCAAAACTTCGCAGTGAGAAAGAACTTTGTGGGAATTGGCATCAGGATGAGTTCATTTGTCCACGAGGATGTACTGCACAGAACCCAGTCTCTCCTTTGGCATCCCTTTCAAATGATCACCTTAAGGAAAAATTAGGGTCGTCCCAAAAGGCTCTAGTGTTATGCAATGATATAAGCTTTGCGGCGGAATCAACTCCTGTGATATGTGTAGTAGATCTACAAGTACTAAATTATCTTTGTGAGCAACAGCAAGAGCGATATGTAGATCTTCCTAAGCCTTGGGAGATGTTTACCTATGTGACAAAGCCGATGCTTGATCGATTGCCTAGTCTTGATTGTGAGGTATTTATATCTTTGATTTAATTTTTCTATGATCAAACTCTAATAATACATGAGTTCATTTCTAGTATACGAAAATAAATGTTTTTTGTTTCTTTTATTTTTCATAAATAGCTTCTACGTAATTGTGTTTTATAAAGTAGCTAAATCGGACGGAATTCTATCATTGAGAGCTCACAAGAATACAGATTTTGACTTTTTTTTTTAAAAAAAGGAGCTAGAAAATGTTTTTAAAGAAAAAACACTTCATCCTTATAGTTTTTTTCCCGACAATATTTAACCTACTATTTTGTTAGCAGGATCTGCAACTGTATTGTGATTGCTCATCTTCTACTTGCTGTCCTGAAACGTGTGATCGTGTATACCCTTTTGGTGATGAAAAACACATATTTTGGAAACCAATGGCCGGAAGGTTCGCATATGATGTAAATGGTCGAATCATATTGGAGGTAAACTATATTTCCATTAATTGTAAACTACAATATATCCCTAATCCAAGCAGTTCTGAATATGTTAGTTAAGTATTGTTTGTTAACACCATATCAAGAATATGCTAAAATCCTAACATATTCATTTTGTAGAGTATTTTATTTACGTTTTTAGAATTACCTAGTAGAATTTACATCTTACATTTCTCTTTTCTATTTCTGTATTACTAATCTATAACTAATTTTTTCCAATGCCGGAAATTCCTATACAACATTTCAGGAAGGTAAGATTGTCTTCGAGTGTAACAGTAAGTGCGGATGCAATAAAACCTGTGCAAACAGAATATTGCAGAACGGAGTACGCGTTAAATTGGAAGTCTTTATGACAGAGAAAAAGGTGGCAACTATTCTTCTTTTAATAAATTCACAATGACTCTCAAAAGGCTTTTTAGGTTGACGTTTGTTATCTGATTCACAGGGTTTCGGAGTAAGGGCTGGCGAAGCTATTTTGCGTGGCACATTTGTGTGTGAGTACATTGGTGAAGTTTTACAGCAGCAGGAGGCACACAACAGACACAGAAGGTTTACATTTCTTCCAAGACGTAATTTCTTCTTTTGGTTGCTTGATGTTTCTTCCTTTTACTGACTTGGCCTGTTTTAATACCAAATATAGCAAACAAAATTGCAGTTATTTCCTCGACATTGATGCTCATGCTAACCATATGAGTAGATTGGTCGAAGGACAGCCCCGATATGTCATCGATTCTACTACATATGGAAATGTGTCTAGGTTCATCAATAACAGGTGAGCATAGATTTGATAAGACAGAAAATTAACATGGTGCAATTTGTTCATTTTTAATTGGCAACATCATTAGGACTTTGATATTATTTCCTTGAACATACGAAGGTTTTGATATATTCTGAATATGATTAAGCATAAGATTTTATTTTCAAAAAGTTATTAAATGTGTAGAAAATATTTCTAATTTGTTTCAAAGTTGATAAAAGAGTACAAACATTAGTAATTACGTTTATGTAGACTACTTTAAACTTAACCAACCTGATTAATGGGTTGAATACAATTATTATACATAATTACAAAATATACGGTATTTACAACTAAATGATTGGTGGTTTGCTCTTATTGTTGTTGCAGCTGTTCACCCAATCTTGTGGATTACAAAGTTCTTGTAGAGGGCACAGATTGTAAGCATACACATATCGGTCTTTACGCAAGTCGAGATGTGAGTACTGTCTCCTCTATATGCACACATCACTTATTTTACAGAAATGAAAAATTCCATTATTGTTGCAACTTACTGCTTGATTGTGAATATTTGACATCAATATGGATTAGATTTGACTTTGTTTCTTGTTAACAGATTGCTTTGGGTGAAGAATTGACATATAATTATCACTATGAGCTTGTGCCCGGAGAAGTATCTCCTTGTCGTTGTGGATCTTTGAAATGCTGAGGAAGCCTTTACTAGAACCTCAACATTTTTCTGTTGTTGTAATAGTGTTTATAGACTGTCTAATATATTCCGGGAATAAGTTGTTTGTGTAACATTTAAAGTGTCCGATGGAAATTATGTATATGTAACATTGAATGGTTGTACTTTATATTGTCTCATAAAAGATGAGACACATTGAACATCTCGTTGAGGCATGATACCTTTGTGAATCGAAGTATAATTTGTCATCTTCGACATACTTGATCAGATTCACAGTCAGTTTGTTATAGATTAAAATAAAAGTTGCTTTGTTTAAAATAAAAGTTGCAAACCTTTAGCCCATTTTCATTCCCTTTTCTATTGCTTTATTCTCTAATTTTTCTCCTCCTAAATGCATGTATCTATGCAATAGTTAGGGAATGCCCTTCTGAAGTTAAGGATGTTTGGGTTGGGTAAATTGTTATTCTTATTTTCTTCTCATCTGTTTATCTGTTGCAGGAATGTAAATTTATCAAATGCTTCCACTTATCTTGCCTTCCTAAATTGTTTGGCAAAATAACTTACAAAGTTAGGTTGCTTGTCAATTTTGCGATGATTACTATTGAAAATTGAAAAATTAAATTTTGCATTGACCCAATAGCGATTGGATAAGATGATTTTGATATTTTTCCAGTTTGTCAGATGTCTAAGTTTGAATCTGGCTTGAAGATGCATCAATCTTAAAACTCTTCAGGTAGAGTTGTGCCAAACATGTATAAGTATTTGGATATACCGATAAAAATTATTGTTTGATGTATTCACAACTCAACATAATATTTTATGGCTCTTAAAAAAACATATTTATGGTAATAAATTTAAATTTAAACTCTACTGTAGTATATTGAATTTGTTTCATCAAGTTACTTATCCAAACTGGTTAGTTTGTTGCATTTTTACATTTTGGTTGTGATAGTTCACTAAATTATTGCTAATGAGGAATTTTCGAAATTGGAACTTTTGACGATGGTTTTGGAGTCACGTGCCAAGTGTAGTCTTTGCTTCATGCACAACTCAAAGGAACATAGAATGTGATCATACCCTAACCAAAGTTTCACTTATCAAGGACAATTCTCTTGCCGGTTTCCTAAGGCACACCAGTGAATTATTAAACGATAGTATCTTACATAGAATGTAAGTATGAAGACCTAAACTAAATCGGCAAGATCGTATTAAATATTTTGGAGGCCCTCTTCTAATCTTAAAAATTGATATATGTAGGAATTTAAGCCCTCATAATTTTGGATAACGAAAATGATATATGTAAGAATTTGGACCCTTAAACTCTTTGAAGACCTTCGGAATTTGGAATTTATTGCTACACAATAATACTCCAATCCAAAGTAATTGTGGCAATTGGTTTGTTCAATTTGGTTTTGATGACATAGTTTGTGAGATTAATGAAGCAACGTTAGTGTGTTCTAACATTTCCATGCTTTTGAATCATACAAAGTCACACTCTTATTCTAACATGCAAGAGGGTTTAAAATGTTTATTTGTTCAGGTTCATGCGTTTAATGCTCCTTGTATTAGGAGGTGTTTTGGTAGAGTCCCATCCATAGGATCGTGAATTTAAAATTATGTTCTTTACCCAATAGTTTTCGCTCGCTCCCAACTGAACTTTCCAAAATATCCCTACGTAAGTTAACTCACGCAGGTGTAAAACTAACGTGAAATCCAGCGTGAGTTAACTCATGCAGGTGTTAATTTCAACGCGAGTTAACTCACGCAGAGATTAACACATGCGTGACTTAACTCACAAGAATATTTTGGAAAGTTCAGTTGAGAGCGAGCGAAAATTGTTAGGTAAAGAGCAGAATTCTGAATTTTATTGTGATGACTTGTAATAAGAGATGGAGTAGGCTTTGGTTAGATACTAGCTCTTTGTTAGTTACTATGGCTTTCAAAATAAGATCCACAAGTACTCTCTACATGCCTAAATTACCTAAGTGTTAGAACAAGGTTCAACAAGACAAGGACGAAGCGTAAATGAAGCCTCTAGTTTTTATTAGCCACCTCATGAGTCTCTACTAAATCAACAATTTTTTAGCGCCAACTCCAACCTCACGTGTAAGTTTTATGTAAGTGCTCTTTAAGCCTTGAGGTTTGTCTAAACCCTGGTGAGTTTCCAGAATTAAACTCACTTAAACTTTTTTCTTTTTAAAAAAATAAAATGAAATAAGATGCATATTTACGGTGTATAACAATTTTATACTGTCATCCAATAGCAATTGTGTATTATGTCGAATCACCCCACTACACTACACTTTTATGGTATGACGTGGAGAAATAGTTAATTCATATTAGATGTTAATGTAAATTATAAATTAATTAATTCTCAAAATTCAAAATAAAATCATATTTCCACCCATTCAACTTTTTTTTGTCTCATCTTTTAATTTTCAATTCTCTAGGTGAATTTTTACCAAAACAAATCTCCTTAAGATGGAAAAGATAAATAATAAAATAAAAATTAGAAAAAAAACCTAAGTAATTGTCATTATATATACTTTCATTCACCACCAAAAAAATATATATTTTCATTCACTTTTCATTAGTTGCAGCTGAATGAGTGAGTCATCACTTTACATTTTACATAAAAAATTTCATCCACACCACATCATCACTCCCATGGTCCCCAATTCATTTATCTTTGCATGAATTTTCCCCCTCAACTTTTTTTGAAGGTAGTATGTTATTATCTACAATGTTCCCTTCATGTTACATATATTCTCTGAAAAATTTGTTTAGCCACAGTCTATCTACATTTTGTTAAAATATTTTGTATACTCTGTCCTTATAATAAAAAAAATCTTATAGTCAAGTTAAACCAGAATAATAATTTATATTTTTCTAATTGATTGCTTAAAAAAATATGATTGATGTAAAGAGAAATGATATGGCACAAAGGTTAAAGCGCCATTAAAACGATAGGACACGAAATCAAATACACACTCCCATTTTAAGATATCTCTTCAAAACACCTTGAGACCTCATTAACTTGAATGTAGAGTGTCTTTACAAGAACATCTATATATTGCTGAATGACAATTGTCAACCATCGTCAAGACTACTTCGTACTTGCTCCGACCAATACTTATATTCTCCTTAAATACATAAAAGTTTTTTATTGGACTTAGACCGTCTTCTATCATTTCCATGTCACATGGTCACACAATTTTTCCAAAAATAAACACTAAAAGAGATTCATATGATGTTATTACCTAAAGTCATATGCATCTAAAATACTTTAATAATGATTATGACACATTTCTATAATTAATATCAAGATAAAAACCTCACTCATCTACCTCAAAATTTGGCATGAACAAACAAGAACATGAACCATCTTAACAAGTGGGTGTACTAGTCATTGCACAATGTAGCATACTTAATCTTTACTCTACATGATCATAACTACCAGCCTAGAAAATCCAACGACGGTCTACTAAAGCAACTAAGACACAAAGAATCTCATAAACATTTATGGAACTATAAATAAAATAATCAAAAAATGGAATAAATTTGAAGGCATGCTTACTGTCACCACTATTATTATGTGTGCTGAGTTGTGTAACATCTTACAACAAAAACACAAACAAAAAAAAAACATTAACTTTATATTTTGTTTTTGTTCCCAACAAAACAAAACAATAACATTTGAAAAATGAAAATACTAGAATACAACAAATGATGTACTAGTGTTATATAATTCTGTGGTCCAATTCAATACTACAAAATTTTTCTGAGACCCACAAAGTGAAAATAATCATCAAAAGCATGGAATGGAACTGTTAAAGTAGAAAACACAGTTCATGAGCTATCATCATCCATTCTCTTTTTGCTTTTTCGGTTCCTGTGCTTTTTCTTTTTTCTCTACTTTACAAATTTAACAAAACAATTCACTCATTGTTTTCAACACTGATAGGGTTTCAGAACACACCAGTTTTTGGTAAAGTTTTAATCTTTTTGTGTTATAGTAGCTAGTTTCTTAAGAAAGGAACCATTTTTTCTGTGTGTTTTTGTTCTGTTATCTTCTGTATTTAGTTTTTCTATGCTTCTGATCTGTAGTTAACTAAAGGGTTGTTTTGTTTCATAACTCTATTCTTTTGAAAATTCTTTAAATTAAAGTGAGGTTGGTTGTGTAACTGTGTTTAATTTTCTGCATATTTTTTCTGTTATTTGATGTAGATTTGATTCCTTTGTTGACCCTTTTGAGGAAATAATTTAAAATTAATATTTTTTTTTATGCTTTCATGAAACTACAGGAGGAAAAAGCAGATTCAGCTTCAGAGATTGATTACAAGTGTTGATTTTTATGAAGGAAAAGCAGTTAATTCAAAGGAAGAATTCAACTTCCGGAAACAGTGGAACAAAATTTGGCTAAATATTCTCTTACCCTTTGACTGGACCATATAGTTAGTTAGTTAGTACAATTAATGTTTGTTACATAGAAACTTGTAACTTGTTTGGTTATGTCTGGTTTTTCAACAGCATCATTTTCTCACTGATGCAATCTTAGTATCTTGTTCCAAATTAGTTCAGTTTTTGTAAAAAATCATTGCTTTTTACAAACATGGGTGATGTTAGGCTTAATAGGGTAGATCAAGGACAAACTAAGATTAAGAGTGTTCCAATAGCTGTTACCCCTGAAGGGTTTTGGTGTTGTCCTTCACCTGTTGTGTTTCAGAAAAGTCATAAGCCTCAAAATCCTTTGAATAAAACCAAACCTTCATCATCACCACCACAACCACAACCGAAAACCAGTGTTCAGAAAAAGCCGGTCGCAGTGCAGGTGACCGAGAGAAGAGGTTCTGCACCTGCACCATCTAGATTGGTGATTTCTGATGATCAACAATGTAGTATTGGTGTAGAAAGGTCTTTAGCTGGAACATCTTTAGCTGCTGAGAGAGTATCTTCTAGACCGAAAATTGAAACCATGCCGAGAAAGGTGGCTATTGAGTTTGGTGAACCTGGAACTTGTGATATGAAGGTGGTTCTATTTGGGAAGCAAGGGTTTTCTGTTAAGTTGAGTGTGCATAGGGATGTTCTGATAGAGAAGAGTAGTTTCTTTTCTGAAAAAATTTCGGAGCAATCGGATCTGTCTTGTCTTCAAATCGGCGATTGTGAGGATGTTGAAATATATGTTGAAACTGTTGGTTTGATGTACTGCAAGGAAATGAAACAGCGGCTTATGAAACAGAATGTTTCTCGCATTCTTCGAATTCTTAAGGTATTTTCTATACAACTGTCATTAATTTTAATACTCCTTTCTGTTGAGTTATTTCATGCTCCCTTATGATAATTCTTTCCGGTACCATTAGCTTGATATATGGTTTGATCATACATGTACCTTGGCTTGTAGATCGCTATTAAACACTGCTTCTAATGATTTGATTTTCATTGCATTTACACACCAAATGCCACTAGCAACTGCATATTCATTTGTTATGGAGCATATAAGAAATTTGAGTTTAGGAAAAATGAATGATTTTGTATTGTTTGGGATACTATTACTGTAATTGAGTATAGAAACATCATGATTATGAAATGGAAGCTTCTGCTGTGAAATGCAAACTGGTATAGTTGTTTCAAGAATATATGCTTTTAAGGCAATTAATGGATGCATATTTTTTGGGAGGCCTTGATTATTTTTGTTACATGATCTGTTCTCCATTCTATAAAGATACTTATGTATAGATGATGATAAAACAAACCTCTTGTTGGATACTCAAGTGGAATTAGAGCTTTTTTTAAGCTATGGTTAATGAGTAAAATACTTGTGTACTCTTCAAAAATATATGCATAACTTGCTTGTATGACTTGTATGTCACTAATGATGACACAAAGAGTACAACACTTGCATTGGAGAGTAGAGTGTTCCATGAATTTAAACTGTTGTTACTATTGCTATATAATCATGGCGTCACATGTTTTTTTTTTCTCTCCAAACATAATCTGTAAATTGGTGAGGTATTCTTATTCCTAAAAGGTCATAGTATTTTTATTACTCAAGTGACTTGGAACCTACCTACAAGTTTTAATTATACAAGGTGGTGCTGGTGACTAAACTTACAGTTTATATTTTTGTGTCATACAAAGTATAGTGCCTTCAATCCTAATTGGTCTCCTTATTATTTGACCATTTTATTCTGATATATTAGAAATAAACTCTTTTATGTCCTCCATTATATCAAATCCAGTGCCTACTATTTAGATCTTTCCTCCTATGTTGTCTTATTTTATTTCATATTCATAAATTCAACATAGGTTTATAGCCCATTTGTAGAAAATGTACATGTGTCCCTAAAAATGGAGGTACCATTAGACTAGGAAGAACCTCACATAATTTATTGGTTTTCGCTGTTAAATTCATTCTTCTCAGCAAAACCAATGAAATACTATTACTTTCCAAAGAAAAGTGAGATGTGACAAGTTTTTAGATAATCAATACTATCAAGCGCATAAACACATGTCTTAGTGAAAATCTAGTTTTGAAAGACGACCAAGCATTAAGTTTAGTATGAACAAAGATATCATCCAAGTTAAGGCGATCCTGTTGAATCTGCAGGACACTCATCTATCTCAGTTTATTCTGTCACTACATAATGGAATATGAGTATTTGTACTGATATATTTTTGACCTAGTTTTTTTAAATTTCCATGAAATGCCAAGTTAGAGCATGCACCTAATTTTTATTTAAAAAAAATAGCATGTACATTTTGTTTAGCTATAGATTACACTTTGAGAAATCTGTAGTATATAGCATATAGCATATTTGCATATGATATGTGGATTTGTGAAAGATTTGAGGCGATTTTTATGATAAGCTGTTTTTGCGTCTGTGTTTATTAGAATGACATGATTATTGCCATTTGGAGAAGAAATATTGAAAGATCTTTTGAAAGCCTAAAATATAATACTCCCTCAGGTTGCAGAATTCCTTGGCTTCAGCTCATGTGTCCAATCATGCTTGGAGTATTTGGAGGCTGTCCCATGGGTTGGAGATGAAGAAGAAGAAAAAGTGGTCTCAACTGTACTACAACTCCAAGGGGAAGGAATTGGAGTCAACCCTGTGTTGAAACGAATTTCTTCTGACGTTTCCAATGTCCCGAAAGACACACTTTCCCAGATTATTGAACTTGTTCTCAAAAGCAACGAGGAAAAAGGTCGCCGGGAGATGAAATCCATAGTTCTAAAGCTCCTCAAAGAGAACAACAGTCTTCCAAGTTACGCGCGTTCCACCGACAGCTGTAATGACATGATATATAGATCATGCAGAAGCTGCTTAGATTCGTTACTGTCTCTCTTCAAGCAGGCTTCAGAACCAACCTTTGCTGATAAACCAAGTGATGAAAGAGATTCCGTAGTAAAGCATATAGCTCTTGAAGCCGATAACCTTTCGTGGTTGCTTGATATTTTAGTTGACAAACAAGCTGCTGACGAGTTTGCGCTATTATGGGCAAACCAGCAGGAGTTAGCTGTCTTACATGCAAAGCTGCCGATTGTGTCCCGTTATCACGTCAGCTGCATTTCCGGAAAACTATATGTCGGCATTGGTAGAGGGGAGTTGTTGCCATTGAAAGACACGCGGCAACTGTTGTTGCAAACATGGCTGCAGCCTCTAATGAGCGACTACAATTGGTTACAACACGGATGCAGGTCGTTTGATAGGAAACTTGTTGAGGAAGGAATTGGGAGGACGATTCTCACCTTGCCTTTGGAGGATCAACAAAGTATCTTGCTTTCTTGGGTTGGAAGTTTCTTAAAAACTGGAGATAGCTGTCCTAATCTTCAAAGAGCTTTTGAGGTCTGGTGGCGCAGAACATTCATTAGGCCATATGTTGAAAATCAAGGTAATGCCATGTCAGATAGTTCGACAATGTCAAAGAAGGACGAATAAATAAAGAAGTAGTGGAATTGCATTTTATATAACTGAGTTTAACGGATTGTAGAGATTAAGTAGACAGCAGAACGTGTGTTAACCTTTTCCAGAGCTGACAAAAAGTTAAGCATTGAAACGTGTTATTTGTAATTGCATGAGTTGATTGTGGATTCTGTGTGGAAACATCACGCAATTGATGAATTTTCTGTTTGTTTTTTTTTGTATAATCTCTTCAAAGGAGTGGAATGGAATTCTTAGTTTTTAACTAATCTTAATGTAAAGATAGTAGCATGTCCTTCATTCGTCTACAAAATAAATCTCTTGAAAAAAGATCATATATTTGTTGCTTGATTGGCCTAAAACAAGATAGCATTTGTTGTTGTTCTCGTGAGCTTAACTTAGTTGGTAGGGACTTTGCACAATACATGCAAGGTCCAGTGTTCAAACCCCGACTACCACAAAAAAAGATAGCCTTTGTTAGAAGAATCGACTGACCATAGTCTGCACAAGGTATATTTTTCTACATGATGCCAATCATATATAAAATAAGGATTTGTCTAACAAGCATACATAAATTACTCTTGCACCATGCACAAATCTACTTTCTAGCATTGGATCTATATAAATCACATGATATTTCATTTAATGATGAGACTTATTGATCAAATAGTGGAAATAACCTTGTACATGGTACAAGACTTATCTTCCTTGTGTACCATAGGCTTAGCCAATAAGGCCACATTATACAATATAAAATCTGGAGAGAGAGAAGACAAATTTTCAACAAAAAATTAAAATATGCTACCATATTAAGGTGAAGGTTAACATGGGAAAGGTGAATCCTTTCCCACCATAGGAAACTCACATTTTACAGCCTGTTGCTTTTTATTGTTTGGTTTTTCAATGGCTACAAAAAACTGATATTTAATCATATTAACAATTTTACTAATAACACTTGTTGTTTTTCTGAAATCAAATCTACACCTCCCCAATTTATAACTATCACCTAGCGTCATTCATCATAGTATTTTTCTCAAGTTAAAGTTTAACACATCTCATCTCTGTATTTTTCTCAAGCTGAAGTTTATGCAATATACCACCATTTTTGCTCTCTTTGTTTTCCGTCAGATCTGGAAGGTTACGTACTCTATTTGTTGTGTCAATTCACCTCCACATACTTTATGCACTTGATAGTTGATGTTATTTTCTAGGTGGAAGGTAACTTCCATGAGATATGAGGGATTAAGAACAAATTGTTGCTGCATTGTTGTTTTACGTTAACAAAGAAAGACACAACATCATATTTTAAAAATATTAACAAGTTATAATATAAACAATTATTTGTGGGGTATCTTTTATTGTTACAGGATTAATATCAAAAAGTTGCATATATATAACCTATAAGAGATCCCAACCATTGAATTAAAATACTAATATATCAATGGTCAAAAGATCACCTTTCCCATAGTGGGAAAGGATTCACCCTTCCCATGTTAAACTCCACCACCATATTAACCCTTCAAATTTCCATAGGAATAGAAAACAAGAAACTGAAGAAAATTTGAATTTCAATATGGA
Source organism: Medicago arabica (assembly GCA_946800305.1). Taxonomy (NCBI): domain Eukaryota; kingdom Viridiplantae; phylum Streptophyta; class Magnoliopsida; order Fabales; family Fabaceae; genus Medicago; species Medicago arabica. The sequence continues at coordinate 42,745,168 of OX326968.1, read as the reverse complement.
GAATCTTCAAGTCATTGAGAAAATGATGAATAATACATAGAAAAAAATGAGAAAAATTGCTCTCAATAAAACTTGGAACCGAAAGCAACTAAAAGTAAAGTAAGATGGGCCTACACCACAAATGCCAAAGATAATCAAAACGGCCCATAAAAACAAAGGCCCACAAGACTAACTAAGACAAGTGGAATGCTAATATTTTTATTTTATTTTTAATTTTTATATCATTTTACTTCTAACTTTTACTTTCAACATTACCAGAATCACATCCATTTACCTATTAGAAAATTTTCAGTTTGTCAAAGTTGACCGAAAATTGAAAATAATTTCAGTAAACTTGATCAAAGTTTCTCGAAGATTGCAGTCAATTTGGTGGAAGGATCTTTGTGGAATTGAGAAGTGCATGTAATCAAAGGTGATTGGTTAATAGATGGCTGCAAACGGATAATTGGTAGTGGCGAATCTATTTTATTTTTGGGAGGATATATGGTGTGAAAGTCGATCATAGAGAGCTTATTTCCATAACAAACAATTGTCTTTGCTTGACAACTTTTGTTAGCTTGGATCCCTACTCGAGTTAACTTGCGAAGAAGAGGGATACTAGTGGAAAATGGTAAATAGGGTTGTGTTTGGTGCCCAACGGCTTATTGAAAGGATTACTATTGATATGACATTCAACTATTAGGGCAATTTGGTGGAGGAGGTGGTTGATAGTATATTATGCACCTCATGGAACACTTCCTTGACTAAATGTCCTATGAGTTCTTGTATGTCTTTCATTATCTAATTGATTGTATTTTAAGGTAGCATTGACGAAATAGTTGTGCCACTAAGGGTGTCATCTTGGTGGTTCCATAATTATTATATGAAACACTTTGCCGTTAAAAGAACTTGAGTCAATTTTCCTCATTTTGATTAATTCTTCACTTTTTTTATTCGCTTTCCTTCCGATCTCTCTATGACAATGTTAATTTGTGTCCTTAAAGATATATGTTAAAGAACACATTATATAAATATATGTCTTAAAGTCGTGCATTCAACTTTTCGAAAATCAAAATATTACCATGTTTTTCAATGCAAAATTGTTTTTTGGATTCCTTAATATGTGTTATAAGACACAAGTTAGCGATACCTTTATTATATTTGTATGGATCATGGGTCATAATTTTGAGATAAAACTAAGTATAAAATTTGGTACATTGCAGTTTTATTTGTAATGTTGATATTATGCTTTTAAGCGGTCTGTCATTAGACATTTAAATGAAATTTACGAATATTTTTGCTCTAATTTTTCAGTCAAGTTTTTGTTTTTAATTTAGGATCATTTCCTCTAAAGATTCAACCTTGCTTTCTAACGTTAACTTGTAGGAATCTGGGCCAGATGTTTGGCTTTGGTGATCGAATGTGGGTGATGGCTACATCGTTCGTGGTGTGTATCAAATGCTCATGAGGCAGAAGATGCATAACTATGATGCAGTTTTGAAGGCTTTTTGGCACAAAAGTGTTCATTTGAAGGTCTCTATTTATGTGTGGCGTCTTTTCCGCAACAAATGACCTACAAAGAATTATTTGGTGCGTCACAGCGTCATTATTTTTGATTCCCAATTGTGTGCTTCAGGATGTAGCCAAAATGAATCAACATATCACCTCATAATCCATTGTCCTATCTTCGGCTCTCTTCGGCAACATGTTAAGACTTGGTTTGGTGTGTATTATGTGGATCCCCAACATGTTATAGATCATCTTTATCAATTCGTATATTCTGCAGGTGGGTACACTCCCCGTCGTTCCTCCTTACATATGATTTGACTTTGTTGTATTTGAGTTCTCTGGAGTGAACGAAACCATAGGCTCTTTGCTAATAATGCTAAAACAGTTATGCAGCTCTTGGAAAAGTATAAAATTGCTTCCCTACGGTGGTTGAAAGTTAAAAATGTGTGTTTTCTTTTGGTTACCATATGTAGTGGCAGCAACCCCTTGTTTGTTTGTTTGGAGATTAGCTTACTATTTTTTACCTTTTCTATTGTTTCATCAGGATTGGTTGTTATAACTTTGTTATGCTTCTATAGGCACTCCTTGTGTCAGGGAGTAAATTTTTTTCCCGTGTGTTAATATATCTCATTTTGGCTTGTTCAAAAAAATAAAAATAAAAAAAGATAAATAAAGAAGGGAGGAAGATAAAGAGGACATGACTCATGAGAGTGAAAAAATAATGCCGGTTTTTATTTAATATATATTATTTTGGTTTTTTAAAAAATAAAAAAAATAAAAGAACTTGAGTTTTCTTTTAAAAATAGTACCACTAATTATTGTCAATTTGGTCTCTAAATAATTTCCGTAATTTAATTTTAGCCCATGCGTTGTGGCCGTAACACTGGTAGACTATTTAAAAAACGAAATATACCAGTATTATAAATATTTTATTAAGAGTAGAGTTGAAACTCTCGATGTTCTGATCACTTCACCCCTTAACTTCTAACTTATACCATAAAACCTTCTAGGAACTTAACCTGCAAACCGAAAAGTTTTGATGTTATTAGATGTTCGCACGAGATTTTTTTTTTAAGGAAGATGAAAGGTCTATTTTGATTAATGACATAAATTTGTCATTTTATAAATTTACTCTTTTTTTTCTATGAAAAACGGATTTGGATTTAACATAGTTAATATGTGAACACAATAACTGCCTGAACATAAAAAATGAAGCGCCAAGATCATATACTGTGTTAAACTGTCAAATCAGCATTGGATAAATCAAAACCATTGGATCACAAATCTACGGTCGAGGTTAACTACTGTATGTAACCAGTAGAGCAGCCAAACCTGATCCATGAAAAACAATGAAATTGGCACACCATTTATATACTCTCTCTTTTCTTTATCACTTGTCAGCACTAGGTACGTCTAACAACAGTCAAAGGTTCAAAGGATTCAAGCAAAAAGGTTGAGGAATGGGAATCAAATTTTGCCCTCTAGCTCTTTCACTTGTTCAACACCACATGAATAAATTTTAGACCATAAGTTCATATCATAAGTTCATATCACTTGTGATAGTAACAGTACAATATGGCATCTACAAGCTCAAGGTACAACTAAAAAAGCAGAAATATTTCTGGCAAAGATGCTCAATTTTTTTTTGCTTTTGCTTGGTTGGGATCTGAATATTGAGGTATAGTATATAGTACAACATTAACATTGTCCTATACCCCGATGTAACTGTTACTGTAATTTTATACATCATTCCAATCACGTAACTTATAACACATTTTAAATTAAATTAAATTGTTTTTAGTGACACTTGGTTTAATTTCATGTGCCCTACTAGTAACCGAATCTGTCTCTAACCCAATTTCAAAAGTAAAAACAAAAAAGCAAGGGACATTCCTTCAGTCTCTTTCATTGATTGCAAGTCCACATCACACATGTAGCTACCATAGCAGAAATTAAAACTGCTTTTTATTACTCTCTTAGTGAAAAATCAAATGTATATAGTACTATACTATCTCATGGGAATTCTAAAAGATACCCTTATATCTTCAAAAAGTTTTTAGCTTACATTAATTTGGAATAGGAACAAAATATTTTTAGGCAGAAATTATTTCCGGTTTTTTCACGCATGCAGAAATTTAAATACATGGGGTCCTCACCCTTAGGCTTAAAGCAGTCTCTTTCTTAAACTATTTTGATTTATTTTTTATTGAATGTGAAATTTTGTTTTCTAGTTTTACTCTTCTTAGTACAAAAGTGTGCTACAGTTTCAAAAGGAATCTGAGCTTAAAATGGAAAATTGAAAATCAATTTGATACCATGAAATATTGATGACACACGTTCAGAATTGAAATTTCATTGAAAAGGGACACATGATGAAAACATTCAAACTACTTCCCTATAGTATACTTTTTCTCTTGTTAATAATGTTGCCATGCATGAGTGCAAAAATAAGATATTCCCTCACATCATCATTCCTCACTAGCTAGCTATTCAAATGGATAAGATGTAAAATTAATCTTAGAGAAATACGTGTGATGAGTGAACTAAAGTTGTGTCTGGAAAAATATTAATTAATTAAGTATTTTTATATTTATTTATTTTTTAAAACTATATATTCTACTCAAGGACCGAATAATTAATTAAGTATTAATTTGATAAATTATTTGAGAGCTTAACTAAGTGCTTACCCATAATTGTAGTAGTGTTAAAAAAATCGCCCCTATTTGAGTAAAAAATTATTTGTGATTTTTGGTCAGAACTTTGTAGAAAATTAAATTGTACACTAATTAATTTTTTTTTATTACAGTAATTAATATTTTTTTAGAACTTTATTAAGTAAAAAAGTTATGAATAAAAAACTTAAATCATACATTAACCGTAATAACTAAATACCTAACTTTTGTAAAAAAAAGAAGCTAAAGTACTTGACTGAACCATATAACCTGTAAAAAGATGTACAAATTATTATTTATTTTTTTGTTGTAAAAAGCACAATTTTTTTTTGAAAGATAAAAAGCACAATTTGCTTAGCCAGAGACTTAAATAAGTGTTTAGTGGTCCTGGCCTGACTCTAGATGAATGTGCTCTTTGTAGGACCTTTTAACTCCAACCTTATCCCGCCTGGTTTTTCAAAAATTGAATCATGCTTCACTGTCTTGTTCATATATAGTTTTGAAACTTTTTTTTACTTAAAAATCACTTTTTTTTAAAGTTAATTCATTTAAACTTTATGTTCGTGAACAGTTTTGTCGTATGTAGGCTAAATTGTCTTTATCAACACGAAATTAATTTAAGAGAACTAGGGCTATCTTTCCTTATTCTTCCTAACTTGGCATAGTATAGAAAAAATGTCACATCACTTAAATAAAACAAATACTGTAAACCTTCGCTATCATACAGTAAATATTCTTTATTAATTATATTTTTTGGTTGGCATTTTGATTTTTTGATGCAATTTATTGGTTGGCATATGACATTGGACCACATGAATATTTGAGTTTATTTATTTATAATAGAGTATGATCAATTGGAGGAAGAAAAGAAAGTAAGGACGGGCTATCATACAAGCAGCGTTTTAACTCAGCTAAATGATTACAAGATTATATTTCAATTTGCAGCTACACCTTTTTATTTATTTATTATAATTTGCATTTGCAAAAAAGGATAACAAAAAAATAAAATTGGTACCACCATGTGGGCTATTCGTGTATAACCCATGTTCCAATTTATTCTTTCACCTAAAATTTCAGCAGGCTGGGTCCATCCCAAAAACTGATTAATTATCGATAATTGGTGATAACAATGGCAATATTAATTCTTTCAAAAAAATAAAAATGGCAAAACCAATAAAACTAGGGTTAATTAAGTTTTTGATTCTTATAAATATGTACAGTTTCGTTTTTAGTCCCTATAAAATAAAATCACACTTTTTAGTCCCTGTGACATTTTCCTTTAGCATTTTAGGGACAAAAAATGGTGATGTAAAAATTTTACAGGGACTAAAAATGTTGATGAAAAATTTTATAGGGACTAAAAATGCTGATGAAATTTTTTACAGAGAGTAAAAAGTGTGATTTTATTTTATAAGGACTAAAAACGAAACTGCAGATATCTACATGGACCAAAAACTTAATTAACCCATAAAACTATAGGCTATAGAATAATGGAAAGACATTTGTAACAAAAAACAAAACATGACAGACCCCGATAAAGTATTTATAAGGAGAATATAAGGTTCAAATTCGATATTTTTTTGAGAGAAAATCTAGAAATTAACTAACTTAAATCGGTTTTGTCAAAAAAAAAACTAACTTAAATCGGTAGCATTTGACAATAATATATTTTTTATAGAGTTAAATAAGTTTTTTGTCCTATAAATATATTATATTTATGTTTTAATCTCTATAATTTTTCTTCAAACAATTGTCTTTAAATTGTTTTCAATTAACATCTTACGACAAGGCGATCCTCTATCTCCCTACCTCTTTGTGATATGCATGGAGAGGCTTGGAGGTATGATTGTCAATGAAGTTAATGCTAATAGATGGATGTATATTCAAATTTCTCGGATTGACCCAAGTTTTCTCGTTTAATTTTTGCAGATAACGTGCTTCTTTTTGGAAAAGCGAAAGTCTCTTAGGCTCGCCAAATCAGCAAGGTCTTGGAGAAATTTTGTGCTTTCTCAGGATTGAAAGTCAATTTCGAGAAATCAGTTATTTTTTATTTTGCAGGTGTTACTAATGCAAAAAAGAATAAGATTGTTGGTATCACCAATATGAGATTCACCTATAACTTGGGAAAATATCCCTGCTTCATACTTTTCCAAGGGCACGTAACTAGACAAGACTTTGTGGATGTGGTTGATCGTGTGGAGTCCAAGATGGCTTCTTGGAAAGGGAGGCTCCTTAATAAAGCTGATCGTTTGGTTCTTTCTACTGCGGTTATTAACTTTATACCTTCTTATGGGATGCAAATCCAATGGTATCCTCATTCTATTTGTGGTTATCTTGACAAAGTTTCATGTAGATTTGTTTGGAAAGGATCAGAGGACAAAGGTATTCATTTTGTTAGTTGGGAGAAAATGACGCGCCATAAGAAATTAGGTGGCCTTGGTATTCACATTGCTAGATTCCAGATGTGGCTCTCCTTCACAAGTTGGTGTGAGATATTCTTAACTCTGAAGATAAATTATGGGTCAAGATGTTTAAAGATATTTACTTGGTTCATCTTAAATGATACTACTTGAAAGGGGTCTCATACTTAGAACTTTATTGTCAAAACTATTGAGCTCCTTAAAGATGGGCTTCAATTCAAATTGGGGGATGATAACTCTAGTTTTTGGTATAGCCCCTAGCTAGATAAGGAACCTCGATGTACTCATGTGCCTTACGTTCACTACCATAATATGAACTAGAGTATCAAGTATCTTGTTGATGTGGATAATTGGAAAGTTTCTCGCCTATATTCCATACTTCCCACCAACATTATTAATAAGATTAATTCGGCTCCTTGTTTTCCTGTGCATGACGTTCATGATGTGTGAGGGTGGATCGACTGCACATCTGTCATTTACTCTGTTTGAGAAGGCTACCAATGGTTAATGGGAGCTCAGACTTCATTGCTCGTGGAATAAAGTTGGAATTGGATTTGGGGCCTTTTTGTTCCTTCAAATATTCAGTTCTTTCTATGGCAACTGTGCCACGACTTTATTCCCTTCAGGTCCGTTTTATTGTCTCGTAATCTTATCTCTTCTAACTTATACCCTATTTGTAATTAATCAAGGTAGTGAAGATATGTTACATGCTTTGTTTTCCTACCCGAGTGCTAAGGACGTGTGGTCCTTTTGTCTCCACAAGTCGGTCATTCCTCCAGATCGAGATAATTTGTGTACTTGGATGAAATAATTTATTTCAAATATTGGCCAAATTTGTCCCATTATCATGTGGGAGATTTGGTGTTCTAGCAGCAAATGCATCTTTGAGGATATCAAGCATTATGTCCAAGAAATTGAAGCTCAAGTGTTATCATCTCTGCATCATATCTTGAAAGCTTTTGTTTATCCTACCTCTCACAATGTTCAACAGCCTTCACGTATTGCCAGTTGGCAACGACCTAGTATGGATTCAATAGCTCTCAATGTTGATGGCAGTGTGTTCTTCGATTCCAACTTTGGAGGTTTTGATGGTCTTATTCGTGATCATACAAGTTCTTTTTTGCATGGTTTCTATGGAAAAATTAGTAGATCTTGCATTCTCCATGCTAAGATTTTGGGTTTATACCGTGGATTGAAGTTGTGTTGGGATACTAGATTTAAACATGTGTTGTGTCTCTCTGATTCAACTACTGTTGTTGACCTCATCTAATAGGATTTGAATGTACATCACAAGTATGAGAATTTGATCATTGCTATTAAACATCTTCTTCATAAAGATTGAATGGTTAGTTTACGACATACTTTGCGTGAGGGTAACACTACAACTGATTTTCAAGCTAAAAAAGATGCTTTAAATGATAGTAGCCTTGTTATTTTGAATGAAACCCCTCCTGATATGGTCTCCGTCCTCTTAGCAGATGCCACATATGTTGAGTTTGTTCAACTCAGCTTAGGTCTTTTCTTGCTTTTTTCCTTCCCTTTTGTTTCCAAAAAAATAAACATTTTTTCGTCTCTACTTTTAAGTTAAGTCATACATATTATTCCATTTTTTCGGCATGTTTAATACATTATATAAATTTCTTTTGCAAAACTTTAGATTTTTTTAACTATGGATGAATTAAACATGAAATTCTATGTATTTGACCCATACAAATTTATATTTAATTCATCTTTTTTTTTTTTAAATCTAAAATTTTTCGTGGAATAGATTCTTAAAAAATCCTATACATGCCTTCAAAAAATCATTAAAAATTATAAAGGATATATATAAGTTGGCTTAAAAACACTAAAAAAAATGTTGATGGAAAAGTAGAAACAAATGAAAGAAAATTAAGAAAATATTTTGAATTTTATTAAATCAAATCTTTTAAAAGAAAAATTTAGTCATTGTTGTTTTCTAAACAAAAACAAAGAATTTATTTTTGAAAATTGGAATCAACAAATGAGAAACCAAGACAAATCAAAACAAGCAATTCTTAAAATTTTACGGTGTTTTAAGGACCTTTACTATCACATGTAAAGTATTCCATCTAAAGAGACTACACTCTCATAGCAATTGAAAACACCGGAAACACAAGAAAGAAAGGGTTTTTGAACCATAATTCAAAATATCATTGAAGATTTAGATAACACACAAAAGAAGAAGCAAACAAAATAATTTTGAAAATAGGAGGTTTGAATTGTGTTTACCGTTTAAAAACTTTTAATGAACGCTCTTTATGAAAGAGATTTTTTCTTTTTGTAAAACATTTAAATAAAGAAGAATGAATAAAAGACATAAAGAATTGATTCTAAACAAGTTAAGAAGAAAGGGAGAAAGATAATTTCACATTGTAAATGTTTCAAATGTACAACTATACAAGAGTGAGTATATTCTATAATTTGTTGGGTGTGCATTTTCTACAAGTAAGTAGGCTCTCTCCTATTTTCGTTTTTTTGCCACATGATATGGTTTTGATCGGTGAATTTCTCAAGATCAACATATGAAATGTGAAACATGAAGCGACGACCCTAGATGTGAGATTATTGCCTCTAGTCAAAGGGAATCAACCATCAAACATAGTCAAATCTAATGGTCTTATTCGGAATTTTACATTCTCTACTCAAGTTTGCATAATGCTTAGCGCTTTAAGATTACATAGTTGCTCAACATTCTTAATTAGTTGATATAATTTCTCATATACATGGTTGATGTTCAATCTAAACAAATTATCAATGAATATTGGATGAAATCCACAAGAAAGTTGTCCCAAAAGAAGCAGTGAAGCATATCTATCCAAACAAAGTAAGAGTTCCACCGTCCACTCGTTTAATGTGCGAGAGTATCCACAAAGATAACATCATTTTGGGACGTCTAAATAACCCACACCATCGCATGCCAAACCAAGACCAACCTTTGTTGGGCCCTTTTCCCTCCACCAAGAGAGGTTAACAGAGAGAAGAGCGTCAAGTAGTCATGGATATAACCAACTCAAACCCCGCCACTTGAACACACATAATCAGATCCATAGAAAGAAGGCGTAAACAACAAACATATGACACACATACTCCTGATCATAGGCACAAAACTACAAGGATCCCCAACAATAGCAGAAATAGCCCTACGACATAGTAATATTTGACGAGTTAGAACCATATCTAGAAAGAGCAGCTAAGAAAAGGCAATAAATTTACTAGGGGCCAAGCTTTTCTAAACCTTAGCAAAAGTTTGAATATTATCCCTTGATATCGAGCGAACGGAATGCTGGCCTTTAGGATCGTGCATCCAAGATCAAAAGTATGTAGCTAAATAGAGGGATACTCCGAGTAGCAAGAAGTTGATCCTTTCGCAACTCCTTGTCCCTTGTGATAAATCTCCATATCCACTTATCAAGTAAAGCCAAATTAAAAATCCTCAGATCCTTCAAATAAAACCCACCCCAACAAACAACTGACGACTTTAACCTAAGACATTTTCCTCACTCCTTTCAAGCTACCCCACAAAAATGCCTCAGTTGTTTGGAAAGAAGACTCCAAACCTTGACATAAATTTTTATGAACGAGAGACACCAGTATGTTATTGAGAACCAAATTTAGGAGACCCCTTACAACCAAGGAATCATGATGCCATTGTCATGAAGACCCTAAAGATGCTGCTCTTAAAGAAGTTAACATTAAGACTAGAAGTGAGCTCAAAACAACACACAATAACCCTAATGGACCTCAAATTCTCCATCGTCGCCTCCCTGATGAAAAGTGTATCATCTGCTTATTGCAGATGAGAAAGAACTAGCCCTGAATTATCGACAAGGAACCTAGATACTAAACCTATTAAGGGTATAAGCCTACCGAATCAACTCCTCCACCATGAGGAGGAAGCGAAAAGGTCGTTGAGGGTCTCTTTGTTTAAGACCCCTTTGAATATTAATCTCCTCAATAAGAATTCCATTGACTAAGGCCGAAATATTATTAGTGAAAATATACGCCCATATCCAAACCATCTGTCTATCATAGAACCCAAACCTCACCATCAATAATCCAGAAAATCCCAGCTTACATAGTTGATCGTACACCTTTTCAAATCAACTTTAAAGATAAGATACTCTCTTCTAGATTTCTTGACAAGATCAATGATCTCATTCACCAGCACAACCGTATCAACAAGTTGTCGACCTTTGATGAAAGCCGACTGATTTGGGGAAATACCTAGTATGATAACCCTGTTGTTTGCTTGCAAAGTGGTTAACTAATTAGTTTCTTTGTTATGGGTTGCAATCTTGTACTCCCACAAATACATATTGCTCATAACAAAATATAATGGACAAAGTGCCATGATCAAATTAATTAATTAAGATACAAAACCTTCATTAAGTACAAATATGGGGCAAAAAAAAACCACATAAAACAACCTACTATACAGTTATACAGATCACCAAGAGCTACCTAGCTAGCCAACTGATGATCATGATAGCACATAAGGCTATGGTTTCTCAAACCGTATTCCCTTCTTCCTTTCCTTCCATAAAATGCATATATTATAGAAGGAGGAATACCAAAGCTCTAGAGAAACCAAAAGGTGAAAAATGTTATCTTTTGATAGTATATGATAATCTTGATAAATAAATATGTAGTATTATTATGATGATAATGATTATTATGTGAAGTAATAATATAATAATAATAATATATAGGGAAAGGGAAGTTTAAATTAAAATGAAAATTTAAATGCCTCCAAAGTCTGTAAGAGAGAAAGGTGTTTTATCAGGCAAATTTCCGGCGTGACGTAGCCCTAAAGTGAGTGACACGTCACCAGAAGAATTGGTCCCAAATCTGATGAGTGTAGAACCAATGTCAGCAGAGGTACCAGTAGTGGTCCCATATTCCGCTGTAACAAAGCTGCCATGTCGACAAGTGTCATCAATAGCCGTTGAATCGGAGATAGGTGGTGCCACCTCAGAGACGGTGGTTTTAACGGTGGAGGATGGTTGTTGCAACAATATTGCTTGGTTTTCCGAGAAGCCTTGTCTATTTATTAATGGTGTAAGTGATGGGTCGTTTTCATTGGCATTGATAGTATTGTTGGATCTCATCAGCTGATTTTTGTTACTTGTAGGTTGTGGTGTTGTTGTTGTTGTAGATGCTGTTGTTGTTGGTGAAGGTTGTGTTGAAGTTTGTGCAATAATATTTGTTGTAGTAGATATGTGACCACTTGTGTTGTTATTGTTGCTAGTACTGCTTTGAGGATTCTTGTTTTCTCTATCTTCTTGATCTCCTTCTGATGATCCTTCTGCTTCTTTAAGTTCTTGTTGGTACATATCTTCTACCATGGGTTTCCACAATCGAACCCTAGCATTAATGAACCAGTTTGATACCTGAAATTTAAATCACATGTTTAATGTACTATTAATTTATTTTTTTATGCAGCATTGTACGTACAATATAGTCTACATCTCATTAACTTTGCTATTTAGTGTACCATGTGAAAAGGTAATCAAGCAAAACCGATATACACGTCACCGATATAAACGATAAATCATTTTTTAGATATATTGAATAACTTTGAATAACTGATGTATCTGGTAAGTACGTAGACAAAAGTAACAGTATTATTAGAAGGATTAAGTAAAAATATTATAAATTTTGTAAGATCTAAAATTATATTTAAATCTACAAATCAATATGCACTAATTGTTTTACACTCTTGAGGTAATTTATTGATTTAAAAAGAAGATGATTTTGGGTACTCATGAGAAAAGGTAATACATGTAAGTATATAGGAAGGTCCACTCATGAAGGATTAAGGTAATACATTTTGGGTACTCATAGAAATCTAAAAAATGGTTAATGAACCTTTACTATCTTTAACAAAAAAAAATTAGAATGAAAATAAATTTTTTAAAATTTACAAAATATAGGAAGGTCCACTCATGAATCGAGTCTATGTTTGGAAGTGATTTTTGAGCAATTTTTTATGGGAGCTCTTATATTTCTAACAAGTGGGTATTTTAAGCCTGCATCTTTCTGCTAAGATAATTTTGGATGATTCATTGTTTTTTGAGCTGGGTTTTGTGTTGGTTTGGTTGCATCCTCGTTATACAGTTACTAGTTAGTTGTCCACTTTGTTACTTTTCTTTTTGTTTCTACTATATCTTTGTAATGAGTTTAAGTACAATCTCATTGTACTTGGTTTTTTCTATATATTTGATTTCACTTCCTATTAAAAGAAAAAACAAAAATTTAAATTCACTTAAAAATAATTTAATCTAAAAAATAAGGTAACATCAAATGATTAAATACTGTACATTATACTTATACTTATAGAAACTTTAGGATATGATATGACAGTTGTCACCTCTAAAATAATGGCACAATTTTGGCATGCAAACCTTGAGCTATGCAATTGATATAGACCTCCAGTTTTAATTTTCAACAAACGTAAAAAAGTACATTCAATAATTCAATTTTGTTGTCTGCTTTAAGAAAAAAGGAAACATAAAAGACTGCTTTCTTTCAATTCTGTTTGTCTCTCTATATGTATATATGGTATTCATAAAAATACTCAATTCTTGTACACATTGTATAATTATAATTAATCTAAAATCCTCACATTATCATTATTCTAAAATGTTCTATAAATTTGCAAAATGTTAATTAAGTTTTCTGAAAACAATTAAGGATGCAAATGTTCCACTATAAATTAGCAAAACGTCAATGTTCTTTTCTTCAAAATATCACAAATTTTGTCACACATGATTAAGTACCATGATTAGGCTCCAAAATATATGTTATGTATGGGGTGACATGCATGAAATTTTTTGACAATATGAACTATTTATGAGCACTTATTTTTCTTAGAATTAAGCTAGGGACAAAGTTTTGTATGACTATGAGCCTATAGATTCTAGACTGTGTTGTCCTTTCCCCGTATCACTGACTATTATAGGTGTACACATATACATAAGGGGTAAGAAGTTACTAGCATCTAGCTGCTTATATAAAACACCAATTAGGAAGAATAAAATAATAGTATATACTATCATTTCTCTGACAGTTTCTTTGTAGTACAAAAGAAGACATTGATTAATAATTAAGTTAGAAAAGATTACTGCTACGAGAAAGATTACTGCTATGTGAAAGTGAACTCTAAAAGGGAAATAAGATACTTCTATTAAGGGAAGTTGCATGAACACGTAAGATTTTGCATTAATTAGGTGACTAGAGAGGGCATAAACATGAAAGGAATTTACCACGATGAGACAATAATATCTGGAAAAGATCATTTATTTTCCTTATGGTCCCTATTGTGTAGTTGGGGGGGAAGTGAAGCCAATTGATATGAGAGAGAAAGTGTTTTCTAGAGGGAGAAAAGGTAAACAAACAGCTAAAATTTTAGGTCAATTCTTAAGTATCTTCGAGTTTTAGTTGAGTATTAGTGGATAAAATTTGTTTAACATTTGTTTTTCAAAACTTAGTATAATTAATGTTTGTTTTGATAGGTTGTGAGACTTACAAAATTACAGTTTTACTATAATTTGGTTAATCTCATGTGAATTCAAATGTGTGACCTATGTTATATGAAAGAATAGATAACTCCAAAATAAACAAAAAGTTAAAAATGGAAGATAAGAAAAGGAAGAAACATAATAATAAATAAAGGGGATGTTGGTTTTTGTGTTTTGTATCAAAGGAAGAGAATTAAAGAAAGAAAAAAAAAACCAAGAAAAAACAAAACCCAAAAAAAAAAACAATGAAAGTTGCAAATGGTCCCTTCTTTTGCATTTCATAATTTCATCCACGGAATCATATCTTTCTTACTTTTATATATTTTATCTCATTATGCATGTGGTCCGTGCATGTAATTAATTAGTTAAATAATTACAAAGAAGTATATGAAAAATAATTGTCTTATATATGTATATGGATTGTGGAAAGCTAAGAGTGGAGGGGACGAACCTGATTTCTGGAAAGGCCAGTCTGTCTTGCTAAGAGATGCTTATCTGCATCACTCGGGTACCTGAGGAAAGAGACCAGAAAATGACATCACACTCATTTCCCTTAACCGTATAAACACACATTCACCTTTCTCTAATATTACTATACAATCAATTTATATCATATCATATATCATAACATTTCTTTCTGTCTGTCTCCCTGGCGTGACAATCTATGATATGATTCAATATTCAATGAAAAATATTAACTACTATATTTTATTTATCATGTTCATGTTAAATTAATTGCAGTTAAAACAGGTGAATATTGAAGACTTATTCATTCATGCATCTTTACAGCTTTTATAGTAGTGAGTTATTAACATCCCAGGGTGTCTGAAATTTAATGTGAGTAAAGACTATATTGCTTAAATAATGGCTTTTAGATTCTCTCTTTAGGGTGGGGCTTTATCCACTCTCTGCAACTCCTTTTTCTTCTTAATTAGTTAATTAACGGAACCTCTGTTACTTTACTCTTTTTGTACAAGTATTGATCTCATCAAGGTATCTTTCTATCGTACTGTTTCTTATGCTTTATTGCAAACTTTAAAGTTAATTAATAAAGGAGTATTATATTATGTCACGGTATGTAGATATAGTACCTCACATCACAATCTTTGCAATCATTAATAACGGCGTTTTCTCTTATCTCAAATGTCAAAGCTAATAAACCAATTTTATTATAATATGAGCTGTTGATCAAACCATGCAAGTTATCTTACCCTAGTATTCATTGCTTGGATCATATAAGCTCGTCTCACCTATGATGCTATAGTTGTAGGGACCGTTAGGTTTATTAAAAGAAACCCTTGCATTTGTTTCTTTCTCTAAATCTAACGGTCTTCACAATTGCGGCATCATGTATGTAGTTGTATAAGATTCAAGTCCTCAAACACTATAGTAGCTGTAACCATTAATTAAAGTGTAGGAAATGCATTTTCTACTATAGTTTCACGGTGCAATAGTGGTACGTGATCCAAATTTCTAAGTGTAAGGGGTGTGGTTGGACTTTAACTTTTAATTTAATTGACTCTGAAATCTCTATTGTAGTTGCTGCAGAGCTGCTGGATATGAGTGTAAATAAATTAAGGACTCAAATCTCTAAGTGTAAGGGGGTGTGGTTGGACTTTAACTTCAAATTTAATTGATTCCGAAATCTGTATTTTAGTTACTGCACAACTGTTGGATATAAGTGTAAATAAATTCAGGACTCAAATCTCTAAATGTAAGGGGTGTGATTTGACTTAATTTCAAATTTAATTGACTTTCAAATCTCTATTTTAGTTACTGCAGAGCTGTTGGATATAAGTGCAAATAAATTCAGATCTCTAAGTGAAAGTGGTATGGTTGGACTTTAACTTCAAATTTAATTGACTCTGAAATCTCTATTTTAGTTACGCAGAGCTGTTGGATATGAGTGCAAATAAATTCAGGACTCAAATCTCTAAGTAATATTGGTAGGCGATCCAAATCTCTAAATATAATGGATGAAGTTGAACTTTAACTTCAAATTCAAGTGACTGTGAAATCTTGTAGTTACATTAGAGTCGTTTGATGAGTGTAGATAAATTTAGCACTTAATTCTAATACCTTTAAACTCGTTACATCAAAATCCTTGTTGTAAATGATCAAAGTCAAACTATCAGCTCGACAATCGCTACATTGCAGTGTAGCCTACAAAGAATTTAGACCCCATCCTCTAGGGTTTTAAATTGTGATCGAAGCACAAGTTGCATCGATCACTATACTTAATATTACGATTCGGTGTTATAATTACATATAACTGCAATCAATATGTTTCACTGATGCAGACGTAATTACGATTACCTTGCTACGGTCTCATACTGCGTTATTGCGGTTGAGATCGCAATGACATATCTCTTTTCAAACCCATTCTTTTATCCTATCTGATATTTATTATTAAATATTTATGGACCAATTCTGATTAAATATATGACTTGTTATGCAATGTATGTATAAGAATGAATCAATAATAATGAGAGTGAGAGAAAGAACGTACGGATGAAGAAAATGTTCAAAAAGCCAGGCTCTCAAAATGTTGACAGATCGTTCAGGCAAACCTCTCTGTGGTCTCCAAGCTTCCTGTTCCATCATCCCCATCTGATGAAACGCTCTCTGCTGTCTTAAGCTTTGTTCAAGAAGTTTAAGTCTTGGTGTCTCTCCTTTGGTCAAACCTGAGGTCCCCACACCATCTTTCTCTCCTAATAACTCACAACTATGTTTCAACTGTGCTGTTATTGCATCCTTTAAACAACGAAAATGTCGTGACATTGCTTTCTGAGCTAGTGCTGTGTATGGAACTGCTGCACCAAATCCCATTACTAGGTCAAATGAGTTCACCACCATTTGCATTTGTTCACAGTAATGACTGTATCTTCTATCCACCTGTATAATTATTATAAGATATAGTTATGTACATTAATTATTATATCATACATTGTTGAAAAGGCTATTTGTAACGGGTGGAAGATAGATTCATTCGGCGCATGCACGTTCTCATTTACTACTCATTTCCCATCGTGTGGTTTGTAATAAATCTTGATCAACCTTCAACCTACTTAATTAATTATTTTATATGCTTATCAACTAATCCATGCATATTGTGAAACTAACATGTATCACAAAAAATTTACATAAATATAAAGAGTAAAAAAGTTAATGTGAGTGAAATGAGACATTAAAAATGATCACAATCATATTATTGCAATATTACTATAATGATGAGTACTATGGATTTGAGATGACAATGCAATTCTAACAACTTTGCTACGTAGTATATATGATTGGGGAGTGATGAGTGCTTTCTTTTCTGTTTGGTTTGGTAAGTCTTAATAATAATCAGAGGAAACGTCGCTTCTTGATTGACGTATTCTCTTATATATAGATTAGATTAGATGGTATAGTGTCTCATTTTTAACCCTTTCACCAAACTACTTTTATTTTTCAACTTTTTTATTTAAAAATAAAACTGAAATAGTTACTAACTAGGTAGCTAGTACTATAAAATGAAATCTTCTCACCAATAGAATCTTAGGATTAAAAAAAAAAGTTTTGATTAAAATAAGGATCTCTCAAATCCTTACCAACTGTTCCTAAGTTGTGGAACCCTACTATATAGCAGCCGGCTTTTGCCTTTCTGAAATTCAAGATACTCATTAGAGTACTATATGTTTTTTTTTTTTTTTTTTTTATAAATATAAGTAAATTAAATAATTAAGATAAAAAAAATTAAAAAAATATGTGTAGACCTTGACTCTTGATGAATGAGAGAAGGTAGGAGAGAGAAAGAAGGAGAGAGAGAGAGGGAGAGAGATTACATGCCTCGTCAAGCATGGTTAGAAGTTTGACCTTCCTTCTTTGATGCTCAATCCTATCAGCTGGTGACAAAGGTGAAACATCTTTTGATGAAGATGAAGAAGCACCACCACCACCAACACTACCACCACCACCACCTTGATTTGAATTAGGGTTTGATAATTGTCTACTAAATTTATTCTTCTTGAATTGACCCCTTCCAACACTACAAAACTCTTCCAATAATTCTTGAGCAGCTTTAACATATTTTGAATTCCTCAACACATTAACAACACCTAAAGAAGAAGAAGAAGATGAACCAAATCCAACGTGTCCTTGATGAATATGATTAATCTGTCCTAATCCACCTCCTTGTAAATGATGATGATGATGAACACTACCAAGATTCTTGTAAGAAGTTCCTGGTCCTCCTTGATTGTAATATAGAAAACCACCAGCAGCAGCATCTCCCATTCTTAAATCCTCTGAATGATGATGTTGTAAGGAAGACGATAACGACAACGAAAGACCTTGTCCTTCAACAACACTTGCCATTTCTGGTTGGTTGTTGTTGAGTTGGTGATGACTTGTTGTTGCTCCTCCTCCTCCTCCTTCTTGAGCCCATGTGAATTGACCGAAAGACCCTCCGGCTCCGGAATTATAACCTTGGAGATTAGTAGTTGAAGGATTGGGAAGTAACATGTGGAGAGTGGAAGAATTAGTAGATGAAGGATGAGGTTGAGGTGGAGGAGGTGATGGGGATCTGGTGGTTTGCGGGTTCATGAGAAAAAGCTGCATGGCAGCTGCTGACTCAGCATTAATGTTTGACATCTGATGATGATTTTGATGATGAAATATGCTGCTGCTGCTACTACTGTCACGATTATTATGATGATTTTTTGAATCTGTTAACATCGTTTGTCTGTTTCCGTACCAGTCACTGGAATTGCCTATTCCATGTGGTGTTGTTGGTGTTCTTGTTGATGCCATTTGTTGTTGCTGCTGCTGCTGCTGCTGTTGTTCTAATAATTCGGCTGCCGAGGCGCCGTGAGGGAAATTGAACATCTCAGACAACATTCCGGTTGTTTCGTAAACCGGAAGAGCTTCTTGTTCTTCTTCTATGTTGCCTATTAGTGGCGGCGGCGGTGGTTGTGGTGGTTGTTGTTGTGAGTCGAAGTCTTGAATTCTCACTTTGTCTCTTTGAATTTGTTGTTGTTGTTGGTGTGGATTGTTGCTTTCTACTGGAGTGTTCGATCTCTCGAATCCGTTCGAGAAGGCGAAGATTCCTTGTTGGTGGTGGTTTTGGTGCTGCTGGTGATGATGATAATCTTGGGACATAGAATTGTTTGAGGTTTGAGACTTTTCTAAGATTGAATTAAAGGAATTATGATAATTGTGTGTGCTTGATGAATTTGAGAAAGTTGAAGGAAGTGATGATGGTGTTGTTGCTATTCCCATCTTAACTTCTTGCTCATCATCATCATCTTCACCATTATCAATATTCCTTGCTTTCAAATTGAATTGAATTGATCAATAATAACGATCGATCTGAAAAATTAAACAATAAACATCATATCATATGTAAATGATGCAAGAAAACATATATATGAAATTTTGCTTTCATCATTTTCAGCTTTGAGTTATCATGTCATGTAATATATATATATATATATATATATATATACACACACACACACACATGTAATATTGTACCTGATAGATGTGAAGAGTATGAAAGGATGAAGAGTTTTCAAACATCGTTTTCAGTTCTGAGCTATTGAAGGTTTCTTGAATTCCTTCTCTCTCACACACAGGCACACTCACATATGCACTCTCAATGGTCTCTTTCTTTCTCTGTCCCTCCTTTTTCTTTCTCTTTGTTGCTCTTTGCAGTTAGTACTATTGTCTATGCAAACAACTTATGGAAAAAGAAAGATGGAAATTGTATACAATTATAAAAATTAAAAATGGTGGATTTGGAGGGGACTCATATATCTCTCTCAAATAAACACAGTGAGAGAGAGAGAGAGAGAAAAGAAAGAGAAGCGGTCGTTGTTCTTCTCCCTCTTCTTTGATCTTCACCACCTCCTTTAGTATTTTTCTCCCACCAATAATGCCTTTTTATATTTTCATTTCTTCCTATTCTTCACTATCACACTAAATTAACATATGTGGTAGTAATAGATTGCAAGCCAATAACAAAATATTCATATTCTACAATTACCATAATAACCTTGCACATATATTTACAAAACTAAAATAATTTAAAAGGAATCCAAAATATTTAGAAAATTAAAATATATACTCTCAAATAAGAGAATATTCATATATATAGTTTTTTTTTCTTCTATTAATATTATTTCATATATATGCTTGACAGCCAAGATAATATTGATGGAATATTCTAATTCATGTTAAGAAATATTTTTTGAAGATTTTATTAGGGTTGGATTTGGTGTTTGGTGGTGTAAAATGTATCCATGATGATGCTATTGGAAGTGTTGGATTTTATTGTCATTTGAATACGTCCTTTGGAAACCAACACAAAATTATGCGGAATAAAATAAAGATAAGGCCAGTGCAAAGTCATCTCAATGATCCAAACCATCCCATCTTTTTAATTATGTTGAAATGACTATAATAACCTAGGTAATCATTGCATATGGAGACATTTAGTTTGATAAGAGGCAAGGTCAATTTGGTCATTGAAATTGTTACAAAATTAATTTATGAATTAATTAATAGGTGAAGTGAGATAGGAGAAGAGAAGGGTAATGAGAAATTGATAAATGAGGAAGGGTAAAGGAAGTGGATGGATGGCACGTGCCATTGGATGGGCAAAATAGACAAGTTAGGTTTAATTGTGTGGGAGACATAGTTTCTGAAAAGCACCCATAACCGCTTTAAGGTTTGGCGTTGTCACTTGATGGTCATGTTCATTTTCCATTTTGGTGAAGCCTTTGATTTTTACAGGTGTTTTTTATGTTTCGCCTTCTTTAACATGCATTAATAATCTTCTTGGATTGGTGTTAAGTGTTAATTTTAACTTCTAATCATTCATATCATTATGGATAATGTTTGCATTTTACATTTTGGGTCACCTTAACGGAAAGTTAGTAGCTATATAACAAAGTTGCACCCGCAGTTTGTGACAATAAAATCCACTTGGTTATTTTACATATTATAAAAAAAATTGTAAATAAATTATAAGCAAAAATATTCCAAAGGTCTTACAAATATGCCTCGTTTGATTTTTGGTCCTACTAAAAATAAAAATTGTTTTTCCCCTCGCAAAAATTTTTGTTTAAAAAAAAACCCTTAGGTCTATTAAAGCTGTCAGCTGTCACTATGGATTCTGACGCGGCGCATGCTGACTGTGCATAAGTGACCATTTCTTTTGCTAAGCCAGGAGTAAGGGCATATATATCAAGGGAAGCGACAACATCCCAACTAATTTGACACCTCGAAGAACCCACATCCTATGCCGCGAAGCTCAAAGAAAATTTTATTAAAAGAAGGAAAAAATAGATACAAGAGGAGACTAGGCTAAAACCCTCAAAGATAAAAACAAGAAATAAAAATAAACGGAAACAGATAGAAACAACCGTCTAAGAAAACCTGTAATTAGGCATTTCACAACAGTCCCTAAAGAAGTCCGCCTGCAATAACCAAATCGTGTCATGATGCGAAGTTAGCTAACAAGTCGTAACAGTTACCTTCTTGAAAATATTTGAAGAAATAAGTGACCATGTGACATTTCAATTAATTTAAAAATGTAAAAAAAACAATTTAGAAAATTGGAAAATTAATTTTCGAAATAAAAAAATAGAAAATATCGAAATTAATAAAAAAATCATTATATTTTTTTAAATAAAAAAGTATGGAACTTAATTTTCCAAATTAAAAAGAAAAAAAATTAGAAATACAAATTCGAAAGTAAAAAAAAAGATTTTTTTTTCGAACTTAAATTTTTTAGAAATACAAACTATAAATCGGATATATAAAAAAAATAAGGAATGCTAGCAACACGCCTTCTAACACACACTTTCCAACACATTCTCTTTGATTGGTTAAATTCACACGGGTCCCAGCAAATCATGTGGGTCCCGTATAAATTTGGTGGATCCCAGGTAAATTTTAATCAATCAAAGAGAGTGTGTCGAAGAATGTGTGTTGCATGCATTTCTAAAAAAAATAGATAACATTTTTCAAAAAATTTAAAAAGATTTGGAAATTTATCTTCAGATTTTTTTTCGAAATTATAAAGAATTTATTTATTTTTAAAAAAATTGGAAATACATTTTCAAAAATATGGATATAATTTTCAGAATTAAAAAATTGAAAAATTTAAATACATTTTACGAAAATTAGAAAGAAAAAATCATTTTTTCAAAAAAAAAAGATATTTTCAAAAAAATATGGAAAATAATTTTCGTAAATTAAAATTAAATATATGGAAAAAAAAAATTATTTCAAAAAGTATTTTTTTGATTATTTAAAATTTTGGAAGATTAATTTCCACTATTTTTTAAATTGATTTTTTATTTTTTATTAATAGAAATGCCACATCATTTGCCACATGGCCACTTATGCATAGTCAATATGCTCCACGATGTTAGATTGCTAATGGATTTTGTTTGAGTTAAAAATTATGTTTAGAACTTGAGTTATGATCAAAATACTACACATGGGGCAACATAGTCATGCACTCTGTCTAGGCTTAGGAAAAACCAACTTTTCCACCACTTTCTATTCCGAATTAGATTTAGATGTCTTCATGAAAATTGTAGGTATGGATATTAGCTTGAAATATGTTTTCGTTTGATCTCAATAAGACATCTGCAACCTGAGTTATAATCAAAACATTGCACATAGGTCATGCTGTGTTTTTCCTGAAAATTCAACACAACCCTCCCAATGGACTCTAAAACATCTATGAGAGGATTAACGAGTTAAAGCAAACTATTAGCGTGTAAAGTAAAAGTAAAGTTCCTTTAGCTATATATCTAAATGTGGAAATGTGTTGAATCATAAATAAAAGCGATAACCTCAAGGTATTAAAGAGTTTAAAACATGAACCAATTATAGTGGCTTTAGTCAATATAAAATAGCAACGATAAAACTATATATGAAGATAGGATCTTAAACTTAATGAGCCTAAAAGAATAGAATTTTTTTTTTAGGAATGACAAATGGAGTGATAAAGATCTTAAGACTGAGAACGAAGAGTAAAACATGTTTCTAGGGCAAAAAGACGTAGGAAATGGAGGGTTAAACTAATGATGGGTGTGGGTTCTAACCATGATATTGATTTGACAAAGATGTAAACTATAATATGTAGATATGATACTAACCGATGAATGAGATGTTAACGCTATAAGATGATGAGGTATGCTGATAGTATAAATATCGTATGACGATGATGAACGACGTAATAAAAGATGCTTATGAAAGACTTAAGGGGAAAGTAGAGTGAGTTGTAAGAAGGTTATTCTGGAACTAATAGAGTGAGTTGTAAGAGTGTGAACTTAGGAAAATTGTCAGATTGATGAGGAAAGGAATCGAGGTAAAATGGTAAAGATAAAGATACAACGAGACATAGGTGAACGAGGATTAGAGAGAAGTAGGTTAAATAAAGGGATGTGGTGAAATATGTATGTCGCGGTAAGGATGAATATCAAGTTACTTATGATTAATGATACAAGATCATAATGATACAAATAGCGAGGACGGATTTAGGGAACTGATTACGATGTTGGGATCGTTAGGATGAAATGTAAACGGAGATAGAAAGTTGTGTATGAAGTAAACGAACAACGTGAGGAGTAGTAAGAGCGGCGAGTCGGGATATGAATATAATAAAAGAGAGTAATATGAATGCGAAGAAAGATTAGAGATAAGATAAGAAAAGAGGACAATTTTAGGAATAGTTCATAAACAAGGGATAAGAGATAATAAAAGAAACTTAGAATAAAGATTGAGCCTAACGATTTAAACTATATTTTAAAGGTACAAACTACGATGTTAGAAGACTAAGGTAATAGACGATAATAATGATGAAATTAATAACTGACGATATGGTCTTACGACTTAATAACTATATTTGTATAGACGGAAGTTATTATGAGGGAAGACGATGAGGTAGTAAAAATCGTAAAGACCAAGGATGAAGGATAAGGTAGGTTATTAGGAGTAATGGGTGCATAGAATGTAATGGAAACCAATGATAAGTTTAAGTCCTAAACATGATGCGAGTTTTATAAAGAAAAATATTTAGATATAATTAGACGAACATGTGTTGTTAATTAATGATAATGTGTTAATTATTATGTAAAACGACGTTATGATTGTTAAAATGACGAAAGATGAAAATGACGAATGATGAAAAATGACGAATGACTATGATGTAAAGATGATGTGTTGTTTATGTGTCTTTCTAAATGATGTTTGGTGAGTCTTCATGCATCATATCATATTGCATAATGACGAATGGTGAAATGTATGATTCAGTAACATATCTTTGAACTACATTATTATGATGATAGGATCTGGTACCGATATGCATGTTGGTCTAGGAATGAAGTATGTTGCATATAGGTCATGTTAGGTGAACTGTGATATGTGCTAATGATGTGAATATGATATGTGTGTTAAAGGTGTGCATAAGATATTTGTGTTAATAATGTTTATGAAATAAATTGTATGAATATCATGATGAATGGATTAATGATGAAGGATCGATGATGATATGATTATCTACTTTATTATTCATGTATCTCAATATATGTTACGATGTGAATTCTCACCCCCTTTGCTGATGTTTGTGTATTTGGTGTTTGTACCCTTGGGGTATAAATACTCAGGATGAGGAGCTTTAACTTTGCGGGACGTTTAGAAGGTGGCGACAGGGATATACTCTTGTAGCTATTATTTATGATATTAAGTAGTCGAATAAATACGTGCTCTGATCTGTAATACTAGAGTTGGGTTAAACGTTGAATGTCCTTGAATTATGAAGTTTAAACACTATGTTGTTTTATGCTATTTTTCCTAAATGATGTTAAAGACAAGATATTTTATAATTATGAAATTTTTATGAATTATCTTTCGTTGTTGTATCTGATTCTCTATTTTTTTTTATGTGAAAAATGAATGAATGTGTGTGACATCCTTTTTTACGTTAAAACCATGATCATTATTATGTAAAATTATTGCCGGGAGTTTCGTTAAAACCATGTTGAATGAATGCGGCTCAACATGGATGGCGGAATATCTGGTTGGAAAGTGACTTCACTAGTGTCTTACTGATTTTTTTTCAAATCCTTCCTCATCTGCTTCGGAATAGATGGCATAACGCCCATAGTTTTGGTATTCAGATTATTTCGTCCCATATATTTCGCGAAGGAAATTGTTATGCTAACAGGTTAGCGAATATGGGTCATGTTGTTCAGGGTTCAATTTGGTTAGATACGCTCTCGACAGAGTTACATTTGAATTCCTTTCGTGATAGAGTTAGCTTGCCTAACTACAGGTTTTCTTAGTTCAACACAGTCTGCTGTATTTTTTGTGTGTCTTTTTTCTTATGAGGGTTTTGGCCTAGTTCCCCCTCTTCTTGTATATTTTTTTTCCTTTTTTTAATAAAATTTTAGAGTTTGACGACATAGGATGGAGGTTTTCCAAGGTGCCAACCTAATTGGAATGTTGGTGCTTCCTCTTGATGTCCGTCCTCTTTCCTTGCCTACCAAAATTGGATCCACTCTTCAGCAATTACAAGATATACGAAATACATTGTACAAGACCATCCAAGTTTACAAAGTGTAACAACTTAAATTGAAGTTTTGGAAGCAGTTACACCCTTAATGTGAGGGTATGACCGACCTTAACAACTTCTATTTTATTGCACTAATTCTTCAAATTCCATATATCATATTTATGTTGTGGTTAATATTAAGGTATTTATATGGGTGCAGTTTGGTACATATTAATGTTCATGTATCATATTTATGTTGTGGTTAATATTCTCAAATTTTAGGGTAAGTGGGAGAATGTTAGAAAGCTTACGTTTTGTAACCTTCTAATTCTCATAATTATCTTTTTTAAAGATCACCTTAATTTTACGTTCTTAATGGACATTTTGAAAAATATAAAACCAATTTGTTTCATTTTTCTTCTCCTTATTTGAAAAATATAAAACCAATTTGTTTCATTTTTCTTCTCCTTATTATCCAATTCCGTTAAATATAGGAAAAAACACTCTATTATGACATAAATATAGAAAAAACAAGTTTATTCTACTTGTTTTTTTTGCTATGCAAAGAGTAAGGACATAAATCAAGAGAAAACATCGACATCCAAAAAACATAGAAAAATAATTTATTCTCATCTTTTTTTTACCTCTTAATCCCACTCATTTGCATATAAAAAAAAATAGGAAACACTACATTAATGTTGATATTTTTTCCTTCAAAATAAAATTAATGTTGATACTTTTAAAATAATCATTAGTTTTCAAAATTTATGCATATCAACTTTTTCATATTGGTTTATATAAAATTTGATTTTTGAGATATAAACACATAAAAATCTGCAACAGGTGTAGTACATATTTAACAATACTTTATATATAAAATAAAAATCCATATTCCCTATTGCATATCGGTGCATTAAAATGTTCTGATGCATATATAAATATATAAAATCTTCTACGAGCACGGTACAAATATTTAACGTTGTTTAAATTATAAAATGAAAATTTATCTAATAAAAACTCTACATTAATGTGTATATTTTGAAAATAGTCATGAGTTTCAAATATTTTTCTCATCAATAATTTATCATTTCATTTTACTAATATATATTTATTAAAATTATTTTTGCAGATATAAGTACATAAAATCTGCGATGGGAGTGGTTTAAATATTGAACGGTATTTTGCATATAAAATAACAAATTATTTAATAGAAACATTTTATTAATTTTGATATTTTGAAAATAGTAATGAGTTTGTTTAATATTTTATCACATCGACTTTCTCATATATGTACATAAAAATTTGTTTTCGTGTATATAGCAAATAAAATTCACAACTGATGTGATTCACCTATTTAATAGATTTTTGTACATTTAAAAGAAAAATATTTAATAAAAATATTACACTAATACTGATGATTTTAATTAAATATTTAATAGAAATATCTCAAATGCTCAATCTTAATCAAAACATTTCTACTCTCTTGACTGCCAATGGGACCTACCATTGGAAGTAGATCAAACTTTTCCGATTCTTAGAAGCATTGTGTCTCAAGTTTCTATCCCCTTCATTTTTGGTCCGGATTCTTTAGTCCGGAAGAATGCAAATTCTGGAGCACTTTCCCTCAAATATTTGTTCAAATCCCATCAGGGCCAACATCTGCATTGGACAAAACAAATATGGAGTCCCGATATCCCACCTTCAAAATCTTTACTTGTTTGGAGGTTGATGCACAACAAAATTCCTACGGATGACCAATTAATGCTAAGAGGTCTTAGTGGGTGTAGCTGCTGCAGAACCGCATATGAAAGCACATTTCATCTTTTTTTAGAATGCATTTTGTCTACCAATTTGCGGAGATGGCTGGCTTCAATCCTCAACATGCACATTCAGTTTAAATCTTTGGATGACATCTGACTTTTATGTGACAAAGGCTGGTCACCTCAAGGTAAGGTTGCCATTCAAGGTGTGATAATTAATATTATCAATGTCATATGATATGTAAGAAATCCAGCAATGTTCCAGGATAGATGCATTCAATGGAGGTCAGATGTTAACTTAATTATTTCAAATTAATACATCTTTGTCTGCTAATAAATCTAAGAAAGTCTCCTACAACTCAATACATAAATTCAGTTTCATGAAAGCTCTTAGTATAAATCTAAATCCTCCTAAAGCACCTAATATCATTGAAGTTATCTAGCAACCTCCTCCCACAAACCGGATAAAATGTAACAATGACAGTGCAACATCAGGCACTCCATCAGCAGCTGCATGTGGGGGAATTTTTAGAAATAAGGAGGTTGTATGCATTGGCTGCTTTGCTCAAAACTCAGGCAATGGCTCTTCTCTTTATGCGGAGCTGTCAGGTGTAATGAAAGCAATTGAGATTGCATCTCGTAGAAGCTGGAACAACCTATGGATAGAAACAGACTCAATGTTGGTGCTTCTTTCATTCAAATCGGCAGCCTTAGTCCCTATGTCAATCAAAAATAGATTGAACATTTGTATTGAAAAAACAAAGAGTATGAATTTTTTGGTGTCACATATCTATAGAGAGGGGAATAGCTGTGCTGATAAACTTGCTAACCTAGGTCTAGCCATCCCCTCTACCGCTTGGTTTGATGATTTTCATAGTGAATTTTTGGAGGATTATATTATAAATATGTTGGGGCTCCCTAGCTACAGAATTGTAAATACTTGAAGGGTATTGGCTTAGTCCCCCCTTTCTTTTTATTTTCTTTATCTTTTTATTATATATAGGTGGTGCACTTTGCATCATCACTTATTAAAAAAAATTAATATCTTTAAACATTTGATAATATTAACAATCTAATGATTTTTAATATAATAATTAATGTAATGTTACGTACCCATACGAAAGCACGGGTCTTTTACTAGTCAATAACCTAAAATAAATTGTGGAAATAATAATATCATTTGAAGAATTTTTTATGATTATTTAAACCCAATAATTATTGAAAAATAATTGGTTTAGAACTTTTATAAGTTTACAGGGATTCAATCTCATATGCTGCCATGGAAACTCGATGGACGTTTTAGATCAAATGACACCATCTATAAATTGATCTTCTCCTAACCAACAAAAAGAGACGTTCAATTATTCTTAGGTTTACAAAATATTTTTCATTCTTACACATTTTTTTTTTTGGGTCAAGTAGATTAATAGTCGGAGTTCACACATTTTAATTGTGGAGAAATAGGATATTCGGTGTTCGAACTTTGATACCTACATATATTATGGAACGTTCTTACTTATTAAGTTAAGCTTGCGGAGACATATGTTTTAGAAATGGGAGAAGGAGAGAGAAACCAACTTTGGATCGGTATGCAATTATTGTTTTCTTATCAAATATGGATATCTGTAAGCCATAAAGAATAAGTTGTAGGTCCCATACCTTTAAGCTTTCTCTCCAAAAATGAGAAGAAAGAGGGAAGAAGTAGTAAAAAGTCTCTTATGTCATTTGCATATTAAAATATGAGTTGCTTATTTGAAGTAAAAAGTCTTTTATTCATATTTTTGTCTTTTACTCGAGTCTTTTTAAAAAATAATATTTATCTCTCTTATATCAAACATTACATAAAATCTAATATATTTTTCACTTCTTCCTCTCTTCCAACACCCTCTCTCACCTACTTCTCTCTTTCTAACTTCTCTTACATACCAAAAACACTCCAACACTAAACATGTTTTCACCATGTTATGATAAACTAATGACTTTCCTTGAATCCAACACCAATTGGTGACTTCCACAAATTCACATCGCGAGTGGTCACCTTACTTATAATTAACATGGATAATATCTAAAAATACGAATAATTCAATTGTCGAGCCTTTGTTCCTAACTATGGTTAATTAACAAATCAATCTTACTTTTATAATTAGAAAACATATTTGAATTGCTAGAAGGGTTCCATGGGAAGGTTGAATTTTAAATTTAAAAACATACTACATTTTTTTTTTGAGAGAAAAAACATACTACTATTGTTGATGACATTAGTTTTTTGGTTCCTTGGATTGCAAGTAGGATTATTAAATACACAAATAGAAAGAAGTAGGAATTGTCTTCTTTCAAATGCAATGCAAGTAAGTAGCTATAGCCTTATTATAACACTCCAATTCACTAGCTATATACTCATTACTCAAACACTCAATTTGCTTTTCTTTTGCAAAATGCAAACCTATTAAACAATTTGACAACCCAACTTTCTTTCCATACATTGCGCTGCTTCCTCTTTCTTTGTGATGTCACGTGTATCCCACCCTCTTACCCCTCACACGTACACAATGGGTCCCACTTTATCATTGCCTAAACCTAATTATCCCTGCAGTATCATATACTCACGTGCGAAAGTCGGCTTCACACGTCTTTCTAGTTTATTTTGCATGATGATATCCACTTTTAACATTTATTTTGTCTTTCCTCCTTTTTATTTTAAATACATTTGTGAAAAATCAAAAGTGTGTTACATTCATTTAGTCATACATTTAATAGTATAATAATAAATTCAGTTGAGATATTTTTATAAAGAGGTCATTCGTATTGGTAAATGTTTAAAGATAGTTAATCCACAATGGAGATTTTTATTTCAGTGTTTAAGTGGATCTCGTATATACGGATTACACAATTTTTTAATATTTTGATATCAATACCTAATAAATATTCAATTTTCCCAACTAAACACCTAAAAAATTACTAAATTTATCTTGCCAATAAGGTGTTTATTTCTTTTGATGCTAAATAAGTGAAACAATCACCGTTGTGAATGGGGATGTTCTTATATTAAAAGACTATAAATACAAAAAATGAGTCATGTACTTAGGAAGATAGAAGTATTACTTTATAGCTTCTATGAGTAATATTGTTTTTAAAGCTCACGTTCTAGTTGGAAGTGCCGCACTGCTTTGGGAAAGTTGGAAGGAACAGGAACCACCCCTTTGTTTTTTTGGTGGTTAAACTTTTTAAAGTCTAAAAGCTCACAATAAACACCCTTTACCTTTTTGGAAGCACTACGTGATTTTGTTTCAAGCAAGTAGCGAAACTCGCCATCTATGCACCTTTTATATGTATCTCGATCTTCCATAAACGCACACTACCCATAAATTATAATTGAAGCATAAACATCAAATACCTAAAAATAAAATTGCTTTGTTTTTGTTTTAGATAAAGTCCCACATCAATCAATCAATTGACATGCATATTATATATGATATTATCTATCATGGAATGTGTATTACGCGTGCTTGTCCTCTTATTTAAATATCTATTTATCAACTACTTAGATTTGGGACCAAAAGGCTGCTGTTTTCTCAAATTCATGCATGCACATTCGGATGGGGCTATCTTTCAATTTCACAATCTAGCTTGAGGGATTTGTTTATATGATCTTGCCTCCAATAACATTGCTATCAAAATTTATTTACAAGAGGAAACCATTTTATATATTTTAAGAGGAATGCTAACAACACTTATTTTTCAACACTCTCTCTAACACTCATTCTTTTATTAGATGTAATCAAAGTATGTCCCACCACTTTGTTTGGGTTCAATTTTTAAAGTGTAGACTCACGATGATTTAAATCAATAAGAGAGTGAGTATTAAAGAGAGTGTTGCTAGCATTGTTCATATTTTAATTGATCAGTATATGGAATATGTGGAGTAATAGTGAGTCTGGTTCCAAAGTTATTCATAAACGCCTAAAAATGCAACAAGTACACTCCCTCCAGTCACATTTATAAGCAAAATACAATTTTTTAGGTTCATTGAATAACTAATGTATTTGGTCTATACATGTGACTAGATACATTAATTATTTCATAAACCCAAAAAGTTTTTTTTTCTTATAAATGTGACCGGTGGAAGTATTAATCATAGAGTTTGATCGTGTTCTATGTTGGGGAACCAAAGATCTATGTTTTTTTTCTTCTTCTAACAATCGGTATCATAAGCTTTGGTTATGTGTGATATTTAATTCTTAGTAGAATGTTTTTAGGAAAATGCTACTTATTGCGAAAAGCGATTTCTTGAAATAAGTTGAAAGTTTGACAGAAGATTTACAAAACAGGTAAGCAATTCGTGATGCTTCACGTTAAATAGCAATGCTCATGTTTTTAGGGTTGTAGAATTGTCTAATCTTCCATATCATAAGGTAAAATTACACAATTCGTCTTTTTTTTTTTTTAAGAAGTACACAATTCGTCTTTTAACTTAATTTTAGATAACATTTTCATTCTTTTATCTTTTTTTTTCTTCCAATTTAATCTTTTATGTTATAAATTGTCAACATTGTTATCCTTATAAACAAACCAAAATATCTTCATCATACAAACCTAGAAAATCAGATTTAATTGGAAAAATATCATAATTTTTTTTAGATATTATCATTTTATAACATAAAAGACTAAATCTGAACAAAAAATTAAGGAACTAAAGTGTTACCTGAAATTAAGTTAAGAGACGAATTGTTTAATTTATCCTATCATAAAAGAGTAATGATATTGTGAAGCTGTGCAATCCAAAAAAATAAAAATAATAATGGTTCTATGAAAATGTTGTTTTAAAAAAGTTTATGCTATAAAGAGTTATTAGTACTTAAGTGTGTACAATGATCATATATATTTTCTAGGACCTACATGGGGCACAAATTACAATCAACTTACTCCCTCCGGTCTTGAATGTAAGAAACAAAAAAAAAATCACACATATTAAGAGAGTGGATTGATTGCATTTAAATCATTGTAAAAAAATAACATTTTTTTCAATTATGTCCTTATCTTGGAAACATGACTATTGAACTCCACCAATGAAAAATCTTTAGAATACGTTAAACATGAGAATGTGAAACAAATTGGATAAAGTCAATGAGGTTAAAATTGGAATAGTGATATTTAATAGGATGACTTTTGTATACTTTTGTTTACATTTGAGACCAACAAATTTTTTGTTTTGTTTCTTACATTCGAGATCGGAGGGATCAGAATTGAAATGTCAAGTTCTTTAAATGTTGTAGAGTTTGACATTGAAAAATTTGACTGAATAATCAATTTTTATTTGTGGAAAATATAAGTTAAGGAAGTCTTGATACAATCAAAGTTATATATGGCGTTGAAAGAAAAGTTCAAGCATAAGATAGGTGTGACACAACTCGATTCGATCCATTAAATTATCATGTCCAATAAATTTTAGGTTAGGTCTGATCCTAACTCAATAAAAAAAAACAAGGACAAAAGTTCAAACAAGACAATGACCAAGCTGACTTAGAGACTGGTCCGGGTTGACCAACGAGTTACATGTTCTATCTCAAAGGTTTTATAGGACAAGAGGTGCTATTTTTTACTCAAACTCACACTTATTATCTCTAAAACAACTCCCACACTTCACTTTCTATATGACTGATACCGAGGAACAACTTTAAAATGTCCACTTTCATTACACATACAACAATGTTCACAATGTGTTAAGCCTATTGATTCCAAATTCAGTACTAAGGAACAGCTTCCCCATGCATAAAATGTGTAGATTGTTGAGGAAATCTCTGTACTTTTTGCATTCAATTGTTTCACTCCTTTTAAATCGGCCATGGAAAAGAATAAGTTATTGCTAGAAGATTTATAATAGTACACATATATTGGTTGGGTTGGTGTAAAGTGTGTAGTGGGATTATGACTATGGATGAAACACTTTCTGATTGTAATAGGAAATTTTGACATATATTCTTGGTGTTTTATTTTAAGCTATGAGTGAAGTATATTATTTAGGGTTTGGCTATCCTGTGTAATATCGCACATGTTAAGGATACTAAAAGAAGCAACTTTTTATTGAAAATCACAACTGTTTTTAAAAAAATTATATATTTCATATAAAATACACAAGTTCCAATATACACTTACTACTTTAAACTTCTTAACATGTGCAAATTTGCACATGATAGAAAAACCCTATTATTTATGGTAGAGTGTGATACTTCCTTTGAATTATGATTGTCGATATAGTCAATGAGAGAGAAAGATGTATCTATTTCAATCAAATTGAGGATTATTGATGTTATTGAAATGAAAAATCTTATAACAAGTCTCACATTGCTTATGATGGTAAAGGAATACAAAGATCAAGATTATGTATATTGATTCAAGTTCTCGAGATGCATCAATTAGAGCTAACTTAAGTTTGTGTCTTAATATTTTTCTTTCTTTTAAATGTACTCTTTTATCATTTAGAACTAGCATTAACTTTTGAAGACTGCGAATATTTTAGAGTCATTGGATGATTGAGAAAAGTTTTCGTACACACAAATTATGTGGGTATGGGCCAATGTGGGTAATAAAGTACATGTGCCCATACCCAATCATTTTTGGTGTGTAATTACTCATGTTCGTACCTATAATGTGGGTTTTAGTCCTATCGATTGTGAGTAATTTTTGTTGGTACCTATTTATACTATGGGGTCTAGTTGTCATTCTGTCCAACCACAAATTTTAAGATGTTTTCGGAGCCTCCTCCAAAATTCGTTGAGACACCTGTTATCAAGTTCCCGCTATCGGATCACCCACTATTTATATCTATGCACCAATCTCAATAATGTTGGACGTGAAAGAGTGTGTTAAATAGTCATGCATCGGTTGAAAGATGGGCCTGAATAAGTGTTTATATAGGACAATCCTTAATTACCTCACAAAGTCGGTTTTGTGGGGTTGTGTTAAACTCAACCACTAGTTCTAAGATTGTACCAGCCTCCTCTAAGATTCGTTGAACCACATGTTATTAGATTTATGCTATCATACCAGAATTTATATACACGCACCAAGCCCAATAGTGTTAGCTCTGATAGATTGTGTAAAGAATCTCATCGATTAAGAGCTGTCTAAATAAGTGTGGGCAATCATGATTCTCACAACATGGTTTTTTTTGTGATTGTATTTAGTTCAACCCTAATTTTTTTTAGGGTCTTGTTAACGAGTGTCTCCAGAGCACTCTTTAAGCATTCTAAAATAAACAGTTATTCTTTAAAAAAGTCAAATATTTTGATTTCAAATGAATTGATTACACACATTTTTATAAATACTTACTACTTATGGTTCTATAGTGCATCGAAGACACTCGTTAACCTTTTCTTATTTTATTAGCAAGGGAATGTGCCGTGATTGTACGTTAGAATCATGTCACTAATTTACCGGCAAGACATATAGGAACACCTAGAGTCCTAGACAGGTCCCCAAACGCCGCAACTCTTAAACAACATTGAACAATGCATGTGCATAAATATGACATTCTGGTTACAACTAATTAATAATATGGTGCTTGAAATATTTTCTTAAATGTATATTTAACCAATTAAGTAGATGCGGTGTCTCTCATATATCACAGCCAATACATACACATTTCACCTTTCATTGCAAACAACTGATGCTGAGTACTTTTCTCAATCCGTTATCAATTAATTTACAGTTTAGCTTAACATTTTCATATTAATTAATCAATGTTATACTCAATGCCATCAGCAATATCTCATAGTGTGCAGCGAAATGTAGGTAGTTACTGAATTTTCGATTTTGATAGGCAAGTACACAAATTGATAGTATGCATGCATTTCATGGCATGGACAGTGACTAGGTAAAGACTTTAGAATTTGTTAGTGTGGTACCTGTCCTGCCACCATTCTACAATGTGTTGGTGTGTTTATGTTCAGATTGTTTGCGATGTTGATGGAATACAGCTAATGTATCTTATAAGGGTAGGAATATTAAAAAGATAAATGATAAAAAGATAAATGATACTTATATACAGCCATTTTTATAATAATTTTTTAGCATTATCTCTCATGCTTATATTATGTTTTTACTTTCTTTTTCTCTATTGTTTTTACCAATAATTAAAACCAAGCAAAAAAAGGCAGTGGCGGATCTTCCTTGAGACCCGCATTATATAAATATATATATATATATATATATATATATATATATATATATATATATTTCTCTAGGCATAATCTTAACACTATTACTCAGAGCTCTTTAACAATTATGATATTTCCTTCAAACCGTTTAATATATATTTCATACAATTCTGGCACCCCAAGAAAATATTTCAAGATCTGTCACTGAAAAAAGGTATCAGAAACCGGCAGTTCAGTGTGTGCGTCAACTGTATAAGAAACGGTGTCCGATGTTAAAAATGTATGTGCAAAAATCACTTAACAAAAAATTACCGTAAGTCCCTCAATTGTTTTTTTACCGTAAGTTGAAAAATTGGGTGATATATGATACTCAAAAAAAGTTTTAAAGGTGAATCCTTACAATGTTAAGTAAAATAGTAATTTTGTGAAAACAAAAAATGTGGTATTAAAGGTTTAAATGTACTTTTAGTTCACATATTTTAAAAAATTAATGTTTTGGTCCTCTATTTAAAATATCGACCCACTTGGGTTTGTGAGTATCAGCTGTAAATTTTCAAATTGTTTAGTTAGATGTTTTTGAATACTTGAGAGTTTGATGATTGATTGTTTATGGAAAATATGCAATTTAAAAAAGAGCTTTGAAATTATTCGAATTTATCACAACAATGAACAATTCAAATCTTAACCCTTTCTGATGCCATGGGAATCAAAATCTAAGGGTGAGGTAACTCACCAGTAACCAATGTCCTCTTTTAAGGTACATAGATGTGTTACCAACATAGCCCTCCTAATTTTATGGTTGCAATGTTTCTAAAACCCATCAATTCCTATTACCTTTATCACCCCCAACGATTCTTAGACTATTCTCATATTTCAAAACATTTGTCCAATTGTATAGATCTAATATCTACTCAATAAATATTGATGCCTAAAATTATGAATCATGATATCATGGTTGAGGTTCAAACTTCGACTTCTCTACTTATGTATGTGATTTTCCAATTGTTATTGTCATTTCGTCATATCTAAAAAAATGACAAATGTAGGTCAATGATTTTTTTAATATTGTTTGTCTAGGAACTTTTTTTTTAGAAATGTTTGTCTTATTATCCAATCAAATTTATGGGGTAAAGACTTTTGTTCACCTACTGGTATGGAAAATATCAAGTTGGGAGGGGGAAAACCAACTTTTTGTGTCTCATATATATGTTGTCCGACGGAGATTAATTATCGTTAAACGTTAATGAAAATTATGGATGAGAATATGTCATACCGACCTACATAGCCTACAGTCTAGCATACAACAGGCCAAACATTTTTAGTAAATAGAGAAGACTTATACTTTTTTATAATTCTATTTAGCTAAAAATGTCACACTACATGCCATAAAAAAAAACATCTTAAACCTATATGGCTGGTATACTTAAATAAATATGAATATTGTTACTTATTACTAATATTATTATATTATACTATATGTTAACCTTTTCAAGTAATTTAAGTTTATTATTATATATTAATTTTTCGCATATTTAAATGTATTATTATAAACTAGAATTGAAATATGATATATAAGATATAGTTAAATTCTTTAAAAAAACATGTTAAATATAAATATGGCGATGAATCTCATTGATATATTAGTTTTCTGGCCTATTTAAACTTAGATCACATCACTTGTTTAAAGATGTCCATATAAAATATGTTTTTAAACATGTTAATAGGTCATATCAAACTTTCAAAAGATCAAACTCAAACCTAGAAAACAAACTTATGACATACCACAAATCAGAATTAAACTTTAAATTTTTTGAAAAAACAGACTCAAAATTTGTAAAGCCTAGCTTAGTTTAGTCTATTATCATCCAAATGAAAATTGTGTACCATTATTGTTGGTAAAAAGAAGGGTAGACGCAATAGTAGTAATAATCTTTAAAAAAAAAATAGTAGTAATAAAGAATGAAATTAAAGAAGATAAGATAATAAAAAGGGAAAGTTAAGAGAGCAATAATTAAGGAAAAAAGCAATAACAAAAGTACAAAAACCAAACTAGTGTACGAGGAAGCGTCAACGCCAAATTGTGACGGTTTCTTTTTCTCAATTGAGATAGAAAATGAAATTATGCAAAGCAAAAGGTAGAGCACGACAAAAGGAAACTCATCACTAGTCTCTGCCATCCTCTACTACTTTTTGCTTTGAAAAAAAAAATTAGATAGAGAAATTAACAATGGCCATTTTATACATTTTTTCTTAGAGAATTTAAACTTCCTCTCTTAATTTAATATGGAACAAACTCTTATCATTAAAATGACATATCTATTGAGTATATTTCAACTTCACATCTCACATATTAAATCTTTTCTCTCTCCTTTTTTTATCATGTTATTGATACGAAATTGTCATTGTTTTTTTTGGAGCGGTTGAGCTATCTCAAAGAACATGTGAGCTACATAAGGTGCGTTCTTCAAATATTCATATGCATGAATAGACATCAAACCCTTTATCACTTTTTCGATAGGTCTACAAAAACAATCACTTAAATCAATTTATTGTTTTTTTAG
The DNA here is from genome assembly GCA_946800305.1 of Medicago arabica. Classification (NCBI taxonomy): domain Eukaryota; kingdom Viridiplantae; phylum Streptophyta; class Magnoliopsida; order Fabales; family Fabaceae; genus Medicago; species Medicago arabica. Next base: position 42,707,016 of record OX326968.1, on the reverse strand, counting down.
AGGAAATCAATTTTATTGTTGGTAATGTTTAATATCTTTTTGGTACATAATGTTTAATACCTTTATTATATGTAAAACGAATGACAAATAAAATGCCACCCATGCTCTTAGAAAAATAATGGATGTACATGGTCCCTCCCCCTCTTCTCTCCTTTCCTTTTCTATATGCTTCCACTTTTTCTTCTAGCTTTTAAGCACACTTACATTTTCACACGATTTTGTTTTGGGGCGTGACCACTTCCTCACTTCACTCGTTGCTTTGTTTACTAGTTTTTTCAAGTTTTGACTTAATCATTTGTAGTACTAATGCCACCTTTTGCACCTGGCATGTCCATATATGAACATGCCCTTTTTTTCTGTCTAGGACCCTTTCTTTCATTTTTGGTCTTTTGTATGTATTGTTATTCTAAACGGTTAATTAGTTAGTTATAGCTGTGGTAGTATAAGAAGCAAAAATATTGAACTATCAGGTATTCACTATTAAATGGTTTATTTGAAAGGAGTACTATTGTTCCCTTTGATAAAAAAAAAAAAAAAAAGGTCGGAACTTATAAGTCGATCCATATTTACCATGAGTTAGACCGTAAAAGGTCAAACTCAAAATTAGCAGATATTTTTGGTCCGCTCCATGCATACAATTTGGAATTATGCTCTTCTTCCAATTGTTTTTCTCACTCCCAACCAAAGTTCTCAAAAGGCTCATGCGTGAGTTAACTCACACATGTGTTATTTCGGCGTGAGTTAACTCACGTATGTGTTATATTCAACGCGACTTAACTCACGCAGCTTCTGTACTCAGTACCAGAACATGTATCATTACACCATTCCTTGATTTCCTTCATTCATTCATTCATCCATTCCTCTAAAACAAAAATACATGTTATCATCATTCATTCAACCATTCATTAAATCATGCATTCATTCATTCATAATTTAGATACACAAAATAAACTAAATTTAACCAAAATGTCATAAAAATAATGCAAATGTGCAAATGTAAATATATTACATCCATATCCGACAAAATATCATAAGAAAACTAAAAATATACAAAAGTCATAAAATAAGAGTCGCTTACTACTCCCGTGGACTCTTACTCTTCCTCCGCGGAGCTAGCACCTCCTCCAGCACGCGATACTGTTGTCGGATGGTCTCCATAACGCGTGCAACAACATGATTTGAATTAACATCAGAAATCCCCACTATAGCGCTCTCAACTACGACTCTGATTTTTTGGATGGTCTGAAATGGGTCGGGAGGATGTCTGACTCACTGTTGCTCAACAATAACCTCCTCGTAGGGAGGTCAGGGAACTCAGGAACGGCCGCAGGGGCGATCATAAGAGGATGGGATACACGAAAGAACCATTTCATGTACCCCTTTGAATGCTTCCACCCCTCGTCCTCTGGAACTGGCTTACCCCTCTCCTGTTGGCTTAGGACATGGACATCAAGGTCCATAAAGGTCGTAACCACCTCCTCTAGCTTAAGAGGCCCAATCGTCGTATGAGGTATGGGAACGGTCTGAACATAGTTGTACTGCCTCAGAACCCGCTCCGGGAAGTGACGCATCATCTTGCCTTTGGCGGCCATGATCCATCTAGAGTACCAGTATACATCCTAAAAAGGTGTTAGGTCTCGTCGAGTCTCGTACAACCTCCATATGACATGAGCATGCTCCATCTAATCAATTGCGGTTATGTAGTGTCCAACATTAGAAAAGCCCCTGGAAGGTTACCATCTACCCACAAGCGGGCCATCACGCTCGTACTCTTCATTACGCTTCTTTGGAACGGGAGACTTAAAGTGTGCCATAACTTATCCCTCTAAACATAAAGAGAGAAATTTATATCAGCACAAGTATGATACAAACAACTATACATTTACGATTCACTAAAATAATAAGAAAAAATATTACCACAAGCAAGGTAATGTAACCACCAACAACGCTAACAAATGAGCCGGAGGTAAGAGAAAGCTGCTCGTACAGAAAAGTAAGTCCCATCCCGCCCCATGACCAGTCACCCATCATGTCCAAATCCTAAAGCGCAAGCAGACATAGCAGATTAACGATTTTGCTATTCTTGCCGGCAAAAAGGATGAAGCCAAGGACGAGCAACAAAAATGCCTTAACGCATGCGGTCCTAACAACACTTTGCTCCACCTCATCCTCCTCTGTTCCAGGGATCACCAGCTGATTACACCTATTCCACGGTGATTCGTAACGATTCTTCAGTTTAGTAAAACTGACATGAGCACCTCAATGTTTTACCACCTGATTTATCGCCTCCTCCTCTGTAAAACATAGCTCATCATGCATCAGTTGTATACCCTACTCATGAGATAACTCCTCCTCCTCAATGAACCTCCCAATGATGGGGATGCCTAAAAGACATGCCACATCATCTAGTGTGACAGTCATCTTCCCAACATGCATATGGAAGATGTGGCCTCCTCATGCCATCTCTCTGACAAGGCACAAACGGGCTCGTGAGAGATGGTGTCGTACCCAGTCTTAAGGAGGAGGGTAAGACTGGAATTATTCACCGGATCACAGGACCAGTCATTTTCTTCTCCCGGCATCATAAATGACAAGTTATTAAGCCTAAGCTTCTTTCTGTACGAGACATCGTTCATCTTATGCGACAATTAAAACTGAAATACAAAACAAAAACAAACAACAACACCGTTAAAAAAAAAGTAAAATAAACATGAAATAAGTAAAATAATCATGTAATATATCATTAAATAAAATAATGTAATTATACTTACTTTGGCATCGACCCATGGCCTGCAGGCCACATGTTTACCAAATTTTAGTAAAAGTAACAAGTCATAAGGCTCCTAGGAAATCCCTCTAGTCCGGCCGGAAACTCCATAGTCGGCTCTCCCTGAGCCTCAGCCTCCGGCTGGTGAAGCTGTTGATATTGTGGTTGAAACGCCTCCTGCTGGTGAGGCTACTGACACTGAGGCTGATACTCCGCATGCTTATGCTGATGTTGTTACTCCTGTTGCTGCTGATGATACCGATACTGTGTCGCATCCACTATCTGGGATGGATCCGCCTGAGACGATGACCCCACGACATCATCAGCCCCACCAAACCTCGTGGCCCCACCTCTTCGTTGAGGGGCATGAGGAGGGCGTATTGTGTCCTTTCCTCTCCATGCTCTACTAGTAGAGGACTCCATATCTCCCTAAGTTTGTCTGGCCTCAGAGACATATTTGCACAACAGTTCAAAAAACAAAAAAACAATGATTTATTTCATACGGACATTGTGTCATTTCTAACTATTCAACAACAACAGTTAAATTTTGGTAGTGTTATTTCAATCCGTAAACTAACACATTGCAGTCAATATAATCATCATTAATAATCCAAAAAAACAAACAAATTTTCATTGAGACATTTTATCAAACACCTAGAGTCAAACTTTCAATCAACTTAAAATCCAACAATTTTTAAAACTTAAACTATCACATTGCATTCTAAACAACATCTATACTACAATTCCTAACTTAATTCATAACTAACGATCTTAAAAACTAACATGCTAGCCAAATTTCTACAAACCTAAAAATGTCAAATTTCACCAAGAAATCAAAAATTTAAACAAAAAAAAGCAATGAAGTAGGATAAGCAACATTTCTTTGTTGATTTGCGTGACTTGATGTTGATTTCGTCGAGTTTGGTGAAAATCGAATTTGGTTGGAGAAAAATCGTATTTTGAAGTTTTGGATAGAATGAGTTATGTTTTATGTTTTGCTGTCATATATGACTTAAGTCATGTAGCATGACTTAAGTCACCCAGGAACATAAGGTGCGTGAGTTAACTCACGCAGGGACAATTTTAGTATTTCAGTTGGGAGCGAGCAAAATCAGTAGGGAGAATAACAGAATTTTAGAATTTGGGGTGGACTGGTTAGTCCATTTGTACTTCAAGTCAACAACTCATTTTGATTTAAAATATATATGATGGACTTCTATGGAAAAAAAACATTGGCGCGTGTGTAAACGAGGTGCTCTACCAACTGAGCTATAGCCCTTGTGCTTTTGATACCTATTTTATCATATTCGATAAATAAATTCTTGTCAAGATTAATATTCCATGATCGAATCTCTTTGATTGATAGTGCATTGGTATTGTTTATAAGTAATATAACATTTAGAATCCATTGATCTGATAGATGTAGTAAAAACTTTAAAAATAATTATTAATAAAAATATATTAAAATATGTAAATTTATTAATATATATATATATATATATATATATATAAATGCAGTGTTTAAAAATTATTAATTTGGTTCGCTTGAGGATTAAAATTTGAGTTTAATTAATTTTTACTATTAAAATAAAAAATTGTACTTACATCCAATTTTATCTCACCGAATAGACAATTGTCATAAATTAATATATCAAAATGACATAAACAACGTGAAATGAGTGAATATACTTAAAAACAAGAAAAATTAAATGGACCGAGTTAGTCTCCACATAGTTCATAGTGGTCAGGTCAGACTTAATTATGTACTCCCTCCGTCTCATAATAATTGTCTCTTTACCCATTTTTCTTTTTCTCAAAATAATTGTCACTTTATAATACCAATGCATCATTTTTTTTTCCATTAGTATACCCCTATTTATTGAATTTCATCCAACTTAACCACTCCACTAACTACAATTAATAAGGTTGTATTAGTAAATGATACTAGTTTTACCATCAAAATCAACACAATTAATCATTTCTTTAGTAATCGTGCATAAACCTTAAACGACTATATTTTAGAGACAGAGGGAGTATGTCCCAATAAACAAACCAGCCAACTCAATCTAACTCATCGAATCGAAGCAGACTAGGTCGGATCAACTCATTTGACAACTTCACTTTTGAGTTCACTAATTGATCAACCAAGTTTAAGATAAAATACAATCTGATACAATAAAAAATTAGTCCCCGATGTGGTCCCATAACTATTTGGTTGAGTATTTTACTAGAAGTGGTAAAATTGATTTGATTTTAAAGTTGAGTTAATTTGAAGTGAATTGATATTTGCTTGAACAATTTTACTTTAGAAGCAAGTTTAATGTAAAGGTATAGATTTGTTAATATAACGCGAATTGATTTTTGAATTGTCCTAACTAATGTAAAGTTTAATGTGAATTGATTTTTGAATTGTCCTAGTATAATTAATTATTAACTAAAGTTTGAAGGGAATATCAAATTTATTACTTTTTTTTTAAAGCAAATCAATTTTATTCATGAACAAACAAACTTTGTATTTTCTACCCAAAAAAAACAAACATTGTATTTGTCCTATAATCGTAATCAATAATGATACTTTCTACCAAAAATCAAACACGTATTTATACCTGTAAGGTATAACTAAGTTAAGAAATAAATACGAAATAGATAACCAAACAAGATGAAATGATATATTAACATAAAGGGAGATTTTGTTTGGCTGGTGCACCCTATGATCACTTTTTGAAATTCATCATTTGTACTATAATAGTGTAGTATGATGAGACTTGGGAGTGGCCAATTTAACAGAGTGTAAAGAGACTCTTCCAACGACCTAAACTGAACTTTTTCCCTTTCTGTTTTCACTTTTGTTTGTCTCATGAGTTTCTAAAATTTAGTAGGTGTGACAAAAAAAAAAATTTACATTATAAAGTGTTAATATTTATGCCCTAGTGTGTGTTGCTTTTTGTTTGAAGAGTTAATGAATCTTTTCGATGATAAATCTTACATTATGATTAGTAAAGTCTTAAAATAATTGAGAAAATCCTTACCTACTGATGTTAAGGCTTAGCCTACCACTTCCTTAAATGAGGTATGTCTAGATACTACATGACGTTAAGCAACCAAGACCTAGCATTTTGCTTTAATATTAATAAAGCTTTGTGGCTCTATCTTACTACCAAACCCTAGTTTCTTGTTATAAAAACTTGGTTCTAACTCCCTATTCGTGCAAAAGGTTGAAACCTATTTAGGTACAGACGTATGCTATGAAAAAATCCTAAAATAATTTCAACACGTTGTCCACATATGAATTAAAGAAGGTGCTACTATTCACGTAATAAACGTTCAACATTAATTTTGTTAATTTGTATTATCTAAAAATAAAAAATATATCACCTTCCCTCAAAAAAAAATATATACATATTTCACCTATGCAAATTCAACGGCAAAGATTAATATCTTATGAGATAACTCAAGTATATTTAAGAGTTTGACACACCTCAAAATATATGTATTTGTTAATCAAACTGACTATGCATCAACTCTCAACCCAAATAAATAAGGGAATTGATTGAATCTATTGCAAGTGTGTTTATCATAATCAACTTTTCTTAAAATTTTGGTTTATTCAAACTGAAATCTTATAAGAGAAACCTGAGGGCTTTTAACCAATTATATTAACATATATTCATATCATAACTCATATAATATGAGACTCTTAACATATTTTCTTCATGCCGACAACTGGACATTAATTAGAAGCGCAATATATTGTAGTCGACTTTTCTTAAAATTTAGGTTTCTTCTAAATCTTATAAACCAACATGTAAGATGAGGGTTACTCGGCATATATATAAACATATTTTTATGTCATATCTCACCCAATATAAGACTCTAAAGACATCTTTCACATGTCCTGAGCATCTGAGCACAATATATCATAGTCAATCGACTTTTCTTAAAATTTGTGTTGGTTTCTAACTACTTAAAACCTTACAAAATCAGAAGGTGATGACTGCCCATGTCAAACTTCCACCTTTACATATCAAATATTTCATACAACTTTTTACTATTTGAGTTGTATTCGCGCGAGGGAGTACACTTTAGTAATAAGTGGGCAAAGTAAAACATTTGATTAAAAGTTTTGCGTATGTATCTTGTGAATGGCTGGTCTCTAGATTATATATATCATTCTGTTCCATGTTGAGACAAACCAATTAAAAAGAAAAATAGGAGTTTCGGTAATTTTTTATTTTTTTTACTGAAGGGGCTTCTGTAGTTAATAATTCATTACTAACTTATCAGTATATCAAGCTGTATCTTACAACCCGCCAAAAACAAAAAGCTTACAAGTTACAAGAGAAAACCCTAAAATTCCTTTGCCCTAGCTGGCTAGGTAAAAACAATTACAAAAATGTAGCTATCTCGTATGACAAAGATATATTATAAGTCCAGCAGAAAATGCCAAAAGTTCATTTTGAATTGCTTTGACAAAATGTAAGAATTATACCCTATATATTTAATTAGACAGTTAAAAGCCACAAGATAGATACCATGCCTGTATCATAATTTGATGGGTTGTTGTTCTTGGGACAATAGAAGCAAACATATGCATGTCTTTATCTCGAGGGTCACTATCCCTTAGATGAACACACTAGGGGTCCAATATTCTCGTCGTATGGACTATGGCTCCACCCTTCATCTCCTTTCTTCTTAATTGAATTCCACCTTACTCACACACTAAACACTTTTCCTTCCCTTTAATTTTATGATTTAATTGATATGCACTAATAGTATAATTAATTTTTTTAACAATGTCAATCAAATTCAGAGCATTTCTTCTTAGCTTTCACCTTACTCCCACTAAACAATTTTCCTTCCCTTAAATTTTATAATTAATTGTTATGTACCAACTATATAATTTTTTTACACCGTCAATCAATCATAATCGTTAGATTATTAAAATATTTAATTTCAAATTTGTTTACTTTGAAAGCCATACAAAGAATTGTTTATAAAATAAATATACTCTAAATTTAAGATTTTTTTTTAGTAGATAGACGAAATGACAAAGTCATCATAAACTCACACGCACAAAATGGAGGTGCTGGAATTTAAACCCTCGCATTTTTGTCAGTTGAGTTAGGACTTATGAAACAAAAAAGTTCTTATCTTTGTTCATTATAAACCTATGTTGAAGTAACCACACAAAAAAAACATGTTGATGTGGGGATATTAATTTGGTTAGCAAAAGTGAGAAAACTAAATGAATTTCAAAGGAAAAGTGAAAGAGAAAAGGAAAATAAAAGCATTTAAATTATGGAGATGTTGAGAGTGTTGGGCTTGAGAGAGGCCTTTTAAGACATGGACCCATAAGGAAAACGACATGAAATTATTGAAGAAAATTGCTTTTTTGACTTTCAAAAATTCCTAATAACACATGAAAATGTTTAAAATACTTCAATGATAGTTAATTACCGTTGATTTATAACTAAAAATTCGACGGTATTAACTACCACTAAATTTTTTGATCATTTTCATGTGTTAACAAGAACTTCTGAAAATCAGAAAAGCAAGCGTCATTATTGAAAGAATAGCACTTGTGAGAACAAAATGGGTTGTTGTGTTACAACATGATCAAAGGCTATACCTCTAAAGTGGTCCTACAATCCGGCAGGGTTCCCCACAGCCACGTGGGGAGTTGTGGTCCAAATGGATCAATGTGTTTTGACACGTGTTAATAGATAAGAGGTGACAGGCTTGTTATTCAAGAGATGGATGAGAGAATGAGACGATTTTTAGGTGGTGTTTTGTGAAATTTTAGGAGTGTATTCAATTAGAAAGATTTTAAAAGTCTTTTTTAAAATTAAAAAGTATTATGGTCTTGAATCAAATTTTTTGTTTAATTTAAAATAAGTTTAGAGGTATTTAATTAGAATATTTTAGACTTTAAAAACTGAGTCTTAGATCTCTCTTTCTTCTTTACTTCTAGAATTCTTTCTTCAAAAAATTATCATACCATCGTTCTTGTCCTATATTTTTAGGGTTACAATGACTTCTCTACTCAGAAATTTTGTGAAATCTTCTTTATACCTTTGTTTCATTAATCTTGTGGTGTAAGTTTGATTGTGCAAAACATTTTGTTAAATTTATGTTGGATCCATGTCATCTATCCTCAATATTGGAGAGAATAAGGTTGTTATTGGTACATGAAATGGTTTTGTTGGCTTAGAGGATTAAATATTACATCGAAGAAAATAAGGTAGTCAACTGTTATATATTCTTTATGGAAATCTTTGTTGTAATGATTTCTTTATGTTTATACTTTGAGTTCAAAGCCATGAGCCATCAATGTGTTTTTTTGCCCCACCCTCATTGCTCCCCGGCCCCCAAAATTTTCCGTTTTGCTCATGCTATCATGTTTGGGAGATACGAACCGAAGCATATAACACCACTTACTACCAAGAATACTTGTAAATTCGCATCTTAGTTCAGTATAGTTTATTCATTTATTTTCTTGTTTTCTTTATTTTATTTTTGTTTGTGCTATTCATAATGAAGAATATTCATATTCATTATCACGTAACATATAACTTCGAAAGTCATATTTAATGCATGAAAAGTTAGGGAGGATGGATTCAAAAGTATTGCATGTAGTTTGTTGGTGGTGTTGTATTCTTGGTGATTATAATATGCATGTAGTTGGTTGTTGGTGTTTCTTGGTGATTGATATGCATGATTTTTTTTGTTTGAAGGAGATATGCATGATATAAAGAGTCATAGTTACTACATAAAATTGAGAGAAAATCAATTGGGTATGATTTATCCAATATTCAAAATTTAATTGAAGGTGAAATTTAATATTACCCACATTCCTATATAAGATCATTTTGATAAAAACACAAGAATTAAGAAGAGTTGCTTTTACATTCAATTTGTCAAGAATATACACTCTTTTCAAAATTATCCTTCAATGAGAGAGAGATATATATTGTTGATCTTTTAAATTTCTTCATTTTTTTTTTGAAAGAATTAAATTTCTTCATTTAATTAGGGGGTGTTTTTGTGAAAAATTAATTAATGCACCTCAATATTTAAAGAGGGTCTTATAAAAATGAACAATTTTTTTATTAAAATGATCTTATAAATAAGGATTATGGTAGTATAATATTTGTGTTTTCATCATTTCTTTAATTGAAATTTGCAACACTTAAAATTTAAATTAAAACTAAAATCCAAGTTTGATATATCTAATTAGAAAAATACTTGATATGTTTGACGTACCTCTTATTTAAATTTCAAATTAATAAAATATTTTATTAAATACCGTTGTTGGTGCTGAAAAAATATTCAATGAAAGATTAAATACATGTTTATTCAAATATGTCAAATTTGTAGAAAAAATATAATCTTAAAAATACATATGAATTCAAATAATAAATGTTGACTATGATGAGGAATCTTTTAGAATTCATTATTTTGTTACATATTTTAAATAAAACAATTGGCTTGCTTAATGAAATAATTTGCATAGTAACATTGAAAAATATCTTAGATTTTTCTTTATATTGAAATGCTTAAATCACTCTTTAATAATAATGTTTGATGCATATTGAGTTTTATCTAAAACAAGATAGTTATATCGTATAAGTGTTCATGATTCTTTGTAGTTTGTCTATATCTAGTTAATAATATATCTACACAATATAAAAATTCATTCAAATTGGGTTATTTAAATTTTAAACTTTCATATTTAACTTAAACTTAGTAGAAACTATGCATATTTAGCATTGACTTTGCTCCAATATTGATGAGCTCTTAGACTGCATGGTTCTCTCTTGTTTAAGTTGATTTGATCCTTGGGTAAAATGGCACACAAGGTTTTATCGTCTGCCTGACTACATATTATTTGGAGAATATAGATAGAAAGAAATGGAAGATATTTAATGACAAGGTCAGATCAGTTTGTTTAAACAAGCCCACTAGTGTGTTTGTGTGTTGCATCATCTAATCAACATCAACAACATAATACGAACCTTATAGAGAACGTAAATGCATCGAATGCGAAGAAACATTGGCCCTATGTATTGATGATATGCTAATGGTAGACAGTGTGCTCGTCATACAAAAGAGACAGTGTAAACTAAAATATTTAGTTATTTAATAAAATAAAAAACATCAAAATTTACATAAACCTTTTTTTTTAAGGAAAAATGTACATAAACCTTAAACACTAAAATATTATCAATTTAATGAAAAAATGTAACATATAAAAAATATAAAATATCAATACTAATTAGTTCTTTTTGTATTTGAGAGAGTTTAAACTTTGTTTGTTTATGTTTTGAAAGTAAGGTGACTAATGAGTGTTGTTTAACTGTCGTTGGGGACATTAAAATAATTTTGGGGTGTTAAAGAGAAAAAGCTTAAGTGAGGAGAGCAAAATCCCAAAGACAAAATAGTTTGGGCTTGGCCACATGATAAGTCATTGTCGAACTTGGATAGCAAAATCAGTACAAACGAATATCATTGTTACTAACACCTCATATTTGAATAGTCCCCACCCCACATCCCAAAAGATATCCGAAACATTCCTATTTATTTTCTATTTTATAAAAACAAATTTTTGTTGAAGCATTAGCTAAGTGGGTCAAACTCCATAATTTTTCTATCAAACTTGAATCAACCCAACTTAGTGATGAGTGAGCTGGTTCTGAATGAATTTATTTTATTCTTTTGTTGCGTTTTGAATGGATTTATAAGTGTCAAAAAATATAAAATAATTTAAAACTTCAAAAAACTAAAATATATAATTAAGTGTTACTATTATATTTTAATACATAATTATAAATTCCGTAATTTAAAATCAGCACTTGATTATCATCAAAAAAAAAATCAGCACTTGATTTATATTGAAACACTTAAACATATGAAAGCTTTTTTTTTGTTTTTTTTTTATTAAAAAACGTATGAAAGCTTAACAAGTATAAAAAATTGAAAATTTTCTTGATAGGCCGGGATTCTCAGGTTTGCTAGTTTAAAACCATAAATATGTTTTTAGATCCGAATCACTTATAGTGCGTTTGGATGTTGTAATGTTATGAGCTAATGCAATTTTTTGAGGGAATTCATATCGTTTTAGGTAAAAAAAATTGTTTGAATGATAATTTGAAGAATTTTTAAAATGGTGTAAATTTATGAACTATTTTGTACAAGTTAAATTTAGAGAATTTTCAAATGACACCTAAAAGATAAGAATTGCAAAATTCTTCTTTTTTATGATTTTTTCAAATTTTGCATTTTGATCCTTAAAATTTTCAAATCGACCCCTCAATTTATTAAAAAATTACAATTTGATCCCTCAAAATTTTTGAAAAATTCAAATTGACCCTTATTTGTCAATTTTCAAAGTTGTCCCAAAAATTTCAAAATTTGTGAAAGTGGGCTAAAAATAATAACAATGAAAATATTTATTATTCTATCCAAGCAAAAACATTTAAAAATAAAGGCAGTTCAATTGAATAATTTGCACTGCTTTGAGTTTTAATTCCTCTAAAATTTACAACTACCTCGTCCAAACAGACTCTTATTGCTTAACAAATTAATTCAGATTCAACCCAAAACAAAAAACTCAAACTAAATATTTCTTATTAGGTGGGGTCATCAACTGATTAGGTGGATCTACACTCGTGGATATCCCTAGATACAATAAATAAAATGCATATTGGGTACTAGACAGGAAACAATGACCAATCTCCTTCAAATTCATGATGATGTGGTATCATTGTGATTCCTATTTTTCCAATGTATCACTCCACGCCAATGTTGACTCCCCATAACGCCAACGTTGATATTCTAGTTTAACATTATATATGTGTATGTGCGTGCGCGCACGTGTGTGGGGTGGGTGGGGGGATCAAGAGTGGTTCTTGGACCTAGGTGGTGGATCACGATCAAAAAGAGTCTGACACGTAATGGAAAGATGTTAATGTATAGTGTGAGTTAAAATCTTACATTATAATAGTCAATATTTGAGCAACATATAAGTGAGATAACTCATATATTTAATGTCTTAAAATTTAATTTTAAGTGAAGTTGCGATGTCAATCTCACTTGTGTGGTTTCTCTTAGCCTAATATGATTATACAACCAATGCAGGCTCGAACAGAAGTCCCAACATTATGATAATTTGTTTTGTTAGTTTTTGGGTGTTGTTTGTTTGATTTTTTCTTATCTTAAATTTGAGTTTTAGGATGTTATTCATAATCATGAAGAAGAAAAAATTCAACCTCTATTATTTCAGATTCTTTCATTTTTTTAAATCTTTGGTGGGATCTAAAAATGAAAAAATGTATATGTGTTCAGCTGAGTTCACAAAATACATGTTTATTAGACATTTTAAATTGATGTGACATTTTTTTAATGAGTCTAATATTTTGGTAGCATAGTTATCTAGTAATCTCTCACTCCTTCGATAAATGCATAAAATTACCAGCAACTAACTCTATTCTTTATACTCTCACAGATAAAACACATACTCCTTAGGTTTTGACCTTATCTTTTTCCCATGTTCAATTTTTTTTTCATATTTTCTTTAAGTTAACTTCTCAGCTATCATGAGAGAAAGGAACAACAAAATTTTCATTTATAAAATCTCTATCAATCACATTTTTTATCATGTTATAACATAATCGAGGCAATTACAATTGTTGATAGAGCAAGAGTTTATCAAATGTTTAGCTAATTGTTCTCAATTGTGATTCCCTTTACTTCAAGTGATTGATGCTAATGAATGAACTTTATTCCTCTCTGAGTTACCTACATTCTCTAGTAGATGGTTAGGTACGACTATGTTTTGTTTTTTTAGTTACACTAAGAAATTCATAACGTAAAGATAAAGGAAGAAAGGTATGTGGATAAAAAATATGAAATAAACTTGTTTGTTTGGCTCAATGTGTTAATTGCGGTGCATGAACTCAATATTTATAGCAAAAAAAATGCAAATTAGCAAATGATATGGCATACATTGATGATCTCTTTCTCGGCTAATTTCGCGGGTAGTGCATGAATTTCCCTTGCTTGTGGGATCAAGGTGCCCCACCTTCAGCACATGATCAGTTGACAACTGAAGGTAAGAAAAACACAAGAAGGAGAGGTTGAATTGTGTTAGCTTTTTCTTCTCCTAAAACTGACATCACTGGTCAGAAGCTGATAGAGTGCAGGTTCTGATGCAATGTTCAGAGCCTAAATGCAGTGACTAAGTAGAGAGAGAGAGAGAGAGAGAGAGAGAGAGAGAGAGAAGAAAGACACCAATCAATTATAGTGGTTCATTCCACAATCCGGAAGTAGTCCACTCCCCTTGCACTTCCAAGGAGAGTTCACTAAAATCAATATATGATTACAATTGCTCAAGCACTAAAGCAAGAGAATTTAAACTACTCAAGCACAAACGCAAGAGATTTCCTATGCTCAAGCACAACTACAAGAGACTTCCTATGCTCAAGCACAACTGCAAGAGACTTCTAATCAAACAGAAATACAAAGAAAAATGCTTGAGGTTGAACTCTTGATATACAATCAGTGATGTTCGTAAATACAAATCAGATAAGACTCTTTAAGACTCTAGAATTTCTAAAATATGAAAGTTGTTAAGAAATTTTAAGTGAACTTTGATGTGTAACAATTTCAGCAGAGGTTCAGCACTTGTAAAATTGTTATTGGACTCTCTCAAATCTTCAAGTCTTCACTCCTTTATATAGAGGTGTGAAAGAGACGTTGTTGATTGCCAGCACATCAAAAGAGTCATTGAGAAGCTTGATCAAATCACCAATGATCTGTTGCCTCATTTAGTTAATATCCTATGAGGGAACAATTTCAAATCCATTCCATTTATAGAGAAAAATTAGTGTAGGTGCAGCTATGTTCTTGTACCATTGCAGACATGAAAAGTGGAGTAATGGTTGTACAATTGTACTATTGTCCTTTTCCTGAGCTCTTCAGTGGATAAGTATCTAATGTCTTCAAATTCCTCTGAATTAGCCGTTGCTCCAGGCTTCCATTCCATCTGCAATCATAAGCATTCAAAATAAAACCTTTTATCAAACTTCAGCTTCTGATGATCTTCAGAACCTTTTCTCTTCAGACGCTTTCTTGCAACACAAGCTTCCTTTTTGTAAATTTCATTGCTCTTATTTGTTCTTTCAGAACCTATGCTTGATTTAAAAGACACTTAAATTTTTGTCTATGATCCTGCACACTAGAACAAATATTAGCATATCCAATTGACATTTTTAATACCTTGTTATCATCAAAACTCAAAGTGGTATTGTCAAACACATTTTGTTCCAACAACAACATCCTTGGTACACAAATCCACAATGAGTGTGCCTCTTCCCTCATCCATCTCTATGGTTAATGGTGCCACAAACATTGAACTTGTGTTTTGTGCATCATTATCCAGTCCTGTTACATTTTGACTCAATTTGAGGTCTTCACTGCCCACATAATGTGTTAGTGACCTTGAAAGAGAATAAACCCCCCTCGCTCTATTGTCTTAGCATCACCTAACTTTCCATTGGTGGGGATATCTCATCGCCTAAAAACTCATTCCCGTATATGTCAAGATCGGCTAACATGATAATTATTTTTAGGTGTAAATAAATGCCTATCGACGTTGTATCGTTGATTGGTCCTTAAGTGATGAGATGATATGACACAAATATCAGAGTTTCACGTGAATAGTGTAATCATATTACCATAAAGTAGAAAGCAACATGTTTATGAAACCCTACCTCGACCAACTAATTGTAATCATTAACCTTCTTTCAATCCTGACAATTTTTCTTCCCAATAAACTTTGTCACGTTTCTTTTATCTACCTTGGAAGATTTTACGCCTAATATTCAAACACCTCCGCCTATCAATCAGCTGATTCAACTGCGTGTACTCAGTAATATTATTTAGATTAAACTTGAGTCTTGCCATTGCCACCCCTTCTTACTTTGTAACTTTTAGTTGATATAACAAACCTCCCATGGCTGAAAATTACTTGCCAATTGGCACTGATGACATGAAATTATATAGGATTTATAGTCATCTTTTAGAGTTAATTCAAAGTAGAAGTAGTTAGTTTTATAGCAATGTAGTCAAGAATTCAAAAGAAAATTATGAAAACATAAGAACAGAGAAAAAGGAAGAAAAGACCAAGGTTAGCCTCACACTAGCTTGTGTCGCGAGCTATCTAGCTGTTTCGCAAGCACCTGAAGAAATGGCCAGGTTTGGTCTCGCACAGGATCGTGTCAAGATAAATCATAACAGCGTCGCAAGAATCGATGGGAAGAACAACAAAACCAACCTCATCAAGGCTTGCCTTGAGATATATTGTCTCGCGTCGCATGCTAACTTTTCCTAAAATTTGGGAAATGGGCCCTATATAAACCTGACCCATATGTTAACAAGAAGATACCTTTTGACAAGCATAAAATGGCGAAAATGCAAATTAGGGCTATTCGGGGTGATCGGGAACACTTTTGGAGTGGAGGAGTCATCATCGGTAATTCTTTTATTATGTTTGTTTATTCATATGTATTAATATCTGTTTACACATCATGTGTAACTAAACCTCTCTAGATTAGGTTATGAAGGATGAGCTTTCTGTAATTGTTTGATTCATGTAACTTTAAATCGTTTTGTGACATCAATTGATTGCTTTTATATGTCTTATTAAATTATACTTGTGTTATTTATGTTTACATATTGCTCATAAATTTATTTTGAACTCAAGGACTACTAACCTGAGCCTTGATCATGGGAGAACTAGTATAAATTGTTCACTTAATGTTTAGTATTAACATATTATGAGAATAACAATGTACTTATTTTGACGTACTTAAACCTTCAACGCGTGGAACAACTAAAGATTAGATAGGGTTAGAGATCAAGACACTGCCTCGCTGTTTTCTACCAACAGTCTTAAAACAAAGCAATCGGTCAAACACTTTAGTCATAGTTTGCAGTTATAGAAATAATCAAGGAAGAAAATAGGGCATGACCTAGTCTCTTTTCTCTTTTTCTTAAGGAAAAATAATCAATGAACTTGCCACGTGCAAAACCCCCCAATCAGCAAACTAATTGTAATCACCATCGCGATAGTTTAGTTGAAATAACATAATCCTTGTGGATGTGAACTGTATAAATTGTAGTACTTGACGTAACAATAGTACACTTGCTATTTTGTCCATAAAACACATTTTCATCCACAACATTTTGTTATAAACTAGGGGTAATGGTTTATGACACGTTCATGTCAAGGTAAATCATTATTCCCGTCAGTCTTGTTTTTTCATATATTGACTCTATCGGCTTAACAATACTTTATTTTCTTTCCTTAAGCTAAGAAGAAAAATCCTTTGATGTGGAATATGGAGAGATTTTGGCGGGAAGAGCAAGTTTGAGCTTGAGAAGATTTTGCCTAGAATCTTCCTTTAGGGAAATCATGTTGATCTCAAGATCTTCATTTTGAAGTTCCTTCATCCTAGTCTAGCCCTAGCAAGGATGTATTATTATTAGGAAATGTTCCCTTTTGTAGCTTTCCGAAGAGAGATTCTTAGGAGATTCATTTTGGTTATTAGGTTGTACAATCGACAAGATAGTTGGACTTATGGATACTCTTTTTGTGAATAGTAATGAAATTTTCTTTTGAGATCCATGCCTTAGCGTAATCCTGATTGTTTGTAATGTACAAACCAAAATACTTATTCCTTGTGATAAGTGGAAACACCGTTGAGTCGTGTCAACAAACTTTGAAGCTTTGACTTATTCCAAAGGTTATCGTGATCTTCTCAATTTCCACAGTGAGAATTTTGCCTTATTTTTGAAACATTATGCCATATAAATGAATTTATTTCCATAAACTTCTATTCGTTCTACATCATGGTGCCTCCTTCAACCCCAAAAACTAACTTCAGGACCCCATATAAGTGGTGTAATTCATTTTCCTTATCCATATTTTCTTATAACTCATGTTATTTCTAGGTTAGAAGGTTACCGATCTAGAGAAAGATAGAGAAAAGCTTTGTAGCAAGCAAGCCAAACCCGTAAAGGTTGGTCGAGACTCCATGAAGTTTAAAAAGGAGAAACATTCAAATCCAATTTTTCTTGGATTTCTTTTGTGAAGGTAGTTTCTTTTAGTTGATATCTTTAGGTATCCCTTGTATTCTTTCTTTCTTTATGAACAAATCTTCACGTCGTTCATACTGTATAATGCTCTTTCACTCATTCTTTGGTGATGTTCCTAACTGAAACATCAAGATGTTTTACTTCTTTATCTCTATCACTTTGTTCCTTTGTCTGTGCCTCTAAAGGAGATATGAAGAGACATTTTATCGACATTGGTTTGTCTTTAGCAACCTCCTTATATTTTCAAGAAGATTTGGCTAAACTGAACACAATATTGCAATATGATCTCCCTTCAGAAGCCAACAAGATAACTTCTTTAGAGTTTAAATATCTCGATTAATGGCATCCAATGAGATATCCTTTCAATATTAGGAACCACTCAAGGATTTAATACCTTCAATAGGGAATGTTTCGAGGGACTACCTTGGTTTCTAACCTAACATGCTTAGGTTTTTGGCATTCTTCACAAAATATGGCTGCTGGAAGAAGACACTGCTTTATCATCGTCAGACAGTGAGCACTAGGATGAATCTCTTGATACATTAACATGAGGCTATAAGTCCTGAAATGGATCGACTAATTCCACAATCATACATGCTTAAAGAATAGATGAAAATGACTATCAATCGATAAATGAAGTTCTACATGGATATCGACCAAAAAGTATTGCTTCCTTATAGAGAAATCATGAAATTCGATCTTGATGTATTTTCCCTTCTTAAATCGGCTAGGTATTCAACCATGTGTCTACCAAATATTCTCTTTGAACATAATGGAATTTTTGTTTTGATGCAGAATGTTTATTATCCATTTATGTTCTTTTCTACGATAATTAGCTGATAGGTTCTTTTATTGCAAAACAACTTGTCATAAAGGCGATCCAATGAGATAAAGAGTTTTATATAGTGGTTTGGAATTGTATATACCCTTAACTTATCTTATAAACAAGTATAATGAACAAATTATCACCTCTTTTTATTAAAACAAAGAAATTAGTACATGTGTTAGTACGTTCTTATTCATGTACAAAAGGCAACCAACTAATTCAAAATCAAAACAACAAAAAAAATTAATAATTAGGCCGCCTAATATTGAAAATGGTAAAATTCCATTTTTTATAGTGGTTATGTGTGTTTTTGTGTGAATGGTCTCGCATATCAGGTACACATGATTATTGTGTTTTTATTTTTGTTTTCATCACATGTGTCATGTTTTGTTCCGTGCACACACGACTTTTGTGTTTTTGAAATGATATTGTGTTCTCGTGTGCGTGATACATGCTTATGTGTATGTGGAAGAATGAAAACAAAGTTTTTCCGCATCAATTTTCTTCCCCAAGTTTTCCAACCCTGCCACTACTCTTCCTAAGGTTCCTATTATTGATCCCATGCTCTTAGGTGTAATACTAAGCCTAATTAGCTCCATAAGATTGCATAATCAAACATGTACTCATTATATTAAATATTTATAACTAACACGAGACAAGCAATAACTATTAAGAATTGAGGTGTTACAATGACAGTTGAAGTGTGATGCATCTCACAAAGAATTTGACATTTCATTCAAGAACAAAGCACGTTAATCTTTGTTATTACTTCATCATATCTCTGCTTGACGATGAGTTTCTAACATTGAAGAATATCGAAAGAAAGTAGGAATCCAACACATATGTTGAAAAAAATGATAATTATCAACAAATTAAAGGTGTGCTCGGTTTCAGTTGGCTTGCTAGTTACTACAATAATAAACCAGATGAGGTTGATGTGTGGTCGAGGTGTGAATACCGATTGAAATTAGCATTTTAGTGAGAAATTATTAGTCAAGAATACTTAGCCAAGAAGCAAAGAGAAATAAAGTTGTTCCCATGGAGCAAGATTACTTAACCATGAAGTAAATTTGTTCATAAAGGAACCTTGGCCATGAAGATTAATTGGTCATAAAGTAAGGAAATTAATCAATTTTAATCACCTATAAATAGAGTTGATGGATGAAGAAAAACATCTATTTCAACATTGAGAGAGGAATTCATTCTAAGAAAGAAAGATTTCGTCACTAGAGAAAAAAAAAATTAGAAAGAAATGTTCTTCGGTGTAATTGAGTTTTGGATAGCGAGTAGGGATGGCAATCAGACCGATGCTCGATGGATACCCGCAAAAAATACTCACAATAGGTAGGATAAAATCCCGCTTTCATGGATTCGGGCTTGGGTCCGGGTATTATCCACAAATTTAAATGGCTATGGGTACGGGTAAGGGTACTATACTGCCCAACCCCGCAACCCACATATACATATTTATATAATATGATAACTAATTTATTTATTTTTGGTGTATAATTAATTTTTTGCCATTTAAGCCTAAGAACTATTTATACAATAATCGATCCCTCCTGCTGGTATACAATTTTTGAATGATGTTTTGGATGTTTTTTATTTTATTTTGTTAAATATTACGACTCGTACTATTTTAAGAGTTTATTTGAAATTTTTTGAATCATAATTTTATTTCAATTGTGATATTTTAATTGTCTTTTCATAATTAAATTGCAGATAATGTGTGCGGATATGAGCACTAAGGTGTCCATAGGATATGAGAAAGGACATTAAAATTGTTGTCCACAAATGTACGGATTCAAATACAGTTATGTTTTACAAACACAAATATGAGGATGAACACTATAATACCATACCCATAAGGTACCCATCATCATCCTACTAGCGAGACATTGTGAGTGTTTGTAAACACTTTGAGTAAATTTTAATTTTCAATAAAAATATCCACAATTGATTTTTTTTTTGTTGAAAGAATCCCCAATTGATGTTGACGTATACAAATCTGGCCGAACTCTATTTTCAATCTTAGTATTTTATTGCTCTGCACTTTTCACTTTCCACTATTTTGACTATGGATTTTTTGTCTAATTTACTAACAAAATATAATTTGACTGCCGACCCATTTTTTGTTAACAACTTAAATTACTTTACTGACTTGGATTGATATGTTGGTGATGATTTGAGACTTTAGAGTATATTCTTCTTTAAAATTTCAGATTCGGTTTTCTCAATATTATTTGGATGAATTAATTTAATTTCTTCATGAAAAACATAAATTATTTTTAGGTGTAAATAGATATAAATAAAATTTAACCGTGCACGTAAACTTCAAACCCTCCTATAAAATATACCATTGAATCACATTTGAATACCTCACCTACTAACCTAAGATACATGTGATCCTTCACAAGCCACTAACCGAAAGGTGATTCGCAAAAGTCTAAGGATCTCTTTTGCTGATGACATCAAAAGGTATCCAAATCCAAAATGCAAACTTCTTTTTTGTTAAATAAATGAATTATTGTGCTTTATCTATAGATGCACACTTGTATATTCGCTATTAGAGTGGCTCATTTGCTACAACGTCATCCAAACACAAAATCCAATCCGTTTGTGACAAATATATATATCATAAAGTTTAATAGGCATATACATTCTTCATGCAACAAAAAAAAAAGGCATATGCATTCTTAATGCAAAAGGAGATTGATGCAACAAAACAATATATTTTTAGGCTTATTCAATCGGCTGGTCTCTTGACTTAATTGATTGTCTTAATTTGATCCTCTAACTATAATTTGTATCAATTTGGTCCTCTATGTTTTGCTTTGTTACTAGTTTTAGTCCTTCCTGTTAGCTTCTCTTAAAAGAAGCGTTAACTTATGTACTGATTTGGTCCTTTATGTTTTGCTCCATTATTAGTTTTAGTTCTTTTTGTTAACTTTTTAAAATAAAAAAAAACTAACAGAAAAGATTAAAACTAATAACGAAGCAAAACATAGGGACCAAATTGGTACAAATTATAGTTAAATGACCAAATTAAAACAATCAATTAAGTTAAGGGACCCGGTGATTGAATAAACCATATTTTTATTAGATCTTAAAAACTACTCTACACTGATATTACACATCTCTAAATGTAAATAGTCATATATATGTGGTTTAGTTTAATTTTTTACGAAAAATATATGTGGTTTAATTTTTTACGAAAAATATATGTGGTTCAGTTAGTTTCTAAATAAAACAACTATATCAAGCATGTGACCAGCTATGGACCATCGTGACTTAATATAATTACATAATGTATAGGTTGTGTTGGATTTTAATTGCTATGACTCTAATTGCCTATCATCAAATCGGAGTTAAAAAAAATTTAACGCCTTTCATTTGGGCAAAAGTTTAAGGTACTTAATTTGTCTTTACAACATACCAAAAGAAACATGACAAAGTTATGCTTAATGCAGGAAGGTTAAATGTAAAAAATCCAAATTCCATTAAATCCGTTGATCAGCAAATCTTGATGTTTCATTGTTAAAATAAAAATAAAAAATCTTGATGATTCCTGTCAAAATTTGGATTTACAAGTTTCATGGAGACACGAGAGGAGAATATATATAATATTAATTATTTAAATTATAAAAGTTAGACACTTTGATCTTTTATATAACAAATACTAGTCACTTTAGATCTTTATGTCAAGTGTCTATTGTCTAATGTATATACCTTTAAAAATCAAAATGTCTAATGTATCTTAAAAGATCAAAAAGTCTAACATTTATGATTTAAGAGATCAAACATAAATGAAAGAAAAAAAAAAGACACCAAAGTATCTAACATTGATAACTTCTTGAGAAATCTAATTAAATAGAAGGATAAAAACATCTTCTTCTTTTTTAAGGAAGAATGATAAAAACTTAAAAGTATCGTTAGGGGTTGTCTAATTCTCCTAAAATCTGTCATGTCATCTCTTCCGGTTTACATGTATAATTTCTTCTATTGAATCTTTGTTTAAAATTTCTTTTTTTGGGAAGGGGGGCAATGAGAATTTTAGGAAAATATCATGGGTTGGTTAGGACTCGGTGTGTTTACCAAAGGAGGATGGAGGGTTAGGTGTGCGGAAGTTACGTGAATTTAATATTTCATTGTTAGGGAAATGATGGTGGAGGATGTTAGTTGATAGGGACAACTTATGGTATCGAGTTTTGAAGGCTCAGTACGGGGAGGAGGGGGTTGATTATATTACAGGAAGGGGGATGGATAGCTCTATGTGGTGGAGGATGATGCATGGCATTTAGGTTGGTGTCGGGATGGGGGCGGGAAGCTGGTTCGAGGATAATGAATGTAGGGTTGTTGGAGGTGGTAGTGGTATTTATTTTTGGACAAACAACTGGGTGGGTGGAGCTCCATTACGGGTCAAGTTTGCCCGCCTTTTTGATTTGGTTGTTAATAGGTGGGTGACTGTGGAGGAGATGGCGAGATGGTGGTGGGTGGAGGGGGGTGACGCTTCGGTGTGGAGAAGAAGCCTTTAGTCTGGGAGGAGGAAAGTGTTACAGAGTGTACTGTTTTGCTGTATGATACTGTTATGCAGGATCATACTATTGACAGGTGGAGGTGGCTTCTCGATCCCATTAACGATTACTCTGTTAAAGGAACTTATCACTATCTCTCAACGGTAGATGTACCTACTGAACAGGGATTATGTTGATGATGTGTGGCATATGCAAGTTTCGCTAAAGGTATCAATGTTTGCTTGGAGACTTCTTTGCAACCAACTTCCAACCAAAGATAACTTAGTTCGGCGACATATCCTCAACATCGAAGACAACACGTGTGAGGGAGGGTGCGGTTCACTAGAGACTGTGGACCATCTCCTCTTTCATTGCGACCATTTTGGCAGCGTGTGGTCCGCGGTTTTGTAGTGGCTTGCAATCTCTTTTGTCGCCCCGTTGGACTCGGGATCACTTTCTTCAGTTTGGTCACTTGGTTGGGTTACCGCGTTCTTCATACCCGTTCCTTCAGCTAATATGGATGGTTTATGTCTGGGTAATTTGGAAGGAACGAAACAACATGGTTTTTCATCAGAAGGTTGTAGATTAAATAATCTTGTTTTTTGCATCTTTATTTTGGTGTTTGTTGTTGATGCACCAGTGACTTGACTTGTTTCTTTATTTTGGTGATTCTCTTTTGCACGCCTTGTGCTAGATGAATCACCAAAGGTAATTAATATTTTATTTTGGCTTTGTTAAAAAAAACTTAAAAGTATCTATATCATTGAAGATACAATATTTATTTTTAACAAACAATTATATATTTAAAAGATCACTTGTTAATGGTAGTTCTCTTTCTAATCCTGGAAGATCAGGTTTTGGAGGTCTTATTAGAAACAATAATGGCGATTGGTTGTTGGGTTTTTTCTGGATTTTGAGGTATTACTTCTTGCTTGACGACCAAATTGTATGCCATTTTTCATGGCCTTCGTATTGCGCATGATGCAGGTCACAAGAACATTATTCTTGAATCAGATTCTAGGATGGCTCTTGATTTAATCATGTCGGATGTCCAAGCTCATCATCCTCATGCTCCTCTAATTACACAGATTGTCCAACTGCAACATCGAGATTGAATTGTTAATTTTCATCATACCCTCCGTCAAGACAACGAGTGTGCGGATTGGCTAGCTAAGCATGGTGCTTCTTCTTCGGATGCTCTAAAGTCTTGGATTGGTTGCCCTCCTCAACGCATCATTTCCGTCTGGATGATGCTCTTAGAGTTGCTCGCTTGAGATTGTAGTTTGGTTTTGTTTTTATCATTTCTTCTTGATAAAAAAAAAACAGATCACTTGGTGGGGCAATCACTTAGTGGGGACAATATCTTATTTTGTATTGAAGATAAAATTACTTATTCAATAACTACTACATACAAAATCAAGCAAGTGGGGGCACTTACCCCATCCATATATATGTGTTGCATAGGTTACAAAAGGATGAATAATTTTTTCCAATAGGTGAACAAAATGGATCTTCCGAAGTTTGATTTGGTATGTATATATCGATCATCAAATTGTGCATTGTCATCTCGTATTAATTTATCTAAAAAGTTAAATTAAATTTGTATAAATTTTATCTATATTGATACCATACCCAACAAAACTTCCAACATCTAGGAATTCTACTAAATTATATAGGTTCCTTACCTTCTCGATCTTGCACACGCTAGAGAAAGCAACAACTTGGTAGCACCAAAATTTGGAAAAAGGACTTCTCACCTTCCAATAACACAAGCAGAAGTAACCCAATCACGTGTCATATTCGTTTAATCCATAACTGAATAAGAATGGGCATGCTAATTGTGAAGTCATCTTCACAATGATTTTGAGCTTGCGTCAATAATATTAAGGATGGTTATAATTCGGATGTATAGTATAATCATCGATGCCATTATTATAGTTTGGTTGTTAGAAAAACTGACAAATCAGCATGGAGCAACTTTTTAGGGATAAGCTTTTATTTTTAATAAATTAATCTTGTAGAAATGATTTTAAGTAAAAACATTTTGAATATAATGTGATTTTACGTTTATATACATTTGTAAGTAATAAAGCGAGTTTAACAATGAATTTAAATTTCAAATCTAATTTTTTCTATGCAAAATAATATATTTTAAAAAATAAAAAGTAGAAAAATACATAATCATGGGGGACAAGAACCAAAACTCATGCAAAAAGTCAACACTTTCTATTTAATCTAATTTCATTCTATCAATCTTTAAGTCTAATTAGAGTTTTGACCCGTGCGACGCACAAGTCCTATCGACTATAATAAACATCAGTAAGTTGTATTTTATATATATATATATATATATATATATATATTTGTATTTTGGATTTAATCCTACAATTTTAAGGAAAAAAGGGGCTTGATATTTCGGAGTTTGATTGTGAAGTAAGTAAAGTTCGATTAAAATTGTTTCATCAAGAAATCAAACTCAGGTTCATCTAAATTTATAACCACGTTTTATTTCATAGTAGATGTCATTACATGGAGGTGTGATAGAATTTTTTTGATGAATATCTACTATATTAGTCATGTAATCCTCTAAAGAGCAGTGCACGAGTTAGTTGTTTGGTGGAGGAGGAGGCATCAACAATGGTGTTGTTGAGTTTTTTTTTAATAAAAAAAAGTGCTGATGTTGAGGCAAGGACAAGAAATTTCCATGGGCAAACAACCATGGAAGCAACAAACCATGGGAAATCCTAAGGGTTTTAAGGAAACACGTTACACAACAAGGATTAACTAACTTTTAGTAACCAGTTATAAGGAATATTGATTCTCCAAATTAGTTGATCATTGGATCGGATATCGAGTTCTCAATAAAGTAATTCACCTATAAGAAGAAATCGTCAGTTTTGGTAGAAACAATGGTTCAAAGGAGTAGAAAGTTCATTCCTTATAACTTTGCGACTTCATTTGTTGTCAACATCGACACCACTCAATTAGGGCATGTGTCGCCTTCAAGAATAATGCCCTTTTAATCAATTATTGAGACAAAACTACAAAATCAACTAAGAGTGGAACGAGCACTACTCTACAAATCTTGCAAGCCTTTCACCATGAGATACATTTTTTCAACATTTTTGTAGTTTTTTACTCCCTATTTTATTTTTAAGTTTAAAAGATGAGTAAATCACAAATATGGTCCATGAAATAGTAAAGGTCACTCATTTTGGTCCCTAAAACATAGGGACTGAAATCAATCAATTTGGTCCTTATGATTTCATTAGAAGCATGATGCAGAGTATGATACAGACTGTCCTTATGATTTCATTAGGAGCATGATGCGGAGTATGATACAGACTAAAATGATCAAAGTTATTTTGGATATTGTGTTCTTTTATTGTTATTTTTTTGCAATATAAGTGTAATTCAAATTGTTAAAGTAGTTTAGTAGTTAAGAAAGTTGTTGAGATAGCTTAAATATGAAGTAATTTGTGTAACAAATATTGTTGTATAAATAACATAACCCCAATGTGACTAACAATCAGAGATTTCAAAAGGAATATACAACTCTAATTTTCTCTCTAATCTCTTCTCTTCTCTCTCTATTCTCTTAATTTACACAAAATCTGAACCTTTGTTCCAACATCCTCCTCCTCCTCCTCAATTTTCATATATAGTTTAGGGACAATTTTGTTGGATTTGAATGAGGCATGACCATTTTCGTGAACTAGTTAAAATGCGAGGACCAAAAATACAATTAAACCTAGTTTTTATTAGGGTTCACGCTTTCACTCATAAAAGAAGAAGGAAATATCTTCTTTTTGCTTTAATTTGACTATCCTTTAGGGGTGGAGATAACTCACTCATCATATTCCCTTATCGATTTTGGATTTTAGCTTCAATCCCATTAGAAAAAACATGAGGCCTAGAAATTCAAGAAAAGTAGTTATCAATTTTTGGTTATAGCTTTACATTTCCTGCGAAGCTTTGAAGAGGAAGACAAATATTTTGGAGAGAAAACAATCGTTGAAGAGCACAACATACAAACAATTCGGTCATTTTAGTCCCTTAGACAGTTACTCCCCTAAGAGAATATGAATAACTTAACAAAAAAAAAATGGTGCCCTGAACTTGACCAAAAATAAATGGTGTCCTGGGCTGTCGTGCCTCCCGTCCACCCTCAGGGCCATCACTGATGGCCCTGATCAATAGTAAAGTCACCTACGAAATGTATGTGCATTTATATACACTATTAGTTTAGTAGTTTAATGATTAGAAATTCACATCTTAAGATGAATAAGTAGATTGTTTAGGGTTTGAACTTTGAACTTTGATCTCTATCTATGTTATGCAATAATTCTTACTCAATGCGGTGGTTCTATCTGACTCAAAGTATTACTCTGTGCGGATAATATCCGATTCATTAAAAAAAATTCTTTCCATTTGTGTTCTAGATAAACTTCTACTCATAAATATATTGATACAGTAATAGTATTAATTTTCTTAAAAAACGTCATCAGCTTTTGCATTTTGCCTTTTCACTTGAAAAAAGGTTCTATTTTTGTTAAGAATGCCAAAGAATGATAGGAACAAAATATACAAAGTTTTGTCAAATTATTAAGAAACAATAACAACACAAGAGTATGGCACCATCGAGAACAGTTGATTATAGGCTTAGTCACCACTACTAGAGCAGAACACAAAATCAAACACAAGCCGTATCTTTCACCTTCCCACTCTCCCAGAGCTATTTCAACCGCAAAAGTTCCTTTTCTATTATTTTATGGTGTCAATTACGTTTGGTAGAATGTGGTAGGAAAACAAACAAATACAAATGGACCCACATGACAGCACTAGAACAGTGTCGTTGAATTAAAACTCATATGATTCTTCTTCTTATTATTATTATTCTATCTCACACTTTAGGTGTAGAAAAATAGAGATAAAAAAGAGTGCAATGTAATATAAAATAAGACCAATATTTTAAAAATCAAATTGAACATCCAATGACAAAAATCTTCATATTATGATTCAACTGTTTTTAACCACTAAACTTTTTCATCTACATATACACACACATGAATATGGTCGTTCAAAGTTCAATGTGATAATCAACAAAGACTCCTACAAGACCTAACACGATTAAGCTGTTTAAATAACCAAATTGCATAAAATACCAATTAACAATTCAACAAGCCGTTAACGGTTGATCTGGTGGTATTGACTTAGGATTTGGGAGTGTGATCCTCCTAGAAGTCTCAGGTTCGATTCCCGCCGGTGTCAATTTAGATGGGCTAGTTTAGCTTCTTAAAAAAAAAAACAATTCAAAAAGCCGAATAACATAATTTAATTCGATTTTAAAACATTGAATAAACACTACTTGAAGATTATACCATCTTTTTTAAAGATTATACCGTTGAAGTCTCGGAACTATATCCAATGTGATAAAAGACATTGAAGACGTTTAATATCGTGACGTAAGTTTGAAACTGCAATACTTATCTTCTTAACCGTTGGAGCGTGTGAGTTTCGTTATAAAACAAAAAGAAAAAGAAAAAAAGATTACACTGTTGTCATTTTTATTTTATTGTCTCACTTTCAGATTTGCCTATATTTGCGTAGGATCCAAGTACTTCCTTCAACTTTTCACTCTTTACACTCATAAAAAGCTAATTCTGGAACACACACTCACTCTGACATGACACATATATAGAGAGAGAAAGAGAAAGTTCTAACCATATACTATGTGGTTGACTATGTCTTAATGAGAATCATATATTGCATTTCATATTCAAAAGACTAAAGATTCATCTGATTCATAATCTTTTTCTGGTAAGGTTTTCTTGTGACACAAAAAGTTTCTTGTGACTATTCTTTCTTTTGTTATCTTGTCTAACAAATTTTCAATCATGGGTTGTTTTTGTTTATGCTTGCTGTGTTTTCAATCAATATTGATGGTGGGGTTGGTGATAGTTTTTTTTTTCTTTTTCCTTTTTTCTAGGCATGTGCAATTTGAATTTCTTTGAAGCAATTCAATTAAAGTTTATTAATTATCCAGCTATATTTGGTTGTTGCTTTGCATAATGGAAAAGGAAAAGAAAAATAGTTTTTATTAATTATCAAGCTATATTTGTTTGTTGCTTTGAGTAGTAGTTATCTACTATCAAGTGTGTTTGATTGGAATAGGATTTGGATTTGGAATTCAGGTTTTTTTTTTCTTGCTTTCTGAAGAGTAATTCTGGTTTTTCTTGATGTTTCTTCTTTCTTGCAAGTTGTGATATCTGAAGATTCAATATTGATATAGCATTTTATTGTATAATTTGCAACACTTATAGCGTAATAGCATGTTTTCTGGTGGCATTTGTTTGTGGACTGTCTTTGTAATTTCTTTTATGAATTCTAAAGAGATTAATAATTTTTATGCTAAATATGAAGGTTGATTGAACTTTGAGGACTTAACTAATCTGTGCAATCTCAGTTTATGTGAATTGTAGGTGAATTTTAAGACGAGGTTTGCCAACCTACAGAAAATAAGATTATATGGGTTGGCTTACCAAGTTTCTAAAGGGTTCGAACCATAAACATTCAGGACGAGGATACACAGGGAAATATGGACACGACAGAGATTCGGATAGTCATGATAATTCAGCGGTAATAACAGTTTATGCTTATGTAGTAAAAAAAGTAGTTATTTTCTAGCTTATAAAAGAGACTGAAGTTGCAATAGTGGCAAATTCTGAGTGTAGGATGATTTGAATGATTTTGAGAGAGAAGAAATTGATCGTGCAATTGCGATCTCTCTTTCAGAGGTTTCAGAGGAAGATCATAAAGGGAAAAAAGTTATTGGTAAGATTCATGCTTTTGCAAATAGTACTGGTTAAAATGCTGCTTTGTGTAACATGATTTTAATGGAATTAGTGTTTTAAGTGTACCAGGTAGCTACAATATATGTTCTCGGCAAATGCATATTGACATATCTTTTGTATAATTAGAGTTCATTGAACAAATTATGAATTTCCATTTGATAAATATTTGATTAGAAAAGGTTACCTTTTTTTTGGGCCGGTGAAGTATTTAAAAACGTCTCATTTTTTTTTTGTCTCGCCTTCAGAAGAAGATTCTGAATCTGAAGATGATGAGTTGTGTCCACTTGATGACGAGGAAGATGACCATGTTGGTGATGTTGAACAAGATGATAGGGACCATGTTGCTAAAATTCAACAGGAAGAAGACGAAAATCTCGATGAAGTTCAAGTTGAGGAAGATGAACAACTTGCCAGGGCGATTCAAGAAAGTTTGAGCATTGATTCACCTCCTCCATCTCAAACTGATTCTATATTTCAACCTTTTACAAACCTCTTTTCGCCTGCATACAGGTAACTATGCGAAAGATGACATTCTCTATCCGTAGTTTGCAGGTCTAAATACCATGTATCGAATTTGCTAAAGATCACTGCGTATGATAAAAAGGGAAAATGATTGGCCTAATAAGTAAAATCATAGAAAAATTAAAATAGCCACTCTATGGTGACAACATAGATTCAGATTGTAGACATCTAAAAAGTTTTCTTTTTATAGGTTCTTGAATCTTATATATGAAACAATAGACTAAAACCGGTTACTGCAAAATGTGCTTGCAGAATCTGTGCTGGCTGCAATGCCGAGATTGGCCATGGAAGGTTTCTGAGTTGCATGGGAGCTGTATGGCATCCAGAATGTTTTTGTTGCCATGCTTGCAAACTTCCAATCACTGATTACGAGGTTCGAGTCTTGTTTTCATTGTTGAACGCTAACATGGCTTTATTCCCATATCTACTTGTTTAAACTTTCTTTAGGAATTCATTATTGATAATTCCTTGATTTTTTGTTGTCAATATGATTGTAAATAATACTTGGATCTTTATTCATGACAGTATTCCATGTCTGGGAATCGTCCTTACCATAAATCATGCTATAAGGAGCTGCATCACCCAAGGTGTGATGTTTGCAAGATCTTTGTAAGTAGCATTTGGTTTACAATTATTCTTTTTTGTCAATTCTGTTGTGCTTGGTTTTGATAAAAAGCTTAGCTAAATTATGATGCGCGTTAGAAATCTAACTATACTATGTGCGAGGAAGACCATTGACTTTGATCTGTTTTCATAACTACTTATAGAAGGCTAGAAATCAGGATGTAATTAGAACTTTGTGCAGAATACTGTTTAGTTCTTTTCACTGGTCAGATATAAGTTTCTTTTATAGACAAACAGGTATTAGTATGTATTAGGCAATTATATTTCTTATATTTTAATAATTGGGTTATGATTTGCAAGAAATTGTGGATCAACATCGTATATTATTCAATATTTTTCTGTGGTCCGTGATTTTTCAATACTATGCAAGTTTAGCTTTATATCAAATAAGTCATAATATCTAGAAATAACCAGTTCTTAGGCTATGACATCACTTTCCCCTTTATATAATATATTATTATTAACCGATTCTTTCTTTGCAGATCCCACAAAATTCAGCTGGCCTCATTGAGTATAGAGCACATCCTTTCTGGCTACAAAAATATTGCCCATCACACGAACGTGATGGCACTCCTCGTTGTTGTAGCTGTCAGAGAATGGAGGTCAGTTACATCATCTCACAATATTTTATCATGTGTTGTTGCCAACAAGGAGACACTCGCTATCGTTTTTCGTCTTTTTCCTTTCATGAATTGATATGAAATTTTCCAATCAGTGCAGTCAACAGACACAAAGTATCTGTTGCTTGATGACGGTCGAAAGCTGTGTCTTGAGTGTCTCGATTCGGCTATTATGGACACTCATGAATGCCAACCTCTCTATCTTGAAATACAAGAATTTTATGAAGGTTTGCATATGAAAATAGAGCAGCAAATTCCTATGCTTTTGGTTGAGAGACAAGCACTGAATGAAGCCATGGAGGGCGAAAAGAATGTAATAGTTTATGTTTTGAACTTTCGCACATGAAATGTGCCTTTTATTTCTCTTCTCTGTATCACATATTCTTTCTACTGTCCTGACTTTGGATTTTTTCATTGTTGATTGTAGGGTCATAATCACCATTTACCTGAAACCAGAGGACTTTGCTTGTCAGAAGAGCAAACTGTCCCCACTGTAAGAATGTTTTACTTGCTAATTTGTATCTATATCGATAAAAATATCTGTTTATCAAGCAGAAGTTTTCATTTTTTTTGTTTGTTTTTGTAATTCCAGATTTTAAGGAGACCAAGTATAGGAGCAGGCTACCGTGTCATTGATATGATTACTGAGCCTTTTAGGCTGATACGTCGATGTGAAGTGACAGCCATACTTGTTTTGTATGGCCTTCCTAGGTATCCTTCTGATACCATCTAATTTTTGTTTGTCTTAACCCTCTGTTTAAGGAGAACGATCATTGTAATTTGGAGTATGGTCGAAAAGTAAGTGAAGTGGCCAATGATTATTGCAATCATGTTTCAAACTCGTGTTTTCTCAAACAATTTGTCCTTAACTTGAGCTCGATAACTACTAGAGCCAAATCACTTGACTTACATTCTATTTTTATGCTCAACAATTGCATATGAAATCTGCAATACATAATTCAAGGATTTTATATTTTTAGGTTACTGACAGGATCAATCCTAGCTCATGAAATGATGCATGCTTGGCTTAGACTTAAAGGTACTGTCATCTTTCAAATGATCAAAACAATGTTGAAAATTTATATTTCAGTATTAAGTTGGACAAACTCTTCTGTTTATTTTCGACAGGCTATGGCAATCTGAGGCCTGAAGTTGAAGAAGGAATATGCCAAGTCTTGGCTCATATGTGGTTAGATTCAGAGATCTATTCCGGCTCCGGAAGCGAAGAAGCATCATCATCTTCATCTTCATCTTCGTCATCTTCATCATCACCTTCCTCTACATCTTCAAAGAAGGGTAAACGGTCCGATTTTGAGAAGGAACTTGGTAAATTTTTTAAACACCAGATTGAGACAGATAGCTCACCAGCCTATGGAGATGGATTTAGAGAGGGTAACCAGGCAGTGCTCAAGTATGGGCTTAGACGGACTCTTGACCATATCCGAATCACCGGAAGTTTTCCATAATGAAATGGTGATATAAATATATTTTTCTTACCTTTACATCATCCAATATATTTGATCTTTGTCATATAAATTATATAGAAACCAAATATTCCAAAATTGTATAATTAGACCAGACTCTACACAAAATAAGGATTGAAAATGTGAGTGATAGTGTAAAGTTGCTGCAATTGTTTAAGGGGTCAAATGTGCAGTTCTTGTAATCTATATTTGAATATTGGCAGTTTGGAACCTCATGCTCCATATGTATCACAAAATACCTTATAGCAGTTGCTGATGCAATTACAAATATACAATAAAGTATCAATTTTGTATATTTTGAGTTTGTATGAATTTTTTTCTAGCCCTGGCAGAAATCTCCTCCTAAGTATATTCATTGTTCAACCATGTAATTTAAGTGATGCACATCACTGTCCAAGCTAAGTAAAAATTGGCTTAAAGAGTCTTCATTGCAATTCATTATTTCCCCAACTGCAAAATGAAGCAGAAAATATGACCAGAAGAAACCATCTTCACCTATGACAATAAAGTCAAAATAAATATCTTTCACTTTTCTTTAGATACACTCCAATACACATATGGACATGCACATAATTTTCTTCCCTAGAGAAAAGTGATAAAATAAACAATAAAGTCTCTAGAGTCAAGATCCAGTGAAAATATGAGGGAAAAAGTTAAGTGTTAGTAAGAAAATATGAAGCTTCCTTTGATTGGAATGAACTTCGAAGGAGGTGATAATACTTTAAACAAAAAATAAATAAAGACAGAAAAGAAAGATATGATAATACTCTACCTTGTATGAGCTCTACTCTAGAGATGATTTTTATGTGAGGTTTATCATATATATTCATACACTGTTGGGTTCAGTTATACTCAATGATCTTGTATCTTTCTAAAAAATGTAGAAATAAAATTAACATTATTTTAAATATTCACTCAATTTTGCTAGGTATAATAGTTTTCTTCTTTTTTTTTTTTGACAAATTTAAAGTTTGCTTCTAAACAAAAGACAGCTTTCTTGTTTTTTCATGTAATAATTGATAATTGTTAATAATTAAATATAAGTTAAAATGGAAGTATCGAAATTTCATAATTGTCCTGATTGTGTACTTTGTTAGTCAAATTAGTCCTTGATATTGAAATATTTCGTTAATATTGTAATATTAGTCTTTCAATAGACTTACTTATTGTCATATTAGTCCTTATATGTACTTACTTATTGTCATTTTAGTCCCTATATCAACTGAGTTATTGTGAGTATTAAGGGGTTATTTAAGCGTTAGGGATTATTTTGACTAACAAAGTAGACAATCAGGGACTATTTTGGAATTTTGATACATTGAATGACTATTGTGACTACTTGCTACACATTCAGGGACCAAAGTGACTATTACCCCCATTTTAAAAAGGCTAATAAACATATATATTTTTTAAAAGGCTAATATGTCAATAAAATTTTGTAAAACATGTACATCCATTTCCCCCCACTTTATTAGCATATATATATATATATATATATATATATATATATATATATTGCACGTATATCCAATAAAATTTTGTAGAGCTAACACATCCATTTTGTAGAGGTTAATACGCGCGTATTACATAATGTATTTTACAGAGGCTAATACGCATGTATTATATAATGTAGTTTATATAAATACACATATATGGGCCGACCTGATAGGCCCAGTAGGCTTTTATATAAGCCTTAGCCTATTTAAATTAATGAACTTTTTAAAAAGCTTGAACTTTACCTATTTAATAAATGATTTAGGTCGAGCCGGACTTTAAGTAGGCTGGGTCATAGTCCCATGACGTGCGGTCTGGCCTATTCCTACCCCTAATATCAAGTGTCGTGCACAAGCTAGAACTATCATTTTAAGATAAGAGTTTAATTTCTCTACAATGTTATTGAAAAAAAAATTATATGGTCAACAAATTCCCGAGAAGCCAACCTAGTTGGGATGTTGGTGTTTCCTCTTGATGTTTGTCTTCTCTCCCGGTTTATCCAAAAACAAATCACAAGAATTCATAAATGGGACTTTATAAAAGATAGTTATGATTAAACTCAACTATTTTTAAAGCAAAATTACATTAGAAATTATTTATTATTAAAAAATACATTATTTTACTTTATTTTGACAAAAATAAATGATATTCATTCATTCAAATTGATAGAGTACATCGATACAATGCAAATTTACTAAAAACAAACTAGATGAATCTGAGAACAAACTCACAACACTCATGTTAATAGCATAAAATGGCAAAGTGCAAAAGCCTACACTAGCATAAAACAGTAAAGTACAAAAGCCTACACTTATTACTATATTCAAATCTCTGAAATACACATGTATCCGGATCTGCAACGTGGACGACACCAAAGTCATTGATTGGATCTGTAGTGGACCAAAGCTGATATGACAATCTGAACCGAACAAATACTTGAACGAAACAAAAAAGACAAACAACGCCGCACAAAGACGACAAACAAACCAACGTCGCATTATGACGACGAAATCACAAAATAAAAACGAAATAGATGTGATAATCACTGATTTTAATAAAAGGGAAAGAGAAAAACGGGTTAGAGGAGTGATACATTTTTGGAGTATGAATGAGAAGAAACTAGAGTTTTGGTGACGGCTCACGAGAAAAAAGGGAAAAGAGAGAGGAAATTAATTATTGGGGTTCGAACTCTGAACATCCTATTTCTCCATGTTTCACGTTTAAAATACATAATTTTATTTTTGAAAATATATTTTTATTTAATTTGTCTTGTCTTCTTTTTGAAGAACCATTGCCGATACACAACCAGAAATTGGCTTAGAGGATGTCAATTTTCACATGTTTCCTATTTATGAATGAGTAGTGTTGGCAACACTCTCTTTTCAACACTCTCTCAAACACTCAATTTCTCATTAGTTTAAATCAAGGTGGGTCTCACACTTTGGAGATGGGTTCCACTTAAAGTGGTGGACATACATTAATTTCATCCAATAGGAGAGTAAGTGTTAGAGAGAATGTTTAAAAGAGAGTTTCCCTAACATTTCAGATTTGTGAATTATGTCAAAATTTAGTTGTGCCTAATAAATTAAATTATTGTCCATTGATCAACAGAGTGACACGACTTGTGTTAACTCTTCTGATGTCAACAACCATATAACGGGTGAAGCCTACCTAACCTCTTAATAAATTAGGGTAACTTATCCTAATGACAAATAAGATTCAATTTTGGAACGAAGTAAATGGAGATCATATGTTAATTGAAGAAGATGAAAATGTTTGAGGTTCTTGAGATGAAAATGGTAACTGATAGTAAGAAAAAACAATATTGGTGAACGTGCGTTTTTTCTTTGACGAATCGGGAGTAATTTACCCCTCATAACAAATACGATTCGATTTTAGAACGAAAGATACCTTAATCACGTGTTAAATAAAGGAGATAAAGAAGTGTAGTAAATTAAATCATCCGATCCAATTCACATCGCCAACAACCTTAATTAGGCATGTGAAATTAATAGGTCAACAGACAACGACTTTAAGGGGAATAGCAGGAATTGCTATGCATGTTGGATCCATGATGAGGAATGAAGGCAAACAAGAGAATTTAAATAGCAATTATTTTAAACGGAGACAATGAAATTATTCTACCATAAGTGGATAGTAAGAAAATCGGATCAGAAAAGGAGTGTATATTACTAGAATTACTAGCTAATCTTTAATAATCATAAAGGAAATTGATGGCAATGGACTTCTATAAATTAAGATTGATATATGTCTGGCATGTATTGTGTGTCTGGATATGACAAACCCTAATCCAACTACCTTAAAATTCTCATTAGTGTTAATTGTAATACTTTCTTTTGAGGCTAGAGAGACAATTGCTTCTCTTTTTGGTAAAGTATCGGTCACAATAATCAATGATATGATGCAAGATCACATCCCTACAAATATCACTTTTCATTGCAAATCGAAAAACGATGATCTTGGATTTCACACACTCGAGTTTGGAGGGAGATACATCTTTTCATTCAGGCCACAATTGTTTGGAGCAACGTTATTCTTTTGCAGATTTTCATGGCAAGGAAGCTTGCATCCTTATTACTTTGATATTTTTGATTTCCAACGAGATGATTGTAAGACTTGCAAATGGAAAATAAGTAAATTTAGTTGTTGTAAGTATCGTACAGAAACAATGTCGTTTGATGTATGTTTGCCTTGGAACAAAGTAATTAATGAATGGAAACTATAGATCCAAAATATAACCTTCTTGTGTGTTCTTGCAATTGAAATAATACAAATCCAATTTATCAATCTACATCTTAATCTTTTTTTACTTTTTTTTTTTTTTTATAGAATTACTACTCCTATAACTATTATTTGAAAAGAATCCTCTGATTCACACACTCATAGGCTCGTAGCAGGTATGAATGAACTAACTATTATTGATCCTTTTGGTCTTGATAATGATGCTAGTGAAGGGATGGTATTAGTGCTACTCCAGATACATATGTCCATTCTAAGCGACATGCAGAAGAAAAATGCTGACTTTCTGATCGATTCTAAAACAACCGGTAAGGCTTATCACTCCAACAAATTTGATATCTCAAATTTTGGTCATATCATATCCGGATGTCTGAGACTATTTATTCACATTTCACAAACTCTCGGGTGAAGTTCAACAGACGACAAGCAAATGCGGTGACTCATGCTTTAGTTGGAGAAGTTGTGTTATCAGTCGGTCCTATTATTTATTTTGATATCTCTCATTGTATTAATGATATTATTATTAATGAAATGCTATAAGCAGTTTTACTTCACAACTTAATGATTTGACTCTTAAAAATAACATGAAGATTGACTCTGAAAATATTTTTTGTAAATCGCGGGTCAAAATAAGGTCACCATAATTATTGTGCCCGTTGGGCCGATAATTAAATAAAAAACAGATATTTATAAAAAAAAATTTAGAAAATAATATTATTATATATGTTGTAGAAAAATACTGTTATTTTAGAAAAATATTTTCAAAATATCTCTCCTAATAAAGATATGATCAAATCTTTTTTATAGTGTCATTGAATACAAATTATAATCCTACTATATTTTCTCATTGGTTTAGAAATTACTGTAATTTCTATGCACCTTTAAAAAAGTACAATCATTTATATGTGTGACAAGATTATTTAAAGTTTCCCTCAAAAAAAAAAATTATTTAAAGTTGTTAATGTTTATCCTAGTTTCTTAGAGTCATATATTTTTAATCGCGAGATAATATTTATTTGGGTTAATTAAGTTTTTGGTCCCTATAAATATTTGCAGTTTCATTTTTAGTCCCTATAAAATAAAATCACACTTTTTAGTCCCTGTGACATTTTCCTTTAGCATT
Source organism: Medicago arabica (assembly GCA_946800305.1). Classification (NCBI taxonomy): domain Eukaryota; kingdom Viridiplantae; phylum Streptophyta; class Magnoliopsida; order Fabales; family Fabaceae; genus Medicago; species Medicago arabica. Next base: position 42,668,272 of record OX326968.1, on the reverse strand, counting down.
TTAGGGACCAAAAATGCTGACGTAAATTTTTTTACAGGGACTAAAAATGTTGTTGGAAAATTTTATAGGGAATAAAAATATTGAGGAAAATTTTATAGGGACTAAAAAGTGTGATTTTATTTTATAAGGACTAAAAACGAAACTGCAGATATTTATAGGGATCAAAAACTTAATTAACCCTATTTATTTTAGTAATAAATAAATAAATAAAAATAATAATTTGATACATTGACCACCTCATGGAAAAAAAGATGTCAACTCATAATTATCCTAATATGAACGAACATGATTGCAAAAATGCTCATGGAGGGAGAACGACAACACTACATCATTTTCTTCTAAAACTTATCTATTTCATTTTCTCATCACTTCTCTCCTTTTCTCTCTTCTTAAAATCCACAAACCAACAAATCACAGCCTCGACTTACAATACTTAAAACAAACACATCTCTCTATTTTCTTTCTTCATATCAATTTCAATTCTTTATTTTATTAATTTGAATCTCATACTCCAACTAGTTGAGGTCTATATGTTGTATCTTTTTTTTCTTTCAAATATCTTTATAATATTTAAATTACGAGGTAAAACACATATCTTCTATACAAATTTTGACTCAACATATTGAGGTTTTACTACATTGTAATACACTAAATGAACTTGTTAATGATCTTACATATTTAGCATCAACAATTTCAAAATTTTGCTCAGAGTTATAATTTGGTTGTCACTTGTCCATCTTTTGTTTTCATAAAGGATGCTCCATTTTCAAAAGCGTCCCCAACTGAATAAAATTATCATGTATCTCCAATTTTGTTACTACTTTTTCTCCTTGTAACCTACACCAATTATATAATTAATTAATATAACATATTATATCCTTTTATAAACGAAACAATCATAAAAGATTTGTGTATTAATTGCTTGAAAAAATTACATCCTTTTCCCCTAAGGTTGGTGCTATGAAGATGTTTGATTGACTTTTAAGGTTTGGTTCCATACTCCCACCTATTGCATATTGCACCCATCCCATGTACAGATTATTCACAACATGTGCATATCCATGACGAATTCTGTAATATTTTTAATTAATGATAAAAATTATGAATAAATATGGCAAATATTATTATTTTTGATTTTGTATATCGTATAAGAAAACTGATAATTTTGCAATTCTTAATTATCTCAGCATGCATTGGTGGCAATTAGGTCCAAAATAGTTGTATACAATTGTGACTTTCACGTTTTTATCTCTCACATATCCATAATCGTGACCAATTGTCTATTTAGTCATTCTTAAAAGTATTCTATTTAGTCATTATGTTAACCAAACCGTGAGTGATAGAAGGACTAAACCGAAAACGTTTACAAACTTAAAAGACTTATTTGGGACCAAAATAACTTAAATGACCAATTTATTACAAACCTCAAACTTAAAGGACTTATGTGTGACCAAAATAACTTAAAGGACCAATCTGTTAAAACCTCAAACTTAAAGAAATTATGTGTGACCAAAATAGCACCTATTTACATGCATTTGTTTTGCTATAAAACTGCACTGCATGAGAGATTCCAATTGTCTATTTTTTTCATGAAAATTTTTCATTTAAAAAATTGAATACTTGTTAGTAATTTTCAGTTTATTATTAGTAATTACCTTATATATCATTAAACATGCATTATTTGCAATGTGGACATCAACACCTCGACCATCAATGACAATAAAACTACTAATGAGAAGTGGTCTCACACGTTTAATTTTCATATCCCTTTAAAATGTGATCCAAACTTTACCTTGAATCCTAGAAGCTTCATATCTCAATGTTCCAGGTCTTGGATTTAAAGGGTCGTCACTATGATCAGTAACTTTATAATGGATTAGGTCTTTACCAATGTTGTTTGGCATTTTCCCTGCATATCCCACGGAGCAAAGAGCAAGTTGTTGTCGATGTTTCTTCCATTCAGGATTGAATCTCCAACATTGATCAATCACATTCATTTCCCTTCCTTTTATCTCAGATTGCTTGGAAGAACTAACTTTTGTAGTAAAAAATGTGACCAAAACTACAAGTAAAATAAAGCACCTAAAGACGGAGTTGAATACCTGGTGACAAACTATGATTAAATATATACTTGTTTTTGAATAAATTAGAAAATACTAATTGTGTTATTGATAAGAGAGGGATAGTAAGGAGCGAAAGGTTTTCTTGGTTTTTATATTAGAAAATAATGGTGTAGAAAGTGGTAATATATGTTAAAGTTGTTAAAATTTGATTGAGGTTTGGAAGTTTGTTTAAGTTGTTGTGTTAAACATTGGTCAAGGGACTCACACATTTAAGAAGAAAACTAAAAATAGGAGGAAGAAGGGCTTAGTTCGTTATAAATCATTAACTTGAATTGTAAGAATTCAACAATTAGTTAAATTTAAACAATAAGTATATTCTTCTTATTGTTAGTACTTTTGTAAATATATGCATGTTTGATTTGTTTATGACGATTGATTGAGCTTTTTTGTGTGTAATTTAATCGTTATTGATTTATAAGATTTGATTGTTTAATTTAACGTTGGTTTCTTAGTTTATTGCTTATATTTATAGACCTCACCAAACATGCATGTCAAACATATCTTCCCATCAATGCTACATATCTACAACTCTCGTAGCCTCCCAATAAACATAAACCAAATGAACACTCCATTTTGATGCAAGCGATTAAATTTAACTCTGGAAAGTGTAATATAACTTTGATTTATTAGTTTGTTAATTAAATTTATAGACCTCACTAAATATGCATGTTAAAAATACCTTACTAGTAATACTACATATCTACAATCCTCTTGGCTTCCAAATCTACAACACCTTCCTGAAATTGGCTCTCTTGCATACCTTGTGGATTGTTGGTGATAGAATTGTCACGAGGATTGACTCGCACAACCTCAAAATTCTTAATTTGTTGAATCTTATTTTGAATCATGGGTTTCACAATGTCAACAAGCTGTTTAGAGACTTGATACATGATGTCATGCATCTCCATGTTAATATGTTGTCTAATAAATACACTATCATTACGACTAGAGTCTCAAATGTTTCAATCGATTATATATGAGAACCGCTAGAAATAGTTGGGGAAGTTGGCATTCTCAACGTTTGTGAAGGTTCATTTAGTCGACGATGTCCTGACCTTTTGGTTGTTGAAGATGACGGTCGCTCCATACTTTTGAGGCTCTTTTCATACCTTATGTGCATACGTCAAACATAATCCTGACATGGGGAACTCAATTTTTCAGTGGTAAATGTCATATTGTCCCATTGGGCGTGCCAAAGTTGTTGATGGAAGATGAATTTAGCCGAGGTCGACAGAGATTCCTCAATTGTGATTCTCTTATCTCAAGCAATTAACACTGAGGAAGGAACTCTATCGCCCCAGTTGTGGGTTCCCTAACTACTCTAGTCGAGCTTTATGTACAACTGTTTTTGGATTTTTGAACTACATTAAAAAATGCATAAATAAAAGTAGAAAAAAATAAAGAGATGAATTGTGAAAATAGCCTTGTTTGATTGATTAGATGTGTTAATTACAATGAAAGATAAAAAAATAATACCAAAATTACAATGCATAATTAGAATAATTATAGTGAAACTATTACTTATTAGCCAAACAACATGACAGATAGTTTGTATTCGTTAGTTTGCGTGATAACTCCCATGTTAGTAGGATCATGTCACCCCACACGTGTCTTTGTTCTCCTCTCCTCGACATGATACATTGACACATTCACTTTATGCGAATCCACCTTACCGATTGTGTTTAGTTCATTACTTAGAGTGGTTATTGGCGTTGAGATGAGCAAATTATGAGTTATTCGTCATTATCAAAATCTCATTCTTTGACTCAGCTTTGAGTCTTGAATGACCAACTTTATAAGTTAGTGGTCTTGAGAAAGAATTAACTTTCTTTTTCAGCTGTTTTAGCATCTCCTATCATTTACTCAGTTGAGGTCGCATGATTGCTATGTCGTCAATTTGTCGAATTCAACCGACAATATGATTATTTTTGGGGTTAATAGCGCTTTTCGCCCCTGTAATATATGTCATTTCCGGTTTTCGTCCCTATAAAATTTTCGGTTTGATTTGTATCTTCGTAAAAAAAAAAATTCCGGAAAACACACATAATATGCCATTTTCAGAAGAAAAAAAAATCAAGAAATTTTGGTTTTTGAATGGCCTATTAAAAGTGTTTTCCGGATTTATTTTTAACAAGGATGCAAATTAAACCGAAAATTTTATAAAGACGAAAACCGAAAATAACATATATTACAAGCGTGAAAAACATTATTAAACCAATAGTTCAAGTACAATGTAACAAATGATGAGTTTGTTACCATAAAATTACGATAATGTTTTTTTTTTGAATGAAAATAATAAGTGATGGAGAACCACGTGTAACAAGGATTAACATGATTGTAAAAATGTTGATGGAGGGAGAACAACGACACTCCATGTCTTTCTTCCAAAACTGATCTATCTCTATTTTCCCTTCACTTCTCTGTTTTTCTCTCTATCACTTCAAATCAAATCAAATCCATCATAAACCACCAAATCACAAACTCTTCAATTTCTAGGGTTCTTCACTCTCATGGACCAAGCCGAATTAACCACCGATCAGGTTCGTTCCGATCTAATTCTCTTCGATCCGATCCAATTCTGCTCGATTCCGAACTATCCCCCTTTCATTTTTTTCGATTTTATTACTTGTTTCATTGCAATGTATTCGATCTTGAATTGAAATTGTTATTACTGTTTTCTTGAAGGTTCTGAGTAGGGATATCCCATGGGAAACCTACATGTCCACCAAGCTCATCTCTGGAACAAGCCTTCAACTCTTACGCCGTTACGATCATCGATCAGAAAGCCAGAGAGCACAGTTACTTGATGATGTAATTCTTTTATTTTGATTCGAAGTAGATTTGATTTTTCGATATTAGATAGTATTACATCTAACTAATTATTGTGACTAATTTTGATTAAATTTGAATTTGATTGTGTGGCAGGATGGTCCGGCTTATGTTCGCGTGTTTGTTCATGTTTTACGCGATATTTTCAAGGAAGATACTGTGGAGTATGTTTTGGCTATGATAGATGAAATGCTGACAGGTAATTTGTTGAATGAATTTGGATTTTGTGTTATATGATTTGTTTGTTATTAGTGATTAATCTTTGAATTATTTTCTTTGGCAGCAAACCCGAAAAGAGCAAGACTGTTTCATGACAATGCTCTTGCGGATGATGATACTTATGAGCCTTTCCTAAGTTAAGTATTTACTCTGAATTTGTTTTATTTTGTATATTAATTATTTACTTTTCTTCGGATTATAATAGACGCTCGGATAGACTAAATTTAGTGAATGCTTTTGCTGTCACCTTTCGACCATATATCCATACAATTTGATGTGCTTCTTCAAAAAACTTGTTGCGTCTCAGTTGTGGTTTGGTACCAGTTTTGATTTAGTTGCAATTTTGCTCTTGTTTTGTCTCAGTTGTGGTTCGGTACTAGTTGTCTCAGTTTAGCTTTGGTATTTGTTCTGACTTAGTTGGATTTTGATATTGGTCCTGTCTCAGTTACAGTTTGGCTGATGTTTTTTTGTCCCACATTGTTCCAGATGTGATATGGCCTACTGATTCTAAATATCAAATTATATATTTTTTATTGTTTCTCTCTTTCTTTCAAAGATTAAATTTTTAATGACAAACTTAAGCTTAGTAAGCTTTGGCTTGAGCAGTGTTGTCAATTGTGGATTGCGAAAAATAGTGATTTGTTCAAATTCCACTACACTACAGCGCTAGAGCTGCTGAACGTATATAACCAAAATTTGATGACACTTTGTACTACATTACTTTTAAAATTCAGCTACATTATAGCAGTACTATAGCCGCTATTTGACAACACTAGGCTTGAGGGAGAGTGTTTGAAGATATTAAAATATCTTATAGTGCCTTGATATTATCTTAGAGTATATTAGATTATCTCACAATATTAGTTTCTTACGATGAAATATCTTAGAATCTCTTTGAAAATTAGATTTCATGTTACTTGCTAGTATCATTGGACTTGGCATATTGTGTTAGTGTATATATATAAGGGTCAGTGTGTAGTCTTTTTGTATCAAATCATAATCATCAAGCATATCAAACCATATTCACAATTCAAAGGTTTTATTCATTTTCTTCCTCTTCATATTAATTAACGTCAACAATACGATTGTTGTGTATTTTGTCTATTTTCTTTGTACTCCAAAGGTATGAAATATAAACAATAAAAAGTAACAATACTGTCCGTCTTTCAGATTGCTTCGGAAAGGAAACTGGTTTGTACAAGAGAAAAGTTGTAAGATCCTTGCCTTAATAGTTAGGTAATATAAACATGCGTTATTCTGACATTTTAGTTCAAATAGTTCTCGGAATTATATCAACTTACGGGTTGTATAAGTTACTTTTTCAGTTATTGTAAAATGTCACCCTTTTCTGATTGCAGTGTCAGGCCAAAAAATCAGAGTGGCGTTGCTTCAAATGGAGAAGCTTCAAATGAAAAGAAACCATTTACCAGTATCGATGATGTTTTGATAGGATTGGTAAAATGGCTTTGTGAGCAGGTATGTGATAGAAACTGGTATCAAAATACAAATTAATATAAATAATACAATAGATTCCCAAGAAATTCGAGTCTTGGTTCTCTCCCCTCCAAGAATTCGAGAGCTTGGTCTCTCCCTTCCAAATAACCACTATCTACTTTTCAGAATAACCCACAAAAGCATGTGGCTTCCCTTTTAATCACACACAATACCTAACTAACTTAATAACTACTTGTTACATAATAGCTTACACAATAACTGCCATAACTGCTATTATAAAATATAATATTTATTTCATAATAATGAATAGTCTAACAGTATGTAATACTGAAACTCTTCCCTTTCACTAACCCAAATTCAGTTCATCAGCTGATGATAATATTTGTTTTGTAACTGGTAAATATCAATTTGAGAATTGAGAGATGTAAATGTCTTTGATAGGTAAAGATGTTAACCTCTGACAGAAATATTTTGAGCTTGTTATGTGAAATATATGCTTGCTTGTTATATGAAGATCAATTATGCAGTATAAGAGTCACATTTGATCTACCAACGAGGGGTTGGGTCTTGCAAAAGAGGTTCATCCCCCAGTTGTGGTGATCCACGATATGAATCCTCAACGGGACCAGTGTCCACATTTAGTTCATAAGATTTTGTTTGGCGTGAGTAAAAATAAATGCATGTTAAATCAAACGATGTGAACAGAGTCAGTTCTATATTTTTTGCATAAAAAAAGTAATACATGCTCATCTAATAATTGTATCTGTAGTTGAAGAAACCTTCTCATCCAAGTCGTGGAGTTCCAACTGCTATCAATTGCCTTTCAACTCTACTTAAGGAACCTGTGGTCAGGTCTAACTTTGTTCAAACTGATGGGGTCAAGTTGCTTGTGCCATTGATTTGTCCAGCATCCACTCAACAATCTATTCAGGTAAGTTTACCGGATTCTACCCCAAAAATATGAAAATTCTGAATAAGTATATTTATCCATAGTTGAACCGTATGGATTCTGCCTATAGGTGCCTGCGTAAGCATGGTATGTCTAGCTATGCTTTTATTGCATGCAGTAATAGATGGCTCAGTTAAATATCCTAAATGCATCTAGCCTAATGCTAATTTCTATTTGAGAACACTGACGGAATGGCACCTGGGTTATGATTTGTTGGGAACTTACTTGAGAATTTCTTTTGTAACAGCTTCTTTATGAAACATGTCTCTGCATTTGGCTCTTGTCATATTATGAGCCTGCAATTGAATATTTGGCTACTTCAAGGACCCTTCCAAGACTGATTGATGTCGTTAAGAGTTCTACAAAAGAAAAGGTATAGCTAACATCTTCCATTTATGTTTGTCTCATTTTTTACTAACATATGCTGTTCAGGTTTCCTTTTTCCTTTTTTTCCTGGCAATAGTGATAACTTTATGATGGCTAGGATGAGAAGGTTTCTTTGTTCAGTCATAGAAATCTAATTTCACACACCATTCTTTTGCCAATTTTGTTAGGTTGTTAGAGTTGTTGTCTTGACACTTAAAAACTTGATGTCAAAAGGGACATTGGGTGCTCAGATGGTTGATCTTCAGCTGCCACAAGTTGTTCAAAGTTTGAAAGCGCAAGCATGGAGTGATGAGGTGAAGCATTATGACCTTTTCCTGCTGAAATTTTACTTGTTGAAATGTCATAAAACTATAATAGGTGTTGTGCAGAGTTCAATCACTGGAAATGACTTATGTTGTACATTTTACCATGTATTATCTTGCTTGTTTTCCATAGCCACAATTTGTTCCTTCTATTGTTTTGATATGCATGAGCATTCAGACAACAGTTTGTTAGTAATATGAATACATAATTATAGAGGTCTACCGATCACCCTTTTTTTTTTTTCTTTCTTTCCATTTATGAGGAATTCTTTCTGTTTGCTCTTATTTTTGCTTGATGTGGCACTATTTTGAACATTATACAACTCTGCCTTGTTCTTTTCCCAATATGGAGAACAGAAATTTCTTGATGTTTTTCTCTATTCTAGCATCTGGCTATATTTCCACTTGAAAGATTCTATTTCATGTAGCTTTCCCGAATTTTCTATTGATTAGAAAAGTTTTCATAGGACTTGTTGGAGGCACTGAACTCTCTGGAAGAAGGGCTTAAGGATAACATCAAGAAACTAAGTTCTTTTGATAAGTACAAGCAAGAAGTTCTTCTCGGCAATCTGGATTGGTCTCCCATGCACAAAGATCCCATATTTTGGCGAGAAAATATAACCAATTTCGAAGAGCATGATTTCCAGGTATCTGTGCATTATCTCTGGCATATTTGTGATTCCATTTTATTTTCTTTGTAATTTCATGGAGTATAAACATTTGTAACATGGGGAACGTGTTTTCCGTGTGGAAAACATACATATGTCTTGTTCCCTCTTGCTTATGGAATCTATCAGATGTTTAACATGAATGTTTCGTTGCCCCTCAACAGTGTTTTCTTATGAATTTCTATAGCAAGAACGTATATTACGTTGCAAAGAGCCATTTGGCAATGGAAAAACAAATCCTTGAAATTGAATATTGTTATATTGTAATCTTTTTGTATGCTCTTTATCTTCTCACAAACACTCATCTACATTCTATTCATACCCTCTTACTGTGTTGCAGATTCTAAGGGTCCTATTAACTATTTTGGACACGTCCAATGATCCAAGGACTCTAGCTGTTGCTTGCTTTGACATTTCACAATTCATTCAGTGCCATCCGGCTGGTCGGATCATTGTGACAGACCTTAAAGCCAAGGAACGAGTGATGAAACTCATGAATCATGAAAGTGCTGAGGTTACTAAAAATGCCCTGCTCTGCATCCAACGACTTTTCTTGGGTGCAAAGTATGCAAGTTTCTTGCAGGTCTAGTTCTATTTCTGTGGGGTGGCCTATTGTATGCACTTAATTTCATGAACTCCCTGCTATCTCACATATCGGATCGACTCTCCTCTGTACAAGGCTTATTCATTGTTTCAATAATTTATTGTCTGTGCCAATTAAGATTTCAGTTTGAAGCGTAGAAAAAGTTTGATATGAGAAATAAGTATCCTTGGTATTCTGCTATTGAATAAATCAAGTTTTGTAATTTTATACTCCATTGTGCTCTCTGGGCATGTTGAATGCAGGTTTTAGAATTCAAAATTTATCGTTAGCATGGATATGTAATTTCTTGAAAATTCTTGAGTTGAGGAATGAGAAAATTATTGACATTTTTTGCCACAACACAGACCTTTTGATTTGCCTTGTAGCGAAGTGAAATACACTTGCACCTTGGCAACATTATGTTTGAACTTACTACGATACTTCTTTGTCTTTGGAAAAAACTAAGGTGCATTTCTTTAGGTGTTCTTCGTATGATTCTTAACTAAATTACTCACAATTTTCTCAAACCCACAATTTCTCAAAGTTCAGTTATAGCCACAAAAAGTGTGTTTTTGGTTAAGAACCATACGAAAAGCAGGTAAAGAAATGCACCCAAGTTTAGTCCTACTTTTGGTTGAGGAGTATGGGAGATTGATCCAGGGAAAGGATATACTATTCATTTGAGGTGGAAAGTTTTGTCAGCTGTAATTTTTTGTTTAGGTTTGGTCTGTGGCCTTTCTTGCTGTCATGATCCCTAGGTAAAAGTGGTAGCAAAGACAACCAGCTGCCTTAAATGGATTTGGCACTAGACTATGTTTCTGTTTGGTATTGCGTTTTTAACCCATAGACTCACGTTTGCAAGCCTTCACCTTGATTCTAGCATTTTGCATTATGTTTGGTTGTCTTTTCTAAAAGCAATTCTGCCATTTAAAAGTGATTTTAGGTGAAGCTCAAATTTGGAGCTTCTGCGGCAATGGTAATCGATTTTGTTTTGTATAGCTGTGACACAAATATAACTTTTATCTATTTACCACAACTGCCCTCATGAACTCCTTATATTCCCCTAAATATATTGCTCTCTATTTTTTCTTTTACAATATGTTTTGCTCTCTATTTTTTGATAAGGTACAATTGAAAAATTTGTTTAGCGCATACTGTGCTTCCATTATATTGTAAATTAGTACTATTGTATGTTTTTTTTACAGTGGATAATATAATCGTTTGATTTTGAATTTTTTACACCCTTTGAAAAATCTTATATTATATTAAAAATAACTCACTTGATAAAAAAAATATTAAAAAAACTCATACATTAATATTATTTAAAAATGATTTTGTGAACCAATAAATATTCATTTATGATTTTAGATAGGTTGAAATAATTATCTAAAATGAGAATGAAATATTTAATTTTATATACAATGGAAAGGATAATTTGGTAATCACACAATCAAAATCAATTTTGATTCAAACTATCTAAATAACATCAACTCATAAGAATCACTTTTAATTGGGTATATCCAAATATAAATCAATTCATATCAAACTCACTTTTAACCAAAATCAATTCTCCCAAACTCAATTATATCAAAATCAATTCTTATCACCGATATATCATACACACAGTAAAGCAAATTGCACAATCTTGGCTGAAACAATAAAAGTAAATTACAGTATAGAATTTTCACTGCAATTCCATTCATGTGAATGAATCGCATACTGTCAACATAAATGACAAATGTCTAATGTGTCAATTCAAGCTGATTTTATTAATCAAACAAACTACGTTATTAACAATACTAAATCTAATTGTCTCTAATTAGTAGTACAGATTTCTATTCCTCTTCCCTCGTGCCTTTCATTTGCTCACTATCTTTTGACAACAATGGTTTCATCATTCTTTCCATCTCACACTCTATTCCATGCATTCATGTTATTTTCTGCCATCAATATCCTACTTCAATTGCCACAAACCAATGGAATAAACTTCTCATGTCCTTTGAATTCTGCTTCATCCTATGACACATATGTTGCATACTCTGCTAACTCGCCAAACTTTTTAACCCTCGCCGCCATATCTGACATATTTGAAACTAATCCTCAATCCATTGCAAGAGCAAGCAACATAAAAGATGAAAATATGAACCTCATTCAAGGCCAACTTTTGCTTATACCTATAACTTGTGGTTGCATGTATGCCATAATGTCAATATAAATGGCGTCTGATGTTTCAACAAATATGAATGCAACAAAACAAATTTAGGTTAAAGCTATAGATAAAATATCCAGTTTACTTTATTAATTCAATCAAGTATTTTATTTACAATATTGAATTTGATTATCTCTAACTATTACAAATTTTCTTTAATGTGTTCAAAAAAATTTGTCAGTAGTAATTATGTGTTCAAGAATTTTTGTCGGTTGTAATTATGTGTTCAAGAATTTTCTGGGGTTAGGCTTTCGGGTAATGGTTCCATATAGTTTGAAGTGAGATTTTTTTTAATTCTAATTTTATACTTTAAAATACCAAATTTGAATTTGAACAGTCTCATTTTAATCGAATATCCACTTATATTTTGAATGTGTGAATGCCCTGATTGCAAGGGAGATGAGCTTGTTTAGGTTTGGTATGTGGCCTTGCTAGCTCTCCTTATTCATACATAAAAGTGGCAGCGAAGACAACTAGACGTCCTAAAATGGATTTGGCACTCGAATATTCAAGCAAATTGCACAATCTTACCTGAAACGTTGAAAGTAAGATGTAGTATAGAATTTTTGTAACTCCATTCGTGTGCATGAATGGCATAATGTCAATATAACTGACAAATGTTCAATGTTTCAACAAATATGAATGCACCAAAACAAATTTAGATTAAAGCTATAGATAAAATCTCAACTTTACTTTATTAATTCAACCAAGTATTTTATTTACAATATTGAATTTGATTATCTCTAACTAATACAAATTTTCTTTATCTTCCCTGTTGCCTTTCATTTGTTTACCAACTATTTACAACAATGGTTTCTTCCTTCCTGCCATCTCACACTCTACTTCATGCCCTCATATTCTTTTCCGCCACCCATATCCTACTTCAATTGCCACAAACCAATGAAACAAACTTTTCACGCCTTTACGAATTTTAACTCAACATTTTGAGGTTTTACTACATTGCAATACACCAGATGATCTTGTTAATGATCTTACAAATTTGGCATCAACGACTTGAAAATTTTGTTCAAGGTTATAATTCGGCTTTATCACTTGTCCACCTTGTGTTTCAATGAAAGATGCTCCATTTTCAAAAGCATCTCCAACTGAATAAAATTCCCACGTATCTCCAATTCCGTTACTACTTTTCCTCCATGTAACCTACACCAATTATAAAATTAATTAATTAATATAACATATTACACCCATTTTATAAACGAAAGAAGTTTGGTGAATTAATTGCTCGGAATAGTTACCTCCTTTTTCCCTGTGGTTGGTGCTATGAAGAGGTTTGATTGACTTTTAAGGCTTGGTTCCATGCTTCCACCTATTGCATATTGCACCCATCCCATGTACAAATTATTTGCAACATGCGCATATCCATGACGAATTCTATAAAAAAAATTAAATGAATGATAAAACATATGATTAAATTTGGCAATAATTTTTGTTTTGCTTTTAATTTTGTTTATTATATAAAAGACGAATAATTCTGCAATCATAAATTACCTAGGCATGCGCTGGTGGCAATTAGGTCCAAAATAGTTGTATACAACAGTGACTTTCATGTTTTTGTCTCTCACAAATCCATCATCGTGACCAAGAAGCATAACTTTATTTTGCTCTCTAAACCAATTGTTGGAGATTGTTATATCAGTGGAACCTCGTGTAACATCTAAAAGACCATCTTGGCAATCATAAAGTGTGTTATGATCAATCCAAATCTTTGAAGCAGAAACCAATCTGATTGCATCTCCATCAACTTGACCTAATGCAATTACCTTTCCATCGGGACCCATCACCATTCCAGGAGCTTGTGGTCGACAATGATGAACCCTTATTCCGTGGATGATTATGTTGGTTGTCTAATAGAAAATAACAAACATGTCATTCTAAGTTAGGAAGTAATAGATATGTGCTTGAAATATTAAAAAGAGACATTTAAAATAACTATAATAATGATTATAAGAACTTGAATAAAAAAAATTTATGGACGAAAGTTAGAAAAAACTGATAGAATTTATCTTTAATTAAAATGTTGTATAAACTTCAGAGACGATAAAATAAAGATAAATTGTATTTGTTTCAAGTTTCGAAGAATCCTCTAGTATATAAAGGTGTAACATTTTTTTTCATCTAATATTTTCATTTCAAATTTAATACTTTTTAGTAATTTTGAGTTTATTATTAATTATTACCTTATATATCATCAAACACGCATTATCTGCAATGTGGATATCGACTCCTCGACCATCAATGGTGGTGAAACTACTAATTAGTAGGGGTCTCACAAGCTTAATGTTCATATCCCTTTGGAATGTTATCCAAACTTTACCTTGAATCTTAGAAGCTCCGTATCTCAAGGTTCCAGGTCTTGGATTCAAAGGTTGGTCACTATGATCGGTAACTTTATAATGGATTAGGTCTTTACCAATGTTGTTTGTCATTTTCCCCGCATATCCCACCGAGCAATTAGCGAGTTGTTGTCGATGTTTCCTCCATTCATGATTGAACCTCCAACATTGATCAATCACATTCATTTCCATGCCTTCTATCTCAGATTGCTTGGTAGAACTAACATTTGCAGTAAAAAATGAGACCATAACAACAAGTAAGATAAAACACCAACATACAAAGTTGATTAATTGAAGACAAACCATGGTTCAATATATACTTGTTTTTTAATTAATACGTGTTATTGAGAATAGAGAGATAATAAGGAGGAAGAACTTTGCTTGATTTTTATATTGAGGAATAATGGCGTGAGAAAGTGGTAATATAGGTTAAAGTTGTTAGTCGTTGCTTGCGGTTTGAAAGTTTGTTTAAGTTGTTGTGTTAAGCTTTGGCCAAGGGACTCACTCGTTTAAGTAGGAAACTAAAAATAGGAAGAATGAGGGTTTAGTTAGTTTTAAATCATTAACTTAGATTATGACAAAATAACAATTAGCTAAATTTAGACAATAACTATAGAAAGAGGTAATGGGCAGCGATCAATATATACAAATGAGTTTAGGTAAACAAAACACAGTCTATCATCCTTATTGTTATTAGTTTTGGAAATATATGTATGTTTGATTTGTTTATGATGATTGATGGAGCTATTTTTGTGTTGTTTAAACATTATTATGTAATGTACTATTGGACCGTGTAATTTAGCTTTGGTCTTTTAGTTTATTAATTAAATTTATATACATCATTAAATATGCATATTAAATATATCTTACTAACACTACGAAATAACTACTACCGTCGTGACCTCCCAATAAACATGAACCAAATGAAAACTCCAATTTAAAGCAAGAGTCTTGTAATGCAAGACTGATGCATATTGCTCCTTAACTCAACATGTAAACAGCTAACCATGATGGAACAATTTAATCGGAGCTCTACTTACCTACACCCTATATTCTTGATCAAGTACAATCCTCCCAAACTTCCAAAACATTGCAATATACATACGAGATGATCCAAGAAAATCCACACACCCAAATCCCCTTAATTTTGAATAAGGTAACAAGTTCACAACCTTCTACATTTTTTTTATCTTGTGTAACTTCGATCCTTTTATTTATTGAATAAATAAAATTTAGACTAAATAGCTCACAACCTTCTAGATGCATTTATTTATTATTTTTAAACATACCCTTAATTAGTACAACTAACTTGTCTTGAAATACGAAAAATCAAATTTATACCTATATAAACAAATGAGAATTAAGTAATATTCATCGTTAAATAGAAACATTAATTGCACTAACAATTTTTTTTAAGAAATGTGAAAAAGGTAAAGACCGATTATATTTGAACCATCTCATTTTAATCGAATATCCACTTATATTTTTATCATGTGAATGCAGGGAGTTGGGTCCTTATTTAGGTTTGGGATGCAGCCTTGCTATCCTTGTTCATAGATAAAAGTTGTAGCAAAGACAATTAGCCGTCCTAAGATGGATTTGACATTAGAATATTAAAGCAAATTGTACAATCTTGGCTGAAACGTTAAAACTAAGATGTAGTATAGAATTTTGTAATTCCATTAGTGTGCATGAATGACATAATGTCAATATAAATGACAAATGTCCAATGTGTCAACAAATAGGAATGCAACAGAAGAAATTTAGGTTAAAACTATAGACAAAATCTCCAGCTTACTTTATTAATTCAACCAAATACTTTATTAATTATATTGAATTTGATTCTCTAACTACTACAAATTTGCTTTATCTTCTCTTCATTTGTTCACCACCTTTTGACAACAATGATTTCTTCGTTCCATCCATCTCACACTATATTTCATGCACTCATATTCTTTTCTGCCACCCATATCCTACTTCAATTGCCACAAACCCATGGTGCAAACTTCTCATACCGTTTAAATTTCCCTCCTTCCTGTGACACATATGTTGCATACTTTGCTAACTCACCCAACTTTTTAACCCTCACAGCCATGTCTGATATATTTGTTGCCAGTCCTCAATCCATTGCAAGAGCAAGCAACATAAAAGATGAAAATATGAACCTCATTCAAGGCCAACTTTTGCTTATACCTATAACTTGTGGTTGCAGTGGAAATGGAAACTACAGTTTTGCTAATATCTCACACTTAATCAAAGAAGGTGAAAGTTACTATTATCTTTCAACGGTTTCATATCAGAATCTCACTAATTGGCAGACAGTGGAAGATTCAAACCCAAATCTGAATCCATATTTGTTGAAAATAGGCACCAAAATTTCCATCCCTTTGTTCTGTAGTTGCCCTTCAAACTATTTTGCAAAAGGGATAAAGTATCTCATAACTTATGTTTGGCAGCCTAATGATAAACTCACCCTTGTAGCTTCCAAGTTTGGTGCATCACCAAAGGACATAATCGCAGCAAATACAAACAACTTTGGTCAAAACTTCACTGCTGCAACCAACCTTCCAGTCTTTATCCCAGTGAAAAACTTACCAACTCTTTCTCAATCATACTATTCTTCAAGTGAGAGAAAGAGAAGCAGTCATTTTCCTATATTCTTTTCCATTGCTGTGAGTCTAGGATGCACTCTTTTGATTTCACTATCATTAATGTTCTATGTGTATTTTTTGAGGAAAAGAAAAGCTTGTGAGAATAAGTGTGTTCCTTCTGTGGAGATAACAGATAAGTTAATTTCTAAAGTTTCAAACTATGTAAGTAAGCCAACAGTGTATGAAGTTGGTATGATCATGAAAGCTACGACGAACCTTAATGAAATGTGTAAGATAGGGAAATCAGTGTACAAAGCTAAAATAGATGGTTTGGTTTTGGCTGTGAAAAATGTAAAGGGACATATCACAGTCACAGAAGAGTTGATGATTTTACAAAAGGTAAATCATGCAAATCTAGTGAAACTAATAGGTGTCTCTTTAGGATATGATGGAAATCACTTTCTTGTATATGAATATGCTGAAAATGGATCTCTTTATAACTGGTTGTTATCTGAGTTTTGCACTCTTGGTTGGAGTCAGAGGTTAAGCATAGCAGTTGATATTGCGATAGGGCTGCAATACTTGCATGAACACACACAACCATGTATAGTCCACAGGAACATCAAATCAAGTAATATTCTTCTTGACTCAAAATTTAAGGCCAAGATAGCAAATTTTTCTGTTGCAAGAACTACAAAGAATCCTATGATAACAAAAGTTGATGTTTTAGGTTATGGGATGGTTCTGATGGAGTTAATAACAGGAAAGAAGTTTTTGTCGTATAGCGAACATAGTAAGTGTTTGTTTGATATGGAAGAAGAAAAGAGAGAAGAAAGTGTTAGAAGATGGATGGATCCTAAGTTAGGGAGGTTTTATAATGTTGTTGAAGCTCTTAGTTTATTCACTTTGGCAGTGAATTGCATAGAAGAACAACCTCTGTTAAGACCAACTATGGGAGAAATTGTTCTTAGTCTTTCTCTTCTCACTCAACACTCTCCTACTTTGTTAGAGAGGTCTTGGACTTATGGATTAGATGGTGAGGTTGCTGAAATGGTTACTCCCATCATAGCTCGTTGATTGAGGGAATGCAAATTCAGTACTTGCATTACAAATTTGGTATATTGTTTTTTTAACAAGAAATTTGGCATATATTGTTGATGCCTTTCTTAGTATATTATAACGATCTTATGCAAGATTGTGTGAAAAATGGTAGAAAATAACTTCTCTTAGGATAGATAGATTGATATGTATAGTACACATTATTAGTTATGTTCT
The DNA here is from genome assembly GCA_946800305.1 of Medicago arabica. NCBI lineage: Eukaryota > Viridiplantae > Streptophyta > Magnoliopsida > Fabales > Fabaceae > Medicago > Medicago arabica. The sequence goes on along the minus strand of OX326968.1, from coordinate 42,650,328 downwards.
TATCATATTAGAGCTATTGTGTAAAAAATATATTTTAATTTAGAACTATTTTGCTTATTATCTGCCTATAATTTTTTTGACCTATACAAGAAGTGATGTACATACAAATTCAAAAAGGGTCAAATATATGTTTAAACATATATGTAAACCTTTTTACTAAAATTAAGCGTATCTTAGATACCTCATTTATGTATGGAAATAGTATTTGTGGACATTGTGCATTCAACTTTTGTACTAGAATGTGATTGTGATCAACTATGAAATTTGGAAACAATTTTGTCACGTTCATATAAATAATATTCATTTTTAATTTATTTTTGTTTTTAAAATAAATTCGTGTTAACGTACTAAGATCGTGCACATATGAGTCATAAATTTAACCCTTTCCAAATACTGTCAGCTTTTAATTCAAGTTAGTTGAAATAAAAAAGTAGTTATAGTTGTTTGTTAAGTTTAATTTGTAAGCTATTTTAGTGGAAGTTAGTTAGTTTTTGGTTGATTATTTGTATAACAAGTAACTCACATATGATGTTGTACATACACTTCTAACCTCATATTTTTGATTGCTAATAAGAATAACAAGTTACAATCACATTGAAATTTCTTTCTTCTCTTCTCTTAACTCTCTCAAAATCGGATTGCTTACTTTGCAAGCTTTCTCTGTTGCGCTAACAAATTGGTATCATGTGCGTATGGTTCTGATATGAGGGAGACACAAAACTCCAATCACACAATCAAAGGAGAGCTGATTGTAGAATAGTTGTGCAAGAAACCATGAATGGTCACGACATTATTTTCAATATAAATCTTCCAATTTTTGAAAGCGGAAATTAGAAAAGATGGAGTGCAGTGATGAAGAAATTGTTTGCGGCACAATATATAATTGAAATTGTGCAGAACGGTTATGAAGAATTGAGTGTGAATCCAACAGAAGTGCACATAATTGCATTAAGGGAGTCAAGAAAGAAAGACTGTAAAGCTTTGTTTTACATTCAGCAAGCCCTGTAAGCACAAACTATGAAGAAGGATAGTAATGACAAGAAGTGGAAGAAGGCCAACGATAATGCTATAATTGTGACAAGTTTGGTCACTATTCTTATGAGTGATGGATTTGAAAAGCAAAACTAGCAAAGAAAGATGAAGAGGAAGCTAAAATTTCATAAGAAGACTCAGATTCTGATACTGTACTTATAATGGTAACAAGAACCAGTAATGAAAGCTGCAATTCACATAGATGGTTTTAGATACTGGTTATTCTAATCATATGACAAAAAAAATGGATGAAGGAAATTGATGCTAGGAAAACTACAAGAGTGAATATGGCTGATAATAAAACACTAACAACTTAAGGAATGGGAAAATTGCAATTGAAGGCAAGAATGGTAAGATAACAGTGATAGAAGATGTGTTATATATTCCTCTAATGCAATACAATCTTCTTAGTGAACGGTTACTATGTACAATGAGGATAGCTCTTTGAAATTGTTTGATAAAAATCAAAGGTTGGTGCTGAAAACTTTTCCTACAAAGAATAGAGCTTTTCAAGCAGATATCAAAGCTACAGAATTGAAGTCTTATTCAATTAGTTTTAAAAAAAAAAAACTAATAATTGGAGTGGCAAAGTTGAGTATAGCAGAGAAAATGTGTAAAGTTTGCTTGATTGGTAAGCAACCAAAGAATCATTCAATTCACATGTAGCTCATAGATCAACTGATGTGCTGAATGTAATTCACTTAGATGTATGTCACTACAAGAAATACTTGTATTTACATTAGGGCTTTGCGGCAGACAGCTTTCCCACGCAAAAGTTCAAAGAATGGATTTGTACATATTATTCTTTCTCTTTTTGAAACAATTTTTAATTCTTGAATCAAAACAACTAGAGATGAAAAGGAGGATTACAAATAAATGGATAAGGTGTTTTCCCCAAAAAAAAAAAAAAAGGAGGCAGAGAGTGATATTCTCCCTCCGTCCCAAAATATAAGTAAAAATAGATGAACATAAGTTGATGTATTTGGTACAAATTTTGAACCAAATAGATTATCTTTAGTTGACAAATTTTTGCTCATATTTTAGGACAGAGGGAGTATTGTACTACTACTCATGTGGATATCAAATGTCATCCTCATTAGTGGAATTTTATTTCCTATTTATGAATCATAATTAATTGATAGAGACAATGCATTATAATATGCAGGAGTCGAGTTTCAATTTAAAGACTCCTCATTTATTCACCTTAATGGGTGAATTTTTAGCCGTTAAGCTTGTTAGCACAAAAAAAAAATACAATAACTAACTTGAATCTTAAACGTATACAAGTCAGGCCTGTCCTGTATTACACCTCCCTAAGTATGCTACAAGCCTAAACTTAAATAAATGTACATACTCATTACATTGTTTTCTATATATAAAAAAGGATAATATGCTAGTTGTTACGGGAAAACAAAAACATGAAATGTAAGATAATATCCAATCCGTTCATTTTCACCCCAGACGGCCATGATTTCCAAACATAAGGAGTTTCCAAGGAATCACACACTCCACTTTGTTAAGGTCTATCTATTGTATCTTTTTCTTAAAAAGATCTCCATAAGTAGATAGTAAAAATTAATCTCTCAAATGTTAAAATCACGAGAGTGAAACACATATTCTTTACGAATTTTAACTCAACATCTTGAGGTTTTACTGCATTGTAACACGCCGGATGAACTTGTCAATGATCTTACATATTTGGCGTCAATAACTTTAAAATTCTGTTCAGGGCTATAATTCGGTTTTGTCACTTGTCCACCTTTTGTTTCCACAAAGGATGCACCATTTTCAAAAGCGTCCCCAACTGAATAAAATTCCCACGTATCTCCAATTCCATTGCTACTTTTTCTCCATGTCAACTACACCAATTATTTATTTAATTTAGCACATGGTACTTATTTTATGAACGAAACAATCATAAACGTTTAATGTATTAATTTCTTGAAATAATTACCTCCTTTTTCCCTGTTGCAGGTGCTATGAAGATGTTTGATTGACTTTTAAGGCTTGGTTCCATACTTCCACCTATTACATATTGCACCCATCCCATGTACAAATTATTTGCAACATGTGCATATCCATGACGAATTCTGTAAAAAAAAAAAAAAATGAATGATAAAAACTTATGAATAAAATTGGAAATAGTTTTTTACTTTTAATTTTGTTTGTTGTATAAAAAACTAATAATTTTGCAACCATAAATTACCTAGGCATGCGTTGGTGGCAATTAGGTCCAAAATAGTTGTATACAACGGTGACTTTCATGTTTTTGTCTCTCACAAACCCATCATCGTGACCAAGAAGCATAACTTTATTTTGTTCTCTAAACCAGTTGTTGGAAATCGTGATATCAGTGGAACCTCGTGTAACGTCTAGAAGACCATCTTGACAATCATAAAGTGTGTTATGATCGATCCAAATTTTTGAAGAAGAAACCAATCTGATTGCATCTCCATCAACCTGACCTAATGAAATTATCTTCCCATCGGGACCCATCACTATTCCAGGAGCTTGAGGTTGACAATAATGAACCCTAATTCCGTGGATGATTATGTTGGTTGCCTAATAACATATAACAAACATGTCATTATAAGTTAGGAAGTAGAGATGTTGATTGAAATACTAAAAGAATAAAATGAAATTAACTATAATAATGATTGTACAAACTTGAATGAAAAATAAATTATGGACAAAAGTTAGAGAAAAATGATAGAATTTATCTCAAATTGTAATGTTGTATAAGTTTTTGGAAACGATAAGATAAAATCAAAATGTATTCATTTCATGTATTAGATAACATTCTAGTATATAATGGTATTTCAATGCATTTTTTACATAGATTTTTTTTGCTACAGCGCTGCATTCTGTCACCTATAATTTTGATTTCAAATTCAATACTATTTGGTAATTTTTGGCTTACCATTAGTAATTACCTTATATATCATCAGACACGCATTATCTGCAATGTGGACATCGACGCCTCGACCGTCAATGGTGGTGAAACTACTAATAAGAAGGGGTCTGACAAGCTTAATGTTCATGTTCCTTTTGAACGTGATCCAAACTTTGCCTTGAATCCTAGATGCTCCATATCTCAAGGTTCCAGGTGCTGGATTTAAAGGGTGGTCACTAGGATCGGTAACTTTATAATGGATTAAGTCCTTACCTATGTTGTTTGTCATTTTCCCTACATATCCCACTGAGCAAACGGCAAGTTGTTGTCGATGAATCTCCAACATTGATCAATCACATTCATTTCCTTGTCTTCTATCTTAGTTTTCTCGGTAAAACTAGCATTCGTTGTAAAATATGTGAGCATAACAACAAGTAAAATATAACACCAAAAGACAGAGTTGATTACTTGATGACAAGCCATGATTCTTTATATACTTGTTTTTAAACTAAATAGAATACTAATTGAGTTATTAAGAAAAGAGGGATGGTAAGAAGCAACAGGTTTGCTTTGTTTTTATATTAGAGAATAATGGTGTGAGAAAGTGATAATATATGTTAAATTTGTTAGTGATTGTTCGAGGTTTAGACGTTTGTTTAAGTTGTTGTTTGAGCTTTGGCCAAGGGGCTCACTCGTTTAAGAGGGAAACTAAAAATAGAAAGAAGTAGGCTTAGTTTGTTTTATATCATTAGCTTAAATTGTGATGATCTAACAATTAGCTAAATTTAGACATTACCTATAAAAATAGATAATATGAAGCGGTAAATATATACTAATGGGTTTGGGCAAACTAAGACATTGTTTATCATTCTTATTGTTATTATGTTTGTTTATATATGTATGTTATATTTGTTTATGATGATTGGTGGAGCCAATTTTGTGTAATTTAAAATAATTGATTTCAATCTATTGCATAATATGTTATTGGCTAAAATATGCATTTCATCCCTGCAATTAGGGGTCGTTTGAAATTTCATCCCTGAACTTACTAATCCTCCCATTTTGCCCCTGCAAATATTAATCATTTGAAAATTCGTCCATTAACCCACTTAATGACTGCCACGTCATCAAATTAGAAAAATGGCATGGGAAAAGACAAAAATACCCTTTTTTAATTAAAAAATCTGGAAAAAAAAATTAAAAATCATAAAAAAAAAACTGTTAAAATTAAAAAATTTGGAAAAAAAAGTGAAAACTAAATTTTCAAAAATTATTTTTTTATTAATTTGAAAATTATATATTACTTTTTTTCGAAAAACTAATTTTCAAATTTAAAAAACTAATTTCCACTTTTTTTCTTCATCTTTAAAAAAAATTGGAATTTTTTTATGATTTTTAAAAAAAAAAATCAGATTTTTTTTATTTTTTTTCCAGATTTTTTAATTTTTTTTCAAATTTTTTATTTAAAAAAGGGTATTTTTGTCTTTTCCCATGCCATTTTTCTAATTTGATGACGTGGCAGTCATTAAGTGAGTTAATGGACGAATTTTCAAATGATTAATATTTGCAGGGGCAAAATGGGAGGATTAGTAAGTTCAAGGATGAAATTTCAAACGACCCCTAATTGCAGGGATGAAATTCATATTTAAGCCTATATTATTGGACTGTGTAATGTTTTTAACTTGGATTTTATCGATTATTAATTTAATTTATAGGCCTAACTAAAAATGCATGTCAAATCTCGTTCTTATTTTCTTTAATGTTTTAATTGTAATTTCAAAGTTTATTAATTTTGTTTCTGAACAAGGGGCTAAATCCAAAATAATATCTACAAAGAAACTATTCAAGAAGTGGAAACTCCTAAAATATTTACAATTAACAATGGTCTAAGAAAAATGAGCTTGTTCAAGAGCACTATTATACATTAGAATGCTCGATTTTAATATTGGCGCCATTCTATTCAAATATTTGGGATGTCCTATTTTCCAAGGTAAACTGAGATCTTACCACTTCCAAGCTATTGCCGATAGAATCAAAGTTAAGCTTGCATCTTGAAAATGTATAATTTTATCCATTATGTGAAGAACTCAGTTGGTGAAGTCTATTATCTATGCTATGTTGGTGTATTGTTTTCATATCCATCAGATGGCATGTGAACCTCCTAAAACAGATTGACACTTGGATTAGAAATTTTAGAGTCATAATATTCTTACTAAAAAGGTTAGTACAATCTCTTGGTCTAAGATTTGTGCTCCTTTTGAGAACGGCGGTTTGGATATTCGCAATGCCTCTTTGTTCTTGAAGCTTAGTTGATCTTTGTTGTCATGAGCAATGGGCAGCCCTTTGTGGAAGCCAGTTTTTTAAGCATGGCATCATATTATTCTATGAATAATTGGTAGACCACTCTATTTGGTCAATCCGCAATGGTCATAATCTCTTTTTTTGGACGGATAATTGGCTTGGAAATACTCTAGTAGAAGCGCTGAACATTCCGCTAATGTGCATTACACTCACACGACCGAAGTTTCCAATGTCAATGAGAATTGTATTTCGATGATTCCTAAATTAATCATCGATCACCCTCGTTGGATTCAGGAAGAAATTCTTCAAATCACTCTCCCAATCAATGATCACTCTCCCAGATGTATTAGCTTGAAGGCACACAAAGGATGGATTGCTATCAGCAAAAGAGGCTCATCATCCTCTTTTTCCAAAGGATCCAACCATCTCTTGGACTACCAATATTTGGTGCAAATTTATCCCTCCTCCAAATTCTGTTGTTATATGTGGATGATGACACATGATAAGATGCTAACTAATGATCATATCATGTGTAGTTCTTAATGGCGAATTTATATTCATATGAATGTCAAGATTATAACTCTTTTATGATTAAGATGTATCCATATTTAGACATGGCAACAAAACCAGCCCCCACCAGACCCGATTTAACTGGATACGGGTGCGGGTGTGGGGGAAATTTAGATTTTTAGTACAGGGGCGGGGGATGCTTACACCTGCCCCGCACCCACTTTTTGAAATTTACTTTATTAAATTTTATAATCTTATTTCCATAAGCATCAACCTATTTTAATATATTATTACTCTTTAGAAACGTATTTATTATAATTATTTTGCTCTTTTGAAAAAAGTTTATTAGATATTTAGTTATTAATATAATTATTGTTTTTTGTTGCTATGAAAAAATTTGCATTTTTTAAATATTTTATAAAAAAACATAGGATTTTCGCGGGTGGGGGTGGGGCGGGACCGGGTTGGGAGACCCGTCCCCATTGGGGGCGGGGTTGGGTGTTCAATTTTATCCCCGATATGATTTGGGAACGAGGGCGGGGGCGGGTGCATGGAAGCGGGGGCGGGGATGCTTAAACCCGCCCCCGATCCGCCCCGTTGCCATGTCTATATATTATGTCCGTTTATTATGTTCAACCTTTATATATTTATATTATGTTTGAAAAATGTCAAAATTATATTCATTAGGGACCAAAACTAAAACAAAAAAAATTACGAGGATGAAAACATCTTATTTTATTTTTTAGGGACTAAAATCAAAATTTGCTATATTTATAGGAACGAAAAACTTATTTAACCAAAAAAAATAGTATTTAAAACCTTGGACAGGGAAATGGACTTTTTACAAAGAAAAACATATTACAAAATGAGTTCAGCTATTATTTGTTGGGATTCAAATTGAATTCGTCATGACTCTATTAATGAATCACAACTCTTTTATTCATTTTTTATATTTGTTTGAAATATAGAGTTCTGTGTCACTATACAAAATGATATATATTTGAATTATGCTCTTCTCCCAACTCGTTTTGCTCATTTTCAACCAAACTTTTAAAAATGCCCCTGCGTGAGGTAACTCACACTAGTGTTAATATCTGTGTGAGTTGACTCACGTAGTGGCCTTATAGGAATTTCAGTTGAGAACGAGCAAAATTAGTTGGAAGAAGAGCATAATTTTATATATTTTGATTGAACTTGTGCTTGATACGGGTCAATTGCGCTAGTATATGTGATACTTGTAAGTTAATTGGATGAGGATTGAAGCCCCGACCCCTAGTGTTTGTCCCGCCTCCAACTTATGCGGCTATCTCTTCTTGACCACAACTATAATCATCTATGACGACCAACCAAGTCACCGTCGACCGCCACCTACCATTGCTCTTAGCCTAACTCAGACCACCATCGAACACCACTCTAACCACTACTTTCATTTGGCCATATGTCCATTGACCACCACTCCAACCATTGTGGCCATGTTTCTGCTGCCCACCACTTAAGTCATCAGTGACCACCACTCCAATTGTTATAGACACATGTCTGTTGATCCCCATTCGACAATTGTTTGCCCCCACCTATGACAACCATCAATCTCAACCATTTTTATTAAATTATTACTAAATAAAATGAATTATACTTTTTTTTTATATAGAGTGAATTCATAGTGAGATGAGATAAAGAGGGTGCTTCACTTAAAAAAAAAAATGAAACTCAACTCAAACTAAAATTCAAAATAGAAATTTTAAAAACCACATTGAACGAGACCAAACAAGATCTTAGTTTATCAAAAGAAGATTGTGAAGGTGAGAAAAACACGAGAGGAGAGAGGTTGAATTGTGTAGGATTTTTCTAAGTTAAAAATCAATCAGAGAATGCAAAAGATAATCAAAGAAGAGAGAAGAGAATGACACACATATTTATCCTGGTTCACCTCACAATCTCGGAGTACATCTAGTCCCCTCACACAAGAAAGATTTTTCCACTATAACTATATAAGATGACAATTACTTAGACACACAAGTTTAAGATTTTCTGTCTCTACTTGATGACTCCTATAATCAAAGTTCACAACAGGATTGATTGTTTGCACTTAGGACTCAAAGAGTGGTAAACTATATCAAGCTCAAATGATTTTTGAGCACTTAAGAAATTTGAAGATTGAAAGTTTGTAAGAATTTTTCTAAGTGTTTATGTGCTTGAAATTTGACTAAAATTTTGGCACAGTTTGAAAGCGTGTAGTTCTCTATCTTGTTCAAATGATCAAGGTTCTTTTATAGAAGAAATGAATAGAATAGTTGTTTGAAGATATTGCCAGCGCATCAAGAGCTTTCTTTATATTTGAAAACTTTCCTCCAATGGATAATTTCGTTTAATAGTACTTCAAAATTCTTTTGCTTCTTTTAGAATGATTTTTTGCATTATATTTGTCTTGTAAGAGCTTTGTCTTTCTATGCAACATGTTCTTCATTTAATTCTGCAAGGACTAAACGTTCTAAACAGATTGAACAATGATGTGCCATCAGAAGAAGACAAAACTTGTTAGATGTTCTTCATAGATTGTCTTCATATTACAGCTTGTCTAAAAATTTGATGTGCACTTATCAAAGCTTTGATTTTTTGTTGGCCATCAGAGTCTTGTTATCAGCTTGTCTTGAGCACCAAAATGTTCTTCATTCAGAGCATGGTGTTTTAAAGCCAAAATTTTGACTTCATAATTAGAATTTAATTCTATAATCATGCATATTTGAACAAATATTACGGTACTAAATTGCTTTTTCATATGTTATTATCATCAAAATGCTATAGATATCATTCTAAAAATCAATGTGGTTTAACATATTATTGATTATTTTAGCATCCTATGAGCCTCAGTAAATAAAGAGAATCCTAACTCACATTAATTAAAATATTGGTGGGACCCTGTTTTAGAATTATTTTTAAAATCGATAGAATTTCAACTTTTGAGTTAAGATCCTCTGTTCCTCACTACTTTTCAAAATAAATTGAGGGTACCATTTGTTTTTGCCTATCGCTCTACTCAATTGAACCCATAATTTATTGGGATAAATTGAGACTATCTCAACCCCTAAAATCTACTGATGAAATAAAGTCGACATGGCATGTTACTTTTCTCACTTTGCCAACCAGTTCTTATCAGTTTCCTTTGGCTTAAAGTGCAAGTACAATAGATGGCATTATCGGAAAGATCCATTCCAACTTACGAAACATACGGTAGTGCCAGCTTCTTAGTTAATCATGCTCGAGTACAACCGAAAAGGGAAAATAAAATTATGTCTATGAGTACGGTAAGGATCGTATTTGAGGCAGAGCGATTATCCTAGATCTCAAAAAATAAATATAAAATTTAAGCCTCAAAATTTTTTTTGGGGTTTATTAAACCCTAAAAAAATTATATAAGTTTTAATGGGAGTTGTGATTGTTAGTAATAGACTTAGTTCTTTGTTGAATAATTTATAATTTATTGTAATGTTATAAAAGGAGTTCAAATTCCTAGCGTTCCATCATCCCAAACTCTTCCGTTAAAAAAAAAAGAAGAAACCATCCCACACCCCTTATATTCTTCAATCAAATTATTTTTATACTTTAGAATTTTTTTTATATACTCATTATTTATGACCCAAATTATAGGTTCGCATTAGGCCAACAATTCTCATATACGGCCCTAACTACAATGATATTTGACGTGTTGGAGCGTAGGTTTGAACACACACCTGATTCGTCACTTCTTCACAATTATAGTGTGACATTCTTGTTTTTTGTTTCCATCGGCGACGGCCGCTTTCTCCTTGTCACAGGTGTTCGCTATTCAAATTTGGGTTGTTTCACCTTCATACCACCGTCGTTAGAACAATGTTCTGTTGTTGGGTTTCGACTTCCTCCAAGATATGTGCTGATGGCAATGCTTGTTTCACGGGGTGGCGGTTTGGCGGTGTAGATCTGTCAGTTTCACTGGTTTGTGGGTTTTTTCGATGTGGCTGATCCTTTGGGATGCTTAGTCGAGGTTGCTGCTTTCCTTGGAGACATTTTCAGATTCGTTGTCTTGTTCTTAATCATGCATTTGTAGGGTTGTTTTGGTTTTTATTTCGTATTGTTTTTGTTTCGTATTGTTTGTATTTGTGATTTATGTTTCGATACAGAATTGGGTGGCATAAGACTTTATCTCATTTTTGGTGGTTTGGTTTCGTAAACCCAAAAGGGTATGGTTCTTGACTCAAAAACCCGAAATGGTCTGGTTCGTTTAACCCGAAAGGGTATGGTTACTGACGTATTGAACTCATCCTACGGTCTGAGTCCTTACGCGTTTGTTTGGAACTACGGTGTTTGGTGATATGATTTTTCGATTCTCTGATGTTCCAGATTTGTTGAGATCTGCAGATTTCAAGGGGTCATGTCTACCTTCACTATGGTATTGCTCGAAAGAGCTTTTTATGCTTGTTGTTGATCAGGGAGTTGTTGACACTTTGATTTTGATATCGTGTTGGTAGTCGATCCATTCGCCATACTTAAACTCTGACTGCTCTTTAGGGATGTTCATTATTCATTCTTTTTTGTAACCTGGTTTCACGCCCGTATGCGGGTTCGCTGGGTTGCGCCTTTGATTAGTGAATTTTTGTTAGGATAGATTAGAGTTGATATACTTGGACTGATTTATCACGATGTATTCCCGTTTAGGTTATTCCTGAGTCAGGTCAAATGTCCTGCAATTGTTGTATCTCTTTATTTTTATCTATGATATTTTCTTAAATAAAAAAAAGGTATTTGACCCAAAAAAAATTAGGATTAATAGCAGTTTTAACCCCATAACTTTTCCAAAGTTGCGATTTTGGTCCCCTAAGAAAAAAAACTACAAAACCGCCCCTAAGTTTTGCACATGTGGCAGTTTTTGCCCCCAATGTCAATTTTGACTCGGTCTACGCTGACGTGGCACCCTAAGTGAGGTGCCACGTGTTACTTTTTTTATTTTATTTTTTGGCCTTAGGGGGCCAAAACTGCTATAGTTGCAAAATTTAGGGGACGGTTTTATAGTTTTTTTTCTTAGGGGGCCAAAATGCTACTTCGTGATAGTTAGGGGACGAAAACTACTATTAAGCTAAAAAATTATTCAATGCTCGAGCAGAAAATCAAAAGCAATAATTTCTATATATATATATAAGATTTTCCTCATTTTTTGGTATAAATTTAATTAGGGCCGGCCACTAAAGTAAGGCCTTTAGGCCTCCAAAATTTTTAGACCTCATATTAGGCTCCAAATCTTTTTTGCTTTGAACATATTTATATTAGTCAAATTCTTTAAACATCTTCGCGCCTAACACAATTAATAGTTAAATGGAGAGTTATCGACTTTTAGTTCACGTTACAAGTTTGATCTGAAATGTAACTACTTTATTGGTTATACCATCTTAAATAATGTTTTCTTCAGATTTCTATTAATATAATGTTATTTGTTTTTAAAAAGTTCTTGTATTAACAAGGTTGAGTTTAACGGAAGGAGTTAAACTCTCACAGTCCGATGAATCAATATTCGAATATATTTATAAAAAAAAAACTAAATTAGACCATCCAAATTATCATCGAAAAGAATCGAATCTAAGATCTGGAGAAAGATAACATTCTCATGTCCCAAGTCAAAACCTGTAGCCGACATGCTTCAATAAAATTATACATTTAGTGTTATTAGTTTTTATGTCTCTATATCAACACACTTAAAATGTTTCAATTTAAAATTCATTTTAAACCTATAAATACATGCCTACAAATACATTGGAACGGTCCTGAATTTAACCCTCGCCTAGGCTTGATCTTGACCACGATTAAAGCACTTTCTAATGGATTCCAAATCTCAAAAAGCGGTCATGATATATATATATATATATATATATATATATATATATATATATATATATATATATATTTTAAGTATATTGATGAAATTAAAACAAAACATACACGAATCTTAATAATCTAGCAAACTCTCACTTATTCCTTTTCTTTTTTGACTAACACTCACTCATTCTTGACGATGTATATTTACACATTTAAATATATGCAGTTTTACAATTCCATATTTCGTTTGGAATATCAACATTTATAAGATCAAAGAAGATTCGTTTAACTAAGGATTAATATTAATTAAGCCATCATCTGATGAAACTCGTTGAAATCAAGAACCCCATTATGATCAATATCAAATGCATCAATCATAACCACACACTCTTCATAAGACCTATCATCTCCAAGACGTTGCAACATCCTTTGCAACCCTTTTGGAGTAATACAACCTTCTTTCTCCTCCCACACAAACATCTCAAAAGCCTTTCTTAAATCTTTATCATCATCCCTTCCTCCTTCACCTTTCATCAACTTAATAAAATCATTGAAATCCAACAAGTTGTCACCGTCGGCATCGAGGTAATTTATCACCCTTTCAGCTTCCTCATGAGACATGTGCTCACCAATTGAACCAAAATATGACCTTAATTCATAGGCTGAAATTTTTCCATCTCCATCACGATCAAAGTAATTAAAAACCTCTCTTAATCCTTTTTCATCTTCATTGTTGTTAGTTTTTGGTGTGGTGGACAATGAAATTGGAGATCTTGGAGAGCACAATGATGATGAATTTGAAGATCTTGATCCAATAAGCTTGAGACCTAATTTGTTAGGGAACCATTTGGATGGTTTTAGAATTCTAGCCATAATAACAAATATGAAAGTTTTGAGAAACCTGATTTAATTTCCTCTTCAATAACATAAAAAATTATTAATATATTATTTGAAAGGTGACATGAAATTACTAATAGGTAGTCTTTTGATATAATGCAAGAGACAAGTATAAAGATTGAGATATATATATAAGGAAATTAAGAGTAGCTTTTGAGGGAGTTGCTATGAAATTGCTCGGGGGAGCAGAACTGAATTATGGCAATCAAAGATACGTAACCTTTCTGATGGGAAGGAAATTGCATGGTAGTTTCCTGAGAGGGTCCCGAGAAATTGATGGAACAATGTCAAGCTGATAATTTTTTTTTTTTTGAGGGGGGTCAATCTGATAATGATTTCGAGGCGGTTTATTTTTTACTTAAATATACATCCTGTAAATAAATTTTCTCTATTAAAACACTAGCGAACAACGGACACTCATGTGTTTGTCTTTTCCGCTCTTTTTATTATGTTAAAGTTGTTAAAGTTTGAAAATTATGAACGGTATTTTTTTATGAAATTTTGATTAAAACTAAAAGCGTAAATGTTTGTTGTTTTCAAGTTATAACAAATCAAACTAATCATGATTATCTTATTATCTTATTTTAATGACACCAATAATATGACAAAAAAATATAATCTAAGTTTTTTTTAATAACACCTGCAACAATTTTATTATAGAAAAAGTTGTTTAAGAGAATAATTGGAATGATGAAAAAATAAGTATAAATATATTCATCTAGTTTGTTACACTTTTTAAATGATAAAAAAAACAAAAAAATATATATATTCATATCGTTAAATTTGTTTTAATATTTAAATTTATTCTTATCTATTTGTTATATGTGTTATTTGAATTGAAAATTGAACGTATTTTTGAAGGAAAAAAATTCAGTCCAAAAGTGTTGAAAGGAGTAGTTATATATATATATATATATATATATATATATATATATATATATACATATATAGACACACACATACATATACAACCCACATATCAAGGTGTGATTTCCACTTTTTAGTTATAACTTTGCTAAAAGACACCTTCATAAAAATTAGTTGGAATCTTTTCACAAATGCTCATGGAATAACTTGCTAAAAGACACATTCGTAAAAGGTGTCTTCTAACAAAACTTATATATATATATATATATATATATATATATATATATATATATATATCCATAACACTTAGGTGTAAGTTAGCAAGCTACATCCACTAGTTTTTTACTAAATTATCAACACTATCATTTTACCAACGACTCAAATATATGGGGTATTAATGTAATTTCATATATATATATATATATATATATATACACACACACAGATTTAGTTTTTGAATTTATATCTCCTGCATCTACATATCTTCTTCCTCGGCAATGTTTCTCTCCTTTTTTTCATGTTGTAGAATAAATTGCACATAAATGCTTCCCGTGATAATTATGAAAGAAAGAGCTTGAACAAAACAAAAAAGCATTTTAAAACATTATTCAATTTATATAGATATAAAAATTAACAAAACAAAAAAGCTTGCAAACGTAACAATACTTGTCACGAAATGGTAACAGTGAGTCAGTGAGGATTGGGGAGATGATGCAAAGAAAGAGATCCAAAAAGAACCAGGTGGGCGAAAGGATGGATAAATAGCGAAATTATTGTTTTTTAAATAAAATAGAATAGCCAAATTATAATAATATCCATTCATAAAAGTAATATTTCCAAAGATAATACGTTTTTAGTAAAAACAAGTGGTTGTGTTTGCTAACTTACACCTTAATATTTTGAAGTCAGTGTAAATTAATAGAGGGAATAAGTTGTGGATTCGAGGAAGTTGTTCAGTCTCATCTACCATTGAATTGAAAACACCCATGAATTGAAATAAGTCGTCAGAAAATCATATATAAATGCTACATCACCAAAATGCTGGAACTGACATTTTATGTTTATATGTTACATTTTTTTTTATAGTTTTAGGTTTATTTAAATTTTGATTTTTTTTTTGCAAGAAATGATACAATGTTTACATGTAAATGACTTATGTTGCTTAAATGATTGCATGTTCATGTTGTAGTTTTTAGTTTTAGGGTTCATGTATAATTTGCACTCCAAGTGTTTGATGAAATGTTTGAATCAGTTTTTCATTGATTGTTTAATTTCTTATGGTGTAGGTCTGAAACAATGGACAATTTGTTCAACGCTCGAATATGCTTCAACAATGAAAACCCTTATTTGTTCAAGGTTCGTGACGATGTCATGTTAAAAGATCTGAAGGATCGGCTGAATAAAATCAACCAAGGACTCAACCCCGGAGACACAAGGAGGATGGAAGATGTTCAGTATGGACGTCCCGGGTTATTGCAGTCCGACAAGATAATGCTCACAAACGACGACTGCGTAAGGAACATGTTCTCCGTATTTCGTCAGCACCGCATGTTCCTGAGGATCGAGATGGATGCTACGTTGCTGAGATCGCCTGAAGATATTCTCAAGAGTTTGATTAGGCCAGACGAACATGTTTAGGTAGTATTATTATGTTGTGTCATTATTTTGTTGGATTTTAGTTTAATTCTTGTTAGTTTGCTGAAAATGTTGGTATACTATTGAAGTGTCTTATACTTAAAGTAAAGGTTTGCAATATTATTTGAAAACTCAAAAGAATAAAGAAAACACAACATGTTTTTTTTTACCAAATCAACTATATAGGTGTTCACATCGAATTCCTTCGTATAAGATGAGTGTGACGAACGAGAATGCATTTTTAAGATATTGTTTTGTGTTCGATCATGCTCCTATGTCAATTGAAATTTGTCAGTTGGCAGAGTAGTATGATTAAGTTCAAAAGAATATATTGGAATGCATTTCTGTTCATCGGTACACATCTTATATGAGGGGATTCGATATGAAAACCTATAAAGTTGATTTGGTATAATACATGTGTTGTGTTCTCTACATTCTATTAAGTTTTCAAATAGTCTTGCAAATTTTTACTCAAAATATAAAACACTTCAATGCCAACATTTTCAACAAACTTTTAAGAATTTAACTTCAACTCAACATCATGATGATACCACATATTTAGGAAAAATGTTATGTAATGTAGATGAAATTAAAATTAAATAAAATTGTGTATTTTTTGAATTGATTTCGTGTACTTGTGCAACTTTATTCAAATTTATTCAACACACAACTTTATTCAAAGTACCAAAGTGTATACCAAAACAAGCAGCACATCCAAAAACATTAAAAAGAAATCCAAAAAATAAGACATTATTACAGGTCATTACATTTAATCATCTCCATCGTCACTTTGGGTTGTCCTCGACAGTTCTTAGGGAACCTACTTTTGGTTGTGGACCAAAATAACACGTCCTTCCACTCCTCTCAGTTTGTTGAAATTGTACACTGGCACCTTTGCATTGTTTATTTTTTTTTCGAGATCATTCGATGATGTGCCATGTCACGGTGGTTTTTGCTTTCTTCTTCTCACCCTCCTTTTTCAATTGAGCATCACCCTGCTTCTCAGACATATCTACACAATGCAAAAATCAATGGTCAAACCTACTATAATCCTAAAAGTTCTACCACAATTTAACAATTTCTAGAGTGTAACATTCAATCATTAACAATTTATCCAACAATTTCTAGTAATTTCTAACAATTTCTACCACAGTTAAACCAATTCTAATATAATCAACAATTTCTACTCTAATCAACATCTAACAATTCAATCAAAAACTAACATCAAAATCAAATCATAAAAACATGTATATGTGACAATTTATCCGAAAATTCTAACAATTCAATAAATTAAAAGTCCATGCAATAGGATAATAAACAGTTACTTGATATTGGGTTGTAATTGGCATTGAAAGGCTTAAGCTTGAAAAATCGCAACATTGAAGATCAAAATCACAACAATGGAGTTTTGAAAATTCATATGGTGTTGTTATGTGTTTATAACATAACCCAACGTAGCTTAACTCACATTGTAATCAACCAATGTACCGAACGTAACTTAAGTCACGCTGGTTATACAACTACGTGAGTTAAGTCAAGTATGAGTATTTTGGAAAATTTCTTCAAGAGGGAACAATTCTTGTTAGGAGAAAAGCAATTTTCTCTATCTAATGTACCTTGTCTCCTAGAGATATAGTAAAATTCAATAAGTAAAAGAAGCAAAATTTAGTTGGACTAAATTTGTATTTTATGGAACCCGTACCATTAATATAGTTATGTTTTATGGATAATGAGCTGCTGCTGAATTATTATTTTATGCTTCTTTTTCTAAAGCTTAAAAAATCAAGAAAAGGGCCGACACTAAAATAGTCCCACATCAATAGAAGAAATTAGTATGATAGGGTTTATAAACTTCAAAGTGCCAATATAGTTTACTGATGATTAAGAAATTGTTTGTAAGACTAAGAGTTGTTATTAATTGATCATTCATTTTTACTTTTAAATTTTTTTAACTGTTTACTCAACTTAGTATATTTATTTTATTTTATTGTTGTTTTTTTTTGGTTACAGAAGCTAATTGTTGTTATTTTATTTTATTGTTGTGATACTTATAATTTATTTTATTTCATTCCAAATAAATTTGCTACCGAAAAACTATTGGAAGTTATAGTTTTATTTTAAGTCTATATGGGATCAATATCTTTTTATACGATAATTATCACAACTTAGGCATAACTGATTCTTTGTTTAATCCATAGTTTTACTTTTGAGAACTTTTAAATCTTTTTAAATGTTTACCCAATTTTAATTTTATTTTACCAAAAACCTGATTTGTTATTGTTCAAACCAATTATAAATAGAAGGGTAATTTCGTAAGTTTGTTTAATTAATTAAAAAAAAAATTGTTCAAAACATCTCCCAACCGTTTTTAGCTATCAACTAAGGTTACTTTTCCGTGTCTTTATTTCTCATGATAAAGCCACTAAAAGCCTCTCTTTTCTTCACCGACAAGTAAATATAATCAAATAAATATTGTATATTAATTAAGCCAATAGGAATACCATATACTAAAGTAATGGTTTTTTTAGTCAAATAAATAGTGTATACAAACAAAGCCAATAGGAATTTTATGATTATTCAAAAAACTGGTTTAAACAAGGTTGTTTGTTTAGAAAGAAAAGAAAAGAAAAACACTTTGAAATAATGGAAGTGGATGTAAATAACTAGCAAGGTAGGTATTACATAGTACTAAAGAAGAGAAAAATGCTATGGACAAAGATTACTTGCAGGCCAAGCCACGGTAGTTTACTTTTGTTTAGCTAGTTGCCAGCATTAGTTTACTTATCATGCAGCTTCATTCTTGTATGTATGTATATATATATATATATATATATATATATGTGTGTGTGTGTGTGTGTGTGTGTTGTAAACACTTCATTCAATAATAAGAATAATTTCTCTATTTTTCTAATATGGTATCACGAGCATTTTCTCCCTCTTTGGGAAAGTTTGTTACGATCGTGTAACCGTTTTCCGTTGCAACCGTTTTTCTCCCTTGTTCTTCATGGATTCTTCATCCATGATTCATTGCACCTTGATTTTTGTCAATTGATTTGCAACTTTTGCAATCAACTGTTGTTCCTTTCTTGCTTTGATTTCTCTCTTTTCATTTGATTTTCCTTTCAATTGATTTTGTTCTTCCTTTTCACATTTTTTTTTGTGAATTTTTCTTCGAATCTCGTTGATATTCATCCATGGTGCGAGGTGCAATTCATCAAGATATTGAATCTGAGTATTTCGTTCACCCTAGTGAAGGACCAAACTCCTTCACTGTTTCTCCAAAGCTCAAATTATCTGGCTTGGAAACGTTCAATGCAACGAGCATTGGGAACGAAGAATAAATTTGGATTCATCAATGGCACTATACCGGTGACTGATAGTGATGATTTGCTTCGTCCTTCATGGGAAAGATGTAATCATTTGATTCAATCTTGGATTATCAATTCAGTTTCTGATTCAATTGCTAAAACTGTTGTTTTCTATTATTCAACTTTGGAAATTTGGCAAGATCTTCATGAACGTTTTAGTAAAGTTGATAGAATACGCATTGCAAATTTACGTTCATCCATCAATTCATTGAAACAAGGTAACAATTCCGTTATTGATTACTTCACTGAGTTGAAAGCACTTTGGGAAGAGTTTTCCTCACACCGACCTATACCTAATTGTGTATGTGTTCATCCTTGTCGCTGTGATGCTACCAAAGTTGCTAAAAATTATAGAAATGAGGATCAAATTATGTAGTTTCTTACTGGCTTAAATACCAATTTTTCAGTAGTAAAAACTCAGATTTTGCTGCTTGATCCTCTTCCTTCCTTGAATAAGGTTTACTCCCTTATGATTCAAGAAGAGAGTAACTCAGCTTCCATTCTTCCCATTAGTGATGGAGATGATACTTCTGCGCAATTGAATGCATCTGATGTTAGAAAGTTTCCACCGTGTGGTAAAGGTGTTTTTCAGAATAATTCAAACAAACCTGCCAGATATTGCACTTTTTGTCATCGCAATAATTACACTTATGAATTTTGCTATGAAAAACATGGATATCCAAATAGTTCCAAGCAGCAGCCTCGTTCAAATGCTATGGTGCAGGCTAAACCTGATGAGGTTACTTCTAGTGCAAGTTTGAATGATTTTGCAAGTTCCACTACTGGTCTTTCTCAAGAACAATATGCTCAACTTATGTCTTTGTTACAACAAGCAAGCTTGGTTGCCCTACATCATCCTCATCTGGATCTGCTTCCAACAATATCACTGTTTTTCCCCTTGTGCTCTCTAGAATTTTTGACAATAATGATACTCTTTCAGGTATACCTTCTAATTCTTCACATCATAGTTCATGGATCATTGATTCAGGAGCTAATGAACATATTAGTTGTACCATGACTTATTTCAGTGCATTTTATAGAATTAAACCTATCAAAGTTACTTTACCTAATGGTCATTCCCTCATTGTATCTTTTGCTGGCACTATTTCATTCACACCCCAATTTCATCTTCATCATGATTTGTACTCTCCCCATTTTCAGTTGAATCTTATTTCTGCTGCCAAGCTTTGTGATTCACTCTCTTGCCGTTTACATTTTTCCCTTAGTCAATGTGTTATACAAGACAACTTGTTTATGAAGATGATTGGTTTGACTAAACAAGTGAATGGCTTATACAATTACTTTCCTCCTGCTCTTGCTTCACCTTTAGTTTATAAGTTTTCCACCAATAAAGTTTGTAATTCCATTGTCAATTCTTCTTGTAATATTACAAATATTGTACCTTCTGATGCTTTATGGCATTTCAGACTTGGCCATTTATCTCATTCTAGATTACTTCAAATGTCTACTTTGTATTCCTCTATCAATATTAATAATAAATATGTGTGTGATTTGTGTCATTTTGCCAAACATAAACATTTACCTTTTTCTACAAGTCAAAATAATGCATCTACTAATTTTGAAGTTATTCATTTTGACATTTGGGGTCCTATTTCTACTACTTCTATTCATGGTCATAAATACTTTTTTACTATACTTGATGATCATAGAAAATTCCTTTGGGTCATTTTACTTAAAACCAAAGTTGAGGTTTCTACTCATGTTAAAAATTTCATAATCATGATCCAAAATCAATTTCACATCACTCCCAAATACATTAGAACAGTTAATGAACTTGAATTCTTACTTCATGATTTTTAAACATCTCTTGGCATTGTTCACCAGAGGTCATGTGTTGAAACTCCTCAACAAAATGGGAGGGTAGAGAGAAAACATCAACATATACTAAATGTTGGTAGAGCCTTATTGTTTCAATCAAAATTGTCACATTCTTTTTGGTCATATGTCATTTTACATGCTGTATTCCTCATCAATAGAGTCTCTACTCCTTTACTTAATAATCAGTCCCCATATTTCATACTTCATAATCAGTTACCTGACATTTCTCTTTTCAAGGTTTTTGGATGTTTTTTGTTATGCTTCCACTTTACATAACCATAGAATCAAATTGCAATCAAGAGCCAAAAAGACAGTATTCTTAGGGTACAGGTCAAGATACAAAGGCTTTGTTCTTTTTTATCTTCACTCTAGAGAAATTTTCATTTCCAGACATATTCTTTTCATGAAAATTTGCTTTCTTACCCTCAAGATTCATCCTCCACTACTCATGATTGGCAGTATTTCATCATTTCCCCTAATAAAGTTTCCACTTCTTCTACTGATCAAACATCTCCTCTTTCTCTTCCTGTCATTGATGATATTTTACTTCCTCTTTCATCTTCACCTGATGTCAATGACATTCCTACTTCTCCCAGACGTTCCACTAGAACTAGAAATGCTCCTACTCACTTACAAGATTATGTTTGTAATAATATACATACCTCTACTTACATTTTATCCAATTATCTTTCATATAAAAATTTGTCTGCTAATCATGCTTCTTTTGTTCTTTATTTACAATCTCACCCTGAACCAACCACTTATGCTGAGGCAAGCAAGCATGAATGTTGGAAACAAGCAATGCAAGTTGAGTTGTTGGCCCTTGAGAAGACTGGTACTTGGGATATTGTGGATTTATCACCTCATGCTAAACTCATTGGTTGCATATGGATATTTAAGGTGAAACATCATGCCGATGGGTCAATTGAAAGTATAAAGCAAGATTAGTTGCTAAGGGCTTTACATAAATTGAAGGTCTTGACTACTTTGATACATATTCACCTGTTGCTAAGATGACTACAATCATGCTTGTTATATCTTTAGCATCCATCAACAACTGGTTTATACATCAGCTTGATGTCAACAATGCTTTTCTGCATGGTGACTTACAAGAAGATGTTTATATGCTTATACCTCCTGGCATCAAAACCAATAAATCCAATCAGGTGTTCAAGCTTAAGTAATCTCATTATGGCCTAAAACAAGCTAGTAGGAAGTGGTATGAGAAACTGACATCTGTTTTGCTTCAGCACCATTATGTTCAAGCATCTTCAGACCTTTCCTTGTTCCTTAAGAAAACTACTAAGTCCTTCATTATGCTTCTAGTGTATGCTGATGATATTATACTCGCCGGTGATTCACTTTATGAGTTTCATCACATCAAAAGTGTTTTGGATGATTTGTTCAAAATCAAGGATCTTGGACAACTTAAATACTTCCTTGGTATTCAAGTTGCTCATTCCTCATCAGGGATATCTTTATGCCAAAGAAAATATTGTCTTGACTTACTTTCTGATTCAGGCTTTATTGGTTCCAAACCAGTTTCCACGCCATCTGATCCTGCTATTAAACTTCATAATGATTATGGCACCCCTTTTTCAGATGTCCCTGCTTATAGAAGATTAATTGGTAGATTGATATATCTCAACAACACTAGACTTGATATAACTTTCATTGCACAACAATTGAGCTCGTTCTTATCCAATCCTACTGTCACCAATTATAAGGTTGCTTTGAGAACCCTGAGATACTTGAAAGGTTGTCTTGGTAAAGGTTTGTTCTTTCCAAGACATTCCTCCATTCATATTCAAGGCTTCGCATATGCTGATTGGGTAGGCTGCCTAGATAATAGAAGATCAATTTCTGGCCAATGTTTCTTTCTAGGTGATTCTCTCATTTCGTGGAGAACTAAGAAACAAACCATTGTTTCCAGATCTTCATCTGAAGCTGAGTATAGGGCACTTGCTTCAGCCACTTGTGAGCTTCAGTGGATCTTATACTTACTTCATGATCTTCACATTACTTGCTCCAAGCTTCATGTACTTTACTGTGACAATCAGAGTGCTCTTCACATTGCTGCAAATCTTGTATTTCATGAAAGGACCAAGCATCTTGAGATTGACTACCATATAGTTAGAGAGAAGCTTCAAAATGGCATTCTTAAGTTGTTACCAGCTTCCTCTCAGGACCAATTAGCTGATTTCTTCACTAAGTCATTGCTTCCCAAGCATTTTTCCTTCCTTCTATCCAAGATGGAGTTGAAAGATATTTATCACCTTCCATCTTGTGGGGGGATGTTACAGAGTACTAAAGAAGAAGAGAAAAATGCTATGGACAAAGATTACTTGCAGGCCAAGCCACCATAGTTTACTTTTGTTTAGCTAGTTGCTAGCATTAGTTTACTTACCATGCACCTTCATTCTTATATAATTTGTAGGTGTAAAATAATTTGTTAAAACTTATACAAGTAGATGTAAATAACTGAGTGGTATAAGTTGTTAACTTACTCCTTAATGATTTTAGATAGATATAAATTGATATTTTACTCCTTAATGTTTTTAGATGAGGGTAAATTAACGTCCCAATATATCAAATGAATATCAAAGTCAATTAAATCCATAGTTCTTTTGTACCTAAACAAATCCGCAGTTTTACTTCTTGCTCTTTATGAGAAGAAGAAATTATAATTAAAAAAAAAAGTTTTATGTCGTGACACTAGTGAAATAAAATGTGCCCTTTAAACTTAACAATAGAGCTCAAAAAAGTTAATGAACTTCAGATCGTTTCGATGAACTGAAGTTCAATTTTTAAATCGAACAGTTATTGATTATGTTATTTTATGTCATGGCTGAACATCAAACTACTAGAGACCCTTCCCTTGAGAACTAGACACTACTAGAAATCTTGCGTTTTGCGAGGGACAAATGCCAGGAGCTGATGCTCCTGGCAAATTTGCCAGGAGTAATGCCAGGGAAACCCTTGGCAAATTGCAATTAAACACTTTACCAAAAGTCAGGAGCAAACCCCTGGCAAAGTGCAGTAACCCCTGGCAAATTTTCGGCGGGAAACTTTAATTCAAATTTAAACCCCTTAAGTCAAGGGAATCTCTGCATGATTTGACAAGATTCTGAAAAGTTGAGATGCCAGGGGCTAAACCCTGGCAAAATGCAAAAATGCGTGGCAAATTGCTGACACCTATTTTGTAGGCCTACGGCTATTTAATTGAGGTTGGTGACCGAGCCTTGCCAGGGGTAGCTCCTGGCTGGGCTCCTGGCAAATTGCAGATCTATAATTTTTCAATAACAGCACCATTCCATTCATTGATTCATTCATATTCATTTTTCACAGTACAAAAAAATGCTCTCTACCTTACAATTTTTTTTGGTTCTTTCCCATCTTAATTAATCTTGTTTCATCAGGTATAACTCTTTTCATTTGTTATAATTTCATGTTATATTTTTTGATTGCTTATTTACTTATTTTTTTTCACTTATTTAATTTGCAACAGTGTCCAAGTTTATTGCCTTCTGTTGTTCCTTTGCCATCCTTGTTGCTGTTTGGATCTGTTCTATCATCAAGGTTCAACAAGTTAGTAGTTTTTGCACTTATAAATACTATTGATGTTATAATTTTTTCATGTTCAAGTTTTTTTTGAAATATATTTCAATTTTTCTGTAATAAAATTTTTTTAAAAAAAAAATTCTAAGGTAAAGCTGTTAAAATTAAGAAAAAATAATTTGTAAAAAAATAATTTTTAGCTACAAATTATTTCTTAAGTAAAGAAATATGTTTATTAAAATCAATTCCGTGTTAAAAAAATTACCGCGTAAAGAAATTTAGCGCAATTTAGCTTAGTTAGTAAAAATAATAATTCAGTTAGTAATATGATTTGCGCGTAAAGAAATTTAGTGAAATTTATGTTAGTTAGTACAAAAACAACATTAAGTAATATTTTAATATGTGGACGATATAGTTTAATTACTAATCTTTAAATATGTGAATGTTATAGTTGAACGTGACAAAGATGGAGTATTATCAGCATTATCGTAGTTGGATGTATGACAGAACGTTTCCGGAAAGAAGAGGATTAAAACCCCATTTTGTCGAAGGAGTTCACGGATTTATTTCATGGGCATGGGGACAACAAGTTTGTCAAAATGAGGGAGGGATAAGATGTCCGTGTCTTAAATGTGCGTGTAGATATATAAAGACTGACCCCAATGAAGTGAAGAAACACTTGGAAAAAGTTGGATTTATGCCTGATTATTGGGTTTGGATTTATAACGGTGAACAATTTCAAAATTTTGGGGCGGGAGTCAATGCACAAGCTTCAAGTAGTGGAATAAATGTGGATGACAATGAGCAATTCAACATGATGAATGATATGGTCGCTGATGCTTTAGGTGTAGAATTGTCTTACAATGATGATGTTGAAGATGAACAAGGTGAAGAACCCCCAAATGAGCAAGCCCAAAGATTTTACCAGTTGTTAAGTGAATGTAATGTCCCGCTGTTTGAAGGGTGTACGCAATCAAAGTTATCAATGTGTGTCAGACTTTTAGCTCATAAGGCAAATTATGGTGTTGCTGATAAAGGTGTGGATGAAATTACAGAGATGTTGTTGGATGTGACTCCTCTTAAAGATAATTTGCCAGCAACTTATTATGACGCTGAGAGGTTGGTGATGAAGTTGGGATTAAAAGTTGATAAGATTGATTGTTGCATAAACGGTTGCATGTTGTTTTATGACAATGAATTTGGAAAAAATGACGGAGCATTGGTGGAATGCAAATTTTGTCAAAGTCCACGGTATCGTCTAACCAAGAGTGGGAGGATTCCGAATAAGACAATGTTTTACTTGCCTATAATACCAAGATTACAAAGATTGTTTGCATCGATGAAAACTGCTAGCCATATGACGTGGCATCATTCAAACAAAATTTCTGGAGTCATGCGACATCCATCTGATGGTGAAGCTTGGAAACACTTTGATGAAGTATATCCTGATTTTGCAGCAGATCCGCGTAATGTAAGACTTGGATTGTGCTCTGATGGTTTCACTCCATATATCCAGGCATCAGCGAAACCTTATTCTTGTTGGCCGATCATTGTAACCCCCTACAATCTCCCTCCTGAGATGTGCATGACAAAGCCGTACATGTATTTGGCGTGTGTTGTTCCAGGGCCAGATAACCCTAAAGCAGGCATAGATGTGTTTCTAGAACCTTTAATTGATGATTTAAGGAGGTTGTGGATTGGAGAATTGACATATGATATTTCAACCAAACAGAATTTTCTAATGAGAGCATCTTTGATGTGGACAATTAATGATTTTCCAGCGTATGGCATGTTGTCTGGTTGGAGCACCCATGGAAAGATGGCTTGTCCACATTGTATGGAAAATAGGAAGGCGTTTACTTTGGAACATGGAGGGAAGAGTTCGTGGTTTGATCATCGTTGTTTCTTGCCTAATAATCACCCGTTTAGAAGAAGTAAGAATGGCTTCATGAAGGATACGAGAGTAGTAGTTGGCCCGCCCCCTAAAATCACATCAGAAGAGGTGTGCACAAGAGTTAGTGATTATCCTAAAGTCACTGATTTTTGCACAACTGTCCCAATACCAGGATACGGAGTTAACCACCACTGGACAAAAAAGAGTATATTTTGGGACCTCCCCTATTGGAAAGATAACTTGCTCAGACATAATCTTGATGTAATGCACATTGAGAAGAATTTTTTTGACAACATATTTAACACAGTGATGGATGTTAAAGGGAAGACAAAAGATAATGAGAAAGCCAGAAAAGACTTAGAAGTGTATTGTAAAAGAAAGGACTTGGAGTTAAAACCTCAATCGAATGGAAAATTGTTGAAACCCAAGGCAATATACACTCTAACTTCCGAAGAAGCTAAGGCAGTTTGTCAATGGTTGAAAGATTTAAGAATGTCTGACGGATATTGTTCTAACTTGGGCAGGTGTGCCGATGTTAAAACTGGAAGGGTAAATGGAATGAAAAGTCATGATAATCATGTTTTCATGGAGCACTTACTCCCAAGTGCATTTAGTTCACTGCCTTCCCATGTGTTAAATCCACTCACTGAGATCAGTCAGTTTTTTAAAAACATTTGTGCTTCAACTTTGAGAGTCGATGAACTTGAGAAATTAGACAAGTTAATTCCAATCATACTCTGTCAGCTTGAGCAACTTTTTCCCCCAGGTTTTTTTGACTCTATGGAACATCTTCCGGTGCATCTGGCATATGAGGCTAAGCTTGGTGGGCCTGTTCAATATAGGTGGATGTACCCTTTTGAAAGATTCATGAGAGATTCAAAACGATCCATTCATAATAGGGCTAAAATTGAAGGATCAATATGTGCTGTTTACGTTCATAAGGAAACCTCACACTTTCTCGGTCATTACTTCATCGACCGTGTGCTTGTTCCAACCACTACACGAAATGAAGTTTATGTTGACAGTGAAAGAGACCCATTGACTTTATCAGTTTTCAATCTACCTGGTCGCCACTCTGGCAAGGCGAGGGAACATTCGATGGTAGATCCGAAAGAGTGCCGACCAGCTCATGTTCATGTCTTAATTAATTGCACGGAGGTTAAACCATACCTTGAGTGAGTATGAAACAAAGTTATTACACATTTTTCCCATTACATTATTTATTAAGTTAAAACACGTCTAACTTTGTTTTTAATTTTGGTATAGGGAATTTAATACCTTTTATGAAGAATTTGGTGATGATTCGCCTGGTTACATACATGAATATTTTCCTGGTTGGTTTAAACAAAAAGTATTTGATGCCGAACCAACGGATCAAATCCTTCGTTTAAGAGGTTTAGCTCAAGGTCCTTTACAATGTGCCACTGAATATCATACATACTTCGTAAATGGATATAAATTTCATACCCAATCATGGAGTGAGGGGAAGAAGACATATAACAGTGGTGTATATGTAAAAGGAGTTACGGAAGGAGGTGCAGATGACTTCTATGGCGTGATCAAACACGTTTACGAGTTATTTTACAATCAGGATAAAGTGGTGTTATTTTATTGTGACTGGTTTGATCCCTCGCCTAGGTGGACAAAAATGAACAAAATAAGCCACAATGTTGACATTCGAGTGGACAAAAAGTATAACGTGTATGATCTGTTTATCATGGCACATAATGTTAGGCGAGTGTATTATGTTCCTTATCCCCCAACGCAACCACGCAAACGAGGGTGGTCGGTTGCAATCAAAACAAAACCAAGGGGTCGCATTGAGAATGAAGAACCAACTGACGAAGTTGAGCAAATTGATGAAATTTCAAATGTTAATGAGTTAATTGAAGTTGAGCCGGTTACAGATTGGCGTGATGCACAAGTTGAAGGGGATCATGTTGATCCTGCTGTTTTGTTAACTCCTAATGAAGATGAAAATGATGAGGATGATGTTGGTTTGGAAGAGCCCAATATTGAAGGGGATCTCAATGAAGGAGATCAAGTCAATGAAAGTGTTTTTGGATTATAATTAATTTATTGTTGTATTATTATAACTGGTGTATCGTTGACTTAATTTTATATTGTTCTAATTGTAATGATATTATTTTCAATATGAATGAATATGTGTGTTGTTTAATTCATACTAGTTAATAGCGGCCAATAGCGGCACAACAATACATAGCGGTTTAGAACCACTATGCATCGTTAGTGAAAATACAATATTGTCCTTGGTTTTAAAAACAAAACAAGGGTATTTTTGACATTTTCCCCCAAAACCCTTGAAAGCTTCAGCTTTCTCTTCCTTCCTTCACTCATCCTTCATTCCTTCCTTCACAACAAAACCCGTGTTCCGCTCCGCCGCTCCTCACCGCGTTCATCACCGCAGCGTTCCTCACCGCAGCGTTCCTCACCGCCTCTTTCCTTCCTTCCTTCATTCATCCCGCCGCCGTCGTTCCTCACCGCCGCCTCATCAGGTTTTCTCTTCCTTCATTCTCTCTTCTGGATCTCGTCGTTCCTCATCCTGTACAAATTTGCATGTGCCTTTGTTTCATTGAAGAGACAAGGAAGGACTATTTATGGATTTGGGGGTTAGGGTTTGTGATTTTATAATGTTTTGTAGCTGTTTTGTGATTTCTATGCCTAACTAATGCAATTTTTTCAAGAAATCTGCAATGCTCGGAAATTTAAGGTGTTCAATATTTGAGTGTGATCATAAAAATGAATTCTGTCTCTATTCTCTCTAAGTTCTGAATCTTGACAGCTTTGAAGCTTCACTCTCTAGGTAGTAATATTTTGTTTTAGAGGATTGAGATACTATGTTATAAGGTGATACTGAAAGTCTTATTCACCTTAACCTCTTTAAATAAGTAATTTGAATTCCTTGCATGTTACTAACATAACTCAGATAAATGAAATGAGTAGGTTTCTTCAGGAGTATACCATTGTATATATGTATTGTGTCATTTGGCTTGTTTCTGAGGTGTGAATTTGTTGACTGCTGGAATTTTTATGTAACACTAACTCGTTTCATATTGCATTGGATTTCATTATTCAAAAAATGTAGATTTGTTCTGAATGTTGAAACATTGTATTTTTTTTCTCTATTTTCTGAAATTAGTTTATAGTCATATTTGGTTTTGTATGTCTTTCACATTTGTAATTACGGTTGCAAGTTTGTAGAATTAACAGTAAATGAAACAGTTCACTTTTGATCTGTATGTTTAAGTTTTTAAAGTGCTTTTTAGATTGTGTCAAAAAATAACTTATTTTACACAAGGCAAAAGTTATTCTTCATACAATTGTGAAACAACTTTTAGTTTTAAAAAGTAATCTTTCATTATATTTATTTTACTCTGCATTATATGCAGGAACTAATTATTTGGAGTAGGATTTAACCACATTTTGATGCACAAATTGAGGATTGTTATAGAGGATTGAGATACTATGTTATAAGGTGATACTTATTAATTTGATCACTTGCACATTAGTTTCACTTATCTTACACTAATTACATGACTTCAAAGCTACTGTGATTGATTTGGTTTAGGTAGTAATATTTTGTTTTAGAGGATTGAGATACTATGTTATAAGGTGATACTTATTAATTTGATCACTTGCACATTAGTTTCACTTATATTACACTAATTATACATGACTTCAAAGCTCATTTAAGGGGGATGTTTGTGCCTCTGTTGTAACATTCTGCCATATGCACATCTTGTGCTTGACTTGTTAATTGAATATGCTTTCTCAACAAAAAAAAATCCCTCTATCCTTAATTTTAAATAGACACTCCCTCACCACTTGTTACTGTCAGAGAAGCTACATTTTGTTAAATGACACACTTCTCCTAAGATACATGTCTTAATGACACATACACTCTATTTTATAACAGTGAGTGTAATTGAGGGACGATTACTCCCTTAGGATGTGAGAACATGATCACAGTTAGCTGAAGTAGTGGATTTTGACTCAACTCTTCTCATTAGGCAAGATATAAGTTTACTACATCCACTCCCTTAAAGATAGGAGGCAATATTGAAAAATAGAACGAGTCTGCATTGTGCTAATTTATAGTCTGTGAAAAATAGAATGGTTATAAAATGAAAGGACTCCCTCCTTGGTTACCTGATTCAAATGAATATTTGGTTACTGATGCATTATGTTACTGTGCATTCTGTTACTTTGCATATGGTTGATGCACCGTACTGATGCCATTTCTTTCAACTCTATTTTCATGTCAATTATTTGAACAGGAGGAGTATGACCGGCAGCTTGCTGAGGCTATTGCTCAAGGGTCAACTGTTGATCACTATTTGAGCTTCCGCACTTGGAAGAAAGTTGTTGGCGACAAGAAGAAAGGAAAGCTCTATGGTCTTGGTAACTTAGCCACTAACTACCGGAAGGATAATGTTGCATCAACCCTCAGACTTACCCTCAATCATGGTGAAGGATCCTCCCAACAGCCTGAGCTGACACCAGAGAT
Source organism: Medicago arabica (assembly GCA_946800305.1). Classification (NCBI taxonomy): domain Eukaryota; kingdom Viridiplantae; phylum Streptophyta; class Magnoliopsida; order Fabales; family Fabaceae; genus Medicago; species Medicago arabica. The sequence continues at coordinate 42,619,165 of OX326968.1, read as the reverse complement.
GCGGGAGCTTATTCATAGATTGACACTAGAGCAGTTCACGCAGCAGATGGCGAGTCAAGCGGCTGTTGTGCAAGATTTGTTTAACCGCCAAAGATCATATGAGGAGCAGCTGGCTCAGTTTAGGCAAGCACAGACTCAAGATTCCTCCCACAGTACTAGAGCGTCGGTTTTAAGTCCCAATGTTGAGCCTTATCCAGTTGATAGAGAAGAGGAGGATGGTGCGGATGATGGTGAGGATGATGATGAGGATTGAAGTTGGACCCCTTTATGATATATTCTCTCGTGCTTTTATCTATTTAATTTCTACGTATGTAATATTTGGGGAAGTTTCTTATACTTCCGGTACATTTTCTACCTATTTGATACTTATGGTATGGTTTGTAATATTTTGTACAATTTTAATTTCAATGAGAGCTAGATATAATATTTTGTGGTTGTTACTTTAATTTACTATTGATTTAATTTTTAAAAAAATAAATGAAAAAAACAATTTAAAAACGTTTATTTTAATAATTAGATTTAATTAAATTTTGAAAAAAAAAATTTAAATTGTTTTTTATAATTATTTTAATTATTAAATTTTAATATTTTGATTATTTAAACAAATAAAAAACGTTTTTTTTTTTAAATTGTACGCAATTTGCCAGGGGTTACCCCTCACAATGTCCCTGGCAATGGTTGATGTGATGCACTGACCCAGTCTGCAAAAGCCTGCAGTGACTGGACAGCGTCATAAAAGCTTGCAATTATGCAGACTCATTTTGCCAGGGGTTATGTCAGGGGTTGTGCCAGGAGCGCATTTGCCAGGAGCTAAACCCCTGGCAGGATCATTTGCGATGAGCGCATTTGCTGGTGATTCTGCTCCTGGCAAAACCCCTGGCAAACGACCATTTGCCAAGGCTTTTTGCATTTTACCAGGGCTTCTGCCCCTGGCAAAATGCAACATTTCTTGTAGTGAGAGAATATTCTTCTCAAATTACAATAGAACTCCTAAAAGGACATAGTTTAAAACACGCTCAATAAATAAATAAGATTAGTAAGATGTGGTTTGACGAGTATTTTTTGACACACTCTATTATATTGATTAAAATTTATATGGGATTTGAATGATTTGAGGGACCCATATCAATTTCATCAATCAAAGATACGTGATTGAAACACTCCTCTTAATAGAATGACTTATCTGTGTAGTTTTGGTGGGCTATCTTCCTACAAAACCAACTCCGTTCAGTCACTTTAAGCACACAAATAAAAAAGCTTTTGCAAGTTAAAGCTCACAGACAAAGAGAAAGATAACTATATATGCTCATACACACATCAAATGGCACCCTCTTACTGTGTGAAGGAGAACAAAGAGTGTGTGAAATGGGTTGAGACGTACTTCAAAGACTGTCTTTGCAATTTGAGAGATGACATATCATTCAGTTTGGGACTCATGAGTTTAGTATCATGGGGAGTTGCTGAAATTCCTCAGATAATCACCATTTTTCGCAACAAGTCAAGCCATGGAATTTCCCTTGCCTTTCTCCTTACTTGGGTAGCAGGGTTAGTCAAATATTCATTATATATACACTCTTTTTTTTTGTTTCCATCAGTTATGCATTTAATGAAGCAGTTCATCAACTTTTTTTCACATTCTAATATTAATACATACCTAGCAAAATCCATTGGATCATGTTAGTTAGCTTAATTGTTATGTAGCACTGACATTTCATATAAAAGATGTGTTCGATGTCAAATATGTGTACGTGCTCGACAACCACATTATACATATGATGTTCATGTCTGTGTTCGTGTTTGATACTTTGTTGGTTATAATTTGTTTAAACGTCCGTGTTTGATACTTTGTTGGTTTTAATTTGTTTAAACTTTAAAGAAACTTGATATTGATGCAGAGACATATGCAACTTGGTGGGTTGCCTCCTAGAACCAGCTACGGTAAGTGACTCTGAACCAAATATGCATCCATATATTATTTGTTGCATTGCAGGGTGGTCCATAGAGAGAGCAGCTAGCCCTGGCAATATGGGTGGCCTTTGTTTTTCTGCTTTCATACTGTTTAGTTCTGTATCATCCACTGAATGAATATCATAATAACAATGTTATGCACCATAAACCAATTTTTTCTTTATCTCCTTTATATGTGACTGTGAACTTAATTACTTTATTTTGTTATGCTCTTGTCTTTTTCTTGTTTTGTGATGGATCATGGACGTATGGGTACATGCAGCTGCCTACACAGTTTTACACAGCTCTGGTAATTAGTTCCAAACATTATATATCGTTAAATGTTTTTTTAAATGATTGTTGTGAATAGTACAAAACCATGAGTATATATAGTTATAAAAATAATTTCATAATATCATTGTTTATTTAATAGTTGTACAAATCCGAATTGTTGATCATTTAGATTTTGAGACAGAGATTCCATGACACATGCAAGAGATGGTTAATGGATAGAAAACAGAAAGAATGTCCTATAGTATTATGAGTATTAGGACACGTGTTTAAATCTTCATTTCCCTAGGCAACCTTGCTGGCTATGCTTGGTTGGTGTAGTGCAACTTCATATCTTGATCTTGCCTTAATTAGCAAATTGTTAATTATACTGTGACCTTAATTAATCTACAAAAATTGCAACCTTGATACTGTGATTAATTGCAGCTTTACGCAAGCACTACAATCATATTACTGCTACAAATTGTATACTATGACCACATCCTCAGATGGTGCAAACGCCGTCAGAATGTTAAGAATAAACTGGTACCATTTACAATTTCATGGACTCATATATTTCATACTTGAAACTAATTAAATATAAGTTTTTCCATAAACATATAACTAATAATACACACTTACGTACCCTTTTTAGTTACTTCTATAACTGTAATTTACAGGATAATGAAGAAGAGAAAAGACCCTTGAATCCAAAACCAAGTCAAGAGTACGGTGGAATGGCAATACCCAATGGCACACAAAAAGAAGCAGCTCGAGGGGAGTATTACTACATGTACGAACCTATATTCCACAAAATTAGATATTGCCATGCCATGTCAATGCATTACTCTCAATTCTGGAAAATACTTGGTCAAAAATATTTAGACACCTTATTTGGACGCATTCGCATACTTGAGTAAAGTTAGAAAGAGAAAACTAATTTATATTTTTAAAACAATTAAAAAATATGTATTTTTGCGTGTTAGTGCTTGAATTAATTTCAAATATTTGTGATCATGCAAGACTTCCTTCTCGATTTTTGAATAATGTAGGTCAGCAAGATCGTTAGCCGGGAGTGCAACTCCACCCTCATTTACCCATCTAAGAGCTGCTAAAAGTGGTCCTTCAGCCTTGGAATTCATGCATGATTCTTCTGATGATGATGAAGCATCTCAAGTTACGTCCAACATCTCTACAACCAAGCCTTGGTCCATACCACGTTCTGTAGATGTGAGTCTCTCACTTGTTTACCTCAAACATGCTACTTGTGTTGTGAGGATCATATAATGACAAACAAAATCCTGACTACTAAATCATGGGCAGTAGTTTTAAGAAATTTAAACAAAATATTTTCTTAAAAAGTGTATATAAAAATGTCAAATACAAATTAAAACCTAAACTGAGATTTCTGATTGAAAGTGTGTCTGACACTCATACGACACCGACATACATATTTACATTTAATTATTTCATTTTTTTAAATTATTTTCAATGTTGGTGTGTCATTGTCGTGTTAGGCCTCCATGTCTACGTGAGTGCTAGTTCGTAGATTAAAACATTAATAAAATAGAAAATGATATCTTCATCACAAAATTTACTTAATTAACTCAAGCTCTTTAGGCTTTGTTTGCGAGTTTGGAGGAAAAGGGTGGGAAAGGTTTGGGAAAAAAGGAATGAGCAAGTGGAAGAAATAGAGAAAAATGGGAGGGGAGGGCATTGGGTGTTACTTCTCTTCATAATACTAAACCCTTCTCATTTGGGGAAATTAAAAAATAGTATTGGAGAGTTTTGGAGGGTTTTGGAGGGTTTATATGAATTCTTCAAATTTATTTTATGTTTTTATAATATTCTTAATATTAAAAGTATAGTAATCATATGCATTAATTTATCATTCTCTAAAAATCTACTCCTTTAATTTTTTTGAAAGATTTCTTCATTTTCCCTTATATTTTCTACCCCTCAAAATCTTCCCTTCTTCTCCTCTCCAAACTCGCAAAGAAAGCCTTAGAGTATTACTTGACATGACCCAAAGAAATAGGGAATTATTTATGCCTATTATTGCTCTAGAGTAGATGAAGTATTATTTTATTTTTGTGTGACAAATGGAGTATTTAGTATGTTGCAATTTTTGTCCTGATCTTCTGACACTAACACAACATTATGTTTGTCTTATTTGCACCGTTTCAGGGACGTTATGGAACATTTCTAGCTACAGCCATTAACTTACCCTTGAAGGGTAATTCTATAAGATATGGATACATAGGATTTACTGGAATAAAACTCCTTAAGGTAGGATTAGTACCCCTTAATTAATTCACACATCATTTGCATTTGCTAGTACTAATTAAATGTTCAATATGACAGGAGAACGAGGTACATAGTACATATGGACAATATTTGGGATGGATCATGGCTGCTATATATACATGTAGTAGAATTCCTCAAATATGGTTGAACGTAAGTCTCAAACCTTAATTAATTTTGTTCTTTTTCAGTTTGGTTATTTTTTATTATGTGTTTATTCATTACTAATGATAAACTTTTGTTTAATTATCAGATTAAACGAGGTAGCGTAGAGGTAAATATCCTCAATCAAATCTTAAACATTTCTTTCCTTCTGATTATGAATAACTTGTGTTATGTAATTAAGATTTATATGTATGCTTATTTTCTCTTTATAGGGCTTAAATCCATTCATGTTCGTTTTTGCACTGATTGCTAATACCTCTTACGTGGGAAGGTTCTAATCTATGTCCCTTGTATATATATATATATATATATATATATATATATATATATATATATATATATATATATATATATATATATAAATTTGCATTATAGTTAATCCAAAATTAATTGAAATTTATTAATCCTAATTAATTTTGTGTTGAATATGGATGCACCTGCAGTATTCTTGTACGTTCAACTGAGTTTGAAAGCATCAAAGCTAATCTGCCATGGTTGTTGGATGCCACAGTTTGCGTGGCACTAGACTTTTTTGTATCCTGCCTATACATTTAAATTTTTGTTATATTATATGCATTCAGATTATTATTATTTTTGACAGGGATGCTCTCGGATTTGGATCCTCTCCTGTCTTTTCTCTTATGTTATTCATTCTGCCTTAATCTCAATACATTTTCTAAAGTAATGTTCCTTAACTATATGTGACAGATAATATCGCAGTACATTTACTATAGATACTTTCGCAACAGAGAAGCAAGTGATGATGGAAAATATTTGAAGTAGAAGCAAGTTGATCAATCTTGATTTATGTAACTGTGATGTACTAAATCATCTCAAATTGAAAAAACTAATTTGCACCTTACAAAAATTGAGTCATTATAAGGCTTATGTTAGACTATATAAGGAGAAGAGTGTGTATGATAGTGGCTATACTCTGAAATTGTTCTTGATCCAATCACATGAAAAACTGGTGAGAGACTATAGTTTCTCTGAAGTCTGAACTTTTTATCACCTTTTTTTTGGAGATATACCCAACCTTACTCACTATTTAATTTGTTCAAGTGGAGATGAGTTAGGTTGACTATGCAGTTATGCTTTAGCCAAATGCAGCCATCCGATTGTTTGCACTTTGACGCAATACATGACAAGATGAGAGTAAAAGGCCCTACTACAAATACATGTTGTGTGTTTGTGATACTCTCGTGGTGTGTGGTTCTATCATAAATATCATTATTCATATTCTTTTCCCCAATTTGAGGTGTATTAAATAAAATGGAATTTTATAATTAAAATACTACTCTTTTATCCCTATCCTTTTTAACCAAAAGAAAAAAAATACTACTCTATTATCCATCTCTTAATACTTCTTCCTATCCGATATGTTTTTTCTCACGTTTCTTCTTCTATTCTTTACACTCTTTACACGGCATCCACTTTCCAAACAATTTCATTCAGCTTCATTTCACTTCATTCCATTCTATTTAGCTTTGCCTCTTTTTGTTTCATCAATCCAAGCAAAGCCTAGTGGTCTTGCAAGTGTAAATAAAAAAAGGATTATGCCACATAATTCTTTGAACACACAATGGTTTTTCGGTGTATTGATAACGTGGGCATTTTCACAAATAGCTCAAGAGCATCCTTTTCCCATTGTAGGAATATATATGGCAATTTTGGTGGAAGCCGAAAGAACACTAAAACCGATTGAGGAAGGGCAACAACAAGTTGTTGTAAGCAAGTAATCCTTTGGCATGTGCGTTCTTTAGCTTCCAACATACCCTTGAATATATCTGGTAGGGGTGTTTGGGTGGTGGACGAAAAGCCGGTGAAAAAATGGAGATTAAAATTTTTGATTTTTTTCATAGAGCTTTAAATTGAAGGATGATAAAAAGGAGGCCTCCAGACAGAATGAAGTGTCAGTGTCAGATTGATTGCACAACAAAACCATGAAGTTGGTAATGTCAGTTTTATAGCAATACATGTTCTTGAAGAGTAGAATTCCTCTAGATTTTTGAGTAAATTTGGCATTAGACCATGTTTCTAAATCTTGAGTTGAGTTTGAGTGAGAGAATCAATAAAAAAATTAGGTGGTATTCAAATTGTCAGGAAGTTGTACCGTTGGAACTCTAATTTGCAATTTTTTTCATAAAGTTAATATTTTAATTGTGTTAGTCAGGTCTAAAAATCCCAATTCATTGTCTAAAGACCCAATATGTTAGGAACCAGAAAGGCCCAATCCATTCAAGACCCCTCCAAAGGCCCGCATCTACAAACCTTCTAGACCTGTAATGTTCCCTCCCTCAATTCATTGTCTTTAACGGGCAAAAGTAGATACAATGTGGTGGATCCGGCGAAAGATTTTCCCAACGATGCTACCTTACCGCTCTCCCGAGAATATTCCTCCAATATAAATATGTTGATAAAGGCTCAATTAATGGTTCATAATTATATTTCATTACCTCTCATATCACACTCGTTCTCATACTAACTTGAGCATTAGAGTATTTACAAGTACCACCACACCTTAGATGAAAAAGTGTTGTTCAACTTTTTCAATCAATTTGTCCATCCTCTTTGGTCCACTTCGGATAATTGGCATCGCCTAGGAGAAGAGAACATATTATGAGTTCCACCATTGATAACATAGCCAGATAAAATTATTCCATGGATCATGATTTACATCTTACCGGAGGAACGTAACCTATTTTATAAAAGGGAAAAGTTTCATCATCATATCTAAAAAAATTGAAGGTCATATGCACGGCATACAAGGGGACCTAGTGCAAAAAATAAAGATTTGAAAACCTATGTAAAATTATTACATAAAACATATGTCGTAAAGGCATACAAATATCCAAATTATACTACATATCAAAACATAACATATGCTCTATCATGCACGACCTCCGTATTCGGCATGCTCTTTCAACAGTATAAACCCGAAGTTACATCCTTCATAATCAATCATATAAGACTTTAGTTTCTCAACCTCCTCTTTTGCAAGACGAATTTCCTCCATTAACCTTTTTCTCACCTCTTCCATATTATTTTTCTCTTTCTCAAGATCCTCATTGTCCTTTTCCCCATTCGAGGCTTCATTATCATGTTGGCCAGATTAGTTGTACTTCCCTTGGCATTATACAGTTTACTCCGAAGATGAGTAATCTTTATATCCTTTGTCGCCCTCTTAACCTCATAATCAAGCTTCTTCTTTTAAAAATGCTCAACTTCGTTCAAACAACCATACTCATTAGTCACCAAGGTGTGGGAAAACAAGATATCCTGAAATGTAGTTGGGAAGTCCTCAAAGAAATCCATTTGTAACTCTATTAGACCAAGATCTCTTAATTGGGTTACATCAGCAGAAGGAACGAACATTCTCTTAATAGAATAACCCTAATTTTATTAAGTGATAAGTAATGGATGGGTTGAACTTATGTTGTCATTAACTAAAATTCCTTCCACATTAGAGTCAATAGGACCCAGAGAAGTACAATTAGAAACATTTTCTTATTAGTATCCCTTTAATATTTCTTAGTTTATCGTAAGAAAGACCATGTTTGTTATAAACTCGTATGGTACATACTCATAATTGGTTAACACCGTGTTATCATGTGTGGCTTGAATGAGTGTTCTAAGAATTCGGGAGAATCAGGCTCAAAATTGTTGGGGAAGCATCCTTATACTTCTAACCAACTTTTTTCTCTTTTAACTTCGCCATCCTTTCCAAAGTCGACATGTTTCCTAAGATCAAAACCAGGAAACCTTAGAAAAATGAAACAAAGATATTGCAAACAAAATCTTACGAAGAAGAACATCAACCTCTTCCTAAGTCTAGCACTTAACTAGATCCTTGGTTTCAACAAACCTAGCCTTCTTCATTTGAGACCCATCCTTAGCGGTGAAGATTTGAAGCTTGAATCCCTTAACAAAATCTTTCTTGTTTAATATTTGATCTATCATAAATGAACAACTAATTAACTCGAAAAACCATAATCTTCCCTGGATCATAAGAGATGGCGAAATCATATCCAACCAATGTGAGACTATCACACACACTTGAACTCAACAATCTCCACTCCCTATCAAGTGCGAGTCTCCAAAATCGTATGCTTGATTCAAACAGCGTGACTAGAAGGAAGAGAGAGAGAGAGAGAGAGAGAGAGAGAGAGAGAGATCACATCTCCACCTAAAATCTTAAGGCATCAGGCATTTGAATCATCTTATATATCTAATTTTTAGTTCATTCATATATACTCAATGGGGACTACCACGCATACTTCAATCCAACGCTATTTAACCCCAATTTGCATGCTCATGTTTTAATTGTGTTTAGTTTAGTGGTGGGCAATCACCACCTTGATTTTGAATGTTTAGAAGCTCTAATGGGTATCTTATGATCTACCATCATTTTTTACTGTAATTTTGGTGTTTTCCAAATAGATACAATAAAAAGACAAAATCTTATGAGCAATTCTTGTATAGAATATAAAGATTTAGACACTTTATTTGATCATGTACACACACAAAAAATATTAAATAATTTATATTTTTAAATAATTATATGTTGTATTTTTTTTTTATGTGACTGAGTGAAGTATTCAAATTTTTGTTTCCTCGCCAAAATTATTAAGATTGTACTGGTAATAATGTTGTATTAGAATTTACAAACGACCAGTGTTGTACTTGATTTTGGTGTTTTCTCACTTCAATGATGTTGCACTTGAATTTACAAACAAGTGAAGCAGTGAAACAAAAAAGATGTGTTCTATTCTACATGGGCAAATCGGATTCCCTGCTTGTCATAATCATTTTTTAACGCATTCAGAAGCACGGTGCCCGTTGGATTGAAATTGAACAATCTAAATTTTAATACAAATTTTTGATCTTGTATTAAAATAAAAAATATCAAAATTTAAATTTAAATCGTTTTATCTCAATTTATCGACTGCGTTTGCATGAAAAATACTAAGCTGGAAATATTAATAACCCGATCTCAATTCAACGACTACGGTTACGTGAATGCATAAAAAATTGACTGATGGAATTATGGTCAGTCATAAATGGACACGAATTCATCCATGTTTACATAAGGTGAACATCTTCCAGGAGATCCATGAATTTAGGGTAAATTTCAAACAAAACGAGCAGCAATTAAGGGAGGAATACAAACTTGCCGACAAGAAAATCAGAAGGATCCAAAAGCCATAATCCTAAAGCCATATTAGTCAACCACTAAATAAAAAGCAACTTAGTGAATGTGCAAGCTTTGTTACTTTATACTTTATGTAAATATCTCAGCACTTTTGCAAAATTAGTTACGAGTGTTAGTGCTTAAGCAATTACTTTAGTTGTTGCATGAGATTAATTTACTTTCGTTCAGTTTAGTAAGCAATTTTACTAGTTTAAACTTCAAATTTTTAATTACAACAATAATGAACAATCATGGTGAACCTAGTCAAAACCTCCCCAAAGTAATGTTTGGCTTTCGCAAGACAATAGCATCAGAGAGAAAAAAATGTAACTCTGTCGGTGATTCACCTAGGCGAGGAAAATATGCTAAAATTATTATGAATATTTTTCTACAATATTTTGATAAAAGTACATGATAATTAAAATTTTCAATGAACAAATATAAAAACATGATTACTACCAACACACTTTCTTGTATTTAAAATCTCAAGTATGTCTAACGATTTTTTGAAGGGTTCCTACCAAATTACATAGATTTTACATGAATGAAGTGAAACTTATGTGAAACTCATTTAGAGTGTGTATTAGTTGAATTTTTCATATGAAACACCTGAACTTATTATTATTATTATTTTAAGCGTTTGAAATTCACTTTTAAGATGGATAAATGATTTATTCTTGGTTTAAATTCTGGTATCCGTATATATTATATAATGTCTTTACTGATTAAGATAAACTCATAAAAACACTCAAACTTATTAATCAACCGACAAAATAAACTAATAAATGTTAATAACAATTCGCAATTACGGAGTCTAGTTGAATTTTTCATATGAAACACCTGAACTTATTATTATTATTATTTTAAGCGTTTGAAATTCACTTTTAAGATGGATAAATGATTTATTCTTGGTTTAAATTCTGGTATCCGTATATATTATATAATGTCTTTACTGATTAAGATAAACTCATAAAAACACTCAAACTTATTAATCAACCGACAAAATAAACTAATAAATGTTAATAACAATTCGCAATTACGGAGTCAAGATTAACAAAGAAAAGTATATTTGAATATGCTATGTCTATGTATTTTAGAAATTGCAATCTATCCTAATGCTACAAATATAAAATTGTGTTGGTATATTAAATGTGAATGTTGAACAATATATAAGTGAGAGAATTAAACTCCACATTTTTTCTAAGTTTTCTTTCTCCTTCATTCAAGAGGATGGGTGGTTTTAGATCATTTTTGACCTAGAATGACCCCTGTGCATCTTTTCCCTCTTTCTTTCAATTTAAATGAGTGGTTTTCACACATATCAAGTTTTTCATTTTGTGTTTTTTGTGATTTTGTCGCCTGCGTTGTGTTTCATCATCTCGTGCGGCGTTTGATTTTGCGTCTTGTTGTGGTGTTCGTTTGCTTCATATTGAAATATCAACTTCAATCAATCACATATTCAATCAATGATTTGGGCGTCGACGTTGAGGATCTGAAAACATGGGTATTTCGATGACTTAGAATTTATCATACTATTTGTAGGCATTTTGCCGTTGTATGTTATTAACTTGGGTGTTGTGAGTTTATTCGTAGATTCACCCTTTACATTTTTAGTTTTTAATGATGTTGATTATGTACTCTATTGATTTGGAAAAAAAAAAAAAAAAGTAGTAAGTGAGAAACTCAAAATCTTAAGGTTTAGATTTATAATGTAGTGTTAAAGTTATTCGTATAGATTTTATGAACTCTTCATAATCCGACAAGATAAAAACTTGTAAAAAAAAGTTGCAATATAAACAAAAGGAAATCACAATTCAAAATTCACACACACTTTTTAAGAATATACTAAAACGTGTTTGACTCATTGTTAGTGTTAGTAATAGTATACTTTGAAGTGTGTGTAAGTCATTCACCTCAATAATAATAATAATAAAATTGGTAAGATATATACCGTGTACAATATATCAAATTATCAAACTATAAACGTATCTATATATGTTTAGATTTATTATTTGAATTGAAAACAAAAACAAAAAAGAATTTCTGAATTTTGACGTCATTTACACCTCAAGAGCAAAACGAGTTTTAAGCAAATCATATGGAGCCCACAAAGCATCCAAAGGACAAGCCCTATTCCCATCAAGCCTGGCCCACGGCTTCCCTTTTCCACTCCAATGCAACAAACTCACCGGGCCTGGATGCAAATCCCGACAAAGCCCACGAAAATTATCACCGCCGAGCCCATGCTGATTCCACCGGTGATCCACCGGAGTTATCCTCCCCGCAAAAACCAACAAAAACGGTGGCAACGAACCAAGCTCATAGATTCTCATTCTCTTCTGCAACTCCATCCACTCCCTTATCATTGTCGTGTACTCACCCTTACGCCACTGTTGAAGATCAATAACCATAACTCCGGTGTTGAAGTAACAAGCCTCACGTTCACGGTTCGCAAATGTGAGTGAAAGTGAAGGGTTTGACCAAAATGAAGGAGTGAAATAGTTGCTGAAGTTCGCATTGCAATACTCCGGTGCAGCGAGGATGGTGGTTGATCGGAGAGGTGTAGCAAAGAGTATTGCAATGTCGTCGACGAGGATTAAGTCGGAGTCAAGGTAAACAATTTTGGTTATGCAGAGAGGAAGGAGGTCAGCTAAGTAGGTGCGGGCGTAGTTGAGCGGAGTATCAAGGGCGGAGCGGATGGAGGTGGAGATTAATCCGGCTACTGGACCGTCGTTGAAAGGGTATATTTGGTATTTTAGATAGGGAAATGAGTTGTTTATAGTCCGGTTTAAAATGGATACGGATGCGGATGTAATGAAATGGAAAACTATGTTTTCCGGACATGAAGTGTGTTGGAGTATAGAGAGGATTGCTGCCATGGAGCCACGGATGTACGACACATCAAGTGTCATTGCCACGTGTACGGCTGAAGTTGAGCATGTGTGATTGCTATGGTGGGAGAATTCAATATTTTTGCAGGTTTGAGAGTTGTAGAATTTTGGTGCTTCTTTGAAGTCTTGTTCAAGGGTGGTGGTGCATAAGGTTTGTGTAGAAAAGAGAAGAAAGATACATAATAAGATTAATATTGTGAATCTCATTGGTACTATATTGATGTAGGATTAATTTGAGATCAAAGTGTGATGTTAGTGAATTATATTTGAAGAGGTTGATAGAAGAAAGAGACAGAGAAAGGAATAGGTTGTGAGTGGAATTGTGGGAGAACACTACGTCGACGTACGTTTTCTGGGTGGTATTCAACCAACCTTAGTTAGTACAAAAACTACCAGCTCAAATCCAAGTCAATGATGAATGATTTTATATTTTGTTTTACATGTTTGAACGTATATGTAATGTATTCTTTTTATAATATACTTTTTCCGGTCATATTTATAAGTAAAAAATAATTTTTTAAATACATTGAATAATTAATGTATCTAACCTATAATTATGATTGGATACATTATTTATTAAATGAACTTAAAATGTTATTTTTTGCTTATAAATATAACCGAAGTATTGTTGTTATTACCAATAGTATCATATTTTATTTTAAATGTTTTGTTTATTCCTTAGGACAGATTATTTTAGTGACAGATTATTTTAGTGAATCTTTCTGATTAATTGAGCAAGGTACTGGAGGAAAATAACGTGAATAAAGGTCAAAGTCATATTTGCTTAATTTAGAAAAATATGATGGTGACATTTGTTTAAAATGTTTCTTGCTACTTAATGACAACAACTTATTATTTTAAAAAAAAAATATATCATCAACTTGACATAAGAAAAAAAAATTACACTAATTTTTTACAAGATTGGATAAAAAAAATTGGCTAACGATGTTTATTAATAAGAAAAATAGATAAAAGTATAATAATATGATATCTATGATTTATTAGATTTTAAACAATTATTTTTTCTACCAACCCAACGTAATCAAGATTTTTCACCCATATAGACACTCAAAGTATTTTCACGGCTTAAGTTATTTTGGTCCACTAGGAGACTAATTATTGTGTCTGAAGAGGAATATTTGATTATTTTATCACTGAAGCTACCTTTTAAATTGACAACTCCAAAAATCGGACTAAATTCTTTTAATTTTGATGGAAAGTCAAACAGTTAACTCTTCCAACACTATGTTGATAAAAAAATTGACTATTAAAAGTCCATTTTCTTTTTGGGCGTATATATAACATTACAAACAGGTCTAAGCTTGGTCTTTGACAGGTTTATGGCATGAAATTCAATTGGCAGTGACGATATCTCCCTCAGACCTCAGTAATGGAAGCTATTTTCTCCCTGCTACAATCTTTGTCTGTAGCGCATTCGCAAAGCTTGACTTCCCTCTTCTAGAGCATTTGGAAACACCATAATGTTGTTGTATGGGAGGATGGTAAGAAGACTTACATTATGGTGGTCGAGAGAGCTCACTCCTTGGTTGAAGACCGACAAGTTGCATCTTACTTATATCAAACTATAAATAATCATCTTATTTTCGATTTCTTTTATCTTCCCTTATTTTTTTCCTTTCTCTTTCTCTTAAATATTTTTTTCATCAACTAAACATAGTCTAAACAAGATAAAAACTAAGTTATTAAAGAAAAAGTAAAAACTAAGTTATTAAAGAAAAAGGTAAAAGCTAAGGGCGTGCACTATGGTGTGGATGAAGGGTGTGTTTTGGAGAGTGGTAGGGGGAGGTCGAGTTGATGGAAGGATATAGTGAGGATTCGAGATGGTGATGATTTTTAAGGGGAAGTTGGTTTGAAGGTAATGTGCACCGTAAAATAGGCAATGGTGTAGACACTTTCTTTTGGGCGGATAGGCGGATTGGGGAGATACCATTGTGTGAGAGGTTTAAGCGGTTGTTTGACTTGTCGGAAAGGAGGTGGGCATCAATGGCTTACATGTTTGCTTTTGGGAGGGGTGAGGGAAGAAAGACTTGGAAGTGGTGGTGTCGGTTGTTCGCATGGGAGGAAAAGATGGTAGGAGAGTGTTTCAGATTTACTTCCATGTGTGGATTTGCAGGTTGATTATGAGGATCAATGGAGGTGCAGTTAGATCAAAACATTGGTTATTCTGTTTGAGGCGTGTATCATTTTCTCATTGGTCTGCAGGCACATCAACATAACGCAGTTTTTAGACTTGATTTGGCATAAATATGTTCCTCTGAATGTTTCAGTTTTTACTTGCGTCTTACACGTAATAGGTTACCTACAAGAGATGACTTGTTTCAGCGTGGTGTGATATCTCATGATGCTCAACTTTGTGTGATATCTCATGATGCTCAACTTTGTGTGAGTGGGTGCGGGGAGGTGGAAACAACAAACCGCTTGTTTTTCCATTGTTTACTTACTTGACTGGTGGTTCGAAAGTGGAACACTCTTTTATGTACTTATTTTGGTTCACGTGTGTTTGAGTTTATTTGTAATGAAAGGAATGATGAAATTTTAATAATAAGGAAAATTCAATCCACCAGCTTCACACAAAATAAATGAGCTTTCTTATTGATAATTGAAGGCAAAAGTTGTTAACATGTATGCTTGTGATCGTAGATGGTGGCAGTGCCATTTTGTTTGTTTGGACATTGATTGATTTTGTTCTTTGTTTTATAATCTGACATTGAGACTGTATCTTCGACATCTTTTTGGCACGTTTGTGCTAAAGGGATTGCTTGGTTTTTTTAGGTGGTGGCCGGGATTTGCATATATTATGTTTTGTCCTTACCAACTGAGCTAAACTCACGAGACAAAGAGATTGTTTGGTTGGATTAATATATTTCATTTTGCCTTAAAAAAAATTACCCCGTTAAATTTCTCAAAAGTTAAAATAGCTTTTTATTTTTTTCAAGACTGAATTGGATGTCATAGTGTTTCTTAGAGATAAAAATGTCCCCAATATTATTTGGTAAAGAAAAAATAAATACTAATTGAGGTAAATGTCGAGTCTTCAATTAAGGGAGAATTAACCCTCATCGTTAACCCAAGTTTTCACTTTTGAATATATTATTATGGGTCGACGTCAAGCTAGATCCCTAGTGCTTTTTTTTTTATCAACTCATCCTATTGTTTTAAGCTACTATATTAGACATGACAACAAAACTCATACCCAAACCCAAGTTTTCACTTTTGAATATATTATTATGGGTCGACGTCAAGCTAGATCCCTTGTGCTTTTTTTTCAACTCATCCTATTGTTATAAGCTACTCTATTAGACATGGCAACAAAACTCATACCCATGGTTACCCACCTAAACCAAACATAATTTGATGAGTTTTTCTATTTTGATTGGGTTGGGGTATGTGTTTGGGTTTTCCCTGATTTCAAAACACGGATATGAGACGGGTAACAGATATATAGGTACCCACCCCGAACTCATACCCAAACTCGTCCCAAATGTAGAAAATTGATATGTCATGTTATTTTGTTTGATAATTGTCATCTTATAAAAACTACCATTAATATTTAAAATTTAAAGGAGAAAATAAATCATTAAATCCAACAAATATTAAATTGAGCATATTGTTGGATAATGTATTACAACATTATTCTTGATGTTGCAAAAAAAATTCTATTTTTTATTAAAAAAATTATTCAATGCGAGAATAGAGATGGGACAGAGATACCTGAACTCATCAGGGATGAAGATGAGATTCAATTTATCATCTCTCTTAGATATTGGTAGGATACCCGAACCCATCCCCACCCTGCCTCCCTGCCATGCATATGCTCTATGAAAGTTCTCAACAAAGAATATAAACAAGAAGCAACAAAATGGGGTTCTGTGAGACTCTGAAATAAGATCTAACTTATTCTCAGTTACTATAAAATATAGAGAATTCAGTTTATTTGGACTGAATTTCTAGACGAGATAGAAGCAGAGCATCATGTTGACAACAGTATTGTTGCATTATATTTAATATCCCTACTTATGCGATACAATACAAATACCAATGAAATGTACCATTGATTGGCATGTGAGGCTCACATGCCGTTTATCAATTTGATTTTTCTCTCTACCAAACCAAACAAACATATGAGAGATCTGTTTCATTTCACATAATCAATTTTCTATAAAATGTCAACGTGACCACACATGGCAGACTCGACCTAACTATTAGGCGAATTAGTGGTTATTTGAGCATCAAAACTATATAGTCTTGCTTTACTAAAAATACCAGAAAGAAAGAAAAGGAGAAAATTAAAAAACGAACAAGAAAAAACGAATATGCATATGGGTGCCGTAAGAAAATTATAATCTAATGAACAAGAAGATTAAATCTAAGCCAACTGCATCCTTTGTCTGATTTTAGTTGTTTCATTTGACTTTTGCACAAATCTTAAAATAATAATTAGTTCTACTGATTTTAATGATACAAGAAGTTTTATTTATTAAAGAGTCATACTGACAAGTAACAAGTGCCTAAGAATATTGTTTAAAGAACATACAAAGAGAAATTTTGTCGTAAAAATAAACATATATAAAAATCATAGCTATATAATTTTTAACGTAAAGTTATTACTTTAAATGCTTGTTAGCATTTTCTTTTATTAAAATACTATTAATGATACTTGTTACTTGTTAATGGAGTTATCATATGGTGGTATTATTTAAAGCTCTAATGGTGCTTGCTGTGTTGGATTTTTTGGTTTTCATTATGTGCTCAGATGACATTCTACAAGCAACACTTTATGGCATTCATCAAGGGCTAACTTTCACCATGTGTGTGTCTAATGATTTAGTCTACTACACTGATTCCTCACTCTGTTTGAAATTTATTGAGGCTCCAATTAACATATTTTATAAGTATGTTGTGCTAATTCAAAACATCAAAAACTTATTGTGTGTTCTTTGTCTCTTCTATATTGTCCACACTCTTCGTGGAGGCAATTAAAGCATTTCATGTTCCTCTCATTGCTGCCAAAAGTAACGATAGCAACATTTTTTTTAATACTCATTGGTTTAAATCATTGTTATACTTTAAAAATTGAATTCACATAAAGTGGTTGGACATACATTGATTTCGTTCAACAAAAGAGTGAGTGTTATTAGATAAATTATTGAAAATTGAGTGTCTCTAGCATTCTTCTTGCCACCAATGTCCATCTCCATCCCAACCGTCCCTCAAATCATCGTTCCCTCTTCTCCCAAAGAGTCATGAGAGGATCTCTATATCCATTGAAAAGAAGATATCAATCAAATACAATACTATATTTAGCAACAGACAAGCGAACAATTCTGCAATGGCACATTCAAGGTAGTCTATGCAAATTAATTTGTAGGTAGTCTATGCAAATTAATTTGTATATAATATAGATTAGAGATTTCATGCTGATGTTGAGGCAACAGTGAGCGGCGTTGGGATAGAGATGGACGCTGGAGGCGATGAGAGGAATAATAACATGAGTGTAAAAGAAGAAGATGAGAGTAACGGGAACATAATTTTATTTTTATTTTTAAATATAATAGTTATATTTCAATATTTAATCTCAATCTTTGGATGTTTTTATGCCATGTATCTCTCTGTAATAGTAGTTCCTAGCTCAACCAAGAATATAAAATAATCTTATCCATGCAATTTGTTGATCATAGCAGTCCTCAA
The DNA here is from genome assembly GCA_946800305.1 of Medicago arabica. Taxonomy (NCBI): domain Eukaryota; kingdom Viridiplantae; phylum Streptophyta; class Magnoliopsida; order Fabales; family Fabaceae; genus Medicago; species Medicago arabica. Next base: position 42,600,688 of record OX326968.1, on the reverse strand, counting down.
TGTTAGATTGAGGCGTTAACTAATAAATTGTCAGTTGATGTGTCAAGTCGAGAGACTAGTAGATCACCTTAAAATCCAACACTCAAATAGAAATCTTGGTAGATCATACTATCCATCTCAAAAAAATTCTTTGAAGAATCTCATAAATAGAACATGAGAATGAAAAAAAAAATGCATGTTCAGAGTTTGTGCATGCAAGTTCATCGGATTTTATATAACTAAATGAGGAATTGAGGTGAATCCAGATAAATATAAATCATTCACTAAATGTAGAGCGGTGATTGTGATCAGAGAAATATTCCAATAAGTAATCATGAGATCAACTATATTTTTGTTTTAAGAATTCAAACTAATCCACCGAAATTCGCATCGAGAAGAATCAAACTTAAAACCGTAAGAGCAACAAACTTCAAAGTCTCAAATCAACCCTATCATACCACTCCAATGACATCCACTACATTGGTGGGAAGAAAATGGCAGTAGAGGATTGAATCAGATATTGAAAGTTAGAGACCATATACTGAATGTGCAAAAAATAATGTATTTTCCTAAAAAAAAAATCTCTTATAATTTATAAATATTAATATAAATAATATATTAGAAGAAAGGAAAAAACAACAAAACGGAGCGGTGTCTTAGTAAAACCATGGCTCTTAATAGCAACTCAGGTTTACCACCTACTTTGGGTTCAAATGGCCCAAACAATCTAGCCAGACCAAACTGGAAGTCGGGCGCAGCATTTTCGAGTCACTAGAGAAACGCGTATCAGCGTCGCGTGGTAGCGGCGGCGAACAATTTCCGATCACTTCCTGTCGGCGATAACCACCACTTTCTCCACATCATAATTTCACAATACCACACTAAATCAAGTTTCAATATCAATCACTGTAACTCCTTCAGCATTTTGTTTAATCTTCCCAAATGAGAGGAACCATTGGAGTAAGGCTTCAAAATTCCACCATTTCCAATGCGACAAGACAAACCCTAGTTCCATTTTCCACTTCTTCCGGTTTCGGTGGTTTCGGTGATGGCCGTGGCGGTGGCCGAGGTCGTGGTCGTGGTGACGCTGGCTCAGTGACATTCAACTTCGGTGAAAAAGCTGCTCCCGGTAACCCTAACCCTAATTTCAATGAATCTAAACCTGATACAACAGATTCACCAATTCCACCTGGTGCTGGTCGTGGCCATGGCCGTGGTGGAACAGTTCCACCTTCAACAGACTTTTCGGCTTTTTCGTCGTTTTTGTCTTCTATTCAACCATCTGGTACTGGTCGTGGACGTGGTCGCGGTCGAGGTTTTGATCCATTGCCACCTCAATTTGAAAATGATTCTGTACCAAAAAAACCTGTTTTCATTAAAAGAGAGGATAATGTTTCTCAGACAGGTGCAAATGATTCTTCGCTTCCGAAGAAACCGGTTTTTACTAGAAGTGAGGATGTTAGACCAGGTGATAGTGAGAATGATAATAGATTTGTAATGACTGTGCCAAAGGTGTTACCTGGAGGTGGGAGGGGGAAGCCGTTGGAAGAAGCGGATCTAGAAGCTTCTCAAGCTCCGGTAGTGAATAGGCATATTCGCGTTCGGCAAACTCCGGCTGATGCTACATCTGATAATGTTACTAGGAGGCAGCCGGTTTTTACTAGAAGTGAGGATGTTAGACCAGTAGAGCCAATAGATTTATCTGGTGATAGTGAAAGTGATAATAGATTTGTAATGACTTTGCCAAAGGTGTTGCCTGGAGGTGGGAGGGGGAAGCCGTTGGAAGAAGCGGATCGAGAAGCTCCTGAAGCTCCGGTAGTGAATAGGCATATCCGTGTTCGGCAAACTCCGGCTGATGCTGCATCTGATAATGTTCCTAGGAGGCAGCCGATGAACAGATTTGTGAGAGATGACGGTGATGGAAGTGGAAGAGGAAGAGGAAGAGGAAGAGATGTGTATGCTCGTGGCCGAGGAGGTAGAGGCCGTGGTGGTAGAGGAGGAAGAGGTGATGGAAGGGGAGGGTTTAAAAGGTATGGAGATGATAGAACGAGTCATCAGGATATAGCGCGTTCCAATGCTGATGGGCTATATCTTGGAGATAATGCAGATGGTGAAAATTTAGCCAAGAAGCTTGGGCCTGAGATAATGGATCAGATTACTGAAGCATACGAGGAGATTATTGAGAGAGTTTTACCGTCACCGTTGCAAGATGAATATGTGGAAGCAATGGACATTAATTGTGCTGTAAGTGATCAGCGCCATATATCTCTATCCTTTTGTTGGAAAATGATTCTAAGAAGTGGAAATAGGATTTTATTTTATTTCTAGATTAGCTGCATAAAGGTGAAACTTTGCCGTTTTTCATAAAGAACGGGAATGTCTTAGGTCAACTTTCTAGCATCATTACTTTAAGTGTATCTTATGTTTTATTTGTTTGATTGTGTTTTTTCTATTTTTGTTGTTTGATTACTGCAGATTGAATTTGAGCCAGAATATGCGGTGGATTTTGATAATCCAGATATTGATGAGAAAGAACCGATTGCACTTCGGGATGCACTAGAAAAAATGAAACCATTTTTGATGACATATGAGGGGATTCGAAGTCAAGAAGAGTGGGAGGTATGTCATTCTATTGCCAATCTTATCCATGGCTGAGGATTACAGCACAATAATATAATGGCATAACTTGCAATGGTTTAGGGCGTGCGTTTCTTATTAGTGTTCTTTTCTATATTGTTAGTTCTACCCTATCTTCACTAACAATCTTATGGCTTGATTGCAAATAACTTTGTTTTAGTTAACCTGCGGAACAAGTACATTGAGAAAAGTGCTGTATTGCTGCATTTATTTTGGAATAGTTGTATTTTATAGGCGCTAGCGGGAAAAGACATTTGTTAATATTGTTTATTTATCTATATGTGCCAGTATGTTGGTATCTCTATTATTTTCTAACTTGATATCCTACCAGGAAGTAATTGAAGAGTTAATGCAACGGGTTCCATTATTGAAAAAGATCGTTGATCACTACAGTGGACCAGATAGGGTAACTGCAAAGAAGCAACAAGAAGAATTAGAGAGAGTTGCTAAAACTCTTCCTACAAGTGCACCATCTTCCATAAAGGAGTTCACTAACCGTGCTGTTATCTCTCTTCAGGTTTGTAACTGTAAATATTGTTGTGTGAAACTTAAATATAAAAATAAAATGCTTTTACTTAGGCCGCTGTTTCTCATTACGAGTGTGTCTGCTGGTATTCTATTGCTTGCTCATGCTGTTCATTGTTAAAATAAAATCCCCTTGGCATAGTTCTGCTATACTTTGGTATTAATATAGGTTCTATTTATTGGATGGTCGTAGAAGGTGCTTTACAGATCTTGCAAAAGCAATTTTATGTTCACAAGAGTCAAAGAGTTGTGTATTCAATTCAAATCCAGATAAAAAATTGTTGTTCTTTCTAGGAATTTAGAATCTAAATGGCAGTCGATGAAAGAAAACATAAGTAAAAGAGGGCAGATATGGATGAAATATTTGTTGTAACTTGTATTACTATTTTAGATTCTTGAAATTAACACAAGGTGTCTGTTGTACCTAGGTTGAGGAGTTATTGCAAGGCAGTGTTACGGAAAAAAATTATCAGGCTAAAAACAAATTAATACTTGCTTAATTCTGTTATAAAAAAAATATTGTTTATAAATGAAAGAATATCAGTTATTGGAGTTTACATATGTTAAGGTACCTGCTTTTGATAGAATAGAATATTTAACTATGCTGTTAGTGGACTGAGAGACATTATAGGATAGAATAGGTTGAGTTATTGTGGACTGCTGGTCTGGTAAATGTGATTGCTGTGAGTGAGACTTAAGATCGGGATTATCATAAGTCGTAGTAGAATTTTCAGGTCCAGGAGTGTCAGGTTCATGGATGAAATTTTCTGGTTGTAAATGGACATTTTCAAGAACTGGTTGGGGTGCAGGTTGAGTATTATTTCATTGTCACGGGTGGCTTGAACATGTGGAAAACTGGTGTGATAGATATTGATGGTTCAGTAGGAGAGGAATCTTGCATTTTAAAGCAAAATGGTTTTCAAAGAAAATCACATTTCTAGAAACAAAAGTTTAATTAGTAAGAAAGTTGTACAAGAGGTAGCCCTTTATTCCTTCCTTATATCCAATAAAGACCAATTTTGATTTGATTGCTCTTGGTCAAAATTTAGTGTGATGATTATGCAATGTGCTATAGCATATGATAGCAATCCAAAATGTTAAGATGAATAAAGATATGTGTCTTTTTATGTAATATTTCTTATGGGGACTTGTTATGCAGCAAAGGGGTGGGAATTCGTTATTGAAAATCTCAACAAAAGGATACAACATGATCCCTATTTATGCATGGAAAGAGGGAAAACTAACTTTGTTAAATATTACAGAAGTGACCAAGTGGGAAACTAACTCTGTTAACTACAACATAGAACTAACCAAGGTTGAAAACCTAACTATCTTTATAATATGTGTATACTAAAGCAACATTTTTAAAGATTAGTTGTTACTAACAAGTTTTGAAATTTGTTAAATGAATTATTTAGAAGTTCCTTTGTTAATTCTTTTGTATGCGGACTAGTGTTCTAATATTTCATATGGTATTTTGTTGTCTTTGCCATATAAAAATGGTATCCAGGCCTGTTCATAGTTCACTAAAAAACCAAACCAAACAGTAAAATGCACTGAACCAAACTCAAAAAGACTGAACTGTTAACAAAAATTAGCAAACTGAGCTGTCACTTTTGTCATGGTTTAGTACTTGCACACTTTTAAGAGTGCAGTTGGGTGAACACATTATAACTGAACCATCTTGACTTGTGTTTCTGAAAGAAGAACCACACTGCTGATTTGAATTCTATCTATGTTACGGCTCCCACCTAATTCTTTATATTTGCTAACTTGTACAGTATTATACAAATTTTAAAAAATAACATAATTAATTACCTAAAAATTATTTTCTCTAGTTTTAATATGGCAGATTTTGTACAAGTGATTCGTCTATTTAAAAAAAAACATGAAATATATTTCTAAAGTGTGCACGCAAAATTAAATGCTTTTAATTTGGAAGAAATGCTATTATTATTTTTACGAAACTATGTTAGAGGTTTCTTATTCTGCATAACAGAAGTACCAACTTGGCACGAGATGAGAATAAATTGAAAAGTAATTAATTAATATCTCTTTCGATTGAAACTTATATAACTAATTTAAAATCAATTACATAGTAGGTAAATTGTATTTCAATGTCACTGGGCATAGCTTAATTATTCCAGTTGCTTTTTATAATGTTCAATTTTTCGTCTTTTAAAAAAAAAAAATATTGTCGGTAAATAGTAAATACTGCTGAAGCTGAAGCAGTTCATTGGTGATGCCAGTGAATATCCATTACATGTACAAACTTAAAAACTCACTTGTCTTCGTTGAAACAATTCCCTTGGCGGTGCTGCATAGCTGCTAGTTAATTTTATTGTATTATCATCAGCTTGCAATAGATGCTGATCGTTTGGTGCCAGTTCACAATATCTTACCAAGTTCACCGAACTTTAACATCAGTTTCGTTTGGGTTCAGGTCATTAGAATTTTTTAAGAAGTACAGTTTGATTTCTTTTTTAATTGAACCATGTCCAACCCTAATTCTGATTATCTGGTATCATCAGTGTTTTTTGTTTTCATTTGTTTTTGTTTGTGCAGACTAGTTTTTCTGGTGTCATGACTACAGTAATTTCTTTGCAGTAAATCAATAATTTACTAAAATAAATCACGGCCACAATTATACATCAGAAGAAAGTACCTTAATTGAACTAAATGATTAGATTTAGTGGAAGATTACATAATTTTTAATGTTTGAATTAGTTGTTTCTTATGTTGTGAGATGTGAACTATAGTTGGTTCAAATGATTAAACAATATGTCTTAAGGATATGAATGCTAATCTCTGTAGAGATTTTGCTTGTCTTGGATGCTTTATGGGGCACACATGATATGACTCTTTTATGTAAACATATATAATGCTATAACTTATATGTTTTTGCATGTGATGTTGCATAAACTATCTAAACATCATGTAGATATATAGCATATTGTGCTTGATTCTTTATCTTTGAATTGCCTTTTATTTCAATTAAATGTTGGAAATGCTGCACAATTTAGTATATTTATGTTTGGTTTGCATATATGATGCAGAGCAATCCAGGCTGGGGATTTGACAAGAAATGCCAATTCATGGATAAGCTAGTTTTTGAAGTGTCTCAGCATCACAAATAACCAAATAGTTTAAATATGGTGGGTTTCATGGTATACAATGCCCATTGTATTGTGGACAAGTCATCATGCTTGCTTTCATTTCTTTCTTTAATTTTACGTTTTGATTAAAGAAACTGTGATAACTCTTGTAATAAGATGAATGATAGCTATTTTGTTGCATCGGTGCTCACAATTATTTGCATCGGTGCTCACAATTGTTGCATCAGTTGTATACTTTGTAATAATTTTCCATCTTATTTTAGATTTTTGGCTATACGTCGTTCGTCTATAAATATAGAGGTTGTTTGTTTTAGTTTTGATGATAATAATAATAGACAGAGGATGCAGCAGAGAAAGAAACTAAGCAACCAATATAAGAGTTATTTAGTATGCTGTAACTGCTTCACTGGACAATCTTGGCCGTATAAAAGTTGTCCAACAGTTTAAATTTGTTTGCCTAGTTTTCACATAGTTTCATGTCATCCACTCGTTTTTGAGCAGACGGTCGGTAGCAGTTACAGCATGACACAGCAACTGCGTGGGATCCATATCCGGGTAGGATGAGTAGCTTTGTACAAAACTGTATTTTTTTTCCTATTGGATGGATATATCCGGACGGGATGGGTTCTCTTGCTCTATTATTTTGATCCTATAGGTGATTTCTAGGCTGAGGGTCCTTACATAACCTTCACCCATGTACCACAGATTACTGGGTAATTTTGTGTCTCAATTATATTTTCCTCGAAAAATACCCTCCTGTCTCAATTCTTTCGTTAAAAAATAACCTTTTTATTTCTTTATATTTCCAAGACTCATTTTCTTCTCCTAGCTGTCGATTTTGCTTGCTACTGCTTGAGAACAGAAAGAAAAGAAGACAAAACATCTCACTTATTTCTTGTAAGCCCTCCTTTCATTTCATGGTTTAAGTTTTTTTTTCTTTCCTTCTTTCTATGTTCTACTAGTTAAGTATACAAACCAAGTGTCTCTCATTCAAATATAAAACGAGAAGCCCAGTAGCATAACAGAAAAGCTAATTAACCAATAATTAACTAGAAGCATCTAACTAAGTGGCTGAGCTGGATTTAGTCATTGATATGCTGGATTAAGCTGGGCCAGTAAGACCTGGTGATAGAGTGAACAATTTTTTTTCTTCTTTTAATAATTGAAAAAGAGTAATGTTAGCAACTCATGTTCAGCATCTCTCTATCATTGGGGGTGAAATTCAAGTGTTTTCCACCACTTAGGAAATATGTCCCTCTAAACAGAGAATACGGCACTATATAAATTTGCGGAAACTGCTTTAATTTGACACAATAATATAGTGTGTGTTGCAAGTATCACTCTTGAGAAAATTGATTTGGACCCAATTCCATCTTGTTAACGAATAACAGAATATGATATTGTTAGTGACAGACAAAGATACAATTTGTTTTAAAGATTAGTTAGTTTTGAATCAAATCCCAACCAGACAGCTTTGTTCACCATTTGAGTGTTTTACCTTCAACTAAATTTGTTACGGTTCCATTAAGCACATTCAATTCAATAACAAAATACTATGATTAATTTATGTGTGTACATATCCGGCTTGATACAAAGTGACCTGGATCGTTCTCAAAATTCTAAAAGTCGGGCAAATCCAACAAATAATGATATTGGGAGCAAGCTAATGCAAAAGCCGGTTGATTCGAGTTCAAGCGAAAGTGCAACGTTGTATCTGTGCTATCTAGTTAAATTATTCTCATTTTATCATAGCACATTGTATTTTAGTTAACCAATGATTGCGTCTATGAATTTCAGAGTCATTCTTCAGTTTTCACTGACGATGAAGGAGCAGGTGTTCACTTCAAAAAAAGTGGAAGTGAGAAACTACGAGCAGTTCATGCACAAAAGAAGGTTGGTGAATTACCTTTGTGCAAGTAGTGGCTGAATTTTATGAATTTCACTTCTAATGTTCTTGTTTGAAATGCATTTGAGATCTCATTTAGACTATTCATGGAAGTAACATGACCATTATTATTAACAAATCTTCACACAATCATAGTCATAAACCTTCTACATCTGCTGATATACAATGCAGATGCTTGACATAGATGAGTATCTGTGTTAAAAGCAATGAAGATTTTCTGACTGAGAAATGGAAGCAATAACAAAGAATTAACTCAGGCTGTCTCCTGTTATGTAAAGATAAGATTGTTCTAGTGTGCAGATGATTATAATTAATCTAGCTATGTTACCATATATTTCAAGGTAATCATGTTGATAATAAGTTACAAACATCATATGTGATAGCCTTTTCTCATCTTGGTTCAATATGTCGGATTTTTTAATCGCCTGCAACTGCAATAGTTGACTATATGTTTTGATTTACACTATCACGCATTAACATTTTAAAAAGGACAACAATGACCTTACTCATTTTCAGCTCTCTATTTGATTATTCCGGTAAAAGATTTACATGATTAATATCTTGTCAAGAAATAGATATCATGTCAGTACTTTCCCCACATTGCAAAGTTGGACAACAGTTTGTTTAAAGATTAAAACAAAAGCTGATTTTCATATTATGTTTTTGGTGAACTAAGAGTGAGAAGAACATCAGCGATAAGCGTAGATATTCCGACTAGGTTGGCTTCTTCAAGAAACTCTTATCTTGTGCCACAAAAGAGAAAAACTGTAGAAGAGAGGGGGACCAAACAAAAACCGTCTGAAAAGAACAGAAACACATGACATAGAAGAAAACGGACATATTAAGGGCAACGATAGCTGGTAACCCATATCAGTCCCTAAAAAACTCCTCACTAATAAAATCAGACAAAGCATCCCACCAAAAAAATATCATGCGCACTATGATCATGATGAGCTAACTTATCTGCACAACCATTCCCTTCGCGGAAATATGAGAAGAAACTACATGAAGGCCAAAAGAAAAACAGTTGTGCCATCGATTATGCCAATGACAAGGCACCAAGACAGGCTTCCTGAAAGCAAAGAGGACGTTAGAGGAGTCTCCTTCTTTCCAGATAGAAAACCAATTATTACGCACAACAAATTCCATTGCTATTATGAATCCTAGCAACTCGGCCTCGAAAACTGAAACATCACCCAAATTGGAAGAAAAAGCTCCCAAAAATGCACCACTTTGATCCAAAATATACCTCCACAAGCCGCATGAGCATTTAGCAGAGAGCCATCAGTGTTTACCTTAATACAAAGTGCGGTTGGGTTGGGGGCATCCAAACAACTGTTGCAATATTCTTGAACCATCTATAAGGAGAGACAAGAAAGTTGTCCCACAGTCTAATATCAAAACGAATTGGAAGAGAATGACCTGTAGAGGTGTTACCTGACATGACAATCACCGTTGTGATCTTTGCCTTAGTTGTGTGAAGAGTGATCTTGGCATCATTATAACATAGAACTCAGTTGGATGGGTATGGCAGAGTGTGATCCCCTCAAGATGTCATATTCGATTCCTCTCGGTGCCAATTATGGGGACTAAGTTCATAGAGAGTTTTGCTCCGCCTTTAAATGGGTCATCTACAAGTGGACAGCGGGATTGAACCCCTCATATTACTCGGTCCTTAGGCCAGATACCGAATTTTTTAAAAAAAATCATCATTACATAGATTTCACAAGTGTTGGTAAAAACATAGGTTGTACTCGTCGGGACTTGAACATTTGTTCGGGTGCATAGAAAACATAGCCTCGCAAATTGTTCCTTAGTAAAAGGGGCAGTGAGTAAGTCATTCTCAACATCTGTAACCGATCATTTTGTAACATTGATTACATGCTTCCTAGTGTCATTCTTCTTTTGAAACAAGTCCAAAAAATAATCCTTGGCCATCGTACACATGGTTGGATTATCAGCTTCTTTATTTCCATTATCATCTTTAAGAGAAATATCTTCCGCATAATAGGATTGTGGTCTATCAAACCTCTCTTCCACTTTCATAAGTTAATCACATGCTTAGTTTTTTTTTTTACTCAACCACATGGTTAAAAAAGTAACTTCCCACTTTCTTTCTTTTTTATTACTAACTTCATACTTTCACATAAAACACTAAACTATTATGTACAGCTTCTGCTTCAGGGTTTTTTCATGCATAAATAAATACATTAATATAAGATGAAATATAATAGCTATCAAGTAATCACGTAATTATCCTAAAAAGAATGGAGGTTGCTTTGAATAAATGTTTTTTAAACTGCCATCTAGTGAGATTAAAAAAAATTGAAAAACTTAAAATTGTGTATTGTTAATTTAAGATGTTAAATCGTGTCAAGCAAGCTCATGTCAAATTTTGGCTTGAGATGACATTCAGTCCCTCTATAAGTTTGTTTGTCTTAGGATTATGGTATGCTAAGTGTTGAAGAAATAATAATATTTTTTAGGATAAACATTGATGTATTCATGATGCAGTATTGCAATCTTCTCTTTGCATTATGAGTGTATTGTTCATTATCCAAATCTTAGAATGGAGTCACACTCACCGTGTCTCTTAAATTATTGGAGCCCCCTTTAGAAGGTACTCTCAAACTTAATGTTGATTGTAGTTTCTTAAAAGATTCAAGGTGTTTAGGTGTTGGTGGTGTTGTTCACAACCACGACAATGATTGGGTAGCTAGTTTTTCTGACTATGAAGTTGGAGATGATGCATTGTTTGCCGAGTTGTGTGCTATTCAGGTGAGTCTTGATTTTTGTTACAACAAAGACTTAACTACATTATTTGTGAGATGCTTGGAAGTCGTTGAGTTGTTTACTGTTGACTGTGAACATACTTTGCAAGCTTATGCTACTGACATCCTTCATATTAGAATATTTTACATAGAAGGTTTAATAGCAGTTTTAACCCCCTAACTTTCTCAAAGTTTTGATTTTGGCCCCCTAAGAAAAAAACTACAAAATCGCCTCCTAAATTTTGCAACTATAGCAGTTTTGTCCCCCCGAGGGCCAAAAAATAAAATAAACAAAATAACACGTAGCACCTCACTTAGGGTGTCACGTCAGCGTAGACCGAGTCAAAATTGACCTTGGAGGCTAAAACTGCTACATATGCAAAACTTTTTTGTAGTTTTTTTTCTTAAAGAACTAAAACCGCAACTTTCGAAAAGTTAGGGGGCTAAAACTGTTATTAGCCTACATAAAAATGATAACACTACATTGATTCATGATTGTAGAATAAAACATGTGGGCAGTTTTTATGGCAAACAAGAAATCATATTTGAAGTGGTGTGCTGGATAAAATTGTACTCGTTTAGTGTAGAGTTTCTCATCATCAGACATAAGTTTAAAACTTGATTTTTATTTTTCTTTTGCTTTTTGTTACGTCTCGTTACTTTGTAACACCACAAAAAATATGTTAATTATAAATATTTAATTTATTTATGAATAGTTATAATTTCTGCATTTTTATAATATTTAGTAGGATATTAAAGTAATTTAAAATAAATTAAAGTCATTGTAAGAGGCATAAGAGGTTGTTAGTGTTTTTTAAAATGTTAGTGGTATTTTAATATATTCTTAGAGTGTGTTTGGATAGAGCATTTTAATGAGGGAAAATAATATTTTAGAGTATTTAAATTGACTTGGTCCAAATTTCACTGTTTAGGAAAATATTTAAATCTTTTTAAAATTCAAGACATTTAGATTAGAATTTCTCTCTTACAAAATTTGAAGGATTTAAAATAACACCTAAAATACAAAAATTTCAAAATTCTCACATTTTCATCACACACGCGTTTCTCACATTTCTCTCGCGAGCTTCACCTTCACCGTGCATCTCTCTCCTTCTGCAGTGGTGCATCTCTCTCCTCGCCACCGTTTTCATCACACATGACTCTCACTAGCTCCGGTATGTACATTTTTTTTTGCTTTTTTTGCTTCGAATTTGTTGAATTTGTTTGAATTTGTTGCATAAAGAATTTCTTTCAAGATGCACTTAAACAACAAGGGTATTAAGAAACCGGTCACTAAACTTGAATCCCTCAAAAGAAAAACTTAAATTAACTTTCAAGTGTGTCATTCCTTCTTTAATTATGAATGAAATATCATAAGTTTTTTGTGTAAATAAAAAAATCGAATCCCTCGAGCAAAGGCATAGTAAAATAAATAAATAAATAAAATAATTTGCAGAAACTAATCTCTCTAGTCAACAGAAAAAGAACATAACAAAAAACAAATGAGTACCGATTCACAATTGTCGGAATGAATGTCTGATGGATTGAGTTGGTGATCTTGTCGAAGCATGGCATGAACCATATGCATATGTTGGGTCAGCAGCTCATCAAAGAGATCGTCTTCCTTCCCTTGTGTCTATTGTGCCTCGATGGAATGAGGAGGTGGATTTGTATATGTATGAGATCCAAAATCACGAGAAATCAGAATCTCTTGATTTGAATATGAGTTGTTGATGTTGAATTTGTTGGAGTGAGTTAAGTCTGTTGATGGAATGAGGGGGAACTAATATTAAGTTGTTATGATTCCTTACTCCCGTCATCAACGGACTTAACTCACTCCAACAAATTCAACATCAACGCCTCATATTCAAATCAAGAGATTGTGATTTCTAGTGATTTTGGATCTCATACATATACAACTCCACCTCCTTATTCCATCGAGGCACAACAGCCGCAAGGGAAAGAAGACGATCTCTTTGATGAGCTGTTAACCCAACATATGCATATGGTTCACTCCATGCTTCAACAAGATCACCAACTCAATCCATCAGACATTCGTTCCGACAATTGTGAATCGGTACTCATTTATTTTTTGTTATGTTCTTTTTTTGTTGACTCGAGGGATTAATCTCTGCAAATTATTTTATTTATTTATTTATTTTACTATGCATTTTCTTGAGGAAATTGATTATTTTTATTTACACAAACAACTTATGGTATTTCATTCATAATTAAAGAAGGAACGACACACTTGAAAGTTAATTTAAGTTTTTATTTTGAGGGATTCGAGTTTAGTGACCGGTTTCTTAATCCCCTTGTTGTTTAAGCGCGTCTTGAAAGAAATGCTTTATGCAACAAATTCAACAATTCAGCAAATTCAAAAATTCTAACAAATTCAACAAATTGAACAATCAACAAATTCTAAGCAAAAAAATGTACATACCTGAGCTAATGAGAGTCGCGTGTGATGAAAACGGTGGCGAGGAGAGAGAGAACTGTCACGGAGAGGAGAGATAAGCAAACGGCGGCGACGAGGAGAGAGAAGTACCACCGCAGAAGGAGAGAGATGCACGGTGATAAGGTAGAGCATCGGCCAGGTTCGGTCCCGAAATTGTCAATCTGCAACAAACTGAAGAGGTAAAAATTGGAACCATCTCCGTCCGTCTAAGACAACGGTTAACGCGGGTGACGGGTAGTACAAATGACAGGTATCACGGGTGGTTTGATTCGGGTAAGGCCAGATCTTCTATGATCTAAGTTTTTCTTCAAAGTTTTTCTTCTAGCAGTGTCATCACCTCCTAAGTTTTTCTTCTACAATCTGATCTGTTCTAGAACTGTCATAAACACATCTTGTTCGACCTTTTTATGGAAGAAAGCAAGAAAATCCAATGAAAATCAGAAGAGAAAAGAGTATTCAGAATATGAGAAAACAATTCGATCTGGGTTTATTGAGTAGATATTAATGGAGATTGGATGTTTTAGTGATTGGCGAAAGAGAGAGTAGAGAATCAGAAAGATTTGGAATGGAGCAGCCGTTGGGTATGTGATTTAGGGTTTGATAGGTTTTGAGAGAAGAGATAATAACGGGTTGTTTGGTTGGGTTTTGTATTGATCTTCATGTTATTGGGCTTCATTCTAAAATTCAATGTTACCCAATACAATATACGGTTGGGTTCAGGTAGGTCGTATGTTTTTTTCTAAAATCGGGCCCGACTGTGATAACTCATATGAACCCTATTTGCTTTGGCCAACAACTCGTATGACCCATTCGAACCCGCCCAAAACATGAAATGTACAACCGGTTTTACCGGGTTTGGTTGGCTTCAAATCCTTTGCTCAACCCTACACGGTGAAAGTCAAGCTCGCGAGAGAAAAGTGAGAAACGCGTGAGAAAAGTGAGAAACGTGTGTGTGATGAAAATGAGAGAATTTTGAAATTTTTGTATTTCAGGTGTTATTTTAAATCCTTCAAATTTTGTAAGAGAGAAATTCTAATCTAAATGCTTTGAATTTTAAAAATGATTTAAATATTTTTCCGAGCAGTGAAATTTGGACCAAGTCAATTTAAATACTCTAAAAAATTATTTTCCCTCATTAAAATGCTCTATCCACACACACTCTTAGTTTTTGATTTCAATATTTTGTAAAAATTGTATTTTATTTAATTGTTTTACAAACAAAAAAAAGTATAGTTTAAGATAATCTAAATTTCTTCTACAACTCCAATTATTTCATCTATTAGAATTGGATTATGGAACATGTACAATCTAAATTTCTTCTACAACTCTAATTATTTCATCTATTAGAGTTGGATTATGGAACATGTACAATTAGAATATGGATTAGTTTATGTTTTTAAGTGTAGAGGTTTGTGGTCCAAAAATTCGAACCAATGAACTTAAATTCTCCACCACTTATAAACATATTAGTTTTCTTAAATTTCTCCAGTGTTGAACTTTTTAAATTTCCACCACTCCCTCTCAAGTTTAAACACAACGCTATTTTTTACTTGAATATTAATCTTCTTTTTTGTTTCTTTCTGACTTTTTCTCATCGGAGTTAAGTTGTTTGGCAACCTGTACCATCTCTAATTTTTACTTGGCGTTGAGGTCCATGATCCAAAAATTCGAACCAATAAACTCATACTCTCCACCACTTATAAGCACATTAGCTTTCCTTAATCTCTCCTATGTGAGACTTATTTAATTTCCAACGTTCCCCCGAAAGTTCAAGCATAACTCCTTTTTTTTACCCGTTTGGGATTCTGCAATTCTATAAGCTATTAATATCAATTATACTAGAGAATCGGTATCTTCTTAAAAAGTTGCTTTAATTAATACTTTATATATTATATCTTGTTTCTATGCGGTTAGACAAGACCATATAGTTACTGAGTCTAGCACATGATAGGTTGCATCTCTCACTCGTAGAAGGAAGAAGGGCTAGCAAGACACTTCGTCAAGTACCACACTTCCAAGCTAAGAGCTTCACTTTATCCATCAAAGGCTTGTCTGCAGCAGCACCTCTAACAAAGATTACAGCGTTGCGGGAGTTATGGCTTGAGCACATAACAACATGTCAAACTAAGAGTAACCCTAGTCTAACTCTTTTACAATACCCCAACCCTCAAACCAATCAAATTTGTATTTGTAGCCATTTTCTATTTATCATTCAATAACATCGTTATTGTTGATTGTGTATGTATGCAATATTATCAGGAAAATATTAGTGATCATGTGGGGTTACATGACATATGCAATATCATTTTGAACAAGTTATCAACATTGAGAAATTTTGTCTCATGCCAATATTCCTAGTGAAACTGAGATCAAAGTCGGTCCAAACACTAAACCTCATAAAAAATGAAAAAATTGTCCAAAATCTGAAGAAACCAAATCAGCTGATAGCTACCCTCCCCATTCTCAAGGATACATTACTAACATTATTCTCTATGCATGTTTCATTATACGAGGATGATGACATTCAAAAAAATGCCACAAAACTTAACCCTAACCAGTCAACCAATTCAGTCTCCACATTCAAGACTCGGAACAAAAATAAGGCACCAATGGTAGGAAGTTGTTGGCCTTCAGTACCTCCCATCCTGGTAGACAAGAGAAAATACCAAAGATATATGGAGTCAAGTTCTGAACAGAGCAATATGAAGGCAAAACAAGTGTATTAAAAAAATCACATTGGATTGAATACTTACAAATCTACTCTGACCAAATCATGTCAAAAGTGAGTACATATTGAAACTTTTTTTTTTGCTTTACTCAAATCAATCAAAGAAAAATTATATCTTCTACACTTTTATTTTCCAGTCGTGAAGACAAACTTCATAGCATAGTCACATAATTCTCTATATGTTGCGAACCACGAATTGGTACTTGCGTACTAGTTCATGCTACTTTTGTGAATTAGTTTGCACAAATTCTCTTGTAATTCATAGAAACTGACGAACTAGGTGAACTAAGACAAGTGAGTGAAGATTGAAGAAAGATGAAGAAGAGGTTAAGTAAGAGATAAAAGAAAAAGAAAAACATATGGTGTAGCAAATAAATTTTGCAGGAAAACCTGTTTGAAGCTTGGAGAAAAGAAATTTCTTTTGTAAAATAACACAGATAAAAAAGAAAAAAGGGAATACAAAAAAATATTTTGGAAAGTAGGCATTAGTTTGTTGCAGCGAGCTACTCTACTTCTTCTACTTTTTTTACAATATTAAGATAGTTTACTATATTTAATTAGGTAATACTGATACTACGAACCGAATCGTACCAAAAACTTTATACCCTTGTACATACCAAATCCTTCTTGCGTACCGCGAACCTGTACTTGCACCGCGTGCCAACATGAATCAGAAATTATGTGACTATGCTTCATAGTCATAGCTCAAATGAACCTCTCATGATATAGCCCTTATGTGTATCATCCCAACATGGACTTAAGGTATTTTAACCTATTTGCAACGTATATTTAGCCGTTATTTTTTATATTAAAAAGAATTTGAACTTTTATTTTAGAATACTAATCACAAGTGTGTTTCTTTAGTTAAGTGAGGAACGGGTCAAATATTTTACTGCCTGAAGAAAAATCTTTCAGGCTCTTTGTCCCAGGAATATTATTGTTGCCACAAACGTACTTTACCAACAAAGCATATATTATACATGTTTATGCTGACTATTGGATGTCCCCTTTTGATAACCTTAAGCATGTGAATGATTTATGAGAACAAGTTAATAATTGTTACTAATTCACTACTAGTTTTACATTTTTGAGGATGTGATTATAATTTGTTGAAGATCTGTATGATATGTCAATTGAGGATTGCTATGGCAATTGGTACCTCATGATTACTTCCGCTCACCAACAATTGTAGTATCAGTTGGAGCCATTAATTGCAAAGTCCTCATTGTATTTTGTATGATGTTGTGGATTATATGAAAATGTTGTGCTTTTAACATGATTAGGCATCTTTCTAGGAAGAAGAAAAAATAAAAAAAAAACAATAAACAATAAAGTATCATCAAATCATTAGATGACACATAACTATCAATAACAGCCCGTCTAGCTCAGTTGGTAGAGCGCAAGGCTCTTAACCTTGTGGTCGTGGGTTCGAGCCCCACGGTGGGCGAAATCTTTTTTTTGGTTTTTTTTAATATATATATACACTTCAACCCTTAACCATTTTATTTGAGCAATTCAGCCCTTAGCTTTGTTTTTTGAGAGGTCTCTTGAACTTGTTTATCCTTTTTTTTTTTTTTTTTTTTCCGATTGAACTTGTTTATCCTTGGTATAAATAAGATAATTAAACTTTTTTTCCTTCAAAAAAAGAAAAAATAATTAAACTTTTTATATAGTTAATTGAGCATTTATAGATAAGTTATCGGTTTCAAACTTGTAGAATACTTATATATTTTTCAATTTCAAACTTGTAGAATACTTATATATTTTTCAATTATTAAAAATACACACCTTTACGCAAATCAATAATTCTAATAGGAAAAATGGCATAATTGTTTTAGCAGATAAATTGTTATAATTAATATTATAAGCAAATTAAACAGTTATATTAATTTTTTTCGAGGACCCTTACGCAGATATAATTGAGCTTTTAGTAAAATATAAGTGGAATATACTTGCTAATTTACTTTTTCAGAATTTTTGGTGGGAGCAAGTTAGCAATCCATATATGTTTATTAAAAATACATAAGCTCTATCATGTTTGTCACTAACTAGTCCCTTAAAGTAAATATCACTAACTAGCAAACATTTAGAGACTACAAATATTATAGATTTAATCGGTCTTTTGGTCCCCTAACTAATTTCTTGTTTTTATTTTTGTCTCATATTTCGTAAAATTAATGTTTTGGTCCTTTATGTTTATACCCGTTATTCAAATAAATTTTGACTGTTAACTTTAACTTCAAATGTCTATGGTGGACTAACCTTAAGAGTGGTCCACTATATATCATATTAATTATTTTAATACAAATATAAATTTAAATAAAAAAAATAAGACCGTATGATCTTTTTTAAATGAGGACCATTGGATTACGCATGTCTATTTTATCTTACGGCGAGTCAACACCGGCTAATTAATTTTCCCTTTCTTCATCTTCTTTCTCACTCTTGTCCATCATCTTCAACATCACACTCATCAACAACATCATCATCTTCATCATTTACCCCGAGTGACAATGGTGTTGGTGATATTGTGATGTTGACGATGATGAACAAGAGTGATTAAGAAGATGAAGAAAGGGAAAATTAATTAGTTGTTGTTGACTCATCGTAAGATAAAATAGATCTGCGCAATCCAATGATCCTTCTTTAAAAAAATCAAATGGTTTAGATTAAAATAATTACCCAAATAATTAATAGGATATATGGTGGGTCACTCTTAAGGTTGATCCACCATAGATATTTAGGGTTAAAGTTAACAACCATGATTTATTTGAATAACAGAGACAAACATAAGGGACCAAAACGTTGATTCTACGAGATGCATGTGTGACCAAAATAAAAACAAGAAATTAGTTAGGGGACCAAAAGACCAATTAAGCTAAAATTATACTATTTTATACTAAAAAGATACATTTAAATATGATTTTTTTTTCATTTTCAACACCATCAAACATTCTTTAAAAAAAAAAAAAACACCATCAAGCATATTATTTTTGTGCATGCGACCAAATAGTTAGTCAATAATTTATTCTTAAAAAAATCAATAATTTACTTTTTATAATTTTTCATAAATAAAATTATTCAATAATTTTCTTAGGGGCAACACTTGGTTTTTAGCGGAAATTGTACCACTGTTTACCGGTGTTTTTGGTAAACAATATAACTAATTTTAAAATGTTACTTGCATGATCAAACTATAAATCTTAGGGCATGTTGTGCAATCTTTTTTCAGAAAATATGTGAATGTTCATCATACTCATAGTTTGCTTTATGAACAAGATGAATAAAATTGTGTTTGTATGAAGATAATTGTCTTTCAACAGAAATTAATGAAGAAAAATGCAAGTAAAAGACTTAAAAGTTTAAATGCAAAAACTTAAAGAAACGTAAATTGCATTACATTGAATTTAAAGATGGTTTGACAAATCAAGTTACATACATTTTGTGACTCTTTTTCTTTAAACGTTGGTACTTTGAGTGCTAGAATTCTATAATAATGATTTGTGACCCGTTTTTCCCATGAAATACTACTATATATACATAGAGAAAATAACTGCAAAGATCTAAGCTGCTACTAATTGAGTATCTTCGACAAGAACTGCATGCCTTCCATGGTTTGGACATTAAAATTTTGCATCTTCATAAACCAACTTAATGTCGATCTACAACCTTTGTCGAAAGACCCTTAATGCTTGTTGAGTTCAATAGCTTCAATCATGGACTTAGAGAATTTTGCAACTTTGAACCTTCATTTATCTATCAAATATGCACAAGATAAAATACAGCTAAGAACCACCTACACTTCTAAGAGATTATTTATTTTATTCTTATAAAAAGTGAGTTGATATTTTTTTTTTAAAGAAAACCATAATCAATCTTTTCACGTATAATCAAATTTAAGGTGCATATTGATATTCAATCTCATAACTTATTATTTTCATGACGACATGAAACCCTTACTTTAGATGTTTTTCTTTCTAATAAAAAAAAACTATCGTCAAACGACGTCTCACAAAGAATGAGGAACACAAGTTGATTAATAGATTTCAATCGTGAATGCTACTTTACAAATTGACGAATTCTACATCAATACAAGTTTTTAAGTCAACAGTGATTATTCATGATCAAGGAAGAGAATGATAACTTCATATTTATACCTCAAACAATGAATAAGGAACAATAACACTGGTGAAGACAAGGGTTCTAAGAAAGAATTAGAAACAGTGGAGAAGTAATGTTTTTGTGTCTCACCAATATTATGCAGATTGAGGGAGACACGGAGTTTTTTTTTTTTTTTAAGGAGGGAGACACAGAGTTATAACTCTTGTTTCTACTAGACAAATGTGACTCTAATTATGTTTAAAAATGGCTTCAAAGTTTGTTAGGTCTAGTAAAATACCAATCCAATTCATTTAGATAGGTTTAGAACGATTTTTTTTAAAACAAGTTTGAGACAAGTTTAAAACTCGAATACATGAAAATATCATAATTTGGTACAACAAAATTGACTTTTTTTTTTATAGTTATACTGCTTCACTTTTTTTGTGATACTTTGATATATAGCCTATAGGAGTCTGATTGACACGTTCTTGGTGGTGTTCGAAAGCTGAAAAATCTTATAGAATTGATAAAAAAAAAATTATAAGCTAATTTGTGCGTTAAAGAGTTTAAAATACTATTGAAGTTTCTCTATTTTAACCCGATAATATTTCTCCTAAAATTCATGAGAATTGATTACAAAAGATTAGATATAGTTTGCTAAAATTCAGAAAATCTTTTTCCATGTTTTCCAATTTACAATTTAGACTACTGAAAAACTGTTGCAAAAAACATTTACTCACTAAAAATATTTTGTGATGGTGAAGTCAAATGACAAAGGGGCAAAACTCTTATATATTTTATATATATAGTTTTCTAAGGGTGAAACATAAATGCAGGAGTATTTCTTGAAGATTACTTTTTAGATATCTAACAATTATCGATTTGGATTTCCTATTTATAGTTGTCAGTTAAGATTGTTTTATAATATGAAGATGAGTTTAAAATATAAATTGACTGATCTCAGATCAACAATCACAACCTAATCCATCATGAACAACAAGAAAACTCTACAACAGTGAAACCTGGTCCAACAATTACCCACAAGGAAATTGCTTGCTGGCATGACACCAATCAAACACAAAAACGCGCACGATACCGGTTAAAACCATTAGATGAATAATGTACAATATTTCTTTTAAACCCGTGTTAATAGTTGTGTGTTGTCATCGAGTCGTGCTAGATAGCACTACTCTTACCCACAAACATCTAAAACACTGTAAACAATAGTTAAATTCAATTAAACCCGTGTAAGAAGGATATGAAATTCGATTAAACCCGTGTAAAAAGTATATGAACTATGATTAATTGACGTTTGGCATCGATGGGCTAGTTTTGACAACCTAAGCTAGAGTACTTTTTTTTTTTTTTACCAAAAAAGGTCTACAAAATGAAATGTGTTGAAAAGATGGAGTAATTTTCATTTCACACGTGACAAATGATTGCTCGAAAACATCCAACCAAATTCAGCCACGTAAAAACCATCTTCCTCCTCTTGTTTTTAATCTCCCTAAAATCCCTTCCCATTCACAACAAACTAACCTCTCAATTTCATTTCTTTATTATCATCCTCACTTTCAACGCTCTTTCTTTATCTTCTCACAAGTTCCAACAATTCTCAACTAAACTAACTAATGTAAACTAAACCACCACCACCATGGCTAAACCACCGTTAACCACCATCAACACCCTCATCTACTACCTCTCAGAACACCCATCAATCATCTCATTCCGTTGGAGCCATAGTCACTCATGGGGTTCAACATGGTCTTTCCTAATCACCTCCATAGCCACCTACCTCATCCTCTCTCTCTTCCTCCATCTCTCACTCTCTCTCCTCTTCCCCAACCGCCGTCACATCCCTCTAGGTCCCATCCCCGCCCTCCATAGCCTCACCATGTCTCTCATCTCCGCCACAATCTTCACCGGAACATTAATCTCCGCTGTGTCAGAAATCCGTGACACACAATGGTTCTGGCATCGTTCCAAAACCCCACTTCGATGGCTCCTTTGTTTCCCCTTAGGTACACGACCTTCTGGTCGTGTTTTCTTTTGGTCTTACGTTTACTATCTCTCACGTTTTCTACACATGTTGAGAACAATCTTAACTATTCTACATCGTCGTAGGTTGTCTTTTTATCAACTTGTGAACCATTCAGTTTCAACGTTAGTTTCTTTTCTATGGCTTGAATTTTCACAGTCTTTTCAAGTTCTTGCGATTCTGTTTGCAACTCTTGTTTACTCTCTTGTTTATGGTTATAGATTTTGGACAGCGATTGGTCTTCGATCTGCATGTTTTCCGTTTGTTTTGAACTGTCAGATTCTGTTGTTGGGTTGTAACGTGGCGTGTCATGTTGCTGTTTTTTTGCTTCATTTCTTTTATGAAGTTGGTGGTTGTAATGGAATTGGTGCTTGGGTTTTCAATTCCATTCTCAACACTGCTGTTCTTGTTATTTTTATTCAATTTTATGTGAGGATGTATTTTGTTGGGAGAAGTGAAAGGAAAATGGATCAAGAGAATGAATCCATGGATTATTCTTCCTCTTGCCCCGGCTTAATCATCGGGTCAAGGGCGCGGTCACTATGAATTGCTGATGCGGTCTCAATTGCAGTTGCATTGCAGTTTCGACGATATCAGAAATTATGTTTTGGTTTAGGTTAGGGTCTGATTTTTTTTTTTAACTTAGTTTATAGATAAAGTGAATTTTAAAAAATAACTTTGGAGTTGTGATCATTAGTGTATAGTCCAAAATATGTACCCTTTAGAGGAATGTGTATAATGTATAAGAATAAGAATACTATAGTATTGCTGGAATGCAGAAACAAAAACAGTAGCTTTTGGAAGCAGAATTTTTTGGGTACTTGTATATTGTGATTAGAATATACTAGATAGAATCACTCTTGATTAATTAGTTCATTCTAAAGATAGTGAATTGACAATGTATTCCGATCATATTAAATTGGAATTTTCAGATAGTTGTTAGCAAAGATGTAATAAATAAAGGAATTGCTTCAATAATCAATAACAACTCTTACATTTAAACACTCCATAATTTCATACACTAAATCACCAACTTATTCTCTCTCTCTCTTTCTATTAAATCACCAACATATCAGATTTATCATATCACATTTTTAATTTCCTTCTATCCGAATGTATCTATTGGTCAAGAAACATTTTTCAATTAGTAACGGGTAACGTTAGAAATTGGAGAAATGTTATTATATGTTTAAGTTAATTATTATCATTAGTTCATGTGTGAAAAATAGAAAGAAGACAATTCATGGGACGCCAATTTAGTGAACAATGTAAATCATTTTCTTAAAACATAAGAAAATAAAACCATCCCTTCATTTGTTTGGCATGACTTCTCTTTCGTTTTCATTTGGAGAAAGTTCTGTAGTTCATGTGATCACGTCAGATTAGTTGACTATGTCTTCCGTGAATGAGTTTTTTTTTTTTTTTTTAAAGTTTAGGTAATGTAGTCAATGAAAGTTCTCTAAATTGATAATAAATTGACTCATTTATAACGTCGTGTTCAACTTTGCTTTTGGACATCTTGTGTGAATGATTTGAAGTATTTATGTTAGAGCTAATTGAGTTTTGAGCTCTATCCTAACCAACTTGTAGCTCAATTCATTTAAAAACAAATAGGAAAAACTTAAATGTAGTAAGAATGTTAGTTAAGTAACGCGTCCAAACAGGTACTATTACGCATAACTTTGGTAAAGTAGTACCCGTCGGCGTCACGCAGCTTCAAGCTATTTATTTCTTCATGAAACGCACCCTTCAAGTTGATTTGCTATGCTAAGAAATGCATGCAGAGTATCTAACAAATTTTAATCAGAATATGCCTTCCGTATCATACTTATGGTTAAAGTATAACTCAGTTTACGAAGACATTGTATTATGAGAAATGTTAGGGACACACTCTCTAACACTCGCCTCTAACACACGCCAATCAAAATTTGACATGTCATCCACTTTTTATACACTATTACTCGCTACCGGTTTCCACTTTCCACCATCCTTCATTATTTATTGTTATTATTATTTGAATTTAACTTAAAATAAAAAAATTAAACCATTTCATCTTCCCGTACTAGTAACCTCCATCCACCATGGTATCTTCAAATTCAAGATTCAACAATGGAACCTAAAAATATTTGCAACACTTTTTTGCGGTTCTAATTTCATTCAACTCCCACAATATTTTTTCATCAAATTTCAATCCCCACGGTCTTTTTTCACATTTTTTCTTCAATTCAAACATCAAAGCATGAATCTTTCTAATTAAACTCCATTAAAGGGTTCCCATTAAACAGTCTGGATCTGGGTACCTTTGTTTGCATATGTTCAATGCAAACCACATCTCTATCTCTCTCTCTATCTCTCATGCCACAAGCTTCCTGTTCGTTTTTGATGGGTTGCAAAAATCTCAGATACTTTTTCCTTAACAGAGTACCCAAAGACCAGATAAGAATTATAGATTTTTCTTTGATGGCACTCATGGCAGATCTGCATAACCAAGGGAGTCTTGGAGAAGATGATGCCACAGTCAAAGTTTAAATAAAAAACTTAAAAAAATAAAGCATTGTTATTTCTCAACTTGTACAACAGGTTAACCGGTCAAAGAATGAAAAACAGTTGTGACGTGGCTTCATGTTATTGGAGTGTCTTAGAGGAGTGTGTTTGAGAGTGTGTCATTAGCATTTCTCTTGTATTATATATGCATTAATATATGCAGACGTCGGATTTGAAGTTCAGATATTGATTTTTTTTTTTAAGTAGATAGTATATGGGAGATATATATTATGAGCCAAACTTACTTACCTATGGTTAGTCAAATATTTATTTTTAAATAATTATCCGTGTGTTGTTAAATTTATTTATTTATTTTTTATAAAACTATTTATTTTGGTACAAAATTAATTTGACACCATATAAACATGTCGGTGGGAGAATATATAACAACTAAACAAGAGTAGACGTAGCTGACAAGTAACTAGGTGACCCACTAGTAAATGCAGTAGTTAATGAAGACACCATTCATGGTTGTTGGTAAATCAAGATTGCTTAATTGCTCTGATTTTTCTTTCGTCTGTACACAAAAGTAGTAGATATTTTGGCCTGTATAACGACAACGATGTTAAGGCTGTGTTTGGGGTTTTTTTTTAAATAACAGAATGATGGTTTTAATTAAATCTGAAATGACATAGGAAACTTTGGGAAATATTTGAGTGCCATAGTTTTTTTGGTGTCATTGTTGCTATAAATAATTTTGTGTCTACTTTTCTTTTAACAACTCATTCTCAATCATTTAAATAATTTATTTTAATCATTCTCTCTCATCTAAAAGGAACATAAGTTACCAACGACACCAAAAAAACTATGACACTCAAGTATTTCCCAAAGTTTCCTATGTCATTTCACATCTAACTTTTTTGTTATGGTGTGCAAGGTTTGAACTTCACCTTATATATATATATATATATATATATATATATATATATATATATATATATATATATATATATATATATATATATATATATATCATGCACTGTTCTTAGCGATTGAATTAAGTTTATGGAGACACATCTAACCATTTGAAGTAAATAGTTATAACATTATACTTGTTTCCCTTGCAAAGAATAAAATAATTGTTATTTTTGGTAAATAGTTATAACATTAATACTGGTTTCATTCACTGTTTTCTTTTTGGAAACAATTCAGTATTCATTTTCATTGATTTGTTTTTGGCCCCTTTGTTTTTGACCAAAAATTTGTTTTTGGACGCTATTCACTTTGATTGCTAAAATAAAACATGTATATCGTTTCTTTTGAATAAGATAAAAAAGAAGACATCAATAAGAATGGAGGGGCAGTTACAGGGTGGTCCAATGGGCATGGCCACTCATACTTTTTATAATGACTAAATATTGGTATACATATATTGAAATGAGACAATTATATTATTATACACTCAACACTATTAAGAAATAAACAAATTATATTCATACAAATGTCGAAAACACATGTCTCCATATTCTTTTCTCATAGCCAATTTCTCCTATCTTAACCAATATGTTCATTTTCATTATTTTTATTTGAGCTCCACAAAATGAACTCAACATTATTTGAATTTATTCCCCTAAAATGGTTGATAAAAGGAAAAAATTCATATAATATGTCAAAATTGATTGAGAGATAGATTTAATAAGTACCACTTTTCCGATTTTTGACAAATGATTTCCTTTCGATCTTTGAATTATCTTCTGTATGTACTCTTAGATATGGTTAAACACCGCCATTTTCTTTCTGCCCTCAGTCGATGGTAATCTGAAGTATTTACGTATACTTTCTGACACTTGGAGTATTCCCTTGACCAACTCTTTTTTGTTGCATGATATGTGTTCTATCTTGCTAGAGAAAATTTCCTACTTTTATAAATTGAATGTAGGCCTAATGCCTTCTCATATTTTTTTAAAAACACCAAACATGATGTTTGCATCTTTTTTATTTGCCCTACAAAATAAAAAACAATCATTAGCAAATAGCATGTGTGTCACAAGTGGTGCTCTAGGACACACTTTAATTCCATCGATATATCCCCACGAGCTTTTTGTCTTTTCAGAAAGATCGAAAAATCTTTTGCACTTATGATAACACAAGTATGAAGATAGAGGGTCTCCCTGTCTTAACCCTTTTCCTAGATTATGTCAACCTATACCATCGCCATTACAATCACTTGATACTTTACTTTAGACATGCAAAATCCTATCCATCTTACACATTCTTCATTAAACCCCAACTTCCTCATCATCCCCTGAACATAACTCCATTTTACTCGTCATATGCTTTGTCGATATCAATCTTTAGGACCACTTCATCTTTCTTCATGCGGGTTTTTCACTTCATATGATGTAAAATTTCAGACGCAACCAAAACATTGTCAAGAATAGAACGATTTTCCACAAAAGCGAACTGCTCTTGTGAAATGCATTTTGGAAGAAGCCTCTTTAATCTATTTGTTAATACCTTAGAAATTATTGTATAAAGTACATTAAACATAAATATTGCCCTTAAATATCACATTAACCATATGGGTTATCCTCTTCAGTATGAGCACAATGTTTGTTTCAACAAGTTTTTATTGGAAACTCGCCTAGATTCAACCATAACACGACACTATGAAAAATCTCAGCCCCACATATGTAATCTTATAACACTTGTTAATATCACCCTTAAAAAGTAAGGTAAAATCAGCAGAATGAAAGAGAAATAATTTAACTAGTAGACCAACAAAGACATAATTTTTCACAAACACGATCCGAAGTCCTTGCTATAATGTTAGAAAATATATTTAGTATCTTTTATATTATATCATAATATGTTAGATCATGTCTTGAGATTATTTCGTAACTAACGAAAAGACGGACATCCCATGATCGTTTATCTGTATTTTTTATTTTATTTCATTCTATTTATTTTTTATGTTATTTTTAAATTTAAACTTGTTGGATTGCTCATGTAATCCCCCCACACATATATATATATATATATATATATATATATATATATATATATATTATGATTTGCCTCTGTGACCGTGAGCATAGCTCGATCGGCAAAGATATTGTAGTGTGTACGGACCAGGGTTTGAGCCACAAACTCTCCATTTATTTACATTAATAAGTAAACTTTTTAGTTTTCTTTATTTAATACTATATATATACATATATATATATATAAAATATATTATGATTTGCCTCCGGGACCGTGAGCATAGCTCGGTCGGCAGAGATATTGTAGTGTGTACGGACCAGGGTTTGAGCCACAAACTCTCCACTTATTTACATTAATAAGTGAATCTGTAGCGACTAAGTTACTTGACAATTATATTTATAAATTATAATTTTTTTTTCTTGGTTTATAGTTGATTGTATGTGTCCTATAAACAGATATCGGTATTTAGTCTAGGGTTTGGCTATCCTGTGCAATATTGCACACGTTAAGAATACTAAAAGAAGCAATTTTTTTATTGAAAATTACAACTGTTTTTAAAATAATTATATATTTAATATAAAATGGACAAGTTTCAACGTACACTTACTATTTTAAACTTCTTAACATGTGCAAAGTTGCACATGTTAGAAAAACCCTTTAGTCTAATTTAGTTTTGTGCTATTCTATTCGAATCCTAACCACCTTTACTTCTTTATCTTATCTATTCTTCTCTATAAATTCAAATTGGTAGCGGTACTAACAAATGACTTATGTCACGGTTTGTTGTATACTAGAAATGAGCAGCCAGCAATATCCATTAATTATGCCACATCAATTTCAAGTTCTTCACCTTTGTAGTTCATTAGACTTATAAGTTTATGGCTAAAATTGTTGATTTTATATTATGTAGGTTTCATATTCATTCGGGAGAAAAAGAAAATAATTTGTTTAATTACTTTTTTTTTAAAAGGACGTTGTTGTTTATTTCTTTTACTTTTTAAATTTTTTTCCTACGTCGGTTAACTTATGTATGCTACCTTCACGTTCACATGGTAGTTAACATCTCTTACACTACTCAACATAATTATGCATTGTTTATACTCATTAGAAGAAAAAAAGTTACAAAAGGAAATTTGTTGCATATGTTAATGCATTTGAAATTTAATTTTCTTTACTAAATTGTGTTCTTTTTTAATTCGCACCTAAAAAAATTGCATACTACAAGGTAATAGACGTTGACACTTAAACAACACATTTTTAGTGTGATAATAGTTGAATTCTACCCAGAAGGCCAAAAAAGGAGAGAGAGAGAGAGAGTAATGCCCCTACTTTGCCCAAAAAATTGGATATAGGAGGAAAGTATCATTTCACTTTTTTCATTTTGGTATAAGAAAAACTTAATGAATTTTATTTAAAATAAAAGTAGAGATACAAAATGGAATATGAATGAAAATACATAAACTAATTACATGAAGCTACTCTAATTAAACTATAGAAAACTTCATTGCCCTGTCTCAAAATAAACCTTACTTCAAAGATTGCTAAATTAAAAAGAAGTATACGTCGATGGTAATTAATAATTGATGTACAACTAAAAACATCGAGTCTGTCTGACCATAGATACTATCTACCACTATCTTAAAACACATTTCACTTTTTTTCTTTCTTTCATATTTGTTCTTTTTGGCTTAAACTCATATTATGTTTTCTAACTAATATTACTAATTTAGTATTTTAGTCCGTCCTTCAAAAAATATAAAAAGTATTTTAGTATGCTATATTTAGTTTTGGTATTTTAATTTAGATCTCTGTGTCTTTAAAATTTTATAATTTCGGTTCACCTTTTTTTTAAAGGGTAATTTCTGTCCACTTTGCTCATTTGCCGATATTTTCAGAAAAAATGAATGTTTGACATTTTTTTGAAAGAATGAATGTGTGACATATGTACAACATACATATTGGAGTTAATGTGTTCGTTGGGGGCTGAAGTGGCAGGTAAATGTGGTACCAACTGAATGATGATGTGATATGATCTCTGCAAACTTGTCACAAAAGATAATTGGAAACATGGTTCGAATAAGTTCCCACAAAAGAAGGAAAAAAATGCACAACGATAACTGCGTTCTTTTTTTAGGGGAGATAACTGCATTCTTGAACACTTAAATAAAAACCAAACGATTAAGCTATAACCTTAAGAAAAATATGATTTTAATATTATTTTTTTAAGAGGTTAAAATGAATTATATTAACCGAGGTCCTGTTTAAGTATAAGCGGTGTAAAAAAACTAGGATGAAAAAAGTTAAATTACAATGGCATAAAACAAAGACAAATAAAAAGAAGGAAAAAAAGAGGTCAAAGCAACCTCATTACAAGGTGATTCTTAAATAAGTTAAAGGATCATGCCACCATAGATCATAATTAAAAGTAAAATTAATGTTTGTCAAGCATCAATAAGATTGTAGCTTAATTTTTGTCAAAAAATTGTTGCAACGATTCCTCTTTTTAACGAAAAGCCCGAACATTCTTTTATACCAAAACACTCACATACATGATAATCAAATGAGGTGGAAAATTATCCAGATACTTTTGAAAAGCTGCCTAAATTATCAAATTGAAAAAAATGATATGTCACATGTTTAAGATGCACCGTACTAAAACCAACTAAAACCAAGCCAATTAGAGTTACCTAATCATACTTTCCCAAAGAAATCGTAAGAAAAAAATAGTCCAAAGAGATGTCCCAAAAACCCGCAGTTAACTTTAGTGCTTCAGATATTTTCCTTTTTGACCATTAATACGCCTGAACTAGGTTTGTGTAAAACATGAAAGCTTCCCACACACCTAGGAGTATCTAGTAACGGTCACCAAGAATTAAAAGCAAAGTTCCTTCACCCCTAAGATTGGGACATACAAAACAAAGGGGTAAAACAAAACAAAGGCTTGTTGGGCTTGCAATGAGCTATAAAATAAGGAAGAATTCCGCTCTTCATCCAGCACAAAACACTCCCGTCCAGCTGAACTGACGAAAATGTCCATGCGCAAGTTAACTAGCGTAAGTGTAAAACTAACTTAACTTAAAATTTCGTAATTTTTACACATGCGTGACTTAAGTCACGCCGCGTGAGTTAACTCACGCAGGAGTTAACACATGCGTGAGATAACTCACGCTGGTTTTAAACATTGAAAAAATGTGAAGCTTTTCTTTTTCTTGCTTGCCTACACCGAGTTCAAATTCCCCACAAATCAAAGCTCATCCATGGCACAAGGTATTGCAACTTCACTGTTGCCTGTCCATTTATACATATTATTTCGTAGTGTTGTTCATATATATGAATATTCGTCATCAGATCTTTCGCAAGCGTATGCCATCGGAAGCTGTTCATATATAATTTGATCATTATATGTGAAATCTTTATAGACAGTTTTAATCTTGTTGAATACTATGGACTGTTGAGTCATGTTCGCAATCATTTTATGGTTGCTGTTCATGGTATTAATTTCCATTGATATGTGATGGACTTTGTTCTGTCTTTCAAATTAAAGTGAAGGCAAGCAAGAAAAAGAAAAGCATCACACATTTTCAATGTTTAAAACCAGCGTGAGTTAACTCACGCAGGTGTTAATTACTGCGTGAGTTAACTCCCGCGGCGTGACTTAACTCCCGCGGCGTGGCTTAAGTCACGTAAGTGTAAAAAAAACGAAATTTTAAGTTAAGTTAATTTTACACTTGCGCTAGTTAACTTGCGCAGGGGCATTTTCGTCAGTTCAGTTGGGCGGGAGTGTTTTGTGCTGGGTGAAGAGCAGGATTCAACAAGGAATGGATATAAGGCTTAACAAATGGATAATTACATCAAGGTATGCTGATTTTGCTAAGAATTTTGCTCTTCCCCCTACACAAAACACTCGCACCCTACAGTCATACTAAAAATGCCCTTGCGCTAGTTAAGTAACGCAAGTGTTAAACTCTGCGCTACTTAACTAACGCTGCATGAGTTAACTAGTGCAGCGTTAGTTAATTCACGCTACGTGCTGTCTTAAATAAGGCAGAACACTCATTTCCTCATTTCTCATCTAAAATCTCAAAAACCTCTCTCAAATTAGCCAAAACCAAAATTCCTTCAAATTCAAATCAAACAACACTCCAATAACAAGTAAGTTTTCATAATCAAACACCATTAACCTTTTATGTTTATATGTTAGATTTTTTTCTCTTAAATTAGAATTAGGGTTTGTTTAAATTTTGGTTTTTTCGCAAGAAATCATACAATGTTTACATGAAAATGACTTGTGTTGCTTAAATGTTTAGATGTTTGCATGTTTATGTTGTAGGTTTTGAGTTCTAGAGAATTTTTTTAGATTTAGGGTTTGTTTAAATTTTGATTTTGCTTGCAAGAATTGATACAATGTTACATGTAAATGACTTATGTTGCTTAATTATGGTTATATGTTTGCATGTTAATGTTGTAGTTATGAGTTTGAGGGTTTATGTATAATTTGCACTCCAAGTGTTTGATGAAATGTTTGAATGAGTTTTTCATTGATTGTTTTTAATTTCTTATTGTGTAGATTTGAAACAATGGCCGGGTGGATCGACGTTCATACACAATTCAACGACGAAGAACCTCAGAGGTTGAAGGTTCGGTGCCTTGGTATAACGCTAAGAGATCTCAAGGATCAGCTGAATGAATTTAACCAAGGAGTCAACCCCCGAGACACAAGGAAGGTGGAATATGTTCGGTATAAACGTCCAACGCACGACGAGGGGAGAATATCATTCACTTGAGTGGAATTGATGAACGATGAAAACGTTACAAGCATGTTCCCGTGGATCGATATGCGTGCAACGTTGGTGAGATCAACTGAAGATATCATCAAAAGTCTGATTCCGCCAGAAGATCGTCATTAGGTACGGAAATTCACCTTCCAACTACAACAATTTATCTCAAGGGTCGATCACTTCCCCAAGTCGGCTACTCACCATTTTCCTCAAAACTGATCACCATTTATCCCAAGTGACTAGAGACTATTGAAAAAAAAGAGAGAAATAGAGGGAGAGAGTGAGGAGGGAGAGAAAGGGATATGGTGTGAGGAAATAGGGAAGTATGGAGGGGTATTTATAGGTGGGAATGGTAGTATAAGTTATAAAAAACATAAATATGGTCTAAAAAATGTGTAAATGGAGTAAAAAAACGTGTAGATTGAATGTTGAACAACTAACCATCTGATAAGTGCTAGAAAGTTGTATTTTAAATGAATATTCAAAGCACTTTTATTGCTTGTTTTGCCAGTTATAGAGGGAAAAGCCGAGAGATAAGTGATTATTGCCCTTTTACGCTTTATCTATCTTACTTTATCCATTGTGCAGGAATTGAACACAAGACACTAAGCAAAGAAGAAAAATAAAGAAGAAGGTGACCAAAGGCGAGCAGAAGGTGACCAAAGGCGAGCACAAGATTTCACTCACACTCAACACGCAACAACGAGCAGAAGGCGAGTGAACTCGCAATGGCGAGTAAAAGAGCCTCAAAGGCGAGCAAGAGTCAGAGAGCACCAGTTTTTCACACGCCCTCAACTCGCAAAGGCGAATGGAAGGCGAGCAACTCGCAATGGCGAGCACCAAAGGAGAGCAAGTTCCAGAGAGCACCAATTTTTACACGCCTTCAACTCGCAACTGCGAGCAACTCGCAATGGCGAACGAATTTACTCGTGAGGCGAGTTAGGGCGGCCAAAACTTCTCAGAGGTGACGTGGCACAAACCCACTGGCGAAGAAACCTCAACTCGCCATGGCGAATAAAGTTACTCACGAGGCGAGTTGATGCAGATCAGAAATTCTATAAAAGCCACTTGACCCTTTCATTTGGAGAATCTTAGAACTTTATAGTTTATTTCTGTAATATCTTAGAAAGAGAGATAAAGCTTGTTCTTCATAGAGTTGGAGTGATAGGAAGGTGGATTCTTCATCCTTTGTTGAGAAATCACAATTTGTAATGAATCATTCTCTTTCAATTCATTCTTGCAAAGCTTCCATGATAATGAGTAGCTAAATCTCCATTGTTGGGATTAGAAGTACTTGATCTTGTTAAACATGTAATCTTTTGATCCTTCAATATATGGTTCTAGCATTTAATTTGATATTGAGATTATTCTTGCACTTTATTGTTTATGTTTGATTTAATTGCTATTGAAAAATACTTTTGAATCTAGATTTAGAATAATCATCTATCAAAACATAAATTCTAGACATGGAATTAATGATGTGATAATCACTCTTTTGTATCTAAACTCAATGCTTTCGGATCGTTTAATAGATTGAGAAATCGTCGATTAAACGTTACGATTGACTCTTGGATCGTTTGATAGTTTGAGACATCGACTATTGAACGATACAATTGATTACACAATATTATTTGGACACGAAAGATATTATATTGTCGAGGGATACATGATAATATCAAAGAAAAGCTAGAATCCGTATACGATCATTAGGTTATATGTGGTACTTGATTAAGGAACTCTAATCCTAACAAGTTTCACGCCTTGTTAATCTCAACTTTTATTTTCGCAAAATAGTTAACTTAGCTTGAACAAACAACAAACTAATCTTTTAACTTAAAATGATATTTGGTGTCGAACGGTCCGTGATATCCCACCAGTCCCTGAGGAGACGATATAAAATACTTACTTTTGTTTGATGGAAAAATACTACATCACCCTCGTCCAAAAAACGTTTGTTCTTCAGTTCTGACCACCGGGCAACGTGCGTGAGTTAACTTGCATACAGGCCAGTGGTGTGTGACTTAAGTCACACAGAGATTATAAGGTGCGTGAGTTAAGTCACGCTGCGTGATTTAACTCACGCAGAGGTAAAATTGAAAATCATGATGGACGCGAGTGTTTTGTGCAGAGGGAAGAACATAATTCTTTCATCTTATGAAAGAAAGATGACCTACCTGAATAATTTTCATACATGCATGTGAACAAGTGCTTCAAACAAATTTAAGGCAAACCTCGGAAGTAACTAACGGTATGAGAGAATCCACGCCATAAGAGCATGTTTCCAACCAAATAGATGTGTGTCCTCTTATTTATTTTATTTTTTTAAAGATGTCCATCCTCTTTTAAAAGCTATCTCAATAGCTAATATATCACCATGACGTTCAACATAAAGGAGGAAGATTCCATGTAACCTCTTTTATCTGAGCAGCATAAACAACATGAATATTAACTGAAAAAACATTCAAAATGACAAATTCAGCAATATTATTAGCAAAGTTGCAATTAACATATTTGTTGCCAAACCTGTTTTTGTTACAACAATATCAAATTATATTCACCAAATTCACAATAACAGCTAAAATCACAATTTGGCATTGAGGGGACCAACTTCTTAGTAAAACATGCATCACGAACCTTAGCTTGAAGGAAATTGTGCATGTCTTCAGGAATATTGACAAAGACCACCAGTGAGCCTTCTTGCAACAAAGAGTCAAAAGAGGATCCAACTGAAGATATCAAGTCTTAAAGCTTTGATAGCTTATCATCTAAATGTTCCTCCAAGTACAACAAAGTGATTCTCTAAAAATTCTTTCATAAAAAAGGTAAAATGACGTATAGGAAAGTACAATCTACGCAACGAAAACCATGTTCTTTAGCCAAATCTATCTCACTTTCTAGAACTTTTCTCTCCCAAAAATCAACAAAACCACAATTTCTCAACAACAACAACAACCCTTTCCAAATCTTCATCGTCTAACCACAAATTCTTAATCCTATTTCTTTTCCTCCAACAAACCCATCATTTCTTAATCAAACCTTCAAACTACCACAAAAGCTTCAAAAATATTCCAACCTTCATATTCTCTTTCGCAAAATTTCTTAACCCTTTTGACTTTAAACAAACTTCTAAATCCCAAATCACTTTACATTACAGAATCCCAATTCTTTTAACCAATTTCAAAAGAAAACCTTCATGGTTAGGGGAGGAAAACGAATAATTTGATAGTTTCAAATGTCAATTATTTAAAATGAAAGGAAGAATTATTGAACATTTGAAACTATCAAATTATTTTTTAGAGAAATAGGATGTAGAAGGAGAACCAACCGCAACACTATCTAACATATCTATATCAACGGTAGTATTCTCTATTGTATTAAAGAGAAGCTACTCAAATGTTAGAACTGTCGAGCTATAAAAGATCGAATCGTTTAAATATCGAATAGTCTTTCGATGAAAGAAATCTCCAACCTAATTGAGAAATATGAGATAAAACACCAGTGTTAGTGTTAGAAAATTTTGAGAACTACTCTATTTTGGACATCTATTTTCCTAATGACATTCATAGAATCACTATGCATTTATGTAAGAAAATTTTGTAATTTTTTTTTTCTTTTGATCAAGCAATGAAATTAAAACTCGGGAGAGGCCTAAACCAAATACAAAAGATTCAATACATGGGGACTCTAGTGAAAGGTAAACCTAAGCTATCCCTTTGAAGAAAAGGGAGAACAAAAGATGGAGGGTCACCCCACCATTGAGAAGAGTACATAGCTAACCCTTGTTCATTCTTATCCAGAGCATCAACCACAATATTTCGTTCTCTAATAACATGAGTACATTTACAACTAATTTGCTTGTATAAATTCTTGCAATTGTGTCATCTAGTTTGTATTCTCCATGGCACCCTATGAAGCACGGATACGGACACGGACACTGACACGCCGACACAACTAATAATTTGAAAAATCACATAATTCAATGTAATTACAAGTGTCAGTGTCGTGTCGGTATCGGACACGACACGTGTCCGACACCAGGACACGCCTAATCTAAGGAGTGTCCGTGCTTCATAGAATTGGCACCCCATCTGCCTTCTTGAAAGCCTTAACCACCATCAAGGAATCTCCTCCATTCCAAATGTCAGTCAAATGCATATCTATGGCCTTTTCTATAGCATACATGAAAGCACTAAACT
The DNA here is from genome assembly GCA_946800305.1 of Medicago arabica. Taxonomy (NCBI): domain Eukaryota; kingdom Viridiplantae; phylum Streptophyta; class Magnoliopsida; order Fabales; family Fabaceae; genus Medicago; species Medicago arabica. Next base: position 42,563,986 of record OX326968.1, on the reverse strand, counting down.
CAACTTCCAAGGCAGTAGCATAACCTATATTTTGAGCGATTGCACCAATAAAGGTTGACTGATAAGTCATGAAAACAATGCCAATGGTCCCACTAGGAGGATTTCCCACAGAAGAACCATCAATATTAATTTTAACACAACCAAAACGAGGAGGGATCCATTTAACCTCAGCTACAGGATCAACCCTGCTAGCTTTCAGAGGAACGCCAAAAAGATGAAATAACTTAAAGTCAGTCATAGCATAAGAGACTTTAACCAATACCAACTCAACACTGAGATGAACTTAAGAGATTATACCATTTATCAAAGTGCCAATTGAAGCTTGCTTTCTATTGAAGTATCTGTTAATTCCCCATACCTACTCAATCCAAATGCTTCATATAGTGTGAACTATAGTAGAGATGATGACTTGTTGTACAAGTTTACTCCCCATACCCACTCCTTCCCCATATCAACTGATGAGGTCCAATTCAGTTTGTCATGAATATTGTCCATAAGAAGTTTTGTTTTGAGAATTTTATTAACTAAGGCCATATCTCTGTTATGTAATTTTTTAGGTATACTCCAATCTCCATTCACAATATAATCAGCAACTTTCATATTAAGAATGATATGCATATTAGTAGGAATTTTCCAGTGCTCCAAAGGGCTATCTCCAGCCACCTGCCAGTCCAAAATAACACATTTTCCCCATTTCAATAGTCCAGGTAGAATGTTGGTAAATCATCATCGCAAATGGATTCATTCCATGCTAAACAGATGAAGTAATATGGTGTTAATTCTCCTTGGTCTGCATAATTGAGCCCATTGTTCATTGGAAGTGTTAATTCTCCTTCTTTTCTAGGTTTGCAGACATATTTCCAAGACATAGTGCAAATCGTTTTCTGATTAAAATCCTCACTCCAAATGAAGTTCCTAATAGGCTTGTATAAATATTTATATATTTGCCGAATATATTTCAGTAATTTAAATGTTTCTAAAAGGAAACGATTTAAGGTGAAACAATATACTACAAAATTAATTTCAACAGTAATTAACTACGTGATTATCACTAATAATTAACCACTACATATCCAAGCCTTTTTAAAAATTTGATTACTCTTTTACTTTTTGTAACTAGATTGTTTTTTCAAAAAAATCATTGAACTAGTCCTCTTACCAAAAAATTTATTTTACTGAAACCATGTTCTTTGTGACCAATATCGCCCAAACACCTAATTGAGAAAAATTCAGCTTATATATTCAGTTTCTTATACATTTTAGCGACTCGCAAAAATAATTAACTAATTAAAAACCAATGTTTAGAAAATCATAAAAATACTCTAAAATTATTTATGGTTATCAGCACTCTTTAAATAGTTTATAATTCACAACTCATGTATACTTCAATTTTAATCCAAAGTTTTTGTTTCTTACAGTCTATGACCTGATTCTATTCAAAACAATATATTTTTCTTCTCTTTTCAAAATAGAAAACAACACTACGACGACAAGATTTATCAAACATTGAGATTCATGTATCCTACATATTACTATCTTATTTTACTACCCTAATACAAAACAACAACATGATTATTATTATATAGTCATATTATTTTTATTCTTCTTTTTCTTCCTAGAACATTATTTCATATATACTAGCAACCAAAAAGGAGTAACAACATCATTTCTTAATCAAGGTTCACGATTAATTTCTAGATGGCAAGGAACTTTTCATTTTTTACACCATAGTATAAAGGATGATCATGAGCTAAAAGGAATTATAGATTCTTACTTGGAATGGAATGGGTAAAGACTTTTGTTTGATTCGATATCTTCCTCTAGCTTTCCAAATTTTCCTTCTACAATTTTTTTCAAATATACACGTTGTCCATGTCTTGTTCTACAACTAAGGCCTAATCATTTTATTTACTTAATTCAATAATAATAACATAATATAAGAACGGTGTGGGAATTGATACTACAAGTGTACGCTCTGAGTTTTTTTGGTCCTTGTATGATTTTTCTTCGGTTTATCCCACTACTACAAACAATTAGTTAGAGATCATGTACCCCTATTAGCCTAAAAAGTGATAATAAAATTAATTTAAAAACCTAGGTGTTACTCCCCCTCTTCATTCTAATATAATCAGATCACTCCAAATGATAATAAAGTATCCATTATTCTTATTATATAATAAACTAACTATTCTTGTATACTGCTAAAATAAACAAAATAAAATGAGACATCGAATAATTAAGGGGGATGAATTGACAATATAGTCAAAATTAATCAAACAACATGACATCACTCAATAAATAGTAAGGATAAAATATTTTATTGCTAAATTATGATAAAATACTTTTGTATAAAAATATGATAAAAACCCGGATCTTACAATCTCACCTTGTTTCAAGTTCATTATTTTGTTTTTGTTTCATTGAATTTTCGATTATTATGAAATCAACATGAACAAGAATAACTATAGTGATACAGAGCATCATGAATTATTCGAGACTCAATAATCATATATTTATTTAATACAACAATAACATGGTTTAGGATAGTCTTTGCACAATGATTGGACTCCTCACAGTATGGGTGCCATCGAACCAAACAAGTGATGAGGAAAATACGGTTTGATTCGATTCTGCTTCCCCAACTACGGTTACAACAAATGATTGTTTCTCATTTAATGATCTGAACGAGAGAATTTTTGGTTTCACACTAATCTTGACTTTTGGATTAGGATGGATGAGGATAGCCTTGTAGGTTGAGTTGTGAAATCCCACATTTGTGACTGTTCTATGAATCTTGACATTGAAATGCTTATGTACAGGAATCACCATTGCAGGATAATTTGTGTCTTTCGCTAAGGATCTTTTGGATGCTCCATGACAACTTGAATTATCTCCACTAATTTGTTTAATTTTATTTGCATCATAGCCATAATTACAAAGCATTTCCACATAATCCTCCTTCGTGATATCATAAACAAGTCCAGGGTGAACAGCTTGTTGTGGATTGATATTTCCTGATCCATAAGCAAATTCGCCAGCCAAGTCATCATAAGGACCTTTCACTGGTTTAGCGGTTGTCATGATGGCAGATTTGATAGCTGCAGGTGACCAATTTGGATGAAATGATTTTACATATGCAACAACTCCAGCAACATGGGGACATGACATAGAGGTTCCAGAGAGTATGTTGTATTTAGCATGTCTTTTGTTAGTGCTACCTATACTTGCTGAGGGTGGCCCAAAAGGTGACCATGCAGACAAGATACCAACTCCTGGGGCACTAATATCTGGTTTCATAATTTCAAGAAAGAGAGGATTTGGACCACGAGAAGAGAAATATACAATTGTAGGAGCATTGTTGTCATGGAAGATCTCACTCTTCAAAATTTCAGCTACAGGGTACTTAGTGGAATTTGTGTAAGATTGAACATGAACAAATTCATTTGATACCAAGTAAATGGAAGGCTTCGGAGTGACATAAGGATCAAAAGACTTTGTAACGTTAATGATTGCACCAATTGCACCATTCTCATAAGCGGGTATTACACCCCCTAATTCTCCACACAAAACAAGCTTACCCTTCACCATATTTTTGTCTAGGCTATCACGCATTTCATGGGATGCATTTCCTAGATCAGGGCAAGATTGAGCTATTGGAAATTTAGTTCCATTTGAAGGGAAGGTATTAATTGACTTACCAATAATTTTTTTTCCATTTCCAAGAATGAGTTTATCAATGAATTTACGATCTATGGTACTTGCAGCAACACTAAGTAACCAAGGTGCTACACTTATAACACTACTTGGGGTAGGACCTTGGTTTCCTGCAGCGTGTGTTGTGGGTATTCTTTTCTCCATGGCATGAAAAGAACCAATTGCAACAACATCTTGCATAAAGCTAGCGATAGATGGGGGACTAACAGAGGCAGTGATGATGTCAACTCCATCAGCAATGGCATCATCAAAAGCAGCTAATATAGAATCTGAACCGCATTTAGGACTCGCTATACAAATTTTGTATACAGCAATCCTTGAAGATGGGACTCCACCTCTTATGGTACCTTTTGCAAGACCATAAAAGCTCACATCATTCACCTCATTTCCACCTGCTATTGATGTTGTATGGGTTCCATGACCATAATTGTCTCTTGCACTCTCATCTTTTTCATCGTAAAATCGTGCTCCGATGATCTTGTTATTACATCTAAAATTCTTGCCGCCTGCACATACTCCATTCCACTTTTTTGGAATAGGACCAAAACCTGATTGATCGTAAAAAAATAAATTAAATTAACAAACTCCTCATATATAGTTAGTTACTACAATCTCCTATTTATGTTGTATGGGTTCCATGACCATAATTGTCTCTTGCACTCTTATCTTTTTCATCGTAAAATCGTGCTCCAATGATCTTGTTATTACATCTAAAATTCTTGCCGCCTGCACATACTCCATTCCACTTTTTTGGAATAGGACCAAAACCTGATTGATCGTAAAAAAATAAATTAAATTAACAAACTCCTCATATATAGTTAGTTACTACAATCTCCTATTTACATTACAATTCCTTCGTACAATATAAACAATAGTATCGCATAATGTCATAAGATACTAATGAGAATGGTATATACAATATTTTTAGTGTGTATGTGAATATTTATAAATAAATCTATGTAATAATATAAAAAACAAATATACTACGACCTTACTTGAACATGATCTGTTCTATAGGATCGTACTAATGTGTCCTTGATTTCTAAGGAGACGGGAACATACGTATGGATGATGAATGAAGACCGTGTGATCAGAGCGTGATTAACGTCTGAGATGATTCTCATGTTGAGTTATCATCTTGTGTTGTAGATGATCGTTCTCAGACAAATGATATCTGGGGTGGTCACACGATGCTCTTACAGACCCAAAAAAAGAAAAAACAAATATACTTGATTTACTATCTATCATTTTTAGTGGCGTGAATATTTTTTACATAACTATAATTATAAAAAAAAACTATATATGATAATTAAAACATATACGATATTTTGATTTTGAGTTAGAATAGATGTGTGTGTACCTTTATCATTGAAACTTTCAGATTCTGGCCAAATTCCGCTATCTATGACTCCAATCACCAAATCACTCTCAAAAATTTGATCTCTTTTGATCGATTGAGGAAGTCCAACAAAGTCCCACGACCTTGTGGTTTGAAGGTAAACCTCTTGACTTGGAAAAACAGAGACCACATCTCTCATGCCAGCAAGCCTTTCCCTTTGTTGATCGTTGAGTATGGCGGCAAAACCATTGAAACTTCTCTTGTAACTCCGAACTAAGTGATTTTCTATGTCGCTTTCATCAATGACTTGTTGCAATAAGTTGAGATGATGAGAGGTTGGCGAATATGATACTTCCTTAGGAAGTGGCCCCATGTATACAATGTGAAGTTTACCACTTTCATCATTATTTTTAGTGGCTTCACACACTAAGAAAATTATTGATGTCAAAAGTAAATACACAAATAATAATAATAAAACAAAATTATACTTAACCATTGTTTGTATTTGTGAAATCGTGAATACGTAGCTCAAAGCCAAATATTGTATTTAGAAGCACGATTTAGTTAATATAAATGGAAATCTCTTCAATGGATTAAAATAAATAGTAACTATTTTACAATTAAATTAAAAAAAATAATGTTTTGGAAAATTATTAATTCTTTGGTCAAAAATCATTTAATGTTTTGGTCAAAAAAAACTATTAATGCTATCATAATGTCAGCTAAAGAAATTATTAATATTTTAGGAATAGTTATTAAACTCTTAAAAATAGTGTGATTATTATATGGAAATTGTTGTAACAAAAAAAAAACATTAATTTTATCTTTAAAAAATAATTTATTTAAATTGAAAGGAAGAATTATTAAAATGTTTATATGTATTTATGATATTAATAATATCTCCATCTCTATCTTTATCTCTATTATAAACATTTACCTTCTTTTTATTTAATAGTACATGTGTCATGTTTAAATTCTAAGGAGCGTTAATTTCTACTCCATCTCATAAAAATAGTTTACACATTTGATCTAGTTGGCAAGGCAATGTCATGTAAGCATGACTTTTTTTTTTTTTTAAGGATCATGTAAGCATGACTTACTTTGTAATATATTCAATTTAAAATATCTTCAATACACATTGGTCAAACAAAACACTTATTTGGTTATGTAAGGTAATGGTTAATTTACCTTCACACAAAAAAAGGTAATGGTTAATTGTGTATAAAAGCACCAATTAAGTTCATAAACATATTTTCCCTAAAAAAAAAATCATAAACATATATTTTGTCAAAAAAAAGTGATAAGAATGAATTTTTTTTTTATAAGCAAGGAGGATAGGCATCAAGAGATATCACCGACATTTCAACTAGGTTGGCACCCCGAGATACCTCCATCCTATGCCGCCAAACTCTAAGAAAATTTTATTAAAAAAAGGGGAAAATACAGAAGGAGGTGGACTAGACCAAAACCCTCCAACGAAACAGGAAAAAAAACAACTAAACCACCGAAAACAGATTAAGGGAATTTGTAGTTAGGTAATATGCATCTGTCCCGAAAGAAATCAGTCTTCATCTCATCTGGAAGAGTGTCTAGCCATATCTCCCCAACCAAGGAGTGACCCAAATTAGCTAATTTGTCAGCACAACAGTTACCTTCACGGAAAATGTGAGAAGAAATAACCTGAACCTCAAGCTGTCTAGCAATATGTCATCTATTACGTAACATAATAGGCACCAAAAGATGGTTCGAAAATATCAATAGAGCACTGGTGGAGTCGCTTTCAATCCAAATGTTTCTCCACCCTTTCCGGGCAGCAAACTCAATAGCTAGAATAATTCCAAGGACCTCCGCATAATAAACAGACTGTAAACCAACGTTGCAAGAGAAAGCACCACGGAACGTACCTAGGCTGTCACACGAAACAGCCCCCCACAGGACGCATGCCCACCAACGAGGAGAAACCGCAAAGGAGTCAAGAAAAGCTAAATCAGACGGGAGAGACTTACCCTTAGAAATATTTCCAGACATTGCAATGAAGGAATGAATACGAATTTTGACTGAATACAAAGTTGGCGTCAATGAAGTAAACCGCAAGGAATTCCTGGCCCACCAAATAGTGTGCAACGTGTGCAATACTGCTGCCAAAAAAATGTCCAACACCTGTGATGAGCACCTAATCGGCCTGCAAGAAATAAGCGAGTCTACAGTAGATGAATTAATAACTCGGTTAAGCTTAACACCTATCCAGTCCCAAAGATGCTTGGAAAATTGACATCTAAGAAAAAGGTGCTTGGAAGATTCATTAGTTTTCAAGCATAATGTACTTGCAAAAAAAGTACGAGTAGTGAATACTAGGGTTTGTGTTGTCTATTAGGGTTTTGACTGATTATCGGATGCCTTGAGAATGCTCTCAAGGGTGGTATTTATAGCCCGTTGTGGGCTTGGGTTTCGGTGGCTTGGTCTCCAAGCCACAGGGGTATTTTAGTATATTCGACGGGTTCTAGTCGCTTCCAGAGGCGGATAAGGCGGTTTAGACGCCTTTTGGGCCCATGAACCAGCTGTAGGGTGGCGAGTCCTTTAGGAAAGGTCTTAAAGCCTTTCTGAAGGTCTCTTTAGCCAATTAGGAAAATATTGACGGTCCATAGCCCAACAAGCACGAGTCTTGGGACAAGGCGAAGTGATTAATATCTTTTGTAAGCGTGGGAGTCTTCAGGAAAGGTCATGGGGCCTTTCTGAAGGTCCCCCTAGCCAATTAGGAAATTATTGACGGTCCATAGCCTAACAAGCACGAGTCTTGCGACAAGGCGAAATGGTTTGAGCTATACCTAAATTCCCCTAGGGTGTTTTTAATTTGTTTAATAGCTCTTGAGGGTGTGCGTATTATCCTTACGTTGTGGGTCCTTCCTGTATTGGTTTTGTCTTTGTGAAAGGAACTTGTTTCATACAATTTTGTCTGTTCTTCTAGTTTCTCAAACGTGAGTTTTAGGATAAGGCGGGACAGCTCCTATGGTAAAATGCTCGATTTCTCGCCTGCTACTGAGGGCGGGGTTGGTGAAACTTCTGACTCCCCTCAGAGGAAGAAAGGGAAAAGTGGGAGAAACGAAAGCCAAAAGCTTCCTTTTATGGTGGAAGGGGAGGAGAAGAGAACGCCGGAGACCACTTCTCTAAACGAGAAAGTGGTGGAGTCTTTCTGGCATAAAGACTTTAATTTTCGGAAATAAGTACTTTGGTTTGATTTGTTGTTCATCGTTTATTATATTCCTTGTGTATAATGTTGAAAACTTTCTTTTGATTTTGTTAGGTATATGGGCGAGAATGTCCCCTTTTGCGAAGTTGATGTGGAAGCCGGCCTAAAGAGCAAGTTTGGCGACTTGGTGATGGATGTTGGGGAATCCGCCCTAAGGATTTGGATGTTGAACCATACTATGGAGAGAAAGTATGGTGACTTGGAAAAATAACACAGAGACGCTGTTGAGGATGCTGAAAAATGGAGGCATATGGCGACGGGTTTACAGACTCGCCTTAATGAGGCTCTGGAGTCAAAAACTGTAGCGGAAACTTCAGTAGAGGAACTTCAGTCATGTCTTTCTACTGCGACTACTGAGAATGAAGCAGTGAAGCTGGAGCGAGATGCTTTCATGGAGAAAGGTGCTAAGTTGGAAGAAGAGGTGGAAGAGTGCAAGAGTGCACTCATGGAATATTTTGACGACTGCTTTGAGAGAGCTCGTGCTCAGGCCACACACTTTTATCCAGAAAGGGATTTTAGCAAGCTTGACTCGGGAAAAATCCTCGTTGATGGGCAGTTGGTCGATGAAGAATGACTTCATCTTTGATTTGTAACTTAAGTGGTTTTGCTTAGGGCGACCCTGCGTGGCGCTTTTGATTTATATTTTGGCGACCCTCTATGGCGCCTGTATGACATTTAAGGATGGTCTTTCCAAGGCCTTCATTTGATATATCAGTTTGGTTTTTATTTATCCTTGTTCTTCCTTTTGTTAATTCTTGCTTGATTGTTGTTATGACTTCGACGCTTTCAATTACTTAACAATTGTCAACTTGTTTAGTTTTTGTATTTCCTAGTTAATTCGAATTTCTGGTGACTCTAGCTGGCTTGGTCAGAAAACGTTTATAAGTTGATTCGAAATTGGGCGACATCAATTGTCGTCTTTAATGGTGGCGGCGTGTTTGCAATTGTTTAGAGTTTATGACAAATTTCGTCTTTTATCTTTGGGCGACTATAGTCGTCTTACTGGTTTCGATAATAATCGTCTTACTGGCTGCGATAATAATCGTCTTACTGATTGCAATAATAATCGTCTTACTGTTGCGATAATAATCGTCTTAACCCCCGCCAGAGCCTTTATAAGGTTGACGTTTAGGGTGCCTTGTAGATTTGTAGATTCCTTTGATGTCGAACCCCGCCAGAGCCTTTATAAGGTTGACGTTTAGGACGCCTTGTAGATTTGTAGATTCCTTTGATGTCGAACCCTGCCAGAGCCTTTATAAGGTTGACGTTTAGGGCGCCTTGTGTAACGCCCGTTTTGATTATTTTAATTATTTTACATAGCATAGAGAATATTTATATGATTTGGTGTGAATTAAGTGAATTATATGATTTATGTGATTTTATGAGGTGTTGTGACTTATTTTATTGTTTAATAAAATAAGATTTGAAAATAAAATAAATATTAAGTTGTGAGGTTGTTTTAGAATTAGATAGAATTTTGAGGGGTTAAGTGGAATAAGATAAAATAAAAATAGAAGAGGTTTAAAAAGGGAGAATTAGGTTTAGAATTGTACAGAACGTACAATTCAGCTTTTGGGAGAAAAAAGGAGAAAACAGAAGAGAAGAACCAGAGAGGCTGCTGCTCAATTTTCTTAAGGTAAGGGTGAGCATATCATTACAATTTCATTAGAACATGTAATTCATGATTATAGTTAACAGATTCTAGGGTTAATTCATGTGAATTGAGGATTTGAGAATTAGGTCAAAAGTGAGGAATCGAGGTTTAGATGATGAAAAACTATAACATTGTTGTAGAAAACTGTTTACAGACCATAGGGTAACCTCTATACATCACTTTAGGCGAATTTAGAGATTAACATGATGAAAATTGGGGTTTTTGGTGAAAATTGCCGTAAACCCGTAACAGTTCTGTCGTCGCTCGCCACGGCGAGTACTCATCAGCTCGCGAGGTGAGCCAAACGCTTCGCCATAGCGAGCAACCCCTAGCAGACTCGCGAGGCAAGTGATCCCACTCGCCATAGCGAGCAGTATCCTGGAGCTCGCCAGGCGGACAACCCAACTCGCCATAGCGAGTAGTACCCTGATGCTCGCCAGGCGAGCAACCCGACTCGCCATAGCGAGTTACCCGTGATGGCTCGCAAGGCGAGCAGTTCAACTCGCCGTAGCGAGTGACCTCTGATGGCTCGCAAGGCGAGAGATCCCACTCGCCATAGCGAGCATTTCTGTATCAGAATGCCTTTTGGAATAATGCGACTCTTGTCGCACGATTAGTTATGAGATTACCCCTGGGTTAGAATTAAGTACTACTATAATATCAAGACGACCTGTAGAGCTGTTAATTAATGCTTGATTTTGTTAATAGTGACATATACGAGTGTGTATGCTTTCTTTGTATTATAAGAGATGATTTATGTGAATGTTTACGATATTACTATGTTTTGAGATGTTTGATGTGCTGCCATGCTGCCATATGTTATTGATTTAACAGTTGCATGTGTTCTTATAAGAATTATGAGTTATAATCCAAATTATTGGAGTTTATCTTGAGATGTCTAAGATTTAAGAAGTGAGTCCATGCATATTCATCCAGAGACGAGGGCTCATGCCCTAGGAGCTTTTGCTCAATAGAGACGAGAGCTTATGCTCTAGGAGTATTTTTATGCTCAACAGCGACGAGGGCTTATGCCCTAGGAGTATATTTATACTCAATAGCGACGAGGGCTTATGCCCTAGATTGGTACCACATGCATGATTAAGACGTCTAAGTTGCATAAGTCGAGTCGAAGTTGCATTGTCGGGTCAAACTATTAAGTTGAACTATGATGCTGAGTTGCGATGATGATTTGATGTTGAGTAAAGATGTTATATGATTATTGCTATGAATGTATTTGATGTTTATGTTGTTAAATATAATTACTGAATTATATGTTTAATGTCATTGTTTTGTGAATCTCACCCCTTCTGTTTGAAAATGTTGTCTTCCCTATGGGTAACTTGCAGGTAACAAAGATTAGTAGAGATGTCGGCTCAGAGTGTCTTAGGGCTCTGATACGTAACGGGATGAGAATTTTGTTATTTGCTTTCTCTTTCCTTACGTATTACTTATGAATTATGAAACTTTGATGAGGCCTGCGTGTCAAAGACTAATTTTGTTGATTTTCCGCTGCGAAGTTTGAAAGTTATTTATTATTGACTACTTTTTATGAAGAATAAATTGTTATTTATTCATTTGGAGATTTTATTAAAGAAAATGTAGCATTATGTTATGTGAATACTCTAATTTTATTTATGAATTTTTATGTTGGGATAACGGGGTGTTACACCTTGTAGATTTGTAGATTTCCATGGATATTGTAGTAGTAGCACCTGGACAAAATAACAAACTGAAATGGCAAAGTATTTGTAGAGATTAAGGTGGCTCATTAAAAACCTGCAAAACAAATATGTTTGGCAAGTTCTCTCCTTTCGTTCATCTAGCCCTTGGCGGGCTTGTTAGTATCCCATCTTTGATTTATCTGGATTTATCTGAAATATAACAATTCTTCTACGCTTCCAAAGTAATTAGTATCATGAATAAATGAGTCTTTAATCATATGCAATTATATTCAACGGGAACTAACTGTTCTCTGTCTTCTTTTATCTAGCTCGCCTATACTTTGTACTCCTCTTCCTTTTTCTCTCCATTCTTCTAATTAAATATCTCGCCCATTAACTTATCATTCTCCTATTAAATCCGAACTAACTCACTCACTCCATTATTCTCTATGAATATATTTTTTTCCTCTTATGAAGTTAGGACTAAGTCTTCTGCCCAATTTTATTCTTCTACATGGGTCTGGTGTTAATTAAACTATTTATTTCTGTTTTTACTAAGCAGTGAGTTCAGTTTGCAAAGTAAGGTGGGTCACTTGGACCTCTTAAATACCAAGACTTTCCTCGCCAGAATCCCTCATACATGACCTTTTAACAATACTACACTTTACTTTTGCCACAGGGTACCTAGAGTAGTCTTTCTCTTATTAACTTGGTCCAACCTCAAGTGTTTTACTCATCATTCTTTCTTCATTATATTGTAACTAAATCGCCCAACGAAAATTAATATCAAGTGAAATAAATTAAGTTAAAGCTAATTTGTCTATAAGACTTACTATCCACATATGATGTATATGCACCAACAAATAATTGCAAAATAAACAAAATTGATTAGAGCCTTCGAAATTAAGGTTGTAAAATATATTTCAAGTGGAAATACATTCTCGCCAAATATATGGAACATAAAACTTTCTTCAAATCTAAAAGTGTAAATATATTTTCTCAAAATATATTGAACATAAAATTTTCTTCAAATCTAAAAGTGTAAATATATTTTCTCAAAATATATTGAACATAAAATTTTCTTCAAATGAAAAAGTGTAGATATATTTTCTCAAAATATATTGAACAATAAATTCTCTTCAAATCAAATAGTATATTTTCTCAAAATATATATGGTAATAAATTCTCTTCAAATGAAAAAGTGTAAATATATTTTCTCAAAATATATTTTGCAAGAAATTTTCTTCAAATCAAAATATATTTTCTCAAAATATATAGGCCAATAAAATTAAAAAGCGGAAATATATTGCCTCAAAATATACTGAGATACATATAAATCATAAATTAAATATAACCAACCAACTTTCTGTGTAAGTTACTCAAATCATAACTCAGATTAAAAGAATTGTGTTGGAACAAAAATTTGAAAAACCTGTGAATTAAAGTTTAAAGAAACTCATGGATATATGTAAAATATCTCAACAAAAGTCAATTTCTCTTTTATTGCCAGAACTAGAAGGTAATTGCACCATGTTGTCTACAAATAATAAAAAATGGTTGAAAATATAATAATAATTCTTGATTATGATTTTTACATGTTAGTGAATGAAAGCAAATACTGTAGACATATATGAGGCAACACATGGATTCAACATGATGTATTTGGAATTGGCTTCATGATATATATAGTTTTCGTGATGTAAAACGTTGAAATTATGCTAATTATTAAAATTTTATCTCTTTTGATGAACATATATGTGCGGCATGTTTAATCAAACTTGGATATAAGACTAAATAAAGGAGATGATGATACCGATATAAATATAGATATAAGACTAAATAAAGGAGATGATGGTACCGATATAGATATAATTTTGTAAAGATAAAACCTTGCTCTCTTCCGGTGGTTGCCTGCTTTGAAAGCTTTACAAAACTCCTCTAGGCTAATTGTGTCACAAGTCCACATCTTTCTCACCTTCTTTCCGCGTCATCGTTCCATGACCATGTAAATTGATTCTTTTTCTAAACAATCTATTGAAAAGCATGTTAAAGCAATAACGATTAGTATGTGACCTTTAAAATAATTGTTACCAGATGCTAGTAAATTCTGAATCGGTGGAAGGAAAAGAACGTATACACCTGTTTTCTACAGACGGCGCCAACTGTACTTGCAAAAAAGTACGAGTAATGAATACTAGGGTTTGTGTTGTCTATTAGGTTTTGACTGATTATTGGATGTCTTGAGAATGCTCTCAAGGGTGGTATTTATAGTCGTTGTGGGCTTGAGTTTCGGTGGCTTGGTCTCCAAGCTACAGGGGTATTTTAGTATATTCGACGGGTTCTAGTCGCTTCCAGAGGCGGCTAAGGCGGTTTAGACGCCTTATGGGCCTAGGAACCTGTTGTAGGGCGGCGATGCCTTTAGGAAAGGTCTTAAAGCCTTTCTGAAGGTCTCTTTAGCCAATTAGGAAAATATTGACGGTCCACATAAGTTGCAAATCGACACAACAATGCAGCTACGACTTCTAAGATTATCATATGTGGGCATCTTACCATGATGGAGCCTCCAATAAATACAAGAGTGAGAAGGCGGAATAGATGAGCTCCAAATGAGCTCCGCCCAAGGTAGCAAAGGGGCCCTTGGACGAAGAAAAGAAAATGCATGCTTCAAAGTAATATTTCCATCCGATGTGTGAGGCCACACTAACACATCAGGTAGCTGCCCTCTAGGCAATACTATAGCGTTTAAACGGTCTTTCACGTCCCCAAAATCAGCGAGTAACGCAGGCAACTCCAACATGCCACTCACTATAGCTTCGGAAACCGTCCCTTTGAGATGTCTATGGAAATCAGAGTCAATGTTAATCAAATCTACCAAAGGCTCACCAAGCCAATTATCAGTCCAAAAATGTATACGCTCCCCCGTTCCTACAATCCAAATAGAGTTGGCCAAAACTGTACCAATATGTATTTTAGTGCCCGACCAAACTGATGATTTTAAATAATGCGTGAGTGGTTGACCATTTGAAAAATATCGCCTCTTGAAAAGAGTCGACCATTGTGAGTCTTTTGCCATTAAATCCCATGACAACTTTAGAATTAACACTTCATTAATCAAGCACATAGGCTTAATATTCAACCCACCTTCTTCCTAAGGACGACACATCACACTCCACGTAATAGTGCAAACTTTTTTGGTAAGGACATCACCGCTCCATATAATTTTTTTGATTCAAGTGTCAAGTAAACGCAGCAGGTGTCTAGGCCAAAAATAGACATGAAAAGAATAAATAAGCATCCCATGAATTATTGATTTAACCAGCTGCACCCTGCCCATAATTGATAGAATGCTTCCTTTCCAAGTAGCTAATTTATTTTTAATCTTGTCTGTAACCATTCTGAAATGCATTACCTTCGGTTTCCCTTGAAAGATAGGACAACCAAGATATAAAAAAGGAACAGACCCAACATTGAAGCCCAACAAATCAGCAATCATATTTTTACGAGATACATACATGTTGCCTGTGAAAAAGCGGCTTTTAGCATTGTTCGCAATCTGACCCGACACATCTGAATACTTATGAAAAATATTAAGAAGTTCTCAGATATTACTCTTCAAACCTGTGCAAAAAATCATGATATCATCAGCATATAGAACATGTGTCGGAAAATTAGTCCCACGACAGTAAGACATAGGGATGAATTGCCCCCTTGCTGAGGAATCAGAGAGAGATCTACTGAGAACCTCCTCGGCCAAATAAAATAAAAGTGGGGAAAGGGGATCTCCTTGTCGAACCCCACGAGAACAATTGAAAAATCCAACCGTTTTACCATTGACCAAAATTGACAGACGCGCAGATTTTAAAATTTCCAGGATCCAGTTAATAAATAAATTTGAGAAGCTGAAGTTGCTTAAAACCATAACCAGAAAATTCCAATCTAACGTATCAAAAGCTTTGGATATGTCGACTTTGAGAGCAATATTACCACCATATTGTTTCTTTTCAAGAGAATTTATCACCTCAGAAGCAAGAATAACGCAATCAGAAATGTTGCGGTCCCGAACGAAACCATGTTGCTCAATAGAGATGATCCGAGAGGTAATACTAGACAGCTTATCTGCCACTATTTTTGTGACAATTTTAAACTGGAAATTCGCGAGTGCTATAGGTCTATAATCTCCCATAGACTTAGCACCTGGAATCTTTGGAATTAGCACAATCATATTAAAATTAATATTAGAGGGCAGCATACCGTTTAAGAAAAATTCTTCAACCGGGTTCATCATATCATCTCCAACAATGTCCCAAAAGGTCTGATAAAAGTGTCCGCCAAAACCATCTGGACCAAGCGCTCCATCACCATTGAGGGAAAACACCGCATCCTTAATCTCCGGTCTCAAGGGAAGGTGCAACAACATATGGTTTTCACAACAATCACTAAAGAAGGAATTGTATCATCAACCAAAGTATTCTGAGCACAATTGTTATCCATGCTGAAAATTGCCTAAAAATAAGAAAGAACATGCATTTCTATCTCTGTGGGATCAGTAATAACATTGTCACCGTCCTGTAAAAAAGAAATGGACTTTGTTGCTGCCCGGATTTTAGAGACCCTGTGGAAATATGTAGTGTTGCGGTCACCATTAACAAATTTGATCACGGGCCTTTTCTTTCCATAATTGTTCCTGAAAATTTAAAGCTTTTGTTGGTAATGGCTGCGCCTCAAGATCTTGCATGTAGAGCTGATCGGAGAAACTTTCAGAGTCAATTAAGTGTTGAATTCGGTTCACTTCATCCACAACAAGTTTCACCTGTCTATCGACATCACCAAAAACCGTTCGGTTCCAAACTTTGAAAGCATTTTTCACATTACGAAGCTTAGCTTGAAACCGAGCCATGCCTTGCCCTCTAACACCTTTGGACCAAGTATCCATCACCAATTTGCGACAATCACCATGGGAAGTCCACATTTTAAATTTTTTGAATGGAGTTGCGTGTTTAATATATGAGAACACAACAGAAAGCAAAAGTGGATTGTGATCGGATTGATGTCGCACCAAAGTTGTACAAGCATAATTACGCCAAAAATTTATCTATTAATCATCAATTAGAGTTTTCCTTGTTCCCATATCTCTCCACTAGAACATCCCTCCAAATAGAGTTTTCCTCACGAAGCACCATCCATCTCCACTTCACAAGAAGACTCAAATTGGCCAACCTCACATCCCTAACCTTAAGACCCTCATTCTCCTTTGACTGGCACACCACCTTCCAACTCACCCAATTGATTTTTCTACCTCCCTCTGTACCCCCCCTCCCCCCCCCCCCCCCCCAAAGAGTCTCTCTTTGAATATGAACCACCTTCTTCACCACATTAACCGGCATTTGAAAAAAGAGAGATAAAAGATCGGGATTGCATTCAACACGGAATTGAGAAGAACAATTCTACCACCAAGACTAAGGTACTTATTCCCCCAAGAGGACAATTTTTTCAGCAAATTGGTCCAACAAAGGATCCCAAGTTGTATCTCTCCCTGGGTTTCCACCAACCGGTAACTCCAAATATTTAAAAGGAAGAAAGCTTTTACTACAATTCAAGAAGTTGCAAGCCATCTCCATGAATTCGAGTTCCACATTTATTCCCATCTAACAACTTTTATAAAATTAATTTTCAACCTAGATGCAAACTCAAAACCTCTAAGCAAGGCCTTCAATGTCCACAAATTCGCCACCGTAGCTTTCCCCACACAAAGCGTATCATCGGCATATTGAAGGTGAGAATACATGTTACCCTCCTCCCTTGATTTAAAACCTTCGAACAATTTTAGTCTCACTGCATTCCTCATCAACCCACTAAAACCCTCTGCCACCAAAAGAAAGAGGAAATGAGAAAGAGCTTCCCCTTATTTTAAACCTCTATGAATGTTAATCTCTTCCGTCGGACTTCCATTAACAAGAATAGACATATTATCCCCCCCCCCCCCCCACACACCAACTTTCTCCATCATATACACCAGAAAGCCCCAATCCACGTAATCATACACCTTCTCAAAATCAACCTTTAGTATCAAACACTCCGAATTAAATTTCTTAGCGAAATCCGCAATTTCATTAATCACCAATACCCCATCTTCCAAACTCCTCCCTTATAAAAAACCCGATTGATTAGGCAAATAATGCGGTTCATTACTCTAGCAAACCTCCTAGCTAGAACCTTTGCCAAAAGCTTATAAAGGCAACCTAAGAGGGAAATAGGGAGAAAATCCTTCAACTCCTAAGGCGAATTGATTTTAGGAATCAAAGCCACAAAGTAAGCCAACAAAGACTTCAGAATCCTCTCATTACCATGAAATTGGTCAAACATGATTCTCATATCCCCTTTAATTAAATACCAAAACTTCTTCACAAAAGCGAAATTGAAACTGTCCGGACCCGGACTTTTATCACCATCACACTCTTCCAAAACCCCTTCAATTTCCTTTATCGTAAACAGAGCCACCAAACTTGCATTTTCCTCCGCTTAAAGGGGACGCCGTCAAGTTTGGGGCGCTCCCACACCGATGCCGTCACATGATTCGTAAAAAAAAGTCCACCGCCGCTTTCCTAACATCAAAAGGGGATTGCACCAAATCTTCACCCACCTTTAAAGCCTTGATCGAATTCTGATTATGCCTCAACGTGACACACTTATGGAAATACTTTGAATTTGTATCACCATTCTTAAACCATCTAGATCTAGCTCTTTGCACCATATTAGAATCCTTAGCCTTTAAAAGTATCCACAAATCCCCAATAAATCTTTACAACTTTGAACTTCTTCGTCACTCAACCCCACCTCCTCCCCTCTCGCATCTAAAGCATGAATATCTTCCACAAACTTATCAATTCTCGCTTCCATGTCCCAATATACCTCTTTATGCCATTCATTAATGCTCAATTTCAAACTTTTAAGCTTCTCTTTCAACACAAAACACATCCACCCTTCACTAGGAAGGGTGTTTCACCTCTTCTCCACCAAACCTTTAAACTCTTGGTTTTCCAACCAAAAATGATTAATCCGGAAAGGCCTCGGACCCCAATCCCAACCTCCTTTTTTCAAGACAAGTGAACAATGATCGGAGACATCTCTAGGGAGCACCCATAGCGAAGATTCGTCCCACAAAGCCATCCATTCTTCGAAAATTAGCACCCTATCTATACGACTCATTGATCTACCATTGGGATGATACCAAGAGAAACGCCTTCCCAACACATGCAAATCCTCTATCTCCACATCCTTAACAAAATTATTGTAAAGTAACATTTCTTCTCTTTGGCTATACGACACCTCGCCATTCACCCCCTACTTTCATCACTACCTCCCATCGTATTGAAATCACCTAAAATATACCACACTCCCTCCCCCAAACTTCTTCGCAACTCAAGAAGCTTCTCCCATAACCTCACTTTTGCCGGTAAATCACATTTGAAATACACATTAATCACAAAGCATCTATGCTTCAACACACCCCAATCCAAGGACACTCCCACATAGCTTTCATCCACAAAAGAGAAATTGAAGGCAACATTTGACTTACTCCAAATCGAAAGAATACCTCCACTATTATCCTCGGACAGAAGAAAAGGCCAATCACAATCCTCCCCTCTCCAAATACCATAACAAAATTGTTGATTAATCACCTCCACCTTTTTGATGACGCACTAACTCCTTAATCTTATTTCTTTTGATTCCCCCCACTTTGGTCCTTGTGACACCTTATACTCCTTGTCGGCATAAAACATGTGTCACATCATCACTTAACAAAAAAATTAACGGCATGGACTAAAGTAATAACGGAAGTGCAGAGTCAATGATTTATTTGCATTTAATCATGAGTTAGATACATTTGTAATAACGAGGTGCAGAGTCGGAGACCAATGCAATCATTTGCTCAATATTTAAATTATTGCACACTAGCAGATGCTTTATATCGGATTTTGTTTGCAATGTAACTTGTGTATCTGCAGCTGTCTATGGCCGAATTATGATGTCAGTGTTTTAGGTTGAAACTAGCTGTCAGTATGGCTTTGCAAGGAACTTTCAATTGGACCTTCAAGTGATTGTGACTTGTTAATATATGATTCCTACAGCCACTCTTTCCACAATATTTGTTTTTCTCCAACTTAATTTGAGAGGCAAATAGATGAGAGGCAAATAGATGGCATATATGTCTTAGCAAATATCACTTCAACAATTTTCTTTTCGAGTGTTGCTATATATAGCGAAAATTGATTTCGTAGTATTTCACAACATGCAATATAGTGGGTTTATGAAGGAAAGAGCATAACAAGTGTCATCAATATCCGGATTTTGTGGAAATCAGGCAGATAGTGATGCTAAGTAGGGTGAAGATCCTTTCCATTTTCTAAATAAATAGAAAATGTCAAGTACTATAGTTTTGGTGTAAATATATGATATAAATAAACATATTTCAATAATTGAAGACATTAATTGTACATTTATACACCAAAACTATAATAATTGACATTTTCTATTTATTTAGGAAATGAAGAGGATCTTCACCATATTAAGTAACCAATTAAATTGATTCGGGATAAATTCGAGATAACTTTTGTCGTAGCATTTTCCTTTCTTAAAAAGGACAAGCTACTTAACTTTGTTTTAAGAATCGCAAGAATTGAGAAAAGAAGCTCTTAACTTTGGACTTTGGTGGAAAAAAAAAAACTTGTTTAAACTGTTTTAGAATACACCCAAGAACTTAAGCCCCAGGTGATTGCAAAGTATTCAATGAGTTGTTTAAAAAGGTTTAGTATGTTGTATAACAATGTAAACAAAGATGACTCTGTAACTATCGTACATAAAGCCGCGCCTAATTCTACCTCACCATCGTAATCATATTGTATGACTTTCTTTTTACTACGATTTTTGTTACTGGTAATCAGAAACAATGAATACAGGTCAAATATTTCTATGAAATTGATTCAATGGGTGAACAATAGTTGAATTCAACTCAGAAGAGGGTGCTGGTGGTGAAGCATCCTTGAGTTGATTATACCTTGCAATATCAAAATTGTGAAGTTTCATCAAACGCTTCTGCTTAGTGCTGAAACGGCTTTGATAGAAACCTTCAAAGGAAGGTTCTTTTGATGTTCTGAGAAAGAATGTGTAGCCAGCCATGAAGTACATAGATGTCCCGTAGAAGCATATAGGCTCCATTACATCCCAGTTAAGTTCCCAAAATGTGAGCCTCATGGATGCTAATATTTGCACCAACACAAAGCCAAGCCCTCCCCAGAGCTCACGGCGAGCCATTGTGTGAGCTCTGCTGTCAATGGTTGCTTTCTGTTTCTCCATTTCTTCGAGTTCTTTCGTTTCTGCCGTGTTTGGCTTTGGCACTGGTACAGGAAATAGAGCCTGGATTGTTTTTGCTACCTGCATCACAAATTTGAGAGGGTTGGGTAAAACTTATAGTTCAATCTACATTTGTTATCATCTCAAGCTTTGCTGTAAATTACCGTAAAATTTGTAGGTAATTGCATTTGTACCCAAAAGAAGCATATAAGAGAGGAAAAAAAAACTAAACCATTGTACCCTTAACACAACTTGGCAAGTATCTGACAAAGTGGACTTGAATAAAATAAAATAGCAGACATGGATAAGATAAGATTAAAATAAAGGAAAGGTGAATTTGATGGGAAACATTTAGCAGCTGGATTCTCTGCGTTCCACCAAAAAAGAATGGAAACAATACAAGATAAACAAAACATATAATAAAGTTACAGGATTCAAGGAAGTGCATTGAACCATATTCAGCTTAGTGTCCCAAATATACCCAAAATCTAGGAATTGAAGCAATATATTTCTTGTTTGTCACAAATTTAATTTAATAATAATAGTCACTTGGCAAACGTGCAACGTAATCAAACTATTCTTTGCCATGCGACAATCACAATACTTAATTGACATACAAATAAAATATGAATCTATCAACAAGTATCACCAAGCCAATAAATAAATAATCAAACAATAAAATTTATTTATCCCTAAAACAAATTATAAATATGACTTCAATTTTAGTAATTAATAGATTAGGTGCTACTTAATAGTACCTAATATTCAATTGAAGTAGATTAGGTGCTACTTAATACCTATCGCAAAAACGTATACAAAAATTTGTCCAATTTTCTTGTTGGCACAAGTTGATCCACGTCCATCCATATATAATGAATATGGCCATCCACTTGCACCAAGACGTTTCACAGGGCATCTTACAAATCCAGAAACAACATTCAAGAAATGACATAAAATAAAACTATACAAAGGTCAGACACACGGTTTAAACCTAATAGCGTAATAATGCCATTATTTTATTCCTAAGTGAACATTTTTTTTTTAAAGATATTCCTTCTTTTTTTTTTGAGGGATTTTTAAAGATATTCCTAAGTGAACATTATTCTCCATCTAACATCTAATCTAATATAAATTAATTTTATACTAACAATTTAATTTTTTTAAAGATGAATGTTATATTCTAAATTCATAAGGTGTAGAATTATCAAACATTAATATTTTCAGAAAGCAAAATAAAAAAATTAACATCTTGAATGTTGTACAAATTCATATGTTATACTATTTATAGAATAATAGTTCAAGCCGTGAATATAACTCGATCGATAGAAATATTGCTTTATATTTATGAATTTATCAATTCTCCACTTCTGCGTCTTGAGGGGTTTAGGACAAAATCTCAAGTAGTATCAAAGGGAATTACTATTGTATCCCTTAATTATTACTATAAGATTTGGTCAAAATATGGATGTCCTCCGATTTAAATAAATAACTAAAGGTTAAAGGTTAAATGTATTTAGTCCAAAACAAAATACATTTAACTTATTTTTTTTTTGGTTACAAACATTTAACTTATTTAAGAACACAGGGAGTGCAGCATATAACTTTTTTTTTTCCTTATTTTGTCAAAAAAATAATTATTTTTCCTTAAAAAAAAAAAATATTGATTATTTATAAATGTATAAAGTTTAAACTATTTTTGTCATTTTCTCAAAAATATAATAATTTTGACTAGATATACTTATAATTTTATTTGAAAAATTATGAACTTTTAAAGAGTAGTTCCAGTCAAAAAAGAGTAACTCAAATAAGGTTATAATAATTGCTCAACTTTTTATTTATAAAATATGCTTTTAAAAATATTAATATAGTAAGTGGTATAAATCAAATTTAATAATTTCATAATATAAATCAAATAATTATTCAAGATATTACCAATTAATTTGTTTGACCATTCATCAACATGATTTTTTATGTGAAAAACGTTTTCTTCAATTGATAAGCATGACAAAGTCAAGCTTTCAATTAATATCAAGAATATGTGTATAACTAAAAATCTAAAAAAAAATAAAAATAATAATAATAAAAATAAAAGATTCCCCAATGAATGGAGGAAGGTGTGAAAGAGAAGGGCTTGTTTGGCAGCCCTTAATTTACCATCTCACAAACGTAGAATCCGTTTTAGATCTGAACAAACTCTCTATTTCCTGTTAAAAAATTCAAGAAAAATAACCACAAAATTCTATCAGTTTTCGGCGATCTCAATCAAATCAACGGCCTAAAATTAAAGTTTAGAAACCTATCTCTTCATCTCAATATTATTTCCCATCAATCATGATGATGATGACACACTCTGTATCATCACACAAATTAATAACACAACAGTACACAACTAAACAAACAAAACAAATTAACAAAATTAAACTAATAATTTAATTAAAAAAGCTAAATAGAGGATTATAAATTAATTACCTGTTCTGGTTTGAGAAAAACGACATCGCCTAAGATAATCACAGTTGCAGAATCATCTAGAATCTTCGCGATCTTCTTCGCTTGTTCTTGATCCGAACAATTCTCACCACACATTTCAACAAACTCCGAATACGTCACACAGTTCTGCTCAATCTTCCGAATCTTCGATTTCACAGCTTCCAATTGCGTCGCTCTCAACAGCTTCCTCACATCTTCAACCGACGATTTCAATTCCTCCGTTTCCACCACCGGAGGACTTAATCCATCCAACCGGATCCGGTTTCTGGCAATGTCCATCTCCCGGAGTTTCTGGAGAAGGCCATCGGAACCACCTGGATGCGGTGGTCGGAGTTCAGATTTAAAACCAGCTTGTTTATGTAAGAATCGACGGAAAACACCGTCGTTGGAAGAATCTCCCGGCTCCGGTGCAATGTCGCGGTTCGCGACGAAGGAAGGGTGACGTGATTGAAGAGATGAAGATGAAATACGACAATTTGACAAAGATTGTGATGAAATTTTGGTTAAGCTTAAGAGACGTTGAGTTAGGGTTTTCTTAAACGCCATTGTTGAAGAATTGAAGGTTCTAGAGAGAGAAATAGAAAGAGAATGAAAGTGTTGAATGGATTGAATTGTAGTGAGAGAGAGAGAGAACGTTATTTATAGTGTCCCATTATAACGGAGAAACTCCATGATGTTAACGTTTTGCAAATCGCTTAATTATTGTGAATAATAAATAAATAATTAAGATAACGATTGTGAAAAATACGCGATAATTTGTACGAGATTTCGTATGCGAGATATTGAATTTTGATTGGGAAGATGGGTTTATTCGTATTCGAGGTTCCTTCCTTTGTGTCGTGCGGTTAGGAGAAATCGAATATTCGATATTAAAAAAATCACGATAAATTGAAAATTTAAGTATTCACGAGTCTTTGTACAGTCACCGTACACGTGGGATTTGATAACGAATGAAGACTAAGTCGATGGCAGATTTTAACCGTGGAAAATATGGTAATTATATATTTTTTTGACTCAATTAGTTTAGCTATTGGTAATTTGGTACTAATACAGCTATTTATTAATAATTGTTTTATCCTAAAAAAATTAAGAATTGTTTTAGTCAAAAAATAAGTAGCTAAGAATTGTTGGATACTATATTAAAATTAGAAGAAAGACAAGATAAAGATTTGAAATTTTAACTGTAAGATGGTGCAGGAATAAATTGGGATGTGAGAGCTGGTTAGTTTTTATCTGGGGTGGTTCTTAGCTGTATTGGGTGTTGACTCAGTTGTAACCTGGACTAGTAGATTATTATTTTTATTTTTGGGAAGGAAAAAAAGAAAGAAAAGGTGTGATTGTCATCCTGTCTTGACTCGTGGAATGGAAATCTTAATTAAAGAAGTTAGTGAATTGTTTAGTTAGAGTACTAAAATTGGCATGCTTTGTGGTAAATAGAGAGAATAAGAAAAATGATCATTTTGTTCTTGAAATAACACAGTGGGACAATTTCATCCTCAATTTTATAAAGTGTCTATTTAATTTGTTCTAGCGGTGGAAAAGTAAAAAACTTATAGAAGAAAACATTCTTCAATGTCAAATCAAACACATTAAAAATAGATCATAACTTCAAACAATCTCTAGATTAAGAAAGATAGTTTGTAGCTCTGCATGTATTGGTAGTAATACCACACAACTGCCGAAGAAATTCAATATCCATGTCATTGTTTAAATCTCCAAAATGAATTATATTACCAACCAAAAAGTATCTTTTCTAATACAAGGGGTACTTAAGAAGAAACAGCAAAATCCAAACAATAATTACAATATTTACGATTCACCAGAAAACAGAAGAAACAATAAAGCTATTAGCCTATGCCAAACATGACGAACGGACTAAGCCACCATCCATAATTAAAATTTATTGATTAGTAACATTTGTACAACCATTCGTTGCAATTTTCTTTTTCTCTCTTCTTATTTATCAAAAACAATAGAGTGAAAAAATGAAAAGAGATGATAAGATGATAATGTGAGAATAAGAGAAAAAAATTGTCAAAATATTATTACTAAATATTGGTACAAATATCATTTCTCAAATATTATTACTAAATATTGGTACTAAATAATTGAATCGAAGCTCCTAATAGTTGCTTGATGATGTATGTGTATTAATTAGATTTAAAACTTTCTAGTCTCTCCATGTAGTGTTGAAAAAGCTCTTCATTATGAGCTTTCGAAATTACTAACCAACAAGCAATCAAAAGGAGTTGTCCATCTTTCTCGAAAGCAAAATGATTAATCTAATCATCAGAGAGATTTGAGAATTAGGAAAATACAACATATTCCAAATTCTTTTGGCTTTCGGACAATCCATCAAGCAAAGAATGGACCTAAGACAATCCCTTAAGCATCAATAATCTTGGATCTAATGGAGTCGTTTGGTAATGTGAAATGCGCAATAAGCCAAACAAAGAATCTTATATTTTCAGCAACCTGTAATTTGGCATGCACATTGAAGATTTTGACCTAATATACATGCATATTTAGCATCAATGAGGTCTCGATCAACAAATACAAGATGAAGATATTAACTTGAGAAATATTCTCCAATGTGAATGACGAACCTAGTATTTTATGAAAGTGATAGACCAGATCTGCTCACCCTAACGTGACTAAATTGGGAATTAATTCCATATTATTTTCCTCTAAAATAACTCCATATTATAATTTGGAAAATGTTTTCTGAATTTTGTATAAACTTTCTGTTGATCTCTATTTTATCCTACCTAAATTCATTGGATCAATTGATTGATGTATAAATTTTCAACGGTCTCTAATTATATTTTAAAAAAGTTTGATGAATTTTTTTAAAAGATGTTTCTTTCAACTAGTAAGAATATTGCATATTACATACGTGAGTCGGATTTCGAATCTCAAATACCTTACTTATTTATTATAAGATGTGAATTTCTAACTATTAGACAATTTGACAAAAATAATTAACTCTATATTTTTAGCACACCAAAATAATGATTCATTCTTGTCTAAGAAAAATAATGATTCATTAAAAATATGGAGAAAAGGAAAACTACGGGATGGGAAGAACCAAGAATGGAGGATCAATTGGTTGCGTCCACGCAATGGCATTGGCGTGTAATTGGCCAATGGCCTTTGTTAATATCGCTAGTAGTGCTTATTCGTTTTTTTATATGAGAATTTTAGGGTGAAAATTTTGTGTGAACCGGATAATCTCGACGCGCAAATCCAATGTAGTTATCATGTTGGACAAGACAGTAAAGGATGTCAAATGACATTTAGAAAAGATTTAATATTGTTGTATATTTGGAGTTAAATTTGAACATAAAACCTCTGATTAAGAGTTGAAAGACATCTCTTACAATTTCATTTAAGTGAATTTGGGTTATTTAATTTCTTAAAAGAAAAATATGCTTATAGCATTTCATTAACAACCAAGTTGTTAATACATGTCGGAATTTCATCAAAGATATGGAAATCAGGTAAGGATGTGGTTGTCTTTGCAAATTCGTGGATAACTTCGTCTGCTTGCCTCCTAATAAACTCAACATGAGAGTTTGTTAAATGTAAATTACAATAATGGATGCTACTATCCATAATGACGTCAAATTCGAAGAGGGCTCCAGTAGATGTAAGTCATGAATCCACTGAATAACATGGTAAATGATAGTCCCGCAAGTGCATAGTTCTATGGAGTAGCAAAAAGAGTATCAGTCCACAGAGAGTTAAAGCAATTACCCATCTAACTTTTAGTTTTGATTACCTGAAAAGGAATAAGTTTGTTAAGAGCAATGTATGTCTAGTTTAAAATTCAGATATTAAAAAACGTCATGGAATTGAGGTTTTAATCTCAATGTTTCATCCATTATATTCCATATCTATTTCTCTATTCTATAATAAAATGTTGTTTCTAAGGACATAGCATTTAATTAGTATATCACGTTTTCTCTCAGAATACATGAATGTATCTCAACAATAATCAAGTCTATTCTCATGATTAATTAATCATTAACATCCTTTGAGTGTAACATTATTGTCGCGTCATTTTTTGGAGATCAAGGCTATTTGATTAGCGTTTGACTCACTATTTTACGTCACGACTGAACATTTAATTTTTTTCAAAAGAGGTGGAAAAAGGTTCAAATACCACATTTTAAAGATTAAGGGTTCGGGGGTTGGTTACATAAAGGGAAGGTATTAGCACCCCTTATGTTCGTAGTACTCTACGAGAACCTCTTGATTTTATTTAACTTTTGTGCTATAACTTACTTGCTTTGAAAAAATGGAATTTAAAATGATTAAGAAGAAAAACCTAATTATCTACATTTTTATTTGATTTGGAAGGACGAGTGTCCTTTGCCTACGTACCCGTGAGGGATCAAAACCTCGTAGTTCGGGGTAGAAATTGCGTTTGATTTGTTTGGTGTTTTTTATTAGTTTTGAAAAAGGTTTTAAAATGAAAAGCCAAGTGGCAAAAGGAATTTGTTTGTGTTTTTTATGTTTAAAGGAAAATGACTAAAAAATATAATTAGAATTGATTGCAGTTTTGATTTATGAAAGAAGTAAAATAAAAGGATCACTTGATTTAAAAATTAAGGTTTGTTATGAAAATGTTTTTTTGTGTTTTGTTATTTGCATGTTTTTGTTGTTTTTGAATGATAGTTAAAACTGAAAACTAAACTAACGGAGCATAAAAATAAAAGCGCAGGTACCACGTGGTGGCGTTGGACCACCACGAGGACCTCTAACCTAAACTAGAAGCGGGAAAATAAAACATACACCCACACACGCACACATGCACCTACAACTATTACATTAAACCTATTAATACATTCTAAGGTCTGCGGAAAATAGATAAATAAATTACATGAACACCTATTTACATTCTAAAATCTTTGCTGTAAAATAAATACGCAATAAATAAGTGAATGATAAATATGCAGTTTAAATCTAATTTTTTAAAAGGGAAAAGAAAAAAGTACTACCTTTCTATTTGGTTTGCTGTCTGTGAGAGAAAAAAACCTTCTGTTTGGTTTGCTGCCTGTGAGAAAGAACCTTCTGTTTGGTGTGCTGTCTGTGAGAAAACACTTTT
This sequence comes from Medicago arabica, assembly GCA_946800305.1. Classification (NCBI taxonomy): domain Eukaryota; kingdom Viridiplantae; phylum Streptophyta; class Magnoliopsida; order Fabales; family Fabaceae; genus Medicago; species Medicago arabica. The sequence continues at coordinate 42,535,423 of OX326968.1, read as the reverse complement.
GTTTGGTCTGTTGTCTGTGCGAAGAAACTTCTGTTTGGTTTGCTGTCTGTGTGAAGAAACTTCTGTTTGGTTTGTTGTTTGTGCGAAAATTGGTGTTTGGTTGACTGTTTTATGCAAAAATTGGTATTTGTGATGTTCATGCTGGTTATGAACGAGAGTGAGCCTTCGAGAATGGTTTCTTTGCAGGTTGTGAATTTAGGCCCTCTAATGTGTGTTTTGCAGGTTGTATTTATAGTAAAGGATTAGACCTAGGGTTTGTTGAAAACTGCCGAAAATTGTGGCTTTGGATTGGGATGATTTGGATTGGGATGAAAGGGAGTTTGTTACAAGACCTTTTTCTGGATTTGGATGAAAAGAAGTTTGTTACAAGACCTTTTTTCTGGATTTGGATGAGCCGTGAACAGCTGTAATTCTTGGACTTATCGGACATTAAAAATAGAAAAAGAATAGATAAAATAATTGGACCTATCATCTATGAATAAAAATAAATAAAAAATAAATGTGTTTAAACTAAAATTAAATTAAAAAGTGAAATAGAAAATAAAAGATGGAAATGAATTAAAAATTAAAATTAAAAAGATTAAAAAAAAAGTGAGAAGAGGTATGACAGATGACACGTGTCGGTGGGATCTTGGTTCAAAAATTGGGGTATGACAATTATAATCCCAAAAGTAATCTAACCTATATTTGTAGTTTTTTTTTAGAGACTTGTATAGTCTCATATATTCCAATATCAAACTTCACATCTCGGTTCTTTGTTTGATATTTGAAGTTTGACTCGATCTCAATAATAAACATCATCTTTCGGTTCTTCGTTTAATATTAGATATCAAAGTTAAAGACGATGAGAATATATTAGAAAGCAATTTCATATAAAATAGAGTCTAGACTTGGGTTTGAATATGGATCAAATCATTAGATTTTTCTCACAATCTCAAGACTAGAAGAGTGTGGTCACACTTGATCATAGTAGACAATGTACTAAAATTTAAAGACATGGAAATAAAAGCCATAAAAATAATTGACTAGGAATTGTAAAGACAGAAAATAAAAAACAAGAATGTAAAGTGCAGAAAAATAAAGAACAAAACTTAAACAAAAAGTAAGAACTTTGATTTCCACTTTGTAGAAAGATTACAAGTGTTAAAGATGTCCTTTTGGCTTTGACGTGAGGCTTATTTATAGCCTACAATCTTAGATAAGTCGTTAAATTCATGTTACAAGTCAATAACCAAAGAATTCTAAAAGTTTGTAACATCTATTTCTGACTGCAAAGGGCACGACCGTGCTTGGAAGGAGCACGGTTCTGCTTGCCTTCAAAAATGGTTGAACTTCACCACGCACAACGAATTTTTCCTCCAAACCCTTCAACCATATGCACACGGTCGTGCTAGGTAGGTGCACGGACCGTCTGCGTCTTACTACCTCTTTTCCTTGCTCTTTGTACATTCCTTGTCCTTGCTCTAAAGTAAGACTAGAGTTCTGCAAATCTTCTCTTATATCAGCTGAGCACAATAGAGTGAACCACATAGTTTCCTTGGAAGGAGCACGGTTCTGCTTGCCTTCAAAAATGGTTGAACTTCACCACGCACAACAAATTTTTCCTCCAAACCCTTCAACCATATGCACACGGTCGTGCTAGGTAGGTGCACGGACCGTCTGCGTCTTACTACCTCTTTTCCTTGCTCTTTGTCCATTCCTTGTCCTTGCTCTAAAGTAAGACTAGAGTTCTGCAAATCTTCTCTTATATCAGCTGAGCACAATAGAGTGAACCACATAGTTTGTGAAATACATGGCAGCCTTCTTCATCTCGAATGCACATACATATGCCTACTTTGTTTCTGAAATTCAGGAAGATGAAAAAAAAAGTTTGTTGCCCTCATGCAGGATCAAACTACGGACCTTCAGTTTACAAGACTGACGCTCTACCACTGAGCTATAAGGGCAACTTATATATGTATTTTTTTTTTATGAATAAATAAATGTATTTATAATAACAAATATTAACCAACATATTGTTGAGTACTTTTATAAAATTACCATATGAACTATAATGATATTTATTGCCAAATTTATATCTAAAAAGGGTTAACATCGTAACTTGTTATCTGTTTGTATTTCATTCTTGTGTAATTTTCAATTATAAACAGAAAGAAAAAATGAACATAATCATATCCTAAAAAAAAATATTTGAGCATATTTTGACTCTCAATGAATAGTAGAGAATAATGAGTTACATATTATACTTGATTATGATGTGTTCAGAATGATGAGTATTCAGTTAAGAGTGCACGAAAGGTTTTCTTAATCATTTTCGTCTTAGGAAAAGAAAAGTAGGTTTTCCGAAAAATTATGCTCTATCTGATGTGAAATTTGTAGACATTTTACTCATTTTTTTAATGTGCTATAATAATCATAATATTTTGTGAAAGACTAGTTTTTTTTTATAAAAAATCACGTGCTGTTGGCTGCGGGGGGCTAATGCTTCAGCCATGATTTTTAGAATATTTGATGAAAGATATTGTGAATGTGGGAACTCGTTGCACCACCTCACATCGAAGGCTTGCGGTGGAGGCGAAGAACCAAGAGCCAGATCCGCAAAACCCAACTATAAATAAGAAGTCGAGACTTCAATCTCACCCTCATCAATCATGATCGAAGCTTAGAGAGAACAACGGTGACTGAAGCTCACTGTCATACAGTGGTGGAGCGAAGAATTTTATAGAGTATGGTTGTGACATAATATATATAAATAGTCATAAATCGAAATAAAACAGGTTTGTAACTTTTTCAACAAAAGTACAATTTGAAATAAGAGAGATAAAATATAACGTGTCAATAGCGTGCTAAATAAAATTAGGAGGTAAAATCTTTTCCGAGACCTCTTTGCGGTGAATGTTCGAATAATATCAACATCATTAAGTGACTTGAATATCTTCCGCTCGATGTAAGATATCATCAAGTCAATGAATCACACATCGTTGATCTTGTTGCGCACTTTAGTCTTGATAATCTTCATTACTGAAAAAGATCTTTCAACGGATGTTGTCGACACCGGCAATATCAAAGCCAACTCAATGAGTTTGTAGACCAATGAAAATACCAAATGTTTCTCAGTCACCATAAGTCATTTTGCCTTTTTTTCCACCACGGTCAAAAACATCTCTCACTTATTCATTATTTGATTTTACTCAATCTACCATCCCTCTAAAATTGCCCTTGTTTAAAGAATTAGAGGTTTTGTCATGGCCACGGAAAACAATGCCTTGTGATACGAGATAATTGCCCTTGTTTAGAGAATTAGAGGTTTTGCCATGGCCACAGAAGCAATGACTTGTGATACGAGATATCTAGTACAATCTAGAGCACAATTCAAACGGATCTTATACAATTCTTCTGATTCCCTAGTTGTTATACCAAACATACTTGTCACACTTTGTCTTTGATTATTATAATCATCATAGTGCTTGATACATCAGTTGTTCATACTATCATGACCACCAATATCATATTTCAAGCCTTGAGATGCATGCTTCCAATTTTTAAATCCGTCTTTGGTGAAGAATTCATAACCAGAGTGTTCGGCCCTCCCAGGTTGCTTTAAGAGAAAGCAATAAAAACAATAAGCTGCATTCTTCAACTCACCATATTCAATCTATGTATACTTGTTATACCATTATCTAGAAAATGCTATTGTAGCACTCCCAAATTGAGTACGAGGAAAACTTGACAAATTTGGTTGCATTAGACCCTTCAATATATATATGCCCTCCTCACTCGGTCTTGAATATCCGGAGCATACACATGAATTTGTTTCCTAAGACCTGGATCACGCACAATCTCATTTGGATTAAACTCATTGGCCACATTAGGTGGTGGTTCTTCTACTTCGGCTTTCGGTTGCACAACATTCATATTCTCAAAACTTGTTCTATCTACGAAAAACCTCCTCATCTCGAACCTCGGACCTTGGATATATTATGCATTGTCCTAACCAACTGAGCGAAGTTCACAAGGACTGGTTGAGTAGAGTTTATATATGAATTTAAATTATTTACGAACTATTTAATCTAATAAAATAAATACTACTTACAAATGACAAAGTTAATTCGAGAAGAACGTTGAATATTTAGTTTATTTTGATTATTGTACAAGCTTGGATGTTGATGTCATATATTTACTTTTACATTTTAACTATTTGGCCTAGATAAAAGATTTTACTTTTAAAAGAAGTTAAATTAAGTGAAAAAATTCTTCTTTATAGTTTGAATAAAAAATGGTACTCCAATCAATAAATAAATTTAAAAAAATATCAAAATTGCATCGATTGTGATTTTATATTTTTAGATGTTTGGTTCAATTATACTCTTAATATATTATTTGAATAAAATACTTTTGGTCTTTTAAACTCCATACTCATTGTTCCGATTATATCCTTACGTTATTTTGTTGTCTCGAATATGACTTTCGAATTTTGAAAGCTTGAATGTTAGAATCATGATGATGTGGCATTCTTTAAGGAAAATTCTCACTCTCTTTTATATTATCTAATTTTAAGTTAGAATTATAATTTTGTGGAACTATTATAAAAACTCTCCATTCCTTTTCAGTGTATCTCTAATATAAATGTAATTAAACTTCAGTTGTATTAGTCCACCCTTTTTTTATTCTATTAACGTTTATATAAGATTGGACAATACTAAAAACAATCTTATCTTAAAATAACAATCTTATATTCTCACTATAATAGTGTTATTTAGCAAAACATATTAATACAAATAAAAAAGAAAAATATATTGGAGAACATAAATGTCATCCAAAAAAGAACTAAGCAAAGTGACAAGGTAAACCAAACCGTTAACTAAAAAAATCCACACTAATAAAAATTGGAGTAGAATTCCTCAAAGTTAAGGTTTGATAGGAAATTTCAAAAGAAACTAATCTATCAACACAATAATTGTCTTTTTGATAAATATGAGAGACCTTAAACAAGATACATAAAATAAAAGTAAGCAGTTGCACCATGTTGCTTAATTTCCAAAGACACGATCAAGAGATGTCAGATGGCATAATTTCTAAGAACATGATCAAAAGATGAAATAGACGAAACCACCAAAGATTAATCATATGCTAACTAGAGCTTATTTCAACAATTCTTATAAGCAACATTGACAATAAGCATGACTACACTATTGCGATCCCAAAAAGAAATATTGCAAGCAATATTTTAATCAAACTCATGCAACGCACGGGTCATATACCTAGTATTAACTTAAAATAAACGATATTTTGACATCAAAGTTTAAATATTATTTTAAGCAAGAAAAAAAAGTTTATTAAAAAAAACTATAAAAATACATAAACTAGATGACATCATACCTGACTCGGGTACAACTCATACACGTATGCATCATGATAACACACACCTAGTGGATCAACCCTGTCTATCCTAGAAAAAATTCACTCATCACGGGCGCAACCCAGCAAACCTTCGCACGGGTGCGAAACCAAATTACAAAAAAGAAGAGTGACATTTACAAGAAAAAATTAGGGTTTAAAACCAGCGAATGGATTGACCGTCAATATGATATTAAAATCCAAGTTCCAACAACCCCCTCACATAGCAACAAGCATAAAAACACTTTCGAGCAATAACGGTACCAGAGTGAATATAGACATGATGTCTTTAAGCTTGCAGATCTCAACATATCTGAAACATTAGAGAATTGAAGAAGTCGGACCATCCACCACAATCAGTTTCAATCAGATACGTAAGAACTCAAATCAAGTGGTGAATCAAATACGTTTGTAACTAAACTGACCCGATCAAGTTTAATAGAACCAAACCCTTCCGGTTTTTGAAACCGGACCACATCAAAATAGGCCACAAGTCTTCAATCATCCAATCTTTGATCATGAACAAAAGCAACAACACATACCGCCGACGAAGAACAAAACAGTCGTCGACGATGAACACCACCAGTAACCCAACCAAACGGGAAAAAAAAGTGAACCAAACTTTCCGATAACGGAAGCACGCTCCTTCACCACCGATCCAGATGAAAACATATCAAAAAAAGCTCCAGATCAAGAAAATCGGATCTAGCTCCAAACAATCCCAATCACAAGAATTTGAGGCCGACGGTAAACCAGATGAACGACGACGAAAAAGGGTTAAATGTGTGGATCTACTGCTACCGAAATAAAAGATAGAGTAAAATGTTAAATGAAGTGTCATCTTGTTTTTGTAAGTATTTTTAAAATGCATGTAAGTTGTAGAAGATAAAAAAAAAAAATCAGAGAAATATATACAATATCTTATATTGTATGCATTTGATGTTCAATTAACACAATTCTTTACTTAAGCTTAGAATGTGACATTTTTGCCTTTAAAATTGATTTTAATATAAAATTTACTATTTAACTCTAAATATATTCAAATATAATTCACTTTATATTTAACTTGATTTTAACAAAATAAAAACGATATAAATTTTACAAAAGTAAATGTTCAAAATTTATTCTAAAGATATATTTTTTTTAGAAAACGGATTTTTTTTTGGAGGAAACGAAAATTTATTTTTGTTAACGTGAACAATTCGCATGTTTTAATCAATAACTTTTTTAAAATAATTAATTCAGTCTCTAAACCACGACTCACTCTTCAATTTATTACGTAAACTATATGAATGTACTAAGTAGCACGTGGAATATATTCATAGTAAGAGCTGAATTGAGAGATTTTCATATATTTTAATAAGAATTAATTTGAACAATTTCTTAAATTATGTTTCAATCTTCCTTTCTTTTTAAAAGAAAGAAAAAGAAAAAACATTAAGAAAATGTTAACTAGTACTTCCCGAGGCACTTATTAAAGAATTATGAAAAGAAATATTTTCTTGAAAATTGTATATGTTACTTTTTAAAACTAAAAAAATGTTGCTTTTAATGTTGACTTTCTCTTTTTTCGCTATTTTTAGTTGCTTAACTAGTACCCGAAAACACCGATTAACATGACCGAAACGTTATTGTATTATGTAGCCTACATCAACTCATTTGTCTTGATTAGGGGTGTTCTCGTGTGTGGGTTTGGTTTGAGTTTGACCAAATCCAAAACCAAACCAAATAGAATACTACGGTTTGGGTGAGGTAAAATAACCACTCATTATACTATTGAGTGGGTTTGGGCAAACCCACTAATTTTTGGGTTGAGTTGGATTGGGTAATGAGTTACCCAACTTATTTTTATATTTTTTTTAATATTAAATGACTAAATGACAAGTCCTCATAATTTTGTTTTAAAATAGTACTATATTTTAAAATTTTCTTAAAATAAATGTTTAACTTATTTTACTATAATTTTATGCATCATAGACTATCAAATAATAAACTACATCATAAAATACTTGCAACAAACTAAAGTTGGATGACATAAAATTGCATTAGTATCAAAATAACCAAAAAGTGCAACATATTAATTTGTAACTTTAGTATGTTTTGATTTTCAATATATAGCGTACAATGTGTATGTTTTGGAAATATAAATTTCTTGTACCATGTGAAAATAAAGATAACAAATATTGACACTAATGGGTTAGTGAGTTTTTTGGGTTTAGGTCTGATTTTACCCGAAACATATTTATTTTTATGGATTTTTCATTTTTAAAAACTATATTCACCCAATTATTCAACCCAACCTATTTTTTTAGTTTTTTGGATGGATTTGACCGGTTTTTTTGGATTGACCCAACCCATAAACATATCACTGGTCTTGATTGAATTAGGTGGAGTCCACTTCCGATTAGGAGAGAAGTGATGACGAATGCTATCTATGAACAGAAAAAATTGTTTGCATGAGAATCACTTCTATTGTTGGCAATGGTAACCAATCTAATAAATGGACAAACTCCGCAGGGTATGGAAATCATGTGAACCACATGTGTTTATTCATATTTTCATGATTTCCAACAATCGTAATCAGATTAAAGAATGAGAGTGACTTGACAAGATAATTATGGTCTATCACATAGGAATAAGTCACCAACTAGTCCACATAATTGAATCTTCATGGACTTCCGACTTTGAGAGTTCAGAAAGAGAACAATTTTGGAGAGGTTCAATTCCTCTATTGATGGCCAAGATTTGAAGTGAACAACTCGAGAAAATTCATTTTGGAGAGAAAAAATACAACAATGTAGGATTCTGAGTATTTACTAAGACATACACCATCCGATCATTATTATAAACAAAAATCAATTTTTTAGATTCATTCATTTAATAATATATGTAGTCTATAATAAAGACCATGTATATCATTAATTAAATGAACCTAAAATTAATATTTTTGCTTGTAACAATAATCGATGGTGTACCAACTTATTTTTAGGAGTATTTTAGCTTAATTATATGGTAAAGTGGATGTTGATAAAATACTTCTTCTAAAATATAACGACTCTTGTACATTTTATAAAATATAACGTAGGATTGTGAGTATTTACTAAGACATACCCACAAAGGAGTGTGTTAGCAATCCATAACTAAATATTTTTTTAAAAATCAAAATGGAATATATTAAACTCATATGACTATCCTTCTAGCACAAGATGTGTCGAAGAAATAGTAAATAATTACATCAATGTTTCATCGGACAAAAGTACGAACAACCAAACGGTTAGCCATCACCCAAACAATAAAAAAGGTTCTGGCACCTTTCGTGGAATTTATAATAGAAGGAAACAAAATAAGCTTTAAACCACAAAAAGGAAAAGAGTTTGATATTTTTCGAAAGCTAATACAGAGTGTTTTCTTTTGCACATAAGATTCTAGCGTTCCTTTCCATCCAAATTACTCAAGTACTTGCAAACCAGGTTAAAAGCATAAAAGAACACCGGGATTTAGAGAGACCTGAAGAAATACCGAACTGAAGATAATGATCTGAGATGGTTAAGGGGTGCACGAAAGAAACACCTAACCAATGAGGAATAAGTTGCCAAACCTGACCAAACACATCACAATGTAAGAATTGATATGCCGATTCAATCAACCTACAACCAGAAACACACAACTGAGCATTTTCATGAATGATCCTCCTTCAAAATAAATTGTCCTTCGTGGAAAATCTATTAAGGAAAAGCCTCCAAGCAAAAACTGAAACCTTAAGCGGAACATCTTTCCTCCAAATAACAAGCGTAGAAGCTAATGGTGCATTAGGTGTGTCAGCCAACTCAGTCAGAAGCGAGTGATATGCCCCTCTAACCGTATATTTTGCTACTAAATCAGATGACCAAGACCATACATCATTAATGTTAACCTGCAGCACAACAGACAATAATAACAACCTACACTCCGCTAACTGCTCCTCCTTCCAAACCCATAATCTCCTTCTCCACTTCCACGCCTCCCCTCTCTCATTCCACCCCAACTGGTACATTTGTGCAACAATTACAAATTCAATATCAGACAAATTAAATAACCGACGAAAACGGACGTGGTAAGGAGTCTCACCGACCCAACTATCAAACAAAAATAAAGTACCTATACCATTTTCGACTTTTATACTAACATTGTTAGGAAACCAAGCACCCACCTCGAAACCAACACCCCCCCCCCCCCCCCCCCCCAATTAAACCATATATAGAACCCTCCGTCACCAACTTCCAACACCAATTCTCTAACAATGTTAAATCAAACTTCCTAATTCTCATCACCGCTAACCTCCTTCTAAAAAAAAATAGTATTTCAATCAATCCAAGAATTGCTAAAATATACCTTCATAAAAATTTGTGAATATATATATATATATATATATATATATATATATATATTCAAGTACTATTTATAAAATAAAATAAAATATACTCTTTTATTACAAGGTAGGAGACCAGAACTAATTACTTTATAGTATTAATGATGTATATATTTACAAAATAATAATAAAAATATTTTTTTAGGCAAAGTAAAATATATTAAAAAGGAAAACAAATAATTGAGGGGACATAAATATGACCCAATGAACTACACAATAGTGTAAAGATAAACCTAAAGATGTTACAACATTAAAAACTTAAACAAAAATGGTATAAGACCAACCATGACAGATACAAGAACCAAAATGCGAACAAACAAAAACCCATCTGAATACAACCCAACATCGAGAATGAAACCAAATTGAGAAAAACAAAGTGGTGAGTGAACATTCACGACCATCAACCAAAGGAGAGCTCGAATCGAATCCATGTTTTTTAGAGTTGGTGAATGGACAAACTGTCAACACTGAAACACATCCATGGATCACAACTCCTTGCAAAAAAAAAAAACAAAAACAAGCGATAATGGCCATTTTGAGCCAATCAAACAGATTGAGGCAGCGACAACCTCAAACAACGACACTAAACCCATATCTTGAAACGAAGCCAAAAATAGCACCAAATAAACAAATTTGGAGAACAAAACCCATAAATGAATGAATACAAATCTTAAAGCTCTCAATCTCGTCAAAACAAACTGCAAGTCAACAAATCTTAGAATCACCCAGAAACGTGTTGAATGAAGCAGCGATGGAAATCTACCATATTATTTATAAAAACACAATGATTCATAACAACAAACTCACTACCATATTTTTTTGACAAAAAAATAAATAAACGATATTCATTCATTCAAATTGATAGAGTACATTGATACAATATAAATTCAAAGTCACCAAAAACAAAACGGATGAATCTGTGAACAAATTCACAACATCCATGTCATTGGCATAAAACAGCAGAGTATGTATGCTTACAAATATGATTATATTCAAGTCTTCATAATACTCATGTCTTCGGATTTGCAACGTTGATGACGTCAAAGTCATTGATCGAATCTACACTTGATCAAAGTTAATCCTTCAACCTTAATCAAATAAACACCGCACTAATTAAGACATAAAATCAAAAATACGCCGCACAAAGACTGATAATCAGAAGAAACAGAGTCCTGTTAAGACGACGAAATCGCAAAAACAAACGAAAAAAGACTAAAAATATGTGAAATTCACTTATTTAGCTGCTAAAACAAATAAAATCAATTTAGAATGGTGATTCTAGGTCAAAATTGATCCTAAACTACCTTCTTCTTTTTTATCACAAAGAAGAGAAGTGGTGACACTAGGGTTTTAAGAAGGAGAAACACGAGAAACTCACTACCACATTATTTTCACCCTTTTATAATCACATAATGATATTAGCTTATATATGTGAATTGAAAATGTATTGAAATGGAGTAAACATATATCTCACTACCACATTACTTGGTAAAAAGCTACAAGTTTATTTCCAGCCACAACATATATATCAACATCCCACTTTAGCACTACAAATTAATTTAGATACACATAATAAAGTGTCATAATTGAGATTGGTCCTAATCACACTCAATAAAAATAAAGACAAATTCTATTTAAGTCTTGATTTTATGAATCAAATTATTCATCTCCTATACGTATAGCGTAAAATAGTCATTATTTAGTGGTCAATATGACATGAGGGTGTAACGAAGGGATATATATCGCAGAACTTCCCATGCCATATCGTAATAATGGCATAAATGTATGTGTCTATGTTGTGACCATACGTTTCATATAGGGTGCAAGAAAGGCGTAGGGTGGAGTTTATCTCCAATGTTCTATAGAATATATTCTATTCTACTCGATCGTGATCTATTATTGTTGCACTCTATTATCATGAATCATGATAGAATAGTTACTATTATTATTCGCTGTAATTAAGGTTGTGTTGGGTGGACTAAATTTTTTGCCGTCATTCAAGGTTTGTTTTATGATATTCTCAAACATGAATTGTTGGTTGTGGTTTGCAATGAAAGAATTAAGGTGATATTTGTCATGAAAATTTAGATTGAAAGGAGATAGCTAGAGGAAGTGATTATACGTCACAACAAGATTGTGGCTGAAAACAGTGAACAATTCCTTTTCTAAAATTCAAGTAACTTGTAATGACACGTCATAATCATCATTTTTAATTTGAATCGAAGTGACATGTCATAATCATCATAAGTAGTAAGAAACACGATAGTGAGTTTAGACAATAAAAGATGCTATGCCGTTCAAGGAAAGAGTTGGCAATCGGTGTTTTACGCGTTGAAATTTGAGAGAGGATCACCTCCTCTATGTTATCAATAGTGATCACTAGTATGGGTTGACGTGATTAACCTAACAACTTTTATTGTCTTAAATCTAGCTCTAGTAATTTCAAGTTCAACAATATTTTAATAAAGTCTTGTTGATAAGAAGCACAAACCTTAACAAAATTTCCCATAAGAATTATAAACAATTTATTATATTCAAACTTAAAACACGACCATCGATCATGGGGATTTAGCGTAAGTGATGAGTACAAAAGGTATGTATGTGTTGTAAATCTTAAAAACCCGTCATATCGATAAAAAAAAATGTAAGTCACAATGTGCTAAAAAGAAAGTAAATCACGCTTGGTACAATATGGAAATTCAACTATAATCTCTAGCATGTCCTCTTTTATATACATATACACACACACAAGTTTATCTAGGGCATATGGACATTGGCCACCAACTACTCAAGTTTTAATCTTGTGGTCAAATTAATAAAATGAGGAGGAAGAAAAAGGTGACTAAGCAGTTTCACGGCATAAATTAAGTCATCAACATAGTCGTTGACCAATTCACAAATTATAAAACCCTTATAAAAAAAATATAAACAATGGCCTGCTATGCGACTTGGAGTTGCTCACAAATTTTGAAAAATGAATAGAAATGTATTTTAAATCTTAAATCAACACATGTTAGTCTTCAAAATATAGTTTGACATTCTTAAAAGGCTAAATTCCATTTTTATCCCTTAATCATTTAGGTAGTATCGCTTTGATCCCTTAATTAAAATTTGATTTATTTTGGTATCTTAACTTCTTTCCGTTACCCATTTTGGTCTTTTCCCTTATTTTTAATTCAAAAACGTTAGATTTTCTTCATCTTCTTCTCCTCTTTTTCATCTTCATATCATCTCTATCAATCTTCAACAACAAAAATCTCAGAAAAATTCTAGAAGAAAATGAAGAAAACCTAACGTTTTTGAATTAAAATTAACGGAAAGGACCAAAATGTGTAACAGAGAGAATTAAAGGACCAAAATAAATTAAATTTTAATTAAGGGACCAAAGCGATACTATAGTTAAGGATCAAAATTTAGCCATCTTAAAAATATGATGATTATAGCTAGCTTTGTTAGGTGTTAGGCAAGGATCACATGTTCTACCAAAGGAAAAAAAAGTAAGGATGACATGCGTAGAGGCATTAGATCAAATGTTGAAAGCAGAATATATATTATGATCTGACTTCTTTCAAAAAAAATATTATGACCTGACTTGATTCGTGACTCATATTTGAAGGTGATCATCCAATCAGCATTTTTTTAAAGTCGGTTTAATAGTAATGACCTTAAAGGCTTAAACTATTTATTAAATTAATATTAATTAAGGAAATACAGTTGTAATCGAACCAGGTCTCTTGACTATGGATAAATGTCCAACACACACTATAATAAAAAATAAAAAATAAAGATAAAGTTCCTGATGAACACATGTAACATATTAATAAAAAGTATATATTAATAAAAAGAATGGTGTGCAGCAATGTGTTTAATTTTTTTCATGATAAATACAACAATGGTCACCTAAGTATTTTTCCCACTTCTCTTCATAATAAATATGTATATTTTTGGTGAAATAATAATATTTTATAGAAATTTGAAGTATTTAAAGTATGTCAGATCAATCTGCCAGATCAGAATGATGAAGCTCAGCCTTAGATGGGCTGCAAACATAACGTGTGAATCATCAGGTTCTATTATTAAAGATGATACATATCTACAATTATCCAAATCCTGGTGGCATATATTCATCTATTAAGTCGGAAAATTTGAATTAGAATAGCATTCATCATAAGAAATCGATATTATAAATGTGTACATGTTTGGGATGAATGATCATCAGCTTATCATTAGAATAGCTTATCATTAGGCTGCTTTAAAATATTACTAATTTCTTAAGTGTGACGAAATAGATTATGGATCATGGGGATTTAATTAGCAAAACCTGACAATATGCATATTAACTTCTACATTTCCTTCTTTGCTGTTTATTGATTAGGATTGCAAAACTTTCATGATTATCTTGTTTGATTAATTATTTAATTAATCTTGGATTGACAATAATCAGTTATGAAGCATGGAGTAATACAATTTAGGTCAACTGTTATTAACTACTATCAAGTAATATGGATTAAACTTTGTTTCTAAATGGACAGCTAGGTGTTAGGCCGGGAGTTGGTAAGTCTTGGATTCAAACTCGAACGAAAGAGTAAATGTTCAAACCGTCTTATAATTTGAGACGAAGGGAGTATTAAATAAAAATAAAGAGATACAAAGATTGTGGAAACATTGGATCTGACTCAAATACAACCCAAATGAGAATATAGAGTGAAAAATTAAACATAATGGACCAACCCTAAACTATCCTTACAAACAATCAATCAACACGAGCGAACCCAGGTTACAAAAAATGAAAAGTTAACATTTGCAAAGAACAATTTGGGTACATACTTGGTGAATAGATCAACCGTCAACACAAAATCAAGATCAACATACCAACAACTCTTTGAGCAAATAAGCAATCATAAAAGCTCTTTCGAGCGTAACACTCTAAGAACAATCACATGGACTAAGACGGATAAAAGGTGGTACCAGTGTGGAGGCAGGTCTGACGCCTTCAAGCATGCATATCTCAACAAATCTAAAGCATCAAAGAATCCATGCCATCAAAAACAATTGGTTTCAATCGGACAAGTAAGAACCCAGATCAAGATATTGGTCTAATATGTTAGTGACCAAACAGACCCTTTCAGATTATCAGAACCACAATGAAGCATACCCTTTCAGGTTTATGAAATTGAACCATTGCAAAATGAGCTCACAAGTTTGAAGCCACCCAATCTCTGATCAAACATAACAATTTAAACACATAAACAAAGATGAAAAACATAAACTCAAAAAAAAAACACCGCTACATCACCAGCAAGAATATGGGGCAACATAGAAATTGCAAGAGAAATCTGACGACATCAAATCAACCCCACGACCACAAACGCCCTGTGATTTTCAACCAATTATGTGTTTCAATATAATTACCAGAGGTAAGGGATATAACTTGTTTCCATATTCAGCGGATGATCAAACCAAGATTCCGCAATTGCAGAATCTCATTGTCGAATGGCCTATTCTCCGTGGTCCGAATAGGTGTCAGCTCCATGTTTTGGGTGGCCCATCTAGTTAGTTCAGCTATCACTGCTGGAAGCCCCTGTGGCCTTTTTCATTTGAACTTATCCAGTTCAAAACAGTTTCATTATGAAATCAAAAATCGAAGAAATCGACCAGGTATCCTGAAATAACAATAAATAATTGTTCGTATGGAACCTTATCTTTTATAGACGATTGACCGTTAATATATAATCAGGTCTAGTTTACTAGAAACATCAACATATTTATAATGCTCGGCGAAAATTTTATTCTTTTCCTAAAGATTCTCTCAAATAGAAATAGAGAACGAAGTAACTAGAAAAAGCAGATTGTTCTAATACTCCTCTTCTTATCTCGTTCATACACATCTTTTCTTTGTTTCTCGAAGAATGAAGTCAAATAAAATAAATTATAAAGAGAAGAGGACATTTATCCAAATATTGGATAATATTTTTCATCCTGTTTTGAAGCGGACTATGTACATGATCTGCAAGTAGTGAACTACAAACAAATTGTGCACATAGAAGAACGAATGGAAACAGAACGGTGAAGGCATCCAAGGACAGCTTCACGGTGACGCTCGAAAACCAGACGACGGCTAACAAAAAGACCCAAACTGAGAGGTGTTCATCGTGACACCATAAGTTGCCCATATATATGAACCAGAACCACACCCTTTCGACGGAGACTGGAGAACACCATGACGGATCTAAAATGTTTGAGATCTACTAACACCACGTCAACGGGAAAGATGGTGGTGTGACCGTGGAACGGTGAACACACCCTTGAAGCTAAGTCTACATCATGAATAAGACTAGTTTGGATTGGGAGGGGAGAGGACGGCGACAACAAGGTTGAAGGAGCTACAAATATGTGAGAGCAATCGAGTTGTGGAGAGAAAATATTGAATATGTGAAGATTTGAATATCATTCTAATAGTATTTGATACAAATTATATATAAGACGGGGTAATAATCATTTTGGTCCCTGAATGTGTAACGTTTACGAATAACCATCATAGTCCCTCGATGTATCAAAATTTCAAATAGTCCCTGATTATGTATTTTATTAGTCCAAATAGTTTCTGATATTAAATATTTTGTTAATATTGTCATATTAGTCCTTCAATATACTTAATTATTGTCATATCATTTTCTATATGAAAAGAGATATTGTGATCTTTGAAAGATTATTTTAGCGTAAGAGACTATTTTGACTAACATAGTGCACAATCAGAGACTATTTTAGAATTTCGATATATTGAGGGACTATTGTAACTACACGTTACACATTCAGATATTAAAATGGCTATTACCTTATATAAAATGAATACAATCAAATATTTATGAACATCAAAAGGCATATCCATCAGTTTCTAGATAAAGTGAAGTTACATTCCTTTTGGTGAATGAAGACTACTAATATTAATATTCATCTAAATTTTCATATGTGGTGGTCGAGCATGTTTGCTTGTCTGAGCATCGGTTAATTTATTGTATTTTGTTATCTTTATGACTAGATTGCTTGTATACTTTTGAGGTCCTTTTTGACATACCTTGTGCTATTAAGGATACTCTATTGATTGTAATCTATCTCATTTTGACTTGTTGAAGAAAAAAAAAACAGAATACAAATTTTTGTTGTGTCTTTTTTCTTTTCAATTTTATCCTTAGTGTATTTTTTTTTTTTTTTGCCTAAAAAAAATATATTCAAATCTTCGCATATAGTGTTTGTTTAGTTCATAATAAAATAAAATATGTAAAATGTGTCTATTAAAAAATATCCGTAGTCCAAATTTTTTAATTCAAACGGTCAATAAACTGGATTTTTTTCTTTGACGGATATTGGAATTGTTTGGTCACCCTAATAGAGCTCGTTTTTTTGCTCTGATAAATTTTAGACGAACACGGTCTGCATGTACACATTTCTTAACACATCTCAAAATCTAATTATGTTTGACAAAACTGAGAGAATATCATTATAATCCTTTGATTCCATTTTCATAATATTAGTAAGAGAAACGTTAAAAACACTTTTTTTTTTCAACATCATCTCTAGAACTCATCTTTTTATTAAAAGAATTTTAAGTGGGTCTCACCATTTTTATGTGAGATCTATTTCTAAATTATGAGACTCATATAAGTTTTACTCGATAAAAGATAAGTGTCAAAAAGAAAGAGAGTTAGAAAATGTCGGTATACCAATGTTCTCGTGAACTTAACTCAGTTAGTAGAGACAATGCATAAAATATGCAACGTCCGGAATTCAAACCCGGGCCACCACCAAAATGTTCGTATACCAATAATTTCATTAGAATAAACTAAACTAAATGATCAGAGTTTGACTTTCAAAGGATAGAATTCAAATTTCATACGTGATAATAATAAACTGACCATCGATGTACTTTCTTTTTTGACGAAAACAAGATTAATGTATTTCATTTATGAGTCGAGTTTCGATACATGGTGGAATGATATAGTAAGTATGAAAACTAACTATAGGGGTAGCTGCCCTAACTAAGTTATGAGCAACTTCATTAGCTTGTCTCATAATGAAATTAATATGACAGATTACAAGATATGTATCTAAGAGATGACGACAACAATCCTTTATGATTGCATCGAGGTCTAATCTACTATCCCTCTTTCTATAAATGTTGTCTACCTTTGTTTTTAAATCCATCTCAAAATCCGTGTTCGGCAGATGAAGCTCCCTTACCCATTACATAGCCTTTAAGAGCCCCAGAGCCCCCTGTATCCACTTATAATAACGGATTGAGCCACTTTGTTCTGGCTAGCACGAAAGCTCCTCGGTCGTCTCAGATAAAAATGTTAATACTAACGCCATTCAAATAGCTGGAAAACGATGCATCCACGTTGCACTTGAACCTTCCTAGTTATGGTTCTTGCCATCGAATATTATTCACCAGGACGGAAGTACCTTTCCTGATCATCTTTAGATCCTGTGTTGTTTTCCAACTCTCTAACAAACAGGTTACTCGTGTGCAAAGTGTATTTTGATTGGTACTAATTTTTCCTTCTTTGTTATTTTTATTAAAAAACTAAATTCAAACATTGTGAATTACATTACAGTTCTGCCAAAATAAATTCGTAGTTTTTTCCAATTAAGGAAAAAGTTGGTAGTTAGTTTTATTTTAAGGGAAATGCTAACCATTGCCTTCAGGGCAATGGTTAATGGTTAAGAGGTCTAAAAAAGAAGTTTTGTCTTAAAAATGATGCATTCAAGACATTGAAAGTTTAAAAAGTAACATTTTTTTACATAAAACTTATAAATTATTTCTATTTTTAAATCCTTAACAGACAACGGTTAGCAAGTCCCTTATTTTAATGGAGTGTTAGTTTAGGATTTACTTTTTTGGGAATATATGGTAAGGGAATAAGAAGTCATTATTCTCGGATATATAGGTTTCTAGGAATGAAATAAATTTTCATACCTTCTAATATTTTCATGAAATTATTCCAAAGCTAAAGGATGAGAAAGTGAGTTCCTATGATATTTTGTATACCATTTTTTTTAAAGAAATAACTTCCAATATTTCTAGGAATATTAATGGGTGTGCCAAATAATTTTTTTAAAATTCCAAGAAATCAAACTCTGGTCCTTATGATGTTGTCCACCACCAGACGATCTAGGATGCCTCTTTAGGGACCCAGTAAAGTGTTACCCTTCTTAAGAGCAAAACGGGTAACATGCGTCAGGTCAAGGATATAGAGGGGTTAGGCGACCATGTAAATAAGTGTTTGAAATGCCCCATAGAACATGCCTGAAAATGCAAATAAACATATGTATATTAACATATTATAATAAGATATACAACAAAGATAAAAAATGAAATAAATTACTACATCAAATAGGGTCATGTATGTGATGATGGAGCTCTTTGTGAAATTGGTAACCTCAGATAGATAATGGTACACATAATTCAATGTTATCCCACCTCATGACCACTCATGTATCGTTTCTAGATATCGCATTACATCAAGCCAAATATGGTTGATGTGCATTTTGCTCTTGTTGGTGAATATAGTACATCCAACAAGAAAGAGCAAGAAATCACTCATGCATCATTGCCTATGGTCATTTCTCTCATCCTCTCTCATCTCCTCCCTCGCAGCTACATTCTCCAACCGAGTTTTCATATTAAGGTGCACCTCATATAATTGCTTCAGAAAGGTAATATTTATAAAAGCACCAAACTAGTGATGACACCCATCAATCACACGAGTCTCATCAACACCAAACAACTCGATCATTAATTGTACACCCGTCTCCTCATAGATCTTTTCCTCGTGATCCATTATTTTCCCTTCGATTGGGATGTATAGAAGACACGTCACATCATCCAACGTGAAGGTGATCTCCTTCCAACAAACAGATGGAAGTTATTGGTCTACTCATGTCACATCTCCGACAAAGCAGTAAACATGACACCACTCAAACTAGAGAACTTTGCATGAAGAATATGTAAAAGACCCAAACCTATAACTGGAGTCCATAACCAGTCGAAATGTGTTGTTGGTTGTATAAGTGTCGAAATCTTCCTCCCATGTTTAATGGCCTTACATACACAAGTATGACTTTGAAATACAAAAAAAAAGGATAGAAATATATTAACCAAAATAAACATTTCAACGATAAAGTAATGTAACTATACTTACATTAACATCAATCCAAATCTTGTAAGAGACATGATTAGCGAATGACGACATAAGAGTTAGATCAGAAGCCCCCGCAGGAAAAGCATCAGGTGCCATTGCATCATGCTGCTCAGCCTGGTAGTACTCTTCCTAAGTACAGTCGTGGTAGTGCTCCTTAGTAAGATCAAAGTATTGTTCCTCAGTCACATGATACTGATCATGTGTAGGGTAAACCACCTGAGACACACCCGTCTATGAGGTCCATTCCCAATCATTCATACGCCTCCGTCCCCTTTTAGAAGAAGGGTTATAAGTCACTTTATCTGCGTGTACTATCATATTAAATTTAAACCTAGTCTAAACAACAATGAAAGTGCAAACATGCAACCATTTGATTATTTACTACAAAAATATAATATCAAAATTGACATAAACCCTATACACTAACATATCACCAAAGTTAAGGAATTTGAATACTTACTTTTTATTATAGTGATGAGTAGTTTGTATTTGAAGAAATTGGATGGAGGTTGGTATTTGAGATTTTGGAGAAAGTTTGGTTGTATTTTGAAGAAATGGGGGTTGTTGTTGTTGTTTGTTGTTGTTTTGGTATAAGACCATAACGCAACGATAGTAAAGTGTCATTGGAACATTAGCAAACGACAGTTACCTATCATCATTGAGTAGCGAACGAAAGTTAACTGCGTTGTAGGTATTTTGGTCTTTTTGGGGTTGCTGGGAGAAAACATGGAAGCCTAAAGAGTAATTTTTGTTGATTTAAAGCTTGAAATGAAATACAACAAATTGTTTACATATCCAAGCCCAGCTACAAAAATCTGAGACGATTGCTCTTAGCCAACAATTGGTCACATACACCTATTGATCGGTAATTAATTGTCGTTCGACACTTTTTAAATCAATTAAGAAATTTATTAAATTGGTTTAACTAATTTAAAAAATGTGTCAAACAGTAGTTAATTTGTTTAGCATTTACTAGGTCTCTATAGAGCAGTTTTCAAAATCTGACATCTCAATTAGCTAATATTTGGCCAGTAAAGGAAAACAATATATGGCCTCTGAAATTTAAAGCTAACAAAAAATTTAAACCAAAAATGAATACTAAGCAAGATATAGCCCAGTTTATAAGAGCAATGATATGTATACAACCATTTTATGATAATTATCGAGCATTCTTCTCTCTTTTTGGGGACAAAAATAATGAAAATAAAGGAAAATGTAGAATAAAAACACAATAAAATATGAGAGAGATATGTCCTACAATATAAATTGTTTATACTCATTGACGCTCATCGTTTAAGAGAACTATGGTGTCTACTAATAGAGATTTCAAACTACATAATGAAAGAGTTACCAAAATTCATAATTTGAATCAAGCCTACAGGGATATGGCCTCATGGAACTGTTACGTTAATTGTTTTTTGAACAAGCTGTTACGTTAATTGTTATGTTACTATGATGACAAATGTTAGTACCTAATATTGATTAAGGTAAAAAAAATTGGAATTGATAAAATGAAATTAATTGTTTACAATGTGTAGAATCTCCCTCCTTTGTATAATCATTCTAATGCAACTAATATAATCAACTAGCAACTAGTTATAACTTATAACTAACTAGTAGTAAGTAGTAACTAGTTTTTTTTTTGGTAGAATAAGTAGTAACTAGTTTCATCATTACTAACAAATCTCGAACTATATCCGAAAAAAGAATAACAAAATAATACCACCAAGAACCATACTCACAACTCATAATCAATAATTTTGTGACACCGAAATTGCCTATATTTATGCCATGAACACGTGATCAAATGCCATAGAAATTAAGAAAGCAACATCTATGACATTTCTTTCAAAATCCAATTGGGAGCATGAAGTGCCAAAAATGCTTACCACACACTATGATTGAATGTATAAAGATTGATTGTAATGTAAACAAGGAAGAAAATAATACATCGAACTAAACTGCATAGAACTTTTGATCTTGTAATTGAAATAAGATTTTAATACATTTTGCAACTTGTAGGACTTCGATATGGCTATGTCTTGTACATGTAGCTGATGGTGGCTATGTCATGGCTCTGGTACCATGTTGAGAAGCATGGCAGAGCCTAATAAAGAGAATAATAAAATAAGAGATGCTTATTCATTCTCTGGCTGATATGGAAGCACTCTAACTCTGGTGACATGTCCTTAAAAGATGCTTATTCATTCTCCTTACCTCCTGGTCAGATCAAAAGTTGGCCCAAAATAATATGGAATGCAACCATACCTCCCTCAAAATCATTCTTGGTTTGGAGAGCTATTCATAGGAAAATGCCAACAGATGAGAGAATTTATCTATGAGAGGATGCAACCTTCCATCAGTATGTAGCTTATGTTACAAGGAAGCAGAAACTGCTGAGCATTTGTTCCTGACCTGCCCCTTTACTATTGTTATTTGGAACTGGGTTATGCTCTATTATTAACCTACCAATTAATCTTTCATCTATTCTATCCACTTTTGAAGTTTGCAATAGAGGTTGGAGTCCGCAATGTGTGATAGTAGTTACTGCTGCAATTATCAATATTTTCAACACAATTTGGCACTGTAGAAACAATTTCAGGTTCAGCAACATTAAACCTAACATGAGCACAGCCACATCCATGATTACTGCAAATGTTTCTTTAACCGGTAATCTCACAAAGCTAGCAACAAAATCCTCAATAGCAGATTTTGTGATATTAAAGGCATTCAAAGTTGACTGTCACCTTCCAAAGGCTCCAAGAATCATAGAGGTTCTTTGGCATCCTTCAATATTCAACTGGATAAAATGCAATACTGACGGAACTACATTAGGAGCACCTGGCCCCTCAGCATGTGCCGGTTTTTTAGAAATAACCTTGGTCAATGTATAGGATGTTTTGCTGATAATACTGGAATCTCGAATGCCTTCTATGCTGAAATCATGGGAATTATTTTAGCAATAGAATGTGCTTCTTCTTAAAAAGGATGAAACAACCTATGGATAGAAAGTGACTCAGTCTTAGCTACCTCGGCACTAAGTCCCCACATATCATCCCATGGAATCTAAAGATCAGATGGTCCGATTGTATATCAAAACTTTTTAGTATGAATTTCATGATCACTCACATCTTGAGAAGGAAATTATTGTACAAACAAGCTATGGTGGTCTTCCCCACCCCCACCCCAACACACACTTTTTCTTTAATATATTTTAGATGTAGCCTGCCATAAGCTCATCAGTTTAAAAAATAAACATTAGAAAATATATTATTGATATATTTAAAAATGCATTTTAAAAATAGTTGAATATTTTTTCTAATTCTAAAAAATTCTAAAACATTATTTTCAGTGTTTTCGGAAATGCATTATTTTAAGCATACGTTTAGTCCTTGTATACGGAGAGTTTTCCAATTTTTACCTTGTAGTTTTTTTTCTCTCCTTACAAAGTCATACCCTCCGTTTCATAATACTTGTCTATTTTGGAGAATAATTTTCTTTCACAATATTTGTCACTTTCAAGTTTCAATGCAACATTAATTATTGTTGTCAATAGTACCCTTATATATTTATTGTAGAGAGAGAAAAAAAAATAGAATGAAATAATAAATGATTAAAGATATTATAGAAAACACACACATAATTTCATCAAAAATAACAAAATTTATTTGGTTTCTTGGTTACTGCAATTTCTCTAAAATGAACATGTATTTTGAAACGGAGGAATATTTCTTAATTTTTTATCCTGACATTTCCTTTTTGTTCAAAAACCCTTACAAGCCAACCGTGCTGCCAATGAGGCATGTATTTTATGCCATTTTGTTTATGAAATGAAATCAAAAGTATAAACTTGTACTATTTGTTGTCATTCTTGACTCTCAAATATCCCATTTAGTATGATATTGTTAGCAATTGCAAGGAAGCATTTTGTTTATGAAATGAAATCAAAAGTATAAACCGTGCTATGAATTAGGTTTGGCATCATACCTTCTATTATGAGCTTCAAGTGGCGCGGTAACAGAAGAACATTTGGTTTTGTTTGTGATGAGGGTGTGACTTGTTAATGAGTTTGGCTTTGAGGTGGCATTTGCAAGGGAGTTGGAACTAGCAAAGATTTGGTTGAAGATGAAATGAGTTTCTGAATTGAAGGTGAGATGAATTTCAAAGAGTTTCTGATTGATGATGGAGATTAATTTCAAATCTTCTTGCTGAAGGTGTAAATTGAGTCAGCAATTCCACATATGGTCAATAATCAGAGGCAGCATGACCATAACTAGATGGAATACCATCAACCGCGTAAGCAGTTTTTATTGAAAAGACGACGTTCGTTTTCTATAGTACTTGGAATCACAGTGAGTTTGAGCATGATTTGTTGAAGTTCCAATGCGTAATTTTACCAAAATCACTGTGGCTCGCCGTGATTCCCCGACAAACTCACCATAATTCCAAACATGCACTTCATCTAGCACAATTGAAAATCAGAAACAACCAAGCAGGCAACAGCAAACACATTTGTAACTATGTATGTATAGTCCAATTATCTATACATAAGGGTTATATTATATATATTAAGATATAAATGTTCTACACAAGTTATATCTTCATTTCTCTTTATTAAAGGCATCTTATTGAAGCTATAATCTAGGTATTGAATCATACTTCATAATTGTAGCCTTGCCATCAAGAGAAACTAATCAATAAAACAATTCAAAGACCTCATCTCAATCAGGTCTTTTGATTATATTTTGTATAACGACTGTCCTTGCTTTTCTTATCCGTCGACTGCATTTATCAGCATTTGCACTTAGAGTTTCCAATGTCTCTGAAAATGTTTCTATATTCTTTTTAATCTCATCGATTGCAAGCTTTATCACATCCTCATTTTTAAGAGCAAAATCAGCATTCTGCAATAACGATTCAAGCTGTAGTTCCAATTTGTTTGTAAGCACCCGAATGTTGTCCAAATCCTTCAATGAAATGTAAGTACCAAGCTGCATTGAGCTAACTACTTCCATTTGTCCCTTTATAGCCTTCTCATATCCCTTAAAAAGTGAGTTGCACCATTTTCCAACCGACCCGAATGGAACAGCCAACGCCGCAGCCAAAGCTGTTACAACTGGCGGAGCAGCAATAGAAGCTGCAACCACGGAGAAAATCAACACTGAAACAAAAGCAGCCAAAAAAATTGCATTCGACACCCTCTTCCATGACTTGAGAGATTTCAATTTCTTATCAAGCTTTCTCTTTCTGATTTGCAATTTCTTCAACATGGTTGCCTGCTGCGTATAAACCGATTGAAACAACAAATAAAACTCCTCTGTAAAAGGATCCCCAGCATCCTTAAAATTCCTAAGCTCTTGCAATGTCTTCACACAAGTTCCCCCTTCAAGCCCATTTTGCACCTCTTCTTCAAAATAAGTAATCACCGACTTCACCATCACTTGATTCTCGCGTGCCCGTCTCAAACATTTCTCAAGAGAATTACAAAATTCCAACGTCTGAAGACTATTATCAAAATAATCATTAACCAACGCGAACAAATCCTTGTTTCCCCATATATCCCTCTTACAGTCCAAAATAACTTTAACAACTTCATGATTCATCTCAAGCAAGCTATCAGTAACTTCTCGTAGCGAATCGAACGATAAAGACCTAACCTCAACACCGGTAGCAAGAGAACTAATAACCCTATTGGTACGCTCTTTAATACTCTCATCAAAACTTTGCAAATTTGGATCTTTAACACATGCAGCTTCATATGAGCTTAAATCAGCTGCATACACAGAATGAGTGCCCATTTTTGTGCAATTATTAGCATCACTCATCATCTTGCTTGAATTCCCTCCCATCTTAATACCTCAGATCAGATCCAAGTTCTTAAACCCTAAATGCAAAAAATTCAGGTTACACTTCACACCTTCTATACTATATTAAATCGATCACAAATAGTACTAAACTCTAAAATTAGCAATAAAGTTTCAAAATTTGATAAAATTGAGCTCAATTGGAGGAGAATAATAAACAAAACAAAAAATGTGTTGAATTTTGTTAGATCGAAAACCCAAATTGCAAATACTGAAAATTGTGAAGACCCAAATGAAAAAGTTGGAATTTTGGTACCTGGGTATGAGCTGAAGTGTGAGAATATACTCACTCAGAATCCTTCCTTTGAATTGCAAGGTTGCAGAGTGATGAGAGAAGAAAAGTCAAAGAAAGGAAAACAAAGAATTGGTCTTCATTACATGGTTGAGGAAATTTCGAAGATGTTAAGACTAAGGATAAATGGGGTACTATATTTGTTTTTAATAATAATTTGTTTGTTTAATTTTTTTAAATAGAGTCGTGTTAAGTAGTCTAGTGTCTAGAGTTGTGTCTGCATAAATTATCCCTAGTGGCTACCAACTGAATTACACGTTTAGTAAAGTTTGATCGGAAAAGATAAATAAAGTCTATTGTTTTATACATAAATCAAATTTGGTTTTTTAAAACGGTTTTTTTTTAATGAAGTTCATTAATTATTTGAGTTTAATCACTTTCTTTATCAAACACTCAATTAAACACACATATACAAGTAGGATTTTTTAATTCGATTTTGATAAAGATGTTCAATTTAACGATTTTTCATTTTGAATCCTGTAAAAATGTCTACACTAATTATATCTCCTTGAATTGAGTTAAGTCTTACAAATAATATCCATTTGAGGTAGAAAAATTTGTTTTTGGCTTTTTTAGAGTTTTCTACTCTTCATTAATTGATGTATACTGTATTTTTATTTTTATTTTTATTTTGTAGAAATTTATTTATGTTGTTTGATAAAATGATTTACTCTTTTTTATCTATGGGTATTTCATTTATTAAACAAAATATTTATATATTGGTATTTCACTGTTTTATGTTTAGTTTCTTTTAGGTGGAATTTTATGTTGAGTGTTGACGACTAAGACCATGTGCAATGGTGTTGAATGGTAGTGTTGAACCTTGCTTTCAACACTTGGATGCAATGCAATGGTGTGTTGAATAGGAGGAGAGAGGAGAGAGGAGTTGAATTGGTTCAACTATTGAATTCTGCCATGCAGGACCCGTAACCGCTACGTGGCAAATTCTGATTGGCAGTCTGGATTTTTTCATTTTAATAATTTGAACTCAATTATTCCATTGCAAATTATTTTTTAAAATTTTATTTTTTTTACCAAAATTCATGATTTTTTTTTGTCTATAAATAGAGACTTGGTTCATTTGATTTTGACACAGGAAAAAAACCAAGTTTTTCACTATCTTAATCTTATTATTAGCTTTTTTTGCCGCGTGCTTAGATTGTTGTATTGCATTTTAAGTTAAGAAAATAAAAATAAATTTTGTTTTTTAAAAAAACTAAAAATTAAATTGTTAAGTGTTTATTATTTTAATTTAATTAAAATCGATAATTGTAATTTTATGTAATAAAAAAATAAAATTGAATAAGAATATGAAATAAAAAGTGGTGGGGTAGAGTGTTGAATGAAAAAACCATTAGAGAAGATAAAAGTTGAATGAGTGTTGAATAAGAGAGAGAAAATGATGTGGAGTATCGGAAAGAGAAAAAGTGGGTGTTGAGAGTGCGAACCATTGTAAATGGTCTAAGAAGATGAAAAAAGTTAATACAAGTAAAAAGATTAAGTTACCTAAATGTAATTTTCAAAAACAAAGTTACCTAAATGTAGTTATTTTTTTACCAAACCTGAATGTATTTCACTCATAACTATCTTTTTTAAGTAGTTCTACTTTTTTTACAATAAAATAACTCAACTTTTGTCTACGATAAAATTAAGGCTTAAATGCATTTTTGACCCCCTATGTTTACCGTCGTAGCAATTTTGACCCTCTAATTTTTCCAACTATGCCGAGAAGCCGCCATGTAATCTAAAAAAGAGGTCAAAATCGTAACTATTTTGTAAAGATAAGGGGGTAAAATAGCTTATTTCCCTAAAGATGACAAAATTAAAGGGTCAAAATTTGATATGATGGCAAACATAAAGGTCAAAGTGCATTTAAGTCTAAAATTAATTAAATTAATTTTTATAAGATAACAATATAAAGATGAATTATTTTTTTAAGGAAAGAATTATTAATTATTATCGATTCTTAATTTAAAATAAGATAGACTAGAATGAGTAAGAATTTTCTTCAGGAAAAACTAGTAAGAATTTTAACTCTAAGTTATAAATCATATAAATATTAAAATATTCGTTTGTTATGTTCTTTGACGGTCATAGTTTGACGCAAACTTTTAGAAATTCAAAGTAAATGAAAGTAACGAAATCTTAAGAATTATTTAGGAGTTTTAACTTTTTAAGTTTAAATCAATTGAAATTAAAATAGAAAATTAGTTACAAAAATACAACAAATAAAGTCGAATGATGAGATGTTCATTAGAACTATCAGAATTCAACATCGAATTCGATATTAGGAAAACACTTAAAGCATAAATGCTTGTCGATTTCGTAGTTACGATGACTTCATCAATGGATCCTCGAACTCAAAAGAGAGTGGGGCAGGGGTTATCATCGAGAACAAAGATGGCCTCATCGTTGAAGTCTCCTCAAATCTATCTTTTACGATGACCAACAATACAGTTGAATATGAAGCCTTTTTAGTGCCTAAGATTGGCTAAAATATGCATTGACTCCGAAATGGTAGCTTCCCAAGTCTAAGGGGAATTCCAAGTCAAGGAGGAACATCTACATGAATACATTGAACTAGTTCAAGCAAAAATGAAAGAGTTTGAAAAACTAGAGTCTATTCTGGAAATCCAAGTGCTTCACAAATGCAAAAATATCAAAAGGCTTGAGAAGAGAGTATACATGTTTTTGAAGAGACTATCAAAACCTTTTATTCATCTCTCTAAAACATTGAAAATTGTGTCTCTCATTTGATACAACCGTTCATATAAAGGTCATACACCTTCAAAACGAGGCAATAGTCAATATCATAACATTTAATCAACCCAACAGTTCGTAGAAAGATCCATCAGACACCAAACAATGAAAACGATCCAACTTACCTCAAAAACCAACTTTGAGAAACCACTCAAAGGCCTAGTTAATCAAGTCCATTACTAACCTTTACATGTGGCGGTTAGTAACCAAGGGTCATGTCCCCTCAATATCGTCCTCGAGATGCTTGCATTAAATGTTGAGATTGACAAATGACCAAATCATATGTGAGGACACCCCACACTTGTTCCCTCGTACGAACACTTTACATTTGCAAATAGAAAGGAAATCTCTAGTGAGAACCATTCTCAAGTTAACTTCACTAGCTCCCTGTGAGCAAAGTTCTTTTCATATGGCTTTTCACGAGGACTTCTACAATATAAAGCTCCCTTGCGAGCACCACCATCTTTTAGCTCTCTATGAGCACCACCATCAAGGAAAAAGTTCTATTCGAACTATTAAGTCTTTCACAAAGCACAAGCTTTCTATGACAAACTTATTCTCAAGTTTCTCGCGAGCCAGAATTTGTCGCAAATTCAAACTAACTCATCTCAAACTTGAAATTTCACACAAACTACAAGTGTCATACAAGCATTTTGCTCTCCTAAATCTTCAACACAAGGTTTAAAACAAACCATGAGCTCCTCACGAGCATCATGCTCCTTAACAAATTAGTTTCATGTGAACTAAAACTCCTCAGAGCCACAGACAACATAAAGCTCCCGCGAGCATGCTATTTTCCATCACAAAAAACATCAATCTACTCGAAGTCATCACTCTTTACTCCAAGAATGATGACTTAGGGGGCTACTATTTTGGAGTGTCCAAAAGCCAATGCTCGTTTTCCAAAACCTAATAAACAGGCCCAATCTGGCATTGGACCAAAACCACTTTACTCACATCCCTATCTATGAAGGGGTGCTCGCAACAATACGAAGCATTTGTTCAAACCCTTGAATCGTAACTGCCTCCATCATTTCCATTTCATAATGCTCGATGGTTATGAATCCCACCGTATGTAACCGTTGGCCAACAATTACGAACGCCGAAAAACACGACAACCTGCACCTCTATAAAAGGGAAGTTTACACAGTCTCTAAGGTACGATTTATTCTAACCATTAACCTCTTTCTATATCAAAATATCATCTTGAATGTTGGAGTGCCTGAAGGTACACCACCACCCCCGTTCCAAGCTCACAAGAACAACAAACTCATCGCACTCGCACCAATGTTGTTTTGCTGACCGGGTCAAATCACCTTACATTCTCTTCTCCATCCCACCCAGTATGATCCACCTCAAATCTCCTATTTCCTGCTTTTTTTCCGCACCAATAATCATTAAGGTGAGTTTTAAACTATCAAAATTTCAGCGCAACCTCATTAGGGCTTCCATTTACTGGAAGCTCTGCGTTGAATATCCACCCCTCATCTTCATGGTTTATTCTTTGTTGGAACGTCTCTCCCCTTAATTATTTCCTTTGCCTTCCGTTTCTTGTTCTCTCCTCCAATTGCAGATATGGGTTTAGAATTAGAGCTCCTTTAAAGCCATCATGTGGCTAATTTTTAACGTTGTCGGGTTTCAGATAAAAAAAAAAAAACTACATGTCCTGCTTCATGGCTTGCGTCTTATTGGTATTTTAAGTTTATATCCATTGCGCCATCTAAAAATCCCTGTACGTGAATGGCTTCTTGAAATTACATTTTGGATGTAGGGTTTTGGTGGCTGCTAATGTCAACATTATCTCCATCCTTAAAAGACTCCTACGTATGTGGTTATATACACGACATTTTTAGTCAATTTAAGGTTGCACAAGGTTAAATAAATGGTTTGTAACTAGTTAGGTTTAAAGACTATGTGGATACTATTTTTTGCTTGGCTGATGAACGTGTTGAGAAGAAATTGGTTTAATTCTTAGGACTAAATTTTTGGTATAGTAATACCCGTTTGAGTTTTGACTTCTATCCACTGTGTATTGTTGCAGCACATCTAACTTTGTTATTTGTGCTAGAGTTAAAATGTGGATGAGTAGTGTTCTAACACAATTTGTTTCAATTTTTATTGATGATTAATGAATGAACGTAGTTTCCCGTCACAAAAATAAGGATAATCCTCAATTATACTTACTTGAGAACCCTCATATATTAGGCACATATATTTTTTGAATATATTCACAGTAAGTGTAAAGATTTGCTTTAATTTAAAACAATCATAATCGTTTAAAAAATAATAGAAATACGAGGAAATATTTTACATTTCAACATTAAAACCAAGGAAAATTTTGCAAAAACGCTGGTGAGAGATAACATTAGTGGATAAAGCTGATGTTCGTGAGAGAGATATGAGAAAGAAAAGAAAAAGACAGAGAGAAAGAATTTTTTAAAAGTTATCTATATGAGTTAATCATATAGGTAACATAATTGATTTCTAAAGTTACATACATGATTAGCTGATATTTACATGTGTTTTTTAATTGCTCCAACTAGCTTTTCCATCTACCATTTCTCTTCCATTTTATTAATTGAGAGGGTAACTTTGGGATAGTTTTTGGCCCAAAATCACCCTTCTTCATCTTTTTCTTTTCTCTTTTAAATTAAATATGTAATTTTCACATAGTTTTTTTTTTTTGTGATTTTGTCATCTCAATGCAGTGTTGATTTGTTCATTGTCTTATGTGGTGTTGGTTGTCTACCCGCCTTGATGTGATATTTGTTTGATTCAAATTGACAAATCAACTTCAATCTATTACAAGTTCAATCAGATGACTATGTCTTCAACATTGAACATGCAGATGCATATGTATCACAATCACTTTAATGTTGTCACATTATTTGTAGGTGTGTTGTTGTTTATATTAACTCAGATGTTGTGAGTTTGTTCGCAAATCCATATTTTTCTATTTTTCATTATTGATGTGGAATTTGAGTTTGATTTTGATATACTCTTCCAATTTAAATGAATGGATGTTGTTTATTATAAATAAACAGCAAAAAATATTGATTATTTTCTTCTTTTTTATGATAGAGAGACCACGAACTCATATCGGTTGTTTTCATTTGGGTCTTAGTAATGTTTAACAACGAATTATGATCCTCTCTATTTTAGTATTATACTCCATTTGAAAAGATAAATACAAACTAAAGTTTAAAAACATATAAATAATTAATAGTGGTGACTCACTTAGTTGTAAGATCTACTATCTACTTTTTTATATTTATCTCCTACTAAATGACATTCTCCATTTATTATAAACAAATAGAGATAATTTTTACTTTTTAAAAAATGTTAACTTGTGTCTTCAAGAACACATGCTAAAGACTAATTATAAAAATATATATATTAAAAATCGTACATTTAACTTGTTAAAGTTACGTATTATGTTCTTTAATACAAAGTTATTCATTTTAAATTATTTAATATATGTCCTTAAGACCAGGTTAATGTGACCCTTACGTTTTAACAACACGCCTAATTGACACCTCGATCAAAACTTGTTATAAATGATAAGAGAAGACTTCATAGAGATAGAAATGAGATTCATGAGATGGATGATTACGGTAGTCTAGAGCCACTCCATAACTCTAAGCATCTTGTGATTCCTTAAACTAATGGAAAATTCAAGAGTCAAGTTTTTCATTTTGTAAATGACGGGTGAAAATGAATGCATGGTGATATTGATTTGGATGAGAGTGTACTCTTTTTTAAAGCATCAGGTTCAATTTTCTTTGATACTAGTTTGAATGAGTTAATTTAATTTCTTTAAAGAAAAAGAAATTAGTGCATCTGTCTTAAAATAATTGACTAAGTTATGTTTCACACATCATCTTATACTACCGAATAAACCTTATGAAAAAAAAAATGTATTGGGAAAATAATGCAGTAATAAAAAAAGTGTTGGCGTTTTTAAAAAAAATGTGTTGGATTAAGAGTAAAGCTAATAAAGTTATCTGCTTCAAATTTGTTAACAAAAAAGATAATATTTATTATATTTTCTTAACAAAAAGATTACAATGCAAAGACTACATATATTAAAACTTATTTTAGATCTTATTTATTATTTAAAATTATTGGAGCAACTCTCAAACAAAATTCTCTAATTGCATGTGTGACCTCTTAAAAAAAATTGGTTTCTGATCCAAGAACCGATTAATTCAAAGGGATCAATTTCACCGTTCATTTACGAGGTCTCATCTAAATTGTCAGAGCAAGGCTTTATATGGACTTATCTACACAAGAGTTAAGACCATCTTCACTTATAACTATTTCCATTTTTTCTATTTGGAGAAATAAAGACACAAAAATAATTAAAAAGTTTAAAGTGTCTCATTACCTATCTTTTGTATTTATCTCTCTCTAAATGACATACTCTATTTATTTTGAGAAATAAAGAAGATCTTAACCTCGAAATTGACACCAGAGATAATCAAACATGAGACATTGAGATGAAGATACTTCAAGATTTTAAGTCAACCACTAATTACACGTGTGACCTTAGAAAATGTTTACCATGGAGTATATTCCAAGTTGCAGCAAAATCGCAGTAATTATATATGGAAAGTTTTTTAAAGCAAAATTTATAAATCTATTTAATGAGAAAGGGGTGGAGTAAACCGATAAGGCATATGAATGGAATATGTTGTGGTCCTCTTTGGTTCACGGAGAAGCCAAAAATGTTACATTGATTTTACATAATGTACTTGTCGTTAATACCGACCTTGTATCTGGAGGGTTTGATGTGCCCAAGGTGCTTGACAGAAGATATGGAGATTGTGCTAGTAATAGCCATGTGAAGTGCAGAGTTTATCATAATGCTCCAAACTTCAAAGTACATATCAGTTTTGCTAAGATCAACTTATCATCACGAAAGTGCAACACAACTTATCTTACATACTCTAAAAATTATAGGATGTGTTTGAGATACTCCAAATGTACGAAATCAAAAACCTCTAATTTAGAGCTTCTACATTTCACCCTAAATATTACATTGGTAACTGTGACCGACTCGCGTTTGTTATGCTTGGTGTCAACCCAAACACATTCATACTTTGTTTGTTTTACGACAATTCAAATTAATATGCGAGTATTTTATTAATTTTGACGCATGATTGTTAAAAGAAATATTTGGGTATCCTTCAAAAAAAAAATTGGGTATAAAGACAAAATTGATTGATATTTTTAATTTATTAAACTAATTTGTTATTTCAATTTTTTTAAGAAGACAAACTAGTCCACTAAAATTAGCACGATAGAATCAAATCTAAAACTTGAAATGTTTATTTTTAGAGATTGCTCGACTTTGGGGACATAAATGTTTTTTTAGAGTAAATGATCACTTTAGTCCCTGACTCTGCACCTCGTTGTCACATAGGTCCCTGACTCAGGATTAAATACAAAGAAGTCCCTGACTCTGCACTTCCGTTATCACTTTAGTCCCTGACGTTAAATAATTCTGTTAAGTGTGTCACATGGACTAAAGTGAAAGTAGAAAATGGTCACTTTAGTCCCTGAACCAAAAATCAATATCCCTAACTTGAATTTCAGATCCCTAAATCCTTAAATCTCAAATCCCTAAATGTCATCCATAAATCTCTTAAATTGAAAATCTCAAATCCCTAATTTATTGGACTGTTAAGATATTCCTAAAGACCCAAGAGCTCCTCAGGAAGGCTCCCATACCCTCCAGAAGGCCTCGGCGTCCTTTACTAGGCCCAAAACGCCCTTCATATGTGCTTATAGGCCCAATGTGCGTCTTAAGCTTAACGCCGCCTCAAGCAGCTTCTGGAAGCCTCCAGAAGCCGCCTAATTACTCAATTGCCCCCATTACTTGTTGCCTAAGTAACCACAAATCAGGCCCATACAAGACTATAAATACAACCTTTGAGAGCTTTCTCAAGGCATGACCAATACAATACAAACTCCAATATGATTATTGTACTTTTAGCAAGTACATTTATTATCTTATTTAACAATATCAATATATATATATATATATATAACATTTTTTTGGTCAAAATAAAGCGTTCTTTTATTTAAAATTAAAAAATAGAAATTAATAATATCAACATTATTTTTTTTGTTACACAATTGGTTGTTTAATACTGTATTTTTTTGGTCAAAATATAGTGTTATTTTATTTAAAATTTAAAAATAGAGATTAATAATATCAGCATTATTTTATTTTGTTACACAATTGGTTGTTTAATACCGTGGACAAAGTTTTACCGTTAAGCATAAAAAACACATAAAATTTTCAATACAATTTATAAAACATGCAATATTCAATATATCTGAAGACACATTTTTTTTACAAGAGAAAAAGGTCACATATTAGTGTTTTTTTTTTTTTTGAGATTTAAGGATGACATTTAGGGATTTGAGATTTAGGAATTTAAGATTCAAGCTGGGAATATTTATTTTTGGTTCAGGGACTAAAGTGACCATTTTCTACTTTCACTTTAGTCCTTGTGACACACTTAATATAATTATTTAACGTCAGAGACTAAAGTGATAACAGAAGTGCAAAGTCATGGACTTCTTTGTATTTAATCCTGAGTCAGGGACCTATGTGAATGCAAGGTGCGGAGTCAGGGACTAAAGTGACAATTTGCTCTCTTTTTTTAAGGAAGAGACATAAATGTTTGTTGAGAATTGCACTTCTCCCAACTATAAAAGCCCACTCTCATGCAATCTGGTCAAAATACCCTAGTATGAGTTAACTCACGCAGATGTTAAATCCAACATGACTTAAGTCACGTTCACTATCCCACGTGAGTTAACTCACGTAGGTTATAACTCTGTGTGGGTTAACTCATGTAGGTTACAACCCCAACGTAAGTTAACTCATGTAGGTTATAACTCAACGTGAGTTAACTTACACTAGTTATACTTCAACTTATTGAACATGAGTTAACTCACGCTATTTTGATCAATTTGTATGGGAGCGGATGTTCTTTGTTGGGAGAAGAGCGATTTTCATGTTTGTTTACTTTTTTCTTTGAGGGAATGTTTACTAGTATTTGATACGTATACTATTACTGATCCGTTTCTTTCATTTAGTACAAGTCATTTTTTCGTATTTCTTTTTAGCAATTTAATGTTTATTTTTAGAGATTATAAAAAAATATTTGTGTTTGTTATTTTTTATGTTAATCCACCAAAATTATAGCTTTATATTTTTTTAAAAAGAAAAATACTAGCTTTCACCACTGCAAGCAGTATTCCTTAAAAATAAAAATAAAACTATGAGCAGTATTTTTATTTTTTTTCTAAAGTGTTGTAACATGAACAATTTTTATTTTTTTTAGGAAAACATAAACAAATTCTTAAACAAGAATAATTTTTAAGAAATATTGTAATTTCAAATATACAGTTCCCCTTAAATAATTCATTGACAAACACTCATTTAGAGACGAATCTTTTGACTATGGTTATACGCTTATTGCATGAGAAGACTCAAGTTTCACCTAAATGCATACTACACTACCATCTTCGATCCTTATTATAAGTAAAAATTTAACTTTTAGTTTTATTGAATAAGTGATGTATCTAGTCTATATAGATCAAATACATTACCTATTGAATGAACCTATAAAGCATATCGTTTCTTATAATATATTTTTATCAATGGAAAAAGAAAAAGACAAGACAAAAAAGAAAACTAGGTCTGATGAAAGATATCTGCAAAGCATCAACTAAGCTGATACTAGCCAATAAAAGGGGGACAAAAAAAACTATAATCCCATCATCAAGAGCAGCTCCAAATTTGACCAATCAGCTGGTGCAAGAGTTCCCTTCGCGCAAGGTGTGAACGAGAACAATGTTTCAGTCCCTAGTCAACAACTATCTAATGTAATCAACAATCGCTACATATGGGTGGGTATGCGGTACTCCCTCTTTGAAGAATTTTAGCATGGAGAAAGAATCAGATTCACAAATTATATCTTTGTAGTCATGAGTGTAAGCTAGATCGAGACTATGAGATGTAACCTGAAGTTCGATATTAATATCAGTCATAAAAGCACAACTTCCGAAAAAATAAAAAATTCAACCCCCTGACGAATTCCTAAGAAGACCATCATAATCAAATTAACCTGGATTACCAATAGAGCTATAATCCACATTGAGTTTGGTCATATTCTCAGATGTGGTTTTCTAAAAAACTAGTCGACAGACTCTAGTCGAGAGTCACAAAACACCATATGATTTAATTTGACTAACCAAGGATTTAATTTGACTAAGAATTCTCTAGGCAAGACATCTGATATCCAAAATGGATTTATATTTCAAGTCTTCCATATGAACCAATAAGAATACCTTGAGGCTTTCTCTTAAAAAAAAAAAACTTGAGACTTAATCGAATTATAATATGGAAAATGTTAATGAATGCCTCCGGTCCGGGACACTCTTTAAGCAGTTTTAATAGTAAGTTTTTATGAAAATATATGTGTAATCATACATTGAAATTGGTAACATTTGACTTTTTTAAGAAACACTCCATCCGTTTCAAATACATGTTCAAGTCAATCACTTCACATATGTTAATGCACAATTTTGACCGTTAATATTTTTAATTATCTAAAGTTAAAAAATATAAAAATTTAATATTTTGAAAATATTTGTCGAGACAAATCAAACAATATCTTACATGCTAATATTTGTATTTATACATTAGTTAAAAAATGTGGTCAAAGTAAGTCAAGTGAATAATGCACATTGTAAAAATTGGAAATGTATTTTAAAATGGATGAAGTATTTTTTAAAATTGGAATCTTAAAAAGTGTTCCGGAAATATTCGTTAACACGACTTTTATAATATGATCTGGTGGAGTATTAGCATGTACTTTATCATATGAATCATAATGCATTGATCATTTCCGCTTCAAAATAAGCGAGTATCATTGAGCATCGAGCAAAAAGAATTGACATCATCCAGAAAAGGTGGACCCAGAGTTGTTAATGAACAATGACAAAAAACCTACAATTTGAATGGACAAAGAGACCGAATTAATGATAAGAGAAGTTACAATCGGTACGACATTCAAATCAAGTAGTAAAATTCAACTAATCATAACTAATTCAAGATGCAATTATCAGCCTTTGCCTAACAACACTAAAGGCCCATTTCAAAGTAAGCCATGAGAGTCAAATATATAAACTACAATTTCAATTCAACAAACTGTGATATTCCTCTCCAAAAAAACAAAACAAAACAAAAAAAACCTCAATATTTATGAACGTTCCGGTCAATATTATAAATAAACAATAGATTGTTGCTTAAAAACTGGACTTTTCTTCGTAGTATTGATAGGGGATAGCACTTGTGTACCATAATGGTATATACCATTGTTTAATTAGAATGTACCACTTGGCACACTCTTTAAAAAAAATATATCAAATAAAGCATTTATAAAGTAACATTGGTAGGTGGCACACTCTAATTGGCCAATGATATATACCATTGGTACATTAATGGTACACAAGTGGAATCCGATGGAGGGTGTTGGCTGAAGTGCCTAACATTTTAATAGTATTTTGAGTTTCCACGCCGAAATAAACACGCCTAACATCTTAATAGTATTTTG
This sequence comes from Medicago arabica, assembly GCA_946800305.1. NCBI lineage: Eukaryota > Viridiplantae > Streptophyta > Magnoliopsida > Fabales > Fabaceae > Medicago > Medicago arabica. The sequence continues at coordinate 42,496,865 of OX326968.1, read as the reverse complement.
AATTTCCACGCCAAAGTAAACACTTTCAATTTCAAGTTCATGTGTATCACATGCTGGTGTTTTTTATCGACTATCACATGTTTTTTAAATTGACAGATCAAATCACATGCTGATGTTAAATTTAAAAATAACAAACATCAACCAATCGGTTTGCTTGAAAGAATCTATAGTCAACAAGATTGATGATATACTATTTACCCAATCCCTAAAAATAAAGTATCGTTGAGGGCATCTTGAAATAAAACTCTGAGTTTTTGGTACTCAGCTGAAAATTAAAATTATACAGCATGAGACAATGCAACACAAGGGTGGGTGGATAAACCAACCGTGATACCAATCATATACTTTTAAGCAAGTTATCTCGTATTGAGATGACATAGATAGTATATGTTTTAGTATTATGATGAGTATATCTGAAGCACTATAATGCGTCGTTATTTTGCAGAAATTATAAAGTATAGTTATTGAAAAATCACAGCGGAACAGTGTGATTACAATGGATTTGGATTCTCTCCCGTGGGTTAAATTTCACTGAACACTTTAACGGGAGAGAGAATCTCCTCCCGATTATAACATATCTACCGTGATACCAATCATAATCGTAATCTAGGTTGAGTTGGAATTAAAAGTAGAGTTCTTCAAATTTCAAAAACCTCTACTGAATTAACACAGAATACATCCTCTGCATCATTCAAATTCAAATAAAAAACATACTACAAGTCTACTTTTCCTAATGGATGATATAATATAACAACATTTTAATTACAAATTCATACCATAACAAAAATGAGCACAAAAACACATAGAAAGGGGGAAATAATTCAACAATTATTTTATACATTCCCCAATAGATAAACAAATCTAAAACTCCTAAACTGTTTAGTTTTGCCTATAAGCAATGTAATTAGCCAAAGCAATCAAAGGAGCAGATTTATTCGAATCAAACCCAGCAAGCTGTTCTTGCGCATCACGGTTCAATTTCTCAGCAAACTCTTTCGATTTTTCAATCCCTAAAAGCTTAGGATAAGTAACCTTATCAGCTACTAAATCTTTCCCAGCAGTTTTCCCTAACTCCTGTGAAGATTTCGTCACATCAAGAATATCATCAACAACCTGAAACAATAAACCGATATATCTCGCGAATTTTCGCAGTTTTTCAACATCTTCATCACTTCCACCACCTAATATTGCACCAAGAACAACAGCACCTTCTAACAAAGCTGCAGTTTTATGCAAATGAATGAATTCAAGCCGTTCTAATCCGACATCAGATAAACCTTCTGAATTGATGTCAACAACTTGTCCAGCAACGAGTCCTTCGGAGCCAATTGATTTCGCTAATTCACCTATTGCACGAACAATTCTCGCCGGAGAAACATCGGCGGTGGAGACAGCGATATGTTCGAAAGCAAAAGCGAGAAGAGCGTCTCCGGCGAGAACAGCAACGTCTTCTCCGAAGACTTTGTGGTTTGTAGGTTTACCTCGCCGGAGATCGTCGTTATCCATGCAAGGAAGGTCGTCGTGGATGAGAGACATCGTGTGGATCATTTCGACGGCGCATGCGGCGGGCATCGCCATCGGTTCGGTTCCGCCGACGAGTTCGCAGGCGGCTAAACAGAGAACTGGCCGGACGCGTTTTCCGCCGGCGAGGAGAGAGTAACGCATGGCTTCATGTACTTTTAACGGTTCGCGTAATGAAACGGCGTCGTCTAAGGCTTTGTTAACCCTAGTTGCTTTTTCTATCATGTAGGATTTGAAATTGAAAATTGGGTTTTGTTCTTCTGCTTCTATTGGTTCTTGTTTAGTGAGTAATGATGAAACAGAGAAAGAAAATGAAGAGGAATTGGGTTTTGATTGTTTAATGGGTGAAACTGAAATGGGTATTTTGGTAAAATAGAATGATGGGATTCTGGATCTGGATCTAGTTGTAGTAACTTGATTCAACATGAAATTGGAGTGTGTCCATGTGTTAAGATTCACAGCACTCATGTTTATGTTTGTTTCTTAGGATTTTGTGTTTGGGTTATGATAATGTTTATGTTTTTTTTAAGGAGTTGTTCTTTCCTTAGGTTATTGCTATCTTATATTCTCTATTGTACTCTCTTTATATATATGGTGGGTATAGTGAGATTTAAGGAGTTGGAAGGTTTGGACTTAGGACTTCATGTGTTTCAAGAGGAATTGTAGGTGAATGTGTGAGTCACGTTTAGTGAATTTTTGGGTTTGATTGTGTATTGTGTAAGGTGAAATTGAAGAGAAGGGGAATGGAAAGTGGGAACAAAAAGGAGGCAAGAGGTGTGGGCAAGTTGAGATAAGGACAGTTTCCACCAATGAGGTGAGTGTGATGTGTAATGAACATTGAACAAGATAGGATAGTATGAGATTTGGGGTTTAATTCGAAGGGATAGGTGTTTTCTATTGAGTTCCTTCACTCTGCTTCATTAATTGTGTCATTTGTTTTCTGTGGCTCTTGTCCAACAAAGATAAATTCTTTTCATAACTATATACACCTATGTAAATGTAATTTGCCTAAAAAAACATGTGCATGTCATTCATCTATACTACTCAACAAGGAAGAATTATTCTTCAACACAAATAAGGAGAAATTATAACTAAAGGAATGAGCATGATAACGATTGTATAGAAGTTATAATTCAATTGATAAAAATGTCAAATTACGAGGCTTTTACTTATGTATATGAGTTTCAATGATTATATATCATTTCGTGCATTTAAAAAAACAGTGGAGAAAACAATTTATAGAGTAAATATTCAATTTGGTCATTCACAATTTTTCGTCACTCAATTCAGCATCCTAGTTCAATATTGAGATTGTGTTGATTCTTAGTTCGATTTTGAGTAGGGAAAGTTGTGATTTTTTAATTTTCTACATTTTAGTGTTCTGGGTTGGCAGTGACAAGTGCAAATTCATTTCATGTACCATACGCTACTAAGTTTGTGTATGTCTACGTGGACTGAGTTTGCGTACACGTCATATCGAAGTTGGTTTTGATGTGCAATTGTTAAATTGATTGAAAATCTTGTAAGTTTTTTTTTAAAGATTTTGTAACTTGTTTTAAAAATTATTGTTACGCAAAGTCACATAATGCTCGCAAACGGAATTTATGTATAATGTATACATAAATTCAGTTTATGGGTTGGCACTAACAAGTGCAAATTCATTTCATGTACCATACGCAAACTAAGTTTGTGTATGTCTACGTGGACCGAGTTTGCATACACGTCATATTGAAGTTGGTTTTAATGTGCAATTGTTAAATTGATTGAAAATCTTGTAATTTTTTTTTTCAAGATCTTGTAACTTGTTTTAAAAATTATTGTTACGCAAAATCACATAATGCTCGCAAACGGAATTTATGTATAATGTATACAGAAATTCAGTTTACGTATTATGCATGAACTTAGTTTATTATATATACTACAATTTTGTTTAGTAGCTTGTGTGTGTGGGGTGGAAGGAGAGGGATTTGAGAGGTGGAAATTATAGAGAAAAAGGGATAAATCTTACATATTTTTAAAAGAGTATACTTTTGAATAATGATAAATTAATGCTTATAATTATAATATTTTTAAATTTTAAAAATATTATAACTTCACATATTGAATTTGAATATTCATATAAACCCTTCAAAATCCTCGTCCAATGTAATTTTTTAGTTTTCCGAAAAAGAAAGATTTTGTATTATGAAAAAAATGATTCTTTCAAAACTCTCTCATCTCAAAGTTATTGTTATGAATATTATAAGTGGATGTTCATATAACAATTGAGAACACAAGAGAATAATAGAATTATCTCTCTTCTCTCTTTCTCACTCCTTCTCTCCATTCTTGTTCCTATTTATTTAATTTTATAACACGTTATCAGCACGAGCTTGACAATTGAGTTATGCAATTCTTCTTAATCTATTTTGTATATGTAAATAAGTTTTAATTTTTGAATCGATGATTATAGGCTATGTTGTTACAATTTCATCAATTGGAATCAATGTCTTATAGATACATATAAACAATTTCATTCTTATTGAACTTCTAATCTTTGTATTGATTAATATACACTATATTGTTAAAAATACATCAATTGGAATCGGTGGCTTATAGATACATATAAACAATTTCATTCTTATTGAACTTCTAACCTTTGTTTTACTTGGGCTTAAATACACTTTTAACCCTTTTACTATTCAAAAATTACAATTTTGACGCCTAACAAAAAATAACAATTATGTCCCCTAACTTTACAAAATATTGGAATTTTTGCCACTTATCTTTAAGAAATATAAATTTTGGCCCTTTATCTTTTTCAAAAATAACTATTTTATCCCTCTGTTTTAACACACTTGACGCCTTCTCAACAAGTTTGATTTAAGTCGCGTGGCATCTTCTCAACAAGTTTGAGCACTTATTTTTAAGTTAGGGAACTAAAATTGCTATTCTTTTTTGTTGAGGGGCCAAAATCCCAAATTTTTAAACATTAGAGGGCTGAAAATGCAATTTTTTTATTTTTTTAAAATGAGAGACAATGTCATTAATGAATTTGGTCAAAAAGTATCTCATTTACAACAATAAAAGAAGTTTCCTCTAGACCGTTACTTTTTTTAACCCTATCAATTTCTCACGCGTCTTTTTTTTTACGAAAATATCCATGAGATTTTCGAATTCTATGATCAAAAATGAGTTTCGTTCCCCTGTTTTATAATATGAACATCCCGAAAAAAGGCGCGTTCCTTGCTTTTTTTTTTTTGGATTATAAAAACCAAACACCCCTCTTGTGCAAAAAATTTAGGGAAAAAACAATTCGAATTATATAATCAGAACCGTACTAGCACAAATCTAAGGTTGTTTGTAACATGAATAGTCAGTTTAAGGACCATTATAATCATCCTAACCCTCATCCTTGTGTTTTAGGTCATTGTTAGTTTGTTTCCATCGTGTTCAAATTGCTCCGAAAATTTTCAAAAAAATAAAATAAAGCAGCAATACTCCCATAGAAGGGATTTCTTACAGGACTTCAATCCCTCAAAATTCAAAATTACATCGTTTAAACCTTTTTTTCTTCATATTCTCAGAAAAATTCGAAAAAAAATTTGAATTTGTTTTATTTGATTTTTAGAATTTTTGGTTGTATTTTTATATTTTCTTGATTTTATTTGACATATTTTATTATTTATTATTTTGTTTTTTGGTTATTTTTAAAAGCGAAACTTGCAAATGCTGAAAATGAAAGAGAGTTTGATTGTTATTTACAAATAAGCATGTTTCGAATTATATAATTCAATCACATTCAAACTGTATTTGAATTATAAAATCCAAAACCCCATAGACTTTTTTGTAACAAAAATAAGACGCTTGAGAAAATAATAGTGTGAAAAGTAAGAAAATTGTTATTCTCTCATCAAGATTTGTTCACTCCCAACCGAATTTCCCAAAATACCCCTGCGTAACTTGACTCACGCATGTGTTAAACCTAGCGTGAGTTAAGTCACGTTCGGTACATAGGTGGTTTCAACGTGAGTTAACTCACGTTGGGTTGTGTTGTAAAAACATAACAACACCATAGGAATTTCCAAAACCTCTATTGTTACGATTTTCTCCAAGCTTAAGCCATTCAACGTCAATTACAATCTCAAAATCAAGTAAGTGTTTATTACCCTATTGCATTGACCTTTTTTTTGATTGAATTGATAGATTTTTTGGATAAATTATCACATGTTTAGGTTTTTATGATCTATGATTTTGATTTTATGACGTTAGATTTTTATGATTTGATTGATTTGTTAGATGTTGATTAAAGTACAATTGATTGAATTGTGGTAAAATTGTTAGATGTTTGAAATTGTTAGGAATTGTGGTGGAATTTTTAGGATTAAAGTATGTTTAGCCATTGATGTTTGCATTGTGTAGATATGTCTCAGAAACATGGTGATGCTCAATTAAAAAAGGAGGGTGAGAAGAAGAAAGCAAAACCACCGTGACATGACACGATATCGAATGCGAAGGATCCAGACAAAAAAGCAAGGCGAATTTGCCCTTGTACAATTTCAACAAGATGAGACGGAGCGGAAGGACAAGTTATTTTGGCCCACAACTAAAATCAGATGCCCTAGGAACTGTCAAGGACAACCCAATTGAGTTAAGTGACAACAGAGATGATTAAATGTAATGGCTTGCAATGTCTACATTTTTGGATGTATTTTTATGTTTTGGATATGCTGCACAGTTTGGTACATCTTGGTATTGAATAAAGTTGAATAAATTTGAGACATTTTCTCCAAGTACACAAGATCAATTCAAAAAATACACAATTTGATTTATTTTTAATTTCATCTACGTTACATTACATTCTCCCTAAATATGTGGCATCATCGTGATGTTTGGTTTAAATTATATTCTTGAAAGTTTGCTCAAAATATTGGTATTAAAGTGTCTTAAACTTAGTGTAAAGATTTGCAAACCTCTTTGAAAACTCAAAAGAATAAAGAGAACACAACATGTGTATTCTACCAAATCAACTATATATGTTTTCACATCGAATTCCCTCGTCTAAGATGAGTAGTGACAAAAAGGAGTGTATTCCAATACATTATTTTGAACTTTATCCTACTGCACTGCCAACTAACAAGTTTCAATTGACATAGGACCATGATCAAGCACAAAACAAAATCTTAGAGGTGCATTCTCTTTCGTCACACTCATCTTATACAAGGGAATCCGAAGTGAAAACATATATAGCTGATTTGGTAAAATACATGTTGTGTTCTCTTCAACATTCTTTCGAGATTTCAAAGAGGCTACCAAACCTTTACGCTAAGTATAAGCCACTTTAATACCAACATTCTCAGCAAACTTCCATGAATTAAACTTAAATTCCAACAAAATAAAGACACTACGTAACAATGAAGCTACCTAAACATAATATTTTGACAGAATCAAACTTTTGAAAATATCTTGAGGCGGTCTCAGCAATGTAGCATCCATATCAATCCTCAGGAACATGCGGTGCTGACGATATATGGAGAACATGCTCCTCACATTGTCATTGCCTGTGAGCATTATTTTGTCGGACCACAATAAACAGGGACATCCATATTGAATGTCTTCCACCCTCCTTGTGTCTCTAGGGTTGAGTCCTTGATTGATTTCATTCAATTGCTCCTTCAGATCTTTTAACGTAACATCGATCCGATCCTTGAACAAATGAGGGTTTCAACCATTGAAGCGTACTTGAGCGCTGAACAGATTGTCCATTGTTTCAGATCTACACCATAAGAAATTAAACAATCAATGAAAAACTCATTCAAATATTTCATTAAACACTTGTAGTGTAAATTACACATAAACCCTAAAACTCAAAACTACAACATAAATATGCAAACATATAAACAATTAAGCAACATAAGTCATTTACATGTAAACATTATATCATTTCTTGCAAACGAAAAAAAAACAATTTAAACAAACCCTTAAACTAAACAATTTTTAATTCAAGAGGAAAAATCTAACATATAAACATAAAATGTTTTGATTAGAAAACTTACTTGCTATTGGAGTGTTGTTTGATTTGAACTTGAAGAAATTAGAGATTTGGTTTATATGTGAAATGAGGAAATAAGAAAATGAGTTGATGTTTGATCCTTAAAAGGATATGCAACGTGACTTAAGTCACGTTGGATTTCAATATGATTTAAGTCACTTATGTTGTATTTCAGCGTGACTTGAGTTACGTTGTTTTTTTATGTCCTTAGCATGTATGCAAAAAATAAATAAAAAAATTCAACTTCTATGTAACTTTTTCGAAAGCGCAGTTGGACAAATATTTGTGATTTTATGCGTTTCGGTAAAAAAATTAAAATAAATTGAGGCTTAGTTGAAATACTACGAAAATTTGCACATCCTTTATATGTAGTTTTATAGAGGTGTCTGGAAAAAAAAAAAACAGATCAAAATTTGATTTCTAGGTTGATGTTTTGGTGTCTCGGGTTTTAAACGCGTTAAAAATTCATATTTAATTCGTCCCTGGTCGAAAAAATCAAATTTTTTGTGGGAGATGTTGTTTTTTTGTCCTAAACATGTTTGCAAAAAATCGTGAAAATTTGTACAGTGATGTTGTTTTTGTTATGTTTTTTGTCCCGTAAGTGTATCTTAATTGGTAGCTACCAGAGATAATTTGTGCTGGGGCCGGGGTTCGAACCCTAAATTCCCCACTTTTCCACACATAATGTGTGAATCTAGCCACTAGGCTACTTGACAAAAAAAATCGTGAATTTTGCACGGTTTGGTCGAAATATCAAAATAAATCGAGACTTAGTCGGAATGCTACTGCCAGTACTGAATTGTTGCTCTGCCACGGTTTTAGACTTAGTTTCGATTTATTTTGATTTAAAGTCGCAATTGATGCTTTGCCAGGAATCAAATTTAAGTGCAGTTGAGCCAGCTATAGTTAATTGCAGCTGCGAGTCAGCGGTAGTTAACTACAGCCAGAAAAATTGAATGGTAGTTAACTACCGTTGGAGACAAAAACATATTTTCTATGTGTTTTTAAGAAGTATGGGTGGTCAGAAAAGCAATTTTCTTCTCGAAAAGTAATAGACTTTCCTACTTACAAGATTGAAGCCCAAATTACTGAACCCATTACATTTTGCTAAGATACCCTGAAACGGCGGCACGAAGTAGCTGTTAGAACTTCGCCCCTGAGTCTCTGCAAATCGCGCTCAAACCCCAGGTATTTTCTTTAGACAAATTCGTATCTGTGTTGATTTTCACCACACCTGATTTGGTTTTCTGAATGTTGGTTGATTGAAAACCAAATCAAAATGTTGATACTCATGAATTACTTTATTAACAGTATTTTTGTTTTTAGTTTTTTTTAGTTTTGATTGATTAACAATCTGATTAGAGATATAATCCATTTTAACTCTATTCTAGTTCCAGCAGCATCCTTCAAAGAATAGAATTGTTGCTGTTACAATTGTTGTGATGGATAGTCTTTTAAACCATGAATGTATCACTGTTGTATCTCTATAGGGCTGTATGCTATTGTTTCGATGTTGCGTTGAATTGTTTGCTTTTGTGGCTATCCTTTTGTGCTTTAAGTTGTTGGATATTGTTATGGTTGATGCTGTTATTGTGAATTCCTTTGAAAATATATATTCTGCTGTAAACTTTAAGGTTGGAAAGGTGAACATTCAGAGATATTGTGTTTTCATTCGGCTTTTTCTGAGAGAAGCTATAACGTGTAATCAAATCTCGAGTTTATATGCATACACGTGACTAATCATGGGTGTTTAAAATATGAACACTTGATATTTTCACTTTATTAACTACTCACCTTAGAGATGTAGAATTCTTTGTTTGTATGTTTCCATTATGTCATGTTATGTTATGTTGGCTTTATCTTTTTGGTGTTGAAATATTTTCCGTTCTAATCTAACCTCACTCTTATTTTACCCACCTTTTGATTCCTTTTAGGTTCAAACCTAGTTCATCCTTATACTTATTAACTTAGTGTTTAGCTTAAGATATATGATTTTTTTTTTGTTTATTACTTCATTGAGTTTACTATTCATTGTATTTGTTTGCAATACTTGTACAACGCAATGCTATCGTGTTTATTATTCAGTGTGTTTGTTTCACCATTTGTTATTGGATGCACAATTAAAAACATGGTTATTAATAGCATCCTTCTCAGACTCTTAGTTAATCAACATTACCAAGCTCATGTTCTCTAGTTAATCTTTTTGATGCCTCAGTTGAGTAAATAATCTTTGTGATTTAAGTTGTTATGTGGTTTAAACTTGAAACCTTTCTAGAGCTTTACATCTTCAAGAATTGACTGGCCTCATCATGTTTATATGTTTAATTAGAGGGAAAGTAACATTAATTTATTCTCTTAATTATATACAAACTGAACGTCAAATATAAAAAATTGACCTTGAGTTGCACGGCTGCTAAGGTGTTAGAGTATTCTCATTTTGTAGCTGCTTCAAACTGTCAATCCATTAATATATGGGAATGCCACAATGATTAAATAATTAATACCATTTTATGACATCTATAATAACTCAAATTACTTATGAAATATTTATCTTCTCAATTACTTTATTTTTTGCTATTATTCTGTTAATTTTAAAGAAGTGTATTATAAACATGCTGTGTCCTATAATGAACAGGTTTATTTTTCAGTTATAGAAGAGGGGCACAAAACGAAGATGAAGACTCCGAGCAAGAAGAACAAAAGAACTGAAGACGAAGAGGGTGATCCATATATATCTGAAAGCAATGTAGTTGATCTGCCTCTGATCAAAAGTAATGATGATCAACATTTGATCAAAAGCAATAAAAGCGAAGATGGTGAGCAAGGCAAAAAGAAAAAGAAGAAGAAACTGAGTGAAGAAGGCAGTCATAAGAAGTATAATGAGTTCAAAAGCAATGAATGTGAAGATGATGATGACCAAGGAAAGAAGATGAAAAAGAAGCGGAAGCTAATTGAAGGAAACACACTTGAGGAGGGTAACGATTTTAGAAGCAGTGAAGGTGATAATGGCGAGCAGGGAAAGAAGAAAAAGAAAAAGAAGAAATTGAGTGAGGAAAGCAAACATAAGGAGTATAACGAGTTCAAAAGTAATGAATGTGAAGCTGATGACCAAGGAAAGAAGATGAAAAAGAAGCTAATTGAAGGAAACACACTGAAGGAATGTAATGACTTTAGAAGCAATGATGATGAAGATGGTGAGCGAGAGAAAAAGACGAAGAAAAAGAAGAAGAAACCAAGTGAAGAAAGCACACATAAGGAGTCTAGTGAGTTCAAAAGCAATGAATGTGAAGATGACCAAGGAAAAAAGACGAAAAAGAAGCAGAAACTAATTGAAGGAAACACACTTAATGAGTGTAATGACTTTAGAAGCAATGGAGGTGAAGAGGGTGAGCAAGACAAGAAGATGAAGAAAAAGAAGAAACTAAGTGAAGAAAGTAAACACAAGGAGTATAGCAAGTTTGAACCAAATGAATGTGAAGATGATGATGGCCAACGAAAGAAAGCAAAGACAATTACAAGCGAGTCTCCTAACTGTGCACATAATGAAACTCCTAGCAATGAAGGTGATGCTGATGCTTGTTTCTCTGTCACTGAAGTTAATGATCAAGGCAAAAAGATGAAGAAAAAAAAGAAAGCAAAGACAGTTACAAGCGAGTCTCCTAACGGTGCACATAATGAAACTCCTAACTCTGCACATAATGGAACATCTAAACGCAAACAAGTAACTTGGGCTGATGAAGTGGAGGAGAAGTTATGTTGTGACGGCTTATTGCGTGGCAAAAGGTATACACCCGAAGAAGATGAGAAGATCAAAACAGCTGTTTTTGACTATATAGATTCTCATGGTTTGGGAGACGAAGGTCTTGATATGGTTCTAAATGTCAGATTACACCCTGAGGTTAGCGGCTGTTGGAAAGAAATTGCAAAAGGCGTACCTGAGAGGCCTTATGAGAGTGTGTATCGACGTGCTCATACTTTGTTAGAAAAGGAGGGGAGGTGTAAGTGGACACGTGAAGAACTTGAATTTATTGAAAAGACCTATGAGCAACATGGAGCTAGTTGGAGGGCAGTAGCTGACGCTTTGGGTAAAAGTCGAGCTCAGGTAAAAGATGCGTGGCGCAGATTAAAATATACCAAAGCAAAAAAAGGACATTGGTCCCAAGAGGAGTATCAAAATTTATTTAACTTAGTAAACCTAGATCTGCTCGAGAGGGCAAAAGAGCCATATAAAAGATCACAACATGGTATGTTGCGAGATAATATTTGTTGGGAGGCAATTGGTCACAAATTGGAGACTCGAAACAGTGCATTTTGCTGCAAGAAGTGGTATGAGCAATTAACTTCAACAATGGTTGCTAGTGGTGATTGGTGTGATACTGATGACTTCCGCTTGATAAATGCTTTATATGCTTTGGATGCTTGCTGCATGGAGGAGGTAGACTGGGACAATCTAGTTGAGCATAGGTCTGGTGATGTGTGCAGGAAACGATGGGAACAAATGATCCACCATATTGGGGAGCATGCAGCCAAGTCATTCATTGAGCAGGTTGAAGTTCTTGCAAAGAGATTCTGCCCTAACTTGTTGGAAGATAGAGAGGCCTTTGACAACAAACCCGTGATTTGTTGAGGTTTCTAACCTTTATCTTGGTTTTCCCATAGGAAGAAATGATTTTGCTAAACCAGAATGTATTATGCTATGATGAGAATCGTGTTTTTTTGTAATGAGATGTTAAGTAACATTGTTCTTTTATTCCTATTTAATAAGCTGAACTTTATTTGAAAGTGTTTGTTTTGATTAAAGGCTTGGTTTGTTTATGGCCTGTTAGACCTTTTAATTTTACCGTGAACTTCATTTGGTGAGAAATGTAATCTCTTTTATGCTTATTTATTGGCTCAAAAAACGATCAGTAGCTGGTCAATAAATATTTGTTTTTTATTAGAATGATGGAAGTTGATCATGTTCAACCGTACTAACTCAAATGGGATTTGATGCTTAATTAATCTTGTAAGGAAAAATACATCCATTTACAATGGTTCACACTCTCAACATTCACTTTTGCTCTTCTCAATACTCCACATCATTTTCTCTCTCTTATTCAACATTCATTCAACTTTTATCTTCTACAATGATTTTTTCATTTAACACTCTACCCCACCACTTTTTATTTCATATTCTTATTCAATTTTATTTTTTTATTACATAAAATTATAATTATCGATTTTAATTAAATTAAAATAATAAACACTTAACAATTTACTTTTTAGTTTTTTTTAAAAAAACAAAATTTATTTAAATAATTTATTTTTATTTTCTTAACTTAAAATGCAATACAACAATCTAAGCACGCGGCAAAAAAAAAGCTAATAATAAGATTAAGATAGTGAAAAACTTAGTTTTTTTGCTGTGTCCAAATCAAATGAACCAAGTCTCTATTTATAGACAAAAAAAAATCATAAATTTCGGTAAAAAAAATAAAATTTAAAAAAATAATTTGCAATAGAATAATTGAGTTCAAATTATTAAAATGAAAAAAATCCAGACTGCCGATCAGAATTTGCCACGTAGCGGCTACGGGTCCCGCATGGCAGAATTCAACATAGTTGAACCAATTCAACTTCTCTCTCCTGTCCTCCTATTCAATACACCATTGCATTGCATCCAAGTGTTGAAAGCAAGGTTCAACACTACCATTCAACACCATTACACATGGTCTAAGTATGTTCTGACATCCTGATAGGTGTCTTAGAAATGGGAATTTGAACTACTCTCATCTCCTTTTGTTTTTGCAGATAATTATTCTATGTGAGGTCTTTCGTGAATTTGATAAAGCTGGAGGTGAAATCAGTACATTAATGTTTCTATATCACGATGAGACTTGGATAAACAATATTCAATAAAAGTTCCCATTGTTTTTTAATCGTGCAAACCCCACGAATTTTATTTTTTTCCTCTTAATTACAAAGGACTCAGTTCTTGGTTTTATTTTAGACATATTCTCTCATTCATCCGATTTCAATGCCGCTTTGGCTTAACGATTTTAGTTGACCTTAGGTATCAAGTGATGATGGTTCAATGGTCCTAATGTCACTGGGCATGGTAGTTCCACACAACAATTATTGTAGGACAATATAGTAGGTTCCTCAATTCTGGAGTCTTCAATTGAAATATTTCATTAGTATGATTGCAAGCTTATGGTAGTTCTTCAACATACTCCTTATGTACCATTATGCGACTCAAGTGAGGCGAAAAGAACAATGGCTCAAACATCCTGAATTTTACTGAGAAATGGTTTTCCACCGACTTTTATAGTTTCCACCTTGTCGCTAACCTAGAACATAAGACTTTTGTCAAGTGTGGAAGACACACATTTGCTAGTGTGAATCCAATTCTTGCCTCAAAAAGACAATAAAATGGTTTTCAAGTGAAAATAATAGTCACAAGAAAAGGAAGTTTAATTGTGACTCTTTTATATTTTATCTTTAGATCAATCTTCAAATGAACTTACAAGATGTTGAAACTAAGAATTCTGCTCTCCCCCTGTAAAATACGCTCCCGCTCTGCAGGCAGGATGATTTTACCCCTGCGCATGTTAACTAACGCACGTGTAAAACTGTGCGTTAGTTAACATGCGATGTGCGAGTTAAGTCACGCATGTGTTAAACAATGCGTGACTTAAGCCAGACACTGCGCAAGTTAACTCACGCACAGATTTAACACGTGCTGAGTTAACTAGCGCACAGAGGAGGTTTTGTTTTTTGTTTTGGTTTGACATTTTTGCTAGCATGTATGTAATGTTTGCTCTCTTTGATCCCTTCTAGACACACCTTGTGCTTAGAAGCGAGTTTTTAAATCTATTTTGTTTTTGGCCTCTTAAATGTAATTTTGATCCCTCTATTTACATATTCTTTAAATTATAATCCTTATATTTCTAAAACCGGTTTTTTGATCCCTATGTTAATAGTCAATATTTTTTTTCGTTATATTTCATTTTTCGTTATTAATTTATGTTTTCGTCATATTTAATTTATGTTTTGTTAAAAAATTCTAATTTTTTTGGGATTGATTTTTACAATATTCTACACATTTCTGCACAATTTCATTAAAAAAATACTAAAATTTACTTAAAAATAGGGACCAAAAGTAGTGATTGAAAATTTTATAGGGACTAAAAGTTGAAGGAAAATTTTAGAGGTATTAAAACAAAAAGTTGGTATATTTATGGGGTCGTAAAACATATTTAACCCTAAAATTAATAAGCAGATAGATAGATATGACACACAATTTCCTTGCTTCATCCTTGTAGAGCACGAAAAAAGGATTATTCCAATTATCAATAGAAAATTGCTTTTCCCACTTCAAAGTTTGTTATAACACACTAGAAAATTACAAATATAACCCCAATGATAGTTAGTTGCCGCCGGCCACTGAGCAATGACAGTTTGCCGCTGTCAGGTATCATACAATGACAATTAGCTACAATTGTTATCAGTTATGCAGACATCATGTTTTGTTTTAAGAACCAAGCTAAACTTCAGCCTCTTTATGACATGTAATTCAAAACAACAATTTCAAAGATAGTACAACCTATAACATCAATTATAGTTACTCATAAACAAGAACAATACATAATCTTTCACAATTGACCAAGATTTAATCAATTCCACATTTCATTAAAATTACACAATTGTTTGAAATTTAACAAAAGTGCAGCAGTAGGTGTAAAAAACAACACATTACACAACATTATCTGAGTTGTAACGAACACGTAGATATAACATATAATTTTCAAAATGACAGCAAAATCTATAATTCTAAACGGGTTAAAAGATACATTACCTGTTTTATGACGTCAAATGTGTGTTGAAACCTTCTAGGATTGGTGCTTCAATGATTTTGGAGAAGGATTGTGGGAAAAAAATTGAGTTGGGGTTTTGATGGAAGAGAGGAAAAAATGATGATGAAATAGTGAGTAGGAGTAGGTTGCTGTAATCAATAAGTTTTATGTGCAACGACAGCTAACTACCGTTCTATGATACCCAACGACAGCTAACTGCCGTTGGGGTTATATTCGTAAATTTATGGTGTTTCTAAGCAAACTTTGAAGTGGGAAAAACAATTTTCTTATCCATATTGGTAAAATTGGGCGCAAATGACTAGAGGATAAATGTGGGCCAAAAATTAAGGAAATAGAAAATCCAAAATTGTGTACGGTAAAAGGCCAACCTTACCACTAAGAAAAAAACCTCTTGAAAGTTGCTCTTCTCCCATACAAAATTGCTTACTCCCACGTGAACCGATGAAAATAACTCCAACGT
Organism: Medicago arabica; assembly: GCA_946800305.1. NCBI lineage: Eukaryota > Viridiplantae > Streptophyta > Magnoliopsida > Fabales > Fabaceae > Medicago > Medicago arabica. Next base: position 42,480,997 of record OX326968.1, on the reverse strand, counting down.
GACTTAAGTCATGTTCGACATCATCAACATGAGTTAAGTCACGCTTCTCCAACGTGAGTTAACCCACATTTTGTACTGGTATAATGTGAGTTAACTAATGTTGGCTGATGATTTAGCTACAGAGCAACATTTATTACATGCATCCAAGCCATTAAATACCCGTAATCAATACACTCTCATAATTGATCCAAATTACACAATTTCAACGACATAATACTTATTACAACATAATCACACATAATTGATCTAAATTACACAAATTCATCGTTAAATACAAATCCAAAAATTCGACACAAATTCATTAAAATGCAACATTACAGACACAAATTTGAACATATTACACTTCAATGGAGCAGACACAAAGATGTAAAATGTTATTTTCAACCATTAACCTAAACATGTAATCTACGTCTCCATCATCATGGATAACTTGTGGAAAATAGACGATCTTCCACTGTCTTCATCTTTATCGGCTGCCAGGTTCACGCATGACACTTGTACAAATACATGAAATGTTCTTTGATTTTCACTAAGATGGATAAAGTATATGTTAAGTTGTGCCTTCAACTCATCCAACTTATCAGTGAGGGTTAAAAAGACCTTAATCGTCTTCTTCATGACGTAGTATCGGACATGAGCTTCAACTTCAACTTGTGCATCTTGAGACATGTTTCACATCACAAAATTTGATGGAATAAGAAGTATGAGAATAAAACCAAATAAAAGATAAAATAAATAGTTGAATTATTAGAGAAATATATTTTTATAAAATGCGAGTAATAATTGGCGTTACATAACTAGGCACAAAAAAATATTTTACTTCATATATTTATATAATCTATATAATGTTAGTTACATATTGGCCATAAATATTAGCGTTACATAACCAGCCAACAAAAATATATGTCGGTGTAATATTGACAAAAAAGAGGACAAACATCGACAAAAAAATATCATAGCCTATCTAACCAACTACTTATAAGGCAACATCTTCATCTTCTTTAATTACTTTAAATTCTCCTTTTGATTTTTTAGGAGTTGGAGTGTCGCAATAAATTGGATTGGGACGATTTGTTGGTTTTTTCGACGGTTTCAACTCCTTAGACATGAGATATTTGAACAAATCTTGTCTATCCATAAATACAAACTCCCATTGCTCAGCCTCACGAATCTTCTGATTCTTCCACTCCATACAAGGTGGTGGTAATAGACAACCCTCTTTCAAATAAACATGAAGAAATTGGCCGGGAATTAAGCCAAGACACATGATGTGGGCATGTGGGCTAAGTGGTGGTGGAGTACCTCAGATTGAATTTTTTTTTCTCACATAGACCTCTTTTGGGCGAAACCAATTGAACAACAACTCGAGACACAAGGAAGGTGGAATACGTTCGGTATAAACGTCCAACGCTCGACGATGGAAGAGTATCATTCACTTGGGTGAAATTGACAAACGACAAAAACGTGGCGACCATGTTTTGGGAGCACAACATGTTCCAGTGGATCGACATGCGAGCAACGTTGGTGAGATCAACTGAAGATATCATCAAAAGTCTGATTACGCCAAAAGATCGTGATTAGGTGGCGGTCGTGATTAGGTAGGAATGCACCTTCAAACTACAACAATTGTGTTACTCAAGATGGAGCAATTCAAACTTGTTAAATGACAAGACTCCAGCATTCGTCCGAAAGTGCTTTTGTTCCATTCGAAATGTTAAATTCTTGTTGGATTCGTTTAAATGATGGTATTGAAGTGTCAAGGTATGGACCTCATTCCGTTGGCACTTGGATACTATCATTTAAAACCAAGACCAATGAGAATTTAACATTTTGAATGGAACAGAAGCACTTTCAGGACGGATGGTGGAGTCCTGCTGCGTAGCAACTTTGAATTTGCACCATTCAGAGGTAACACAATTGTTGTAGTTGAAATGTGCAATTCCAAATGTAATGTCATGTAACGATAGACCATATTTAGAACTTTATGTAATGTAATTTAAATGTAACTTTTATTCGAATTTATTCAATACGCAACTTTATTCGATTTTATTTATTACAATTCATTATTCGATTTCACGCTGAATTTAATTAGACTTTTTATTCAAATTTATTTATTCAATATGCAAATAAATACAAAATTAGAAAATAAATCCGATATAAATAAATTCAATACAAATAAATTCGATACCATTAAATAGAATATTTTTTTGTTCAATACATAATCATAAACATAAAATAAAAGCAAATATAAATAAAAAGAAATGAACAAAATAAATACATATAACAACATCTCATTTTATTAATAGAATTGGTACAATAATTGATACATTTATCTGAATTCACTAAATAATCTACTTATTTTCTTTTTACCTTCTTAGGGTAAAAAATTCTTTTTACCCACTTGAAGTAAATAGTGATCAGTCATGGGGAAGATAGTGAGCAGCCTTCTTGGGGGAATACATCATCAACCCTTGAGCTAAATCTAAATCTGGTTCTTTTTATACCTCAAGAAGATTCTTTTTACCCATGATAAAAAGATTTTGGGTAAAAAGAAGCAAATTTAATTTTATCTCAAGGATCGATCACTTCCCCAAGTCGGCTACTCACCATTTTCCTTAAAATTGATCACCATTTACCCGAAATGACTAGAGACTATTGAAAGGAAAAAAAATAGAGGGAGAGAGTGAGGAGGGAGAGAAAGTGAGATGGTGTGAGGGAATAAGGAAGTATGGAGGGATATTTATAGGTGGGAATGGTAGTATAAGTTATAAAAAACATAAATGTGGTAAAAAAACGTGTAGATTTAATGTTGAACAATTGACCACCATCCAAAAACGTTTGTTCATTTGTTTTGACCACCGGCCAAACTTGCGCACGTGCCAAAGGTGTGTGAGTTAACTTGCGCATGACGCATAACTTGTGCATGGGCATTTTGGTAAGTTTGGCTGGACGGGAGTGTATCTTGCTGGATGAAGAGTGGTTTTCAAAAGGAAATATTCCATCTAAAGTAGACCAAAAAGCCAGGAAAGAGAAAATCCCAAAAATGGTTTTTCAAAAGGAAATATTCCATCTAAAGTAGCCCAAAAAGTCAGGAAAGAGAAAAACCCAAAAATTGTCCTATAAAAGGGCAACATCTTTATCTTTTTAAATGTTAAACAGTGTTGCAAGCAATCCTGATTAACCTGCTATTTTTTTAGGGTTTTGAAAAATATTTATGAAAAAAATAACTTCAAGGATTTGAACCCATGTCATGTTAGTTGCTTCAAAGCATGTTAACCAACAAGCCACTTGATGTTTTTGTGATATCATTTGGCTTCCACTATATGATATCCAATATTAAACTCCCTTCTTATAAAACAATTAATTCCTTTTCCTTTTTTTCGAAACGGTTTCAAACCTTTTTTTCTCCTTTCTCCTTCACAATCTAAACCCTCTGCATTTTTCATCCATTTCTTTCCTTTTTTTCTACGACATATGTCTTGAAAAATGAAAATATAGGTGACCTTATAGACTTCTATGGTTGAATCACTTGAATCTTTGATTGTTTAAATTTTGCTCATTGTTTAGATTTTTTATGACGAGTTCCAACTTCGGTGCATTTTGCTATTGTAGTCTGAAATGTTATACATAATACATTTAAACATGTCGACAACTAATAATATAGTCAACATGATGCTTATATATGAAAATCGAAACAAACTCGTGCATCGCACTGGTCGGCGTCTAGTTATCACTAAGACAAAAGACACTTCGCTACATTTTACCCTAGTTTTGAGAACCCTAGCCGCCCACGTTCCTTCACTTACCCATACTCCATCTCATTCCCTTCCATTGAAGACCATTGAAGAAAAGACTACATAATATCAAAAGGGGAGATTGCCATTGAATCATTGCCATATGCATATTCAGGTAATCCAAAACCTCTAATCTATACGATCATATCCAATGATTTGTTCATATTTCAATTTAGGATAAAAATTGTATCATGTTTCAATTTAGGATAAAAAATTGTATCTATTGAGTTTATAAATTCTATTGATTGGTAACAGAGCATGTCTACGATGATTTTTTACAGTCACAATGATCATGGTATTTTAGTTTTCGACTGTTTTCTTCTTCGATCGTGTTATATTTTTTTTTTTCATATTCAGATCGTCACTCTATATTTTTCACCTTTTGATTTCGTGCAATTTTGCGTTACTAATGTACTGCAAATAAGTTTCACTATTTGATTGGTTTTACTATTATCATTTATTCCTCACCCAGAATTAAGATTTGTTATATATTGAGATTGATATACAACGAGTACATACATAGTCGGGTTTATTAAAAAACTAAACTGCACTTTTCGCCTCTTAAGTTTTAAAAAATGACAATTTTGGTCATTTGCGTCCCAAAATTGATGAGAAGATGACACGTGTCCCAAAATAGGGACCATAACCGTAACTTTTTGAAAAGATAAGGGGTCAAAAGATCATATTTCTCTTATGCTAGGGAGTCAAAATAACATATTTCCCTAAACATGGGGTCACTTTTGCAACATTTTGAAACTTAGGGGGCGGAAAGCTATTTAGCCTTTATTAAACTATTGAACAAGAGCTTGGAGTCCTAATGTGTAAAAAAAAAGGCTTAATTGATGATTTGGTCCCTTAAGTTATTTGTTAGTTACATTTTAGTTCCATAAGTTATTAACGTTACAATTTGATCCCTTTAAGTTATATTCCGTCAACCAAATAAATTCTCACCGTCAAAACTGTTAACCCAATGTCTAATGTGAATACATATTGCAAGTTGTCACGTCACAGTTCACATGTGCATATTTAACGTTTTGTCAAAAGACTGACCGTGAGGATTTATTTAACTAACATATACTAACTTAAGAGACCAAATTGTAACGTTAATAACTTATTAGACCTAAGTGTAACCAATAAATAACTTAAGGGATCAAATCATTAATTAAGCCAAAAAAAATCTTTTTTTATTTTTTATTTTATAGAAACGACTCAAGAATTATTGATTGCGATTAATATGATTGATGTCCAATTACATGTTACAAAAAATCAAGCTTGGAGTTCATATCCATTATTTTCTTATACACATGTTAGATATTGGTTAATCTCTCAAATTGATTTTGCTCTATTTTGTTATATCCAACAGACCAACACAACAGGATCTGCACCTGCAGCTAGCTAGCAATGTCACAAAGACGTCCACTCTTGTCACTCTCAAACCTTGAACTCATTTTACAGCTCAATCTGGATAGTTACAGCTCTGATGATAGTGAACATAGTGCTAGCCACGATGGTAGCGCCGCTAAAGACGACAAATTTGTCTTCAATATCGATCCGAACTTGCTTGTGAACACCAGTAAACTAATCATTGAAGAATTCGTTGGAGAAATGTGGCCTCATTCCAAAGTCTATAAGGACTCTAGAATTGAAACAATCTATAAGTTTTGCTTTTGATATTTCTCAAGCTATGGAGTATTTACATGCAAATGACATCATTCACCTATCTAAAGTCAGGTAATAATTTTTGTTATTAGTATATTGTTTCGTTTTGATGTTTACCATTCATGCATTTTTATTTTATTTGACTTTTGGTCTGTTAGGAGATAAAATGTTAATAGGGACGGTTCCATTTCAGTCAAGTTTTTAAAAGTATATATAGTTCAAATATTTTTTTACTTGTTAATTTAAAATTTGCATTGAATTGAGAATTACCTTAATTAATTTAGTCAAAGTTACATCACCACTTTCACGTACAAAAGTATCCATGACATGGTCATATAAAGATGTATACAACACATAGGCCTAATCAACCATGACATGGTCATATAAAGATGTATACAACACATAGGCCTAATCAACCCCCACAAAACTAATATGAAACTATAGACATCTGCCTTATGATCATTGCATTTCTTTTCCCCCTTTGAAAGTGGTTCCTTACTAAATAACCAGTGGAACAAATATAAAAGAAGCATCAACCATTCATATATCACATATCTTTTGTGGAGACTTTTAGCAGTGTGATTAACAGGTGCAAGCATATGTTACACACACATTTGAATAGATAAATATATATAAAGAAGAATGATTTAATTTACATACATTGTTGGTGTAAAGTCGTTTGACTTTCCTCCATCCTTAATTATAAAACTATTTTCCAACTATAATTAAGAATGAAAGGAAGTAAAACGTCTTACTTCCTTAATTGTAAAGACGTTAATTAAAGATGAAGGGAAGTAAAACGTTTTACTTTCCTTCATCTTTAATTATAGTTGGAAAATAGTTTTATAATTAAGGATGGAGGGAAGTTAAACGACTTTACACCGACAACGTATGTAAATTAAATAATTCTTCTTTATACATATCTGTTTATTCAAATGTGTGTATGTAGCATATACTTGCACCTGTTAATCATACTCCTAAAAGTTTCCACAAAAAATATTTGATTTATGAATGTCTAATGCTTCTTTTATAGTTGTTCCACTAGTTATTTAACAACCACTTTCAAAGGAGAAAAGAAATACTATGATCACAAAGCAGATTTCTATAGTTTCACATTAGATTTGTGGGGTTGACAAGTCATGGATACCTTTGAAAGTAAAAGACGTGATGCAACTCTGACTAAACTAGGTGATTCTTAATTTAGTGCAGATTTTAAATTACCGAATAAGAAAATATTTGAGCATATATACTTTTGAAAACTTGACTGAATTGAGAACCGTCCCTATTTTTGTTTCACATTAGATTTGTGGGGTTGACAAGTCATGGATACCTTTGTAAGTAAAAGATGAGACGCAACTCTGACTCAACTAGGTGATTCTCAATTTAGTGCAGATTTTAAATTACCGAATAAGAAAATATTTGAGAATATATACTTTTGAAAACTTGACTGAATTGAGAACCGTCCCTATTTTTTAACAAAATGAACATTTTATCTCCTAGTACACAAAAAATCAAATAAATAAAAATGCATGAATGGGAAACATCAAAAAAACTAAACCATATACGAATAAAAAATTCATTACATGGCTTTAGATCACAGTGAATGATGCCATTTGCATGTAAATATTTCATTGCTTGATAAATATCAAAAGCAAAACTTAGATAAATACTCTCTAAGTGTTTCTAAAGTGAACCAGCTTCCAAAAGTTCCGTGATTATCAACATTGATGGTTCCACAGATGCTCCAATAAACTGCAAAATGAGCTTAACATAAGTACTTCATTTTGCATCATTCTTTTGCGATAAGATTCAGTGCGGTTAGTATGTCATATGGATGTTGCTTTCAACCTTGTTCTTTCCATTTTAGTATAATTTGTTACAGTTTCAATTTTAGTACGTATCACCACTCTTCAATTTTTTTTAAATATTTTCTTTAGTGATAAGATTTTGTAAACATGTTTATCTAATCGCAAAATGGAGCGGATTATAGTATATTAATTGACATATTTTTTTTTCTTTCTAATTTCATGTCATTAGATATAATAAATATGATATTTTTATGAATCAATCCGATATTTTTTAACTAGCCAAGTTCCTCATAAATAGGCTTAAATGCAGTTTTACCCCGCTTATTTTTGGCATAATTTTGATTTTACCTCCTATATTTTAAAACTCGGAATTTTACCCCCTTATTTTACATTTCTTTGGATTTTTGCCCCCGCTACCACATTTGAGTTCATTTTCGCTGATGTGACAGTGTTGATGTGGAACATATCATATTATTTTATTATGCAGAAAATAAGCGAAAATGAGTGAAACCGAACAATAAATATAATATATTCCACATCAGCAAAAATGAACTCAAATATGGTAGAGCGGGAAAAATTCTGAAAAATATAAAATAGAGGGGAATAAAATTCAAATTAAGGCAAAATAGGGGGTTTAACTGCATTTAAACCTCATATATTTTAAAGATGTTATACTACACTTGGGCATTGTTTCTTGTTTCATTAAACAATTTAATCAAATGCTTATGTAAAAGCTATTAGATAACAAAATATTGAAAAATAAATTATTTTCATATAATATACGTTGTTTTTGTAAGTTATTTTAGAGAGGTTATATAGAAATAAGCTAAAAAGAAGGCTAGACTGCACTTTTCGCCCCTTAAGTTTTAAAATGTTACGATTTTGGCCCCCTATTTAAAAAATGAAAATTTGGCCCATTTCATCCCAAAATTGCTGAGAACATGCCACGTTTCCCAAAAAAAGAGGCCATAATCTCAACTTTTTGCAAATATAAGGGTCAAAAAACATATTTTCTTTATGTTAGAGATGTCAAAAGAGCATATTTCCCTAAACACGGGGTCACTTTTGTCATTTTCTTTAATAGGGCCAAATCGCAACATTTTAAAACTTAGGGGGCAAAAAGTGCAATTTAGCCCAAAAAGAATTTTTAATATGTCATAAGTTAACCCACTTAGGATGGTTAGGTCGTGCTGGCTTAAGATTTTGGAGCGTGCTCCTCTCAATATCTCAGATATGATTCTCCCCAGTTTCAATTTCAATTGGTTAGTTTGCTTTCTTAAAAAAATAATGTCATGAGTTGAAAATTTGAATATGAGTGAAAATAAAGAGATATTTTAGACGGTAAAAAACCAAAAACATCTTGGATGATAGTGCAAATGTAGAGGACTATAGGAAATTTGAATGAAGAGAATCTTATTCTTTCGTTATGCTAAGTTTAAAATACAATATTAACAAATTTTGAAATATCATTCAAATACAAACACATTTCCACACGAGCAATAATTGTTGGTCACAACCACAAATAATTTAGATTTAACAGATGAAAAAGTTTGAAAATGATTATTTTTTATTAATATTGAAATAAATAAATTATATGTACTTTTTTTTCTATGCGTCTAAATGATTTAAATTTGTGATTGTGACCACAAGCATTATTGTTGTGCCATATAATATATATTGATGAATTTCACTAAGTTGCAGAACATAAGACCAAGTATGAATGATTTTCCAAAAGATCAACTTTCCTTGTTGTAGTCGCTGTTAGGAAGAAGATCCCAAGCTTAGACTAGAATTCACTGAAATCACTTAAACTCTTGCAAAGCTTCTACACAAAGATGCCATGGTACGTGAAGTTCAGTCTCAAGACACCAATGACTGCAACACGGATGAACTCATGTCTCATAGCATAAGAGAGACTCCTGAGACTCCTGCTCTTTCATGCTTGGAACAAATCAAGTTAGAGAAGAAAAATAGGAGGAACAAGTTCTCATTGCCTTGTTTTAGCAAATGTTTTGGTAGTTCTTGATATAGCAAATGTTTTGGTAGTTCTTGACATATCATTGGTTAGGCCTATGTTACCATCTCTTGTTTATGGGGTAATTACTCTATTATTATATCAATATTAAATGTCAAATAAATGAGTTAATTTTTTCTAAAAATAAAAAAGTTAATCTTAATCATAAGATAACTTTTAATACTTTTTATTTTTATTTAATTACAGGGTTAATTAAGTTTTTGGTCCCTATAAATATCTGCAGTTTTGTTTTTAATTCCTATAAAATAAAATCACACTTTTTAGCCCCTGTGACATTTTCCTTTAGCATTTTAGGGACAAAAATGCTGACGTAAATTTTTTATAGGGGCTAAAAATGTCGATGGAAAATTTTATAGGGACTATAAATGCTGACGGAAAATTTTACAGGGACTAAAAAGTGTGATTTTATTTTATAAGGACTAAAAACGAAACTGCGGATATCTATAGGGACCAAAAACTTAATTAACCCTTAATTATATTAAGGTGTTCAATCCTAATTAATTTACACTACAAGACTTATAACAAATAAAATTTTACATCAAATTTATTTCACCTGGATGTCCTTAAATTCATCACTTTCATAAAATTTCTTCCATTCCAGAACCCCGAACGTGAGAACAAAAACATCTCATTCATTCAAATTTCTTCTTCTTTATTCTTCCTATTGATCAATTCTTGTTTCTTTTTCATTCTTCTTCCCATTTTGATTGTTCAATTTTGTCGTTCCAAACTGTCGCAATTTTCGATTATAGTGAGAATTGTCGCTGTTTCTAGAACCGCGTCAGGTATCGTGACTTGATTTTTTTTATTTAAGCATCCAACCTAATAAAATCTGCTAACACGCATAGACCTGCCTCACTATCAGCCAAAGCCTTTAAGTCCAAACAAAAGACCAAAAGTCTCATGACATAACCATTTCAGCATCAACCGAAAAAAATGCTAGCAACCTCCCACAACATCACAACGGCAACATCTGTCAGCAGTCCTCAAAGTACAACAGATGACTTAATCAATTGTTATAATTAACTACCTCACAACCTAGAAAAATCAAATAAAAAAGAAAAATTAAGTCGCTATGCCTAACGTGGTTCTGGAAATGACGGCAATTCTCACGATATTTGGAATCAAACGAACGACGACGATTCTCACGAAAATTGAAAACTGCGGCAGATTGGAACGACAAAATTGAACAATAAAAATGAGAAGAAGAAATTTTATGAATGTAACTGATAAATTTAAGGGTTAATTAAGTAAATGGTCCTTATAAATATTCAGAATTTTGTTTTTAGTCCCTACAAAATAAAATCACACTTTTTAGTCCCTATAAAAATTTTCATCAGCATTTTTAGTCCCTATAAATTTTTCCATCAGCATTTTTAGTCCCTGTCAAAAATTTCCATCAACATTTTTGGTCCCTAAAATGCTTAAGGAAAATGTCACAGGGACTTAAAAGTGTGATTTTATTTTGTAGGGACTAAAAACAAAACTGTGAATATTTATAGGGACTAAAAATTTAATTAACCATAAATTTAATGACATTCAGATGAAAGAAATTTGATGTGAAATTTTAATTGTTCTAAGCAAGTCATGTAGTGTAAATTAATTAAGATTGAACACATAAATATAATTAAGGCAAGATTACATTATGGGTCTTTATCTTATTTATTTGTAACACGTTGGTCTTTTATCTTTATTTTTTTCCGTTTAGGTTCTTTATCTCTCTTAAAAGCACATATACATCTTTTTTCTCATTTTTTACTAAAAAAATACATAATTTTATTTTTAAAAATATATTTTTATTAAAAATGAAAAAAATTCCAGAAATATGATGAAAATGTTTATCATCTTCATCTTCTTCCTTTGAATCTTCATCATCTTCTTTAAATCAACAAAAATTCTACTAAAATATATCTCCAAATATCGTGAATTAATGTTATATTCACCTCAAATTTTCTTTTAAACACAAAAATCAAAACCTTAATTTCACAAATGTTGCAAGGCGGATGGTGGAGGCTTAGTCACTAGCGGAAGGGTTAGGCATTACGAAAGTTAAGATTGTTCTGGAAACAACAAAATTGATGTGCAAAGCTGCTCTCAATTTTGGGGTTATTTTTATGCCGGGTTTGAATATTGAGTTAGAAAATAATAATAATAATATACAGTGTGACAATTTATATAACTAAATCTTTTTTTTGGTATGATGAAACTAAATTTCTTTCTCTATAGGGTTTTGAGTTTTGTGTTTTTTTTTTTTGGGTGTAAACCGGGTATCCTCCGCGCGCAACTTGCGAAGATTAATCCCTCGAGCATTGTGGGACCCATATGGGCGGCAGGCTCTCCCTAAGGCTTTTTTTTGTGTTTAAAAGAAGATTTGAGGTGAACATAACATTAATTCATGATATTTGAAGATATATTTGTATAGAAATTTTTTTGATTCAATGAAGATGATAATGATTCAAAGGAAGAAGAAGATGACGATGATGAACATCTTCATCATATTTCTGGATTTTTTTCATTTTTAATAAAAAAATATTTTAAAAAAATAAAAATTATGTATTTTTTTAATAAAAAAATGAGAAAAATGATGTATATGTGCTTTTATGAGAGATAAAAGACCTAAACGGAAAAATATAAAGATAAAGGACCAAAGTGTTACAAATAAATAAGATAAAAGATCTCTAATGTAATCTTGTCTATAATTAAATAAAAATTAAAAGTATTAAAAGTTACCTTATGATTAAAATTGATTATCTTTTTAGAAAAAATTGACTAATTTATTTGACATAATCTTGTCTATAATTAAATAAAAATTAAAAGTATTAAAAGTTACCTTATGAATAAAATTGATTTTTTTTATGGAAAAAATCGACTCATTTATTTGACATTTAATGTTGCCAATCTATATTATATTTTGATTGATTGATATCATAAGGGGGTAAATACTCCCTAAACAAAAGAGGGTAATCTAGAAAAAAACCTTTACCTTTTTGTTTTTTTTGGTCAAAATTTTAAATACATTCCATTCAAGGAACTAATGTCTTTTATACTATTTTAAAGTGTTTTTTTTTATCACTTTATGCTCATGGAAGCTTTAGCTAGGGGCGCATTTCCTTCTCCATTGAAGAGCCAATGCATTGGAGCTTCATTGCCATTATCTACCACCATTCCTATCTCTTTTCCTCTTCCCTATCTTTTCTTTTATGTGCGATTAGGTTAAGGATTCAATGGTAGAAAATTGTTGCAACACTTAAACAATTAAGAAATCAATGATTAACTCATTTGAATTGGCATAATATTGTTGGTTTGAGACCTTGAAGTGTGTTCTTCTCAAAGTCAAGTTGGGATGAATCTAATAGATATATCCATATAGGATATAAATTTCATGGTCTCGTGAAATTTAACCTCGGAAGTTGATGGTGGTGGTAGGACTAAGCCCAATGGTATATGTTGAAAGTTGTTTAGGGGGGATTTATGGTGATAACGACTTAAGTTGACGGGCATATGGTGGTGATGGCCCCATCACCATCCCCTCATAGTTCGGTGCAAATAGAAATTTATATGTTAGTTGAATCAGTTCAACAACTTTTTTTTTATTATTCCATTGGTAATATGTAATTCAATGTTTTACAATGATGATGATCACTCTTCTTTAGAGCTGAATTGGTTATAGCAATGTGGGCATACAGGAGGGCCATAAGAACCATTATTAGCCATTTTGAAAATGAGTGTATAAGATGGGAAAAGTATCATATTGATAGGGAGATGTATTTATTTTAGATAAACACAATAAGGCACAAGATTTTGTTTCAGGCTTGGACATGGCTCATTTTCCTCGTAGACTGGGTTGTCCATCCTCGCATAATGCACATACGAGTCATGCTATGGACGTATCCTAAATCTATTGAATCATGGTGACGTAAGCTAATATGGACCTTCTGATCCACATCCAAGGTTTGCTTGTCATAATCCGTTCACATGTGTCTACTAAAGACATCGCTCTAGGTAAGATTTCAAGGGATAGAAACCCTAGTTCCTCACTATAAAGGCTAACTCATAGCTTTTTCCAGGTACATAATTTTATACCATAAATACCTTGCATATATATATATATATATATATATGTTGCATTTTGACTTGATCGTTGGAATATTTGTAGGTACTTCAAGAGATATAAACCCTAGTTCCTCACTATAAAGGCTAACTCGTCGCTTTTTCCCATATCATACATGAATTCTAATCATTGACAAATTAATTGGAAAAATATGGTCTCATTCCATCTTCTATAAAGAATGGTTGGTATTATAATTAGTTTTTTTTTTTCCCTTTTGATTTGATTTCTTTGATTAATTTAATGTTTAGTCATGCATTCTTAGTGTGAATATATAATTCTACTATCAATTACCAATACGGTAATAAGCCATTTTTCTCTTTTCCCTTTCTCTCTCTCCTGTGAGCCGTCACCAAAACCCTATTTTCTTCTTTTTCTTCATCTACCAAAGAGGGGTGATTTAAGGTCAATATTTGACCCAAAATCATCCCTCTATCTCGTTTTCTCTTTTCTTTTTTATTGAAATAAGTGATTTTCACATCTATTTCGTTTTTTATTTTGTAATTTCGCCGTCTTCGTGCGACTTTGGTTTGTTCGTCGTCTTTGTGCGACATTGTTTGTTTTTCTTGTTTCTCTTAGGTATTTGATCGGTTCAGATTATCAGATCAGCTTTGATCCAGTGCAGATCCAATCAATGACTTTGGCGTCATCCACGTTGCATATTCGGAGACATGGTCATTCTGGAGATTTAAATATAGTCATGTGTGTAGACATTTATACTTTGTCGTTTTAAGCTATTAACATGGATGTTGTGAGCCTGTTCATAGATTCATCCTTTTTGTTTTTAGCAAAAACAAATTTGCATTATATCGATGTACTCTATCAATTTGAATGATTAAATATCTTTTATTTTATAAAAAAAAATACCAATACCATGTGATTGAGTTTTTTTTTTTTGAATTAATACGGTGTGTAGAGCTAAACGAATCTTCTAGATACGTGGTATACTATTATTTTTTTGGCGTGTACGCAGTATACTTTCTTATTACATGTTTGCGTGTACAAAAAATTATCTCCTTAGATAAATATTTATCGCGAAGGATTATTTTCTGATTTTATACAAGAGAGTATTTTGAGTCAAACTTATAATAATTCCACAAACAATTCTTTATTCGAAAATGCATTTTGGATATTTTCGTACGTTGATGATGATATATGAATTATATACTTAATTTCAAGGAAGGAAGAACTCTTGAAGAATAATGATAAGTCAAAATTTGTAATTCTTGTTAAACAACAAAATGAGGCTTTGTTTATGTTTTTTTTTTACAAAAATAAACTATATTCATTCATTCAAATTGATAGAATACATCGATACAATGAAAATTCGCTAAAAACAAAAAAGATGAATATGTGAACAAACTCACAACATCCATGTTAATAGCATAAAACGACAAAATACTAAAGCTTACACATATATTTGTATTTAGGTTTCTGGAATACCTATGTCTCCGGATCTGCAATGTTGACGACTCCAAAGTCTTTAATTTGATCTGCATTGTGTCGAAGCTGATCTGACAATCTGAATCGAATAAATACTTGAACAAAACAATAAAGACAAACAAACGTCGCACAAAAACGACGAACAAAACAATGTCGCACTAAGACGATGAAATCACGAACGAAAAACGAAATAGATGTGAAAATCATTTGTTTCAATCAAAGGGAAGTAGAAAAACGAGTTAGAATGATGATTTCGGGTCAAAAATTGACGATAAATCACTCCTCTTTAGTGGATGAATGAGAAGAAACTAGAGTTTTGGTGATCGCTCACAAAAGATAAGGGGAAGAGAGACCGTTACTTACTTAGGCTTTGTTTATGTTGTGTTTTCTTTTTTTAAAATATGCGTTCATTTGATGAGAGACCGTTGAAGAGAAGATAAAATGTTAGTTCAAAATGATGTATTTTTAAAAATAAAGGAAATCATTTTGAAGGTCACTTACTCTACTTGTTAACAAGTAAAACTAATACAAGTTTTCGAAAATGAAAATATAAAATATTTTCACAAAGTAAACGGAAGCGAATTTGCTATTTAAAATTGAACATAAATATATTGGGAAGGTATATATCCTTTTTGTTAAGGATGACTATTATAGTGGGATATTATCTATTCTAATGACATTTAATTTTATTTAATTTTTAATTAAAATTTATCATAATATTATTAAAGAATAAAATAGTAAATAAAATAATTTAAATGAAAGGTAAAATATATACTGAAAAAGTCAGCTCAAACTGATGTGTATTTTAAGTCAATTATATATATATATATATATATTGTTTAGATACGACAAAATTAATTTCATGTAAATAACGAGATAGTCTTACATAGGCACAAACATTTAGGCACAAAATTTAGGCGCATAGAGACAAATTAAAAAATTAAAAGATAAATAAAATACTCACATAAATTAATATCACTTTAATTCTTTTCATTTTTTTTTTTAATTTCATGTATGTATACCTAACATGTAATATTTTTTTTGAAGAGATCAAAATGAAATTATATACCACCACAGCAGTCCCCAAGCACAAGGCATGCCTAGGGAACCACTAAAAGATACAACAGTTCAAGTACAACAAACAAGAAACAAAAATTACAAAAGTTAACCAATACCCAGACACTCTAAGGGGCTAGACCACCACCTTTGCGTGCCATAAACAAACACAACCTTCTTAGCCTTCAGCCAACCTAATGCTAGTAATTTAACCTTATCTAACAAGCGAGGCCCTGTAGTAACAATATTTTTAAACAGACGACTATTACGTTCATTCCACAAAACCCAAGTACACAATAGCCAAATGAGCTGTAAGAACGACCTTTTAGCTTTACCAGCGCCTGCCAAGAAAGAAAACTGCACCAAATGGTCTTCAATAACATTAGAGTCCACCCCATCATAACCTATCCAACCACGCACCTGCTGCCACAGAGAATCAAATGCAGGGCACGATAAAAACAAATGAGCAGCCGTCTCCACGTGACCGCATCCAGAAACACACAGACTATCATCCGCCGGAATAACCCCACGACGAGCCAAATTAGCTTTCGTTGGAAGGCGATCCCGAAGCAGCCGCCACGCAAAAACCGAAACCTTCACAGGGACTTGACGATGCCACACCATCTCAACAGGAAACCCCAGTTGGGAATCATCGCCACCAGACAACAGATCATAAGCTCCTCTCACTGAGTAACCCTCTGCACTATCAGGAAGCCATTCCCAAGTATCTGCAGTATTAGGAACCGACAAAAAATCAAACAGTAAAGCCCTACACTCCTCTACCAACTCCTCCTCTCACGCCCATAGTCTACGGCGCCAACTCCACCCCTCCCTCTCCAACTCCAGCCCCCTAGAAAACATAGTGGCAACCGTAACGGTTTTGTTCTCAGCCAAGTCAAATAAACGCGGAAAACGCTCACACAGCGGTAAACCTCCAACCCACCTATGCGACCAAAAGAGTGTCGCCGCCCCATCACCAACCCTCCTTCTAACACTCTCCCTGAACCACCCTCCACCTAAGTCACCACCTCCATCACGAATCCGACCTACCTCCCGCCACCAAGAAGAACCACTCCGGCCCCCCACCTCCAACCTCCCACCTACTTCGCCATAACGGGCGACTAAAACATCATACCACAGACCTTCTCTATCCACTAACAACCTCCAACACCATTTACCTAGTAAAGCAACATTAAACTCCTTTAACTTCCTCACCCCCAAACCTCCAAGCTCCTTTCTAGAACACACGGTCTTCCAACTTATCCAAGAAATTTTCCTGCAATCCTCACTCCCACCCCAAAAAAAATTAGTCAATAAAGATTCAATGGAAGAGATTATACATGATGGAGCTTTGAAGAAGGAAAGAGCATAGACAGGCAGAGAAGTCAGAACAGATTTGAGGAGAATCAAGCGGCCGCTGAAAGAGAGAAACCTGCTATTCCAACCCGACAATCTAGATTTAATACGATTCACGACTGGTTCCCAGAACTGAAGTCTCCGCGGATTACCACCAATAGGCAGGCCAAGGTACACAAAAGGAATTTTTCCCACCTTACAACTCAACACCAGCGCGGCCTCATTTAACCACGACTCAGCAATATTAACACCCACCAATAAGCTTTTAGTGAAATTCACTTTCAAACCGGACATGGATTCAAAAATCACAAGGGCCGCTCGCAAGGCTCGCACATTCGCCCAACTTTTCTTACCAACCAACAGAGTATCATCAGCAAATTGGAGGTGAGACACTACGACCTGATTACCCCTACCAACCGCATACCCAGAAAATAAATTATTCTCGACCATAGACTTCATCAAGATATTAAGGCCTTCAGCTGCAAGCAGAAACAAAAAAGGGGAAAGGGGGTCCCCCTGACGTAAACCTCTATGAAGCTGAAACTCGTCCGTAGGGCTACCGTTGACAAGAACGGCCGCAGTGGCCGTACTCACACACTCACGAATCCACTTCCGCCACAAGACCGGAAAAGACATCCCTTTCATCACATCATCCAAATAGCCCCAATCAACTGAATCATAGGCTTTTTCAAAATCCACTTTAAATAACATGAGCTCCTTTTTGCGCTTACGAGACTCATCTACAACCTCGTTAGCTATAAGAATGCCGTCGAGAATTTGACGACTCTTAACGAAAGCGGATTGCGTCTCAGCCACCACACTACTCAACACCAGCCTCAACCTGTTAGCTAATACTTTAGCTAGAATTTTGTACTTGCTACCCACCAAAGAAATTGGCCTAAAGTCATTAAGTCTCTAAGGGCTGTCCACTTTCGGAATTAACACTATGAAAGTAGCGTTGATACCTTTCGCCAGCTTACCATTTCTGTGAAACTCAGAGACAAACCTCATCACATCACCCTTCAACTCATTCCAGAACTCTTTTATAAAACCAAAATTGACACCATCAGGACCCGGACTTTTAAAGCTGTCGCAATCCCAAATAGCATCCTTAACTTCGACCTCTGAGAACGGTTTAATCAAACTCCCTCCTTCCCCAACAGAGAGGACTCGAAACTGAAGGTTAGAAATACTAGGTCTTTCCACAGCTGGCGCCTTAAAGTGTTGCTCAAAATGCTCGAACACCGCTTTTCTAACAGGATGAACACCTTCAATACGCACCCCATCAACCACAACCGAAATAATAGAATTACGACGGCGTCGGGAGGACAAGACAGAGTGAAAATATTTTGTATTAGCATCTCCTTCACGGAGCCACTGATTCCGCGATTGTTGCCAACTAATGCTAGATGAAGCCTAGAAAGAGAATGTAAGTTAGTCGACACATCGTGCAGCTCGGTACACTCCTCCATCGACAGATCAGATAATTCACCCTTGCCATCCAGCCTCGCCATCTTCTCCTTCAGGACACTAATTTGCGCTGACAAATTATTCGTGTTAGCCATATGCCAATTTTTCAACGCCGCTTTTATAAGTTTGAATTTTTCCTTAAGCACATAACCTCCCCAGCCATCGACCTGAAAAGAGCTCCACGCATTCCTCACAAATTGCTTAAAACCCGGAGTGTCTGACCAACACTTGAGAAACCTTGATGGTCGCGGTCCCCAATTTTCTTCATCCACCGAAAGAAGCAGAGGACAATGGTCTGATAACCCACGCAGATGAGCAACTTGAACACAATTCGGCCACACCAAGCACCAGTCTTCAGACAGAAGAAAACGGTCGATTCGACTCATCGATTTACCATCCCCTTTAAACCAAGTAAAATTCCGTCCGACTAGCGGCAGGTCGCACAACACGTTCTCTACAATAAAATGATTGAACTGACCAAAAGCCCTCTCGCCTCCTGAATCACTTGCAGGACGTCTTTCTGCCCGCCGTCTCACCGCATTAAAATCACCACACACACAAACCTTCTTACCTCTCAACGCTTGCAGCCGGGCCGACAACGACCCCCATAACTCCTGTCTATCAATACCATTACAAGGGGCATAGACATTAAACAAATGGAATTCCTCATTAGAAGATACAAACCGACCGTGTATGCTCAAGACATGATTAAAACTACTCGACGACCAAACCTCGACCTCAGACGAATCCCATAAAATTAATAACCCTCCAGAAGCCCCTACAGACGGACGAAACGAAAACTACATCGGCTTACCCTCCCACATTGACATACAGGCCCTGACATCACAACATTGTAATTTAGTCTCCTGAATGCATAGGATCCACAGGCTTTTCTCCTTCACCAAAGCACGCACTTCCTTTCTCTTCTCAGGGCCGCCAAGACCTCGAATATTCCAAGAAACCAGCTTCATCTCCCACACCCTCCCCCCACGACCCTGCGCTCGCTCCACCTACTCAGCAATCTTACTCGCTCCCCTTCGTTCTCCCAGCCCCTCAGCATCAGCTTTCTTCTGCCGTCTACCTCTTTTAGCCAGAACACCAAACATATTCTGAGCACCGTTGAACTGTACACCAATGGCTTCACCCACAGACCTGACATCTTCTCTAACCATTTGCTCGTTCCCATGCAAGGTCACCCAATGTTTCCAGTCATCCGTCACCGAATAAGATGAAGTAGAACCTTCAGATACCTCCTTAGAGACTAAGGAAACCGCTTTTTTCACTTTGGAGGATCCTTGAAACTTACGAGCTATATTCTTCAAAATATGCACAACCGTGGCCCGGTCTTTGGAAGGCAACCTCGCCACTTTCTTCAAACTAAGCACCGGATGTCTTAACACCCCATTCACTTTCTTGCGTTTCTGGGAACTGATATCCGCCTGAGGAGTTCTCCTTGTGGTTCTTAAAACCTTACCATAGCCTTTCCGAGACGAGGTAACAACCCCTTCGTCGCTGAGGTTTTGGTCCCCCACCCAATCCAAACTCCAAGGTCCCGACCCATTTGCTCGTTCTGCCCTAGGAGGACAAGACATCGTTTTTGACCGAATAAAATTATTTGACAAGGTCTCATTGCCAACACCACGTTGATCCAAATCCTCAACAACCTCTAAAACAGGTTTATCCACCAACCCTTCAACACAAGGTTCGTCCGCACCCTTACCCTCCCCAACTTTGCGCGACGATGCACACTCACACGGGAGAGTAGCCACTGGGTTTGCACTTCTCGATTGGTTCAAACTAAACAAAGGTTCCTCGACTCGACTTTTAACATAAAGATGGCTACCTTCATCAACATCAGAGTCCGAATCTGAACCTTCCACGGTCTCCACCTCCTGACTTAAATTACGATTGCCCTCTACTCCCACCACCTCCTGAACAAGTTGGTCAACCAATTTATCAGTATTAAAATCCGTGCCATGATCCACCCGCGCATCCGCCTATTCAGAATTAGATTATGAGGCATCATCCTCTTCGTCATAAAGACACATATCATCACCGAGATTAAAACCCCACTCCTCAATAACCTTCACCCTAACCAGTTCCTCGTCAATCAAGACCTCCTCAATCCGATTAATAATCTCAAACGAAGAAGTAGCTACTAGGACACGGGCATAGTCAAATCTTTCTTTCTCCATTGAGGATGCGTCCAGCCGCAAAAATCGCCCACAATCAAACGTGCACAATTTAAAAAAACTGACATTCCACGCGTGTAGTGGTACCCCGTAAATCCTCAACCAAGCACCTCTTTGGAACGGCAACGCTTTCTTTTCCCACCGTACAAAAGATGTGAAGAAAAGTTCAAAAAATTCCTTCGCTTCGCTGATAATGATGTTGACATCTCCGTCCGAGGATCTACGAAGCAACACTTTATCCGCTCCCATAGGCGTTAACGTAATATCCACAAAACCCGCGTCCGCGATTCTATTCTGAATGACTGGTATAGACTCTCCATTTATCACCGAAGCCACCACCCCTTTACTAGCCCACAGGATATCCTCCTCCTTCGACTGATACTTGCGAACCAATTTTTGGATTGAAGGTTGCCCTCTCTCGGCCGACGGAAACCCCCCGTTTCCTATAATACAACCTTCCTTTCCACCCCCCAGACCTACAGGATACACCTTCCTCTTACTAACATTAACCATAACGCCACCGATCCTTACGCCCTCCTCCGCTTGCACATCATTCAAAGCCTGACCCCTCGCTCCCACGCACTCTACAAACACATTGCCGTCACTACCTCCGCTTCCCGTCCCTCTAGCTCCGTCCTTCACATTTCCATTAGTGTTAGATTTAACATTCTCTTCCCAAACCTTAGGATCACCGGAATTCCCTGTCTCCTTCCTAACTCCAATGCCTACTCTGCCACCAACGCTCACCTTCTCAATTTCTCTCGCCGCCGCCTTATCAAACCTCGCTACTTTAGCAACAACTTTGAAATTTCCGAAATATACAGAATTAACCGCTTTTAACAGTTTATAAACATCCCGAACGTTCGAGTATCGCACAAAGCCATAAAAATCGCCATCCACATTTCGTCTAGTCGGAACAACGACGTCTTCTAACATCCCGCAGACCTCTAGACCTTTTCGTAAATAAAAATTCGAAATAAAAGGCGGAAAATTAGTAAAGTAGAAAGTAACGGACTTACGGAAAAGGGGGGTGTATCCAGCCCCAAAAGTGGCTGCCTGTTGTCCGCAAACAACACCACTACCACTGCCTACATCCATATGGTCCCTGCCCAGCGCCACCTGAGCCCGTGCGCAAGCCCCTGTAGCTTGTGCGCAACCCACTGAAGCCTTTCCAGGCTGTCCGCAATCCGCCTGAGCACAACCCACAGTAGCTGTTCCGTGCTGTCCGCAAGCCTCCACTGTTAGCATTCCCTTCTGACCGGAAACCCCCAAGCGCCGCCCTCCCACAAGGGAGCCAGCACCACCTGCTCGCCACCTCTGCTCCACGCCGCGCGCACTGACACCACCTCGCAGAACAGGCCTACCGTCAGACCTCCTCCTCTCGCGGCGGACCCAATCCCTCCCGGAATCCTCAGCGTACCGCGCCGGAACCCTTGTCTGGTAATAATCAGCAGGACCACTATCGCGAAACAATCGTGAATCCCTAATCCTAGAATGACGGGTGTCTCCAGGTTTCTCCTCTCTGAACCAGCTTCTCTCCCTCCGCCGTTCTACGCCTCTATCCGCCTGTCGCCGCTCTTTCCTCCTCCTTGAACTCACAACAAGCCAATCATCCCCCACCCCCCCCCCCCCCATTTTGTGACACCCAGCCTGGCCCCCTTCCCCCCTTTGAGATCTCGAAACCGACGTAAAGCGCCGGTGGTTCAGCCAGCGGAATGGACGCTGCCGGCCGCCTCTCTCACACTCACTCTCAGAACTCATTTTTTTGACCTCCCGAACTTTGATATTTCCGACATACGATGCTTTAGCCCTAACATGTAATATTTAGTGTTGTGTCTAACTAAATATTTCTCCTACATGATATCACTTTTTGACTTCCTTTGTTATTAAACAAAACACACACACAAAAAGATAACATTATTAAACTGTTGGTTTTCACACAATCTTAATCTTCAATTTTATCTTAATTTCCGATTTTAGTCTCCTAATGTACAACTTTAGTCATTTTCTTAGAGTATAAACGACAATAAGACATATGTTTGATGGGTAATCGTAAAAAATATTCTTAATGGGTAGGGTAAAACTTTACTTTTAGGAGTTCGGGCTTGGATTCGAGTAATTATCCGAAAATTTAAATAGGTATGGACATGGGTAAGGACACTTTATTGTCCAGTCCCGCAATCTGCATATAAATATTTATATAATATGATAAATAATTTATAATTATTTTTGTGTACAATTAATTAATTTATTTAGCTATTTAAGCCGGAACCTAAACCTAAAAACTGCTTAATAGAGTTACCGCTCCCTCCTGTGTTCAATTTTTGAAGGATATTTGGAATGTTTTATTTGGCTAAACACTACGATTCATACTATTTTATGAGTTGTTTTGCAAAAATTTAAGTTTAGTTTTATTTCAATTGTAATGTTTTTTACAATTTTTTCATAGTTAAACTGCGGATAATGGATGCCAGTATGAGCACTAAAGTTGATCCCGACAAGAATATGAACTCAGGTATGAACAATTTTTTACAAACGCAAGTATGAAAATAAGCACTATAGTACCATACTCCTAGGGTATCCATTGTCATCCTTATCTTTAGAGGGACACTTTAGTCATTTTATTTTGTTTATGATTTTGATTTTCATAACTAAAACCAGCTTTAGTAAATTTTTTAGCCTTAAATAACTTATTTTTTAGACAAAAAATACATGTAAGTCCAAAAAAGTATTATCTAATAGTTAATTTTATCAACCCATCATTCTACACGTTTTAACTCAATTAATAAGAATACTTAAATTGTAAAGTCGGACGTTGTGATCGGTATTCGAATTGCATTCTACTCAACTTGTGTTTAAATAGTTTATTTATTGTTTCATCAATTAAAAATTAAATAAAAATAAAATTATAAAATTTTGGCATGAAAAAAAATATTAAAAAAGGTTATCCAGAAAGGCACATAGTTGTCAGATGAGTCATCTTGTAACATAAATTGTCCCAAACCTAATCCAGTGAGACATGGACAGCCCACAGCTGTAACCCTCTTCTTCGCACGTGTCACCCCACAATCCCTAAACCCAATCCAACTCACTCTCTCTCTCTCTCTCTACCCTCCCACTTTTTCTTTCCTTCACTCTCACTCCTATATTTCTCTTTCAAAACTTCACATTTCAACCACATAAATACTCAACACAACACAAAATCCACAAAGGGTTGTAGAAAAAAATAATAACAAACATTTACTATTTAGTATTACCTTATTATATTTTTACCTTAAACACAAACAAGAAGTGTTTGGTTTGAATTTAGGTAGCTACTATAACACTAGAAAACAATACAAGTAGTACAACAAACCAAAACCAAAGCTAAGAAAGAGTGTTGTGTTTGTCTCATCCCACTTGGACTTCCACCTCATCCTTTTTTCTTAACGCCATGAAAACAGGTCAGTCCCTATTTTCTCTCTTCTCATAATATACCAATTTCTGCAAGATCCATTTTTCGACCTTATCATATGCTTAATTAGTATTTCTCTTTTTACACCAATGCTTCATTTTTTCTTTTTTCATATATTGGTATATTTGGGTCACTTGGTCAATTTTCTTTATTTGATAATACACGAAAGAGTAGCTAGAAAAGGAAAATTAATAAAATTAATACAGAATTTTGAGTTTATTTAAGTTTGAGATTATGGCTTTTGAGTAAAGTAATTTTTGTTGGCTTTTGGGTGTGTTGTTGTGGCATTATTTTAAACA
Organism: Medicago arabica; assembly: GCA_946800305.1. NCBI lineage: Eukaryota > Viridiplantae > Streptophyta > Magnoliopsida > Fabales > Fabaceae > Medicago > Medicago arabica. Next base: position 42,456,323 of record OX326968.1, on the reverse strand, counting down.
AAAAAGAAAGGTAATTGGAGGAGGAATTGCTAGTGCTTAATTATACTTGCTTAGGTTCTATTTTACCAAGATTTTGATATGGTATTTGGTTGAAGTAGGTTTTGGGTTGGTTTGGTTCACTGATCTAAAAAAGGAAAGAAGATAACAAATAGTACAATAGAAAGTTAGCATCTTCTGTGGATAATATAATAACTTACACGCAAAGGAAAAAATTTTGCTTTTAATTTTTAGGTGTATAGAAGAGAAAAATAAGGAGACTGATATAATTAATTAATTATATTGGTGAGAAGAAAATCTTCCTATGTTTTCTATTTGTACTTTCAAAGAGTCATGTTATCTAGATAATTACAAGATTAGTAGTTGATGGCATGATATAGAATACCAAAGAAAATAATTATAATTGTATAGGTTATATTAGAATTGACCTATAACACTTAATATGGGAACCAGTCTCACTGTCCACTAGCGGCAGGCCCAATTGAAGGTAGAGCAAGTCCCTGTGTGGACGGGCCCAACACAGAAATTGTTAACACCGGGAGTTATTTAAACCTGAGACCTAGAGAGGAGGACACTCCGAGGTCCCAAGCCCACACCACCAGGTCATCCCATGGGTTGACCCAAAACACAACTGTCTTTTGATAAACAATTAATAATGGTATACTAAACTAAAAAAAAAATGGTATATTAAAATTCTAGATTCTCATCACTGAAATTGCATGTTTGAGTTTATGTTAAAATAAAAATGCATTGTTGCATGCAATGCATAACGGAAGAATGCTTATTGACATTTGTAACTCTGACCAAAATTTGAATATTGTTATTTGTCTTCCTTTACTGGGAGATGAATGGAAATCATCCTTTGTATTGTATGTATTGTATAGGAGGATATATCTTATGGTTGAGCACACTGTCTGTCCTCAATTAGTTAAAGTAAAATTATACGTCAATGACTCGGTATTTGAAGTCGTTTTTGGACCATAATCAAAATTAGTAAGATTTGTTATTGTGAAATTGTGCTTCGTCTACAAAGTTTGTAGTTAAAAGATTATGTATCTAAGAACCATTTAGTTTATAATTTTGCATTAGATTTGATAGTTGCTGCTATTTGATTTGAGTGTTTATAATGACATGTGATTTGCATTTCAGTATTCTGATTTCTTACACCGGGTAGCTGTTCAAGTTGATCTTAAGACGATCTCCATAGATATCAATACTTGATCATCGGTCTTTTTGTTTGGTGCTCCGAAAGGGCAGTGTTCCTAAGCTGATTTTTATGGGGACTAAGGAGGATAGCACAACTAAACCTTCTAAAACATCTTCATCAACTCAGGTTCTTACTTAATATCTTCGTATATGATTTTCTTCTGCTTGTTATCCCTCATATATGTTTCCTCATCATCTCGGTTTGCATTAACAGGAAGTACCAACAGTACAACCATCATATCCAGATTGGTCAACCTCCATGCAGGTAATGGAACATATGATAGATTTTTTTCATCACGCTTTTACTTCTAAGCACTTATGCAGAAAAATTATAATCCTGTTTGGATAAAAACATAGTAAGTGGTTCTAGCATAAGCACTTATCATATAAGTGTCTATGTATAAGCTAATTCTATAAAAGATAAAATAAAGTCAAACTGTTTTCATATAAACTATAAGCTATTTTTATAAGCCATTCTGGAAAGCTTATAAAAATAAGCTGAACATGGCTTACTGCTTCTATAACCTCTCCCAAACAGTCACACAAGTGCTTATGTATGTAGTTAGGCTCGAATAAGTCAATCCAAACAGTCCTTATTATGTAACTAATGATTAGCTTCTTATTTAGGCCTACTATAATCCTGGAGCCGCTCCGCCTCCCTATTATGCCTCAACTGTTGCTTCACCAACCCCGCATCCTTATATGTGGGGAGGCCAGGTAAATCATTTGAGATGTATGCGATTATTATACTCTATGTTGAATAATCTTCTCATGCACAATTTTGTTGATTTCTTCAGCATCCTATGATGGCGCCATACGGGACTCCAGTTCCGTATCCTGCAATGTACCCTCCTGGGAATATCTATGCTCATCCTAGCATGGTAGTGGTAAGTCACTTTTTTATTCTCTAATATGTACACCGCCTCTTATGTCCTGCCAGAAAAATCTGAATCTCCCATCTGGTTATACATGACGTATTAACATTTTTCCAGGCAACTTCTTTGCTATATTTAGCAAAATTTGGCATTTAATTCATAATACTTGTTTTCTTTTGTTTGTTTTTTTTCCCCCTTATTTTTATCATTTTGCTAGACTCCAAGTGCTATGCACCAAACTACAGAGTTTGAAGGGAAGGGACCTGATGGAAAGGATAAAGATTCATCTAAAAAACCAAAGGGCACTTCTGCAAATACAAGTGCCAAAGCAGGAGAGAGTGGAAAGGCGGGATCAGGTTCAGGCAACGATGCCTTTTCACATAGGTTTGGCAAACCTCTTTATTTGAGATCGTTTTGGGATTTTTCCTCTTCAATTTTCATTCTTAATATGAATTTTATATCATTAAACAGTGGTGACAGTGGTTCAGAGGGTTCATCTAATGCTAGCGATGAAAACCAACAGGTATATGACAGATTACCATTGTTACATGTGCTCTCATTTGCTTTTAGTATATAACAACCTGAAACACAGACACGCCACAACAGTAAATAACGACCGTAGTTACATCATTACATGGTGTAATTGAATATAAATGCATTTGTCAGCGTCTTGTCGGCGACATTTGTCGAACACTGGACACACATTCAATATCAAGTGTTGGTGCTACTTGAGTCTTTGTCTGTTTTTTTTCCACAACAAAAGTCTGAATTGACTTGATCAGTTTTCTGTATGTATTTTTGGTCTAATGACTTCTTCTATCTTGGTAGGAATCAGCTAGAAACAAGAAGGGAAGCTTTGACCTCATGCTTGTTGATGGTATGTATCACCTCACCTGCAATCATAAGTATCTTTTTTTTTGTTTTCCGCGCTGTTGCTGAAACAGGTTAGTGTTTCCATGAACTTCAGGAGCGAACGCACAGAACAATACTGCTGGACCCATTTCTCAATCATCTGTTCCTGGAAATCCTGTGGTCTCGATGCCTGCAACTAATCTTAATATCGGAATGGACTTATGGAATGCATCTTCTGCTGGTGCTGAAGCCGCCAAAATGAGACACAATCAACCTGGTGCCCCTGGAGCTGGTGCACTTGGTGAACAATGGATGCAACAAGTATGAGTCACATAGTTGCTTTTGTAACTAAAAATTCTGTTCTCGAATTGCTTTTTGTGGTCTACATTTTCCATCTTTGTGCTTATATGGCAATTGATCCGATTTTTTATTTTTTTTTATATCATTTGCTTTTCCTTACCCTTGTATTACTCCCTTCAACCTCCTAATGTGTCTGATCTTGATAGGATGATCGTGAGTTGAAAAGACAGAAGAGAAAACAGTCTAATCGAGAGTCAGCTAGGAGGTCAAGACTACGCAAGCAGGTAAGTTTTGGATTCATACTTGGTGCTCCCTTGAAGAGGACACCGAGTCTTTTAGTGGTCCATTAACTACTTCAATTTTCGCCAAGTATGAGTTATATTATTCAAATATACTTTTATATTTTGTTTAGGAATGTGTAAAAAAGATATATAAAAGACCTAATAAGGAGAGTAGGTCAGATAACAACCCAGATCCTTTATAGACGTCCAACTAGACCAGGAAAATCCCAGTTGCTGTATCGAACTGCAACATTGATCCAACAACTGAGGTTTGGTTGGAGTAGTTAGATGGCAATAGCCTATAGGGGATCTGGGTTGATCAAACCGCAACCAGTTCCCCTGTAATCAGACTTGTTAAGGCTTTAGATTTAAATGGTTTGTGATAAGAATTTTTTTATAATCCTGAGGTTATTTGATACCTAAACTATGTAGCCAACATGACTTAGTTGAAAAAGGTAGCCAACATGACTTAGTTGAAAAAGGTTGTGTTTTCTCTATTATACTACCATTTTACTTCAATAATAAATAATGTGTTTTGCATTTCTTGTTAACTAGGCTGAGTGTGAAGAGCTACAAAAGAGGGTGGAGGCGCTGGGAGGTGAGAATCGAACTCTCAGAGAAGAGCTTCAGAAACTTTCTGAAGAGTGTGAGAAGCTTACATCTGAAAACGATTCTATTAAGGTATGTTTCTCTTACCATTCGGCCTTATATTTACTGGTTGTTTACAAAGCACCGACATGGACATGACACTCACACGTTGTCACTGGTATAATTTGATAAAATGAAATAATTGAACATTACCATTTACCACATATGTCGGCTTGTGTCAGACACCGGACACACATTCAATCTGAAATGTCGGTGGCTCGGTGCTATATAGTTGGTTAGTTGTCATATATATTACAACTCACAACCTTAAATTTAATTATCTGAAAAAATTTGTTGTAAACAGGAAGAGTTGGAACGGTTGTGTGGGCCTGAAGTAGTTGCTAACCTTGAATGAAACAAACAACAGTTCCTCGATATCGGCTTTGGTGGCAATAGCAAAAATTGATTGACTCTTTCATTAAGACAGTTCTACAGCTGGACTTTTCAAATCAGTGGACTGGTCTCTTAATTGAGAATAGGATATAATGTTTTTTTTTCATTGTTTTACTAATTTTATACCATTAATCTTCAACTGTAATTGCCCTTATAATTTACACTTAATTTGTTATATTTGTACCTATGCTGGAGAATAGAATATGTAGGCCACTGAAGCACTTCTATTTAGTTTTGCAAATGATGTTGAGAATCTAGCTTCAACTTTCAAATTTTTCGATTTTTACTGCCTTAGGGCATGTTTGGATTGATTGTATAGGGTGGAATGGAATAAATAGGATAACATCTTTTTTTTTTTTTTTTTTAAATCTAACTATACTATTTCATTCCAATTCATTCTATCATATATTACCAATCCAAACATATCCTTTGTGTAGATTTTGGAATCATTTTTCATTCTAATTGTTGATCAAGTAGGGTATACCTCACTGAGATTTTATGAAGTCAGTTTTTAAATTTCACATTTGTTCATGGATATTTGCGAAGTTGGTGGTGGGCATTTAGTTTCCATAGTTTTGTCATGATACAGCTTTTATCTAAGGCATTTTTTTCTCTTTTTGCATCCTTTTACATGTCCGGATATTATATATTTTCTAAGATAAGATATTTCATTTATTCAAATAGTTAAAATAACAAAAAATTACACCATTTGTAACTGAGATCCATTTAAAAGCTTGACGTTTTTTAATATATGCTTTTATGCATACACATCGATTAGTGAACGACCAAATAATGAATTCATCCAAATATCTTTCACTTGTGTTGAACTATGGCAGTAAATAATTCTGAAACCGATGCTACTTACATAATCAAAAAACATAGAACTATCAAGCTACTACCACAAATTGTTGGTGCTGTTTCTTTTTCTTTCAATTTTGCAGATGCCTGAGTACACACACCTGACGGGGCAAGGAATGTTCTTCAGAAATTAGAAATATATAGATCTTCATTTGATCATGTCACGTATAACTAACTACCTTGGCTGTTGGATTTGAGAGCATATTGCATTATACAATATCAAAATTGAGAGACCCTGTGGGTTAGGGGAAAACATGATTAGCCAAAAGGATTAACAACTGAATAAACTGATATTCCATTCTGAATATGTCTGCATAACACATGTTTCTTTTGGAATAAAATAAATATGTAACATATGGTTTTAATTTTTTTTTTGTTGCTAATGGCCTAGTTGTAAACACCACATACTCGAATAAACACATGCGAAAAAGAAAAAATGTGATGACCCAGATTCGAATTTGAAATTTCACATAAAATATCATCATGGCCAAACCACTTGGCATATAACATATGATTTTGAATTGTAACCTCTCAATTATGCATAAAAAAAAAAAAAAAAAACACCATACAGACAAGTTATAGAACCATTTATTTTTCCAAACAATTAACTTCAAAATACCAACGGGGTCAATTAGATTACAAGGTATTTAGCTATTTAATCTCTCACTTTTACAGCAAAACACACTTTTTTTTTTCTTCTCTAACAAATTAGATAGACACACTCTTCCCCCTAAATTACACAAAAACAAAATGATCTGGAAAAAATACAAGCCCTTGTATTTCCCATTTCCCAGTTTTTTTTTTCTTTTTCCTTTTAATATCTTTAGTTTTACATAATTAAAAAAAAAAACTAAATTTAAGTTAAATTAAAATTACATTCTTGCTAATGTGATCTTCATGATAAATTGATAATACTACTTCACATCTTATAAATTTCTCTGTTTTTCGATTTTCTACACGCTTCTTCTTCTAACACCTCCAAGCTGACGTGGCAACCATGGCCCTCTCATGCCAGAAAAGCACCAACTCAGCCTGTCGTTTCGCCACGTGGAAGCCTCTGATTTGCACCTTCGCAAGCAAACACTCCGCTTGAAAATCCGCAAACTGACTCAACTGCACCGGCCTCATTCCGGCGCCGTAAAACGCCTCTCTCCACGGCGTCGTTCTTCTTCCGGCAGCTTCCACTGCTGCAATAATTTTCGGACGGAGTAAAAGCATCTCGATCCTTCTCGCCCACTCTCCCCCTCCTCCCGCTGCCACCGACGCATCCAACGACTCCAGCATCATCGAGTAAAACTCCAAACTATTCACAACACCACGCCGAAATGACGCTGCCGCTGCAGCCTCCGTCCATCCTTCACCGTCAACAAAAACCACCACACCAGGAGTTATCCTCCTCACATCCGAAAGAAACGCCGCAGTACCATCGGATCCAAGTCTGCAAAATATCGCCGGCGTTAACAGAATCGCCGTCTTCTCACCGTCGACGAATCTAACCGCTTTAAACGACACCGTTTCAAAAGTCCTCAACGGCACAAAATCAACCTGAACACGAATTCCAAGGTCATGCGCAAACTGATTCAGATTCTCACGAATCAACCTGCTCTCAACGGCGTACTCCTCCGGCACAACGGCGGTTATACGAAGTACCGGAGAACCGTTAACAGCTTTTTCAGCAATCTCTTTCATAAGAGAAGCGTATTGAATTCCAAGTCCAATTTCAAAATCCACAACGTGCATGAATAACGATCCATGCAGCGCTTCGAGTAGCGCTTGGTTTGTAGTAAAAATAGAAAACATTGGAATCGGTGAAATTCCAGAAAAGGCCTTGAAGGTTCTTATGGTTTGAACAATCTCCACCATGGACGAAAGACGCGGTGGATTAGTCCGGTTTGAACCGGAGAGAAGAGATTGAAGAGCGTCTTTGAAATGAAACGCGGCTCGGTGTAACGGTTTACCGGTTGGAGATCGTAGCCGTTGATTGAGCCGCTCTAATATTGCTTGAGCGAGTTGAAGATGGTTGTTATCGAAACAATCCGCAGCGCGAATAAGCTCTTCAATGAAATCCCAGTTGCTATTGATGTTGTTGTTTGGTTGATTGTTATTGAAGTCATTAACTAAATGATCCAGATTAGTGTTTGAGTTAGGGAAATTATAAGCCAGGTTTTGGTTATTAGAGTAAATATCCGAGAGAGATGTGAAGTCTTGAGTTTGATCAAATTGGTCTTGAGAAGGATTAGGGTAAATTTCTGAGGTATTATTGGTGTTTTTGAGAAGTGGTATTATGGGAGTTGAAGAGTCGTCTTGTAAACCTAAATCTTTCATGATGGAGTCCCACCAATCCAAATTTGGCAAGGAAGCATGATCCTCTTGTTCCACTTCTGGATTATGTTCTTGTTCTAGTTGAGTTGGTTTCTTTTCTGGGCTAGGGCTACGACAAAGCTCGAGAACCGATCGTGGTTCGTAACACAACGTGGTGGTTGTCGGTGTTGGTGTCGGGTTGGGAGTTGGAACGTTAACGACGATGTTTTGAGTGGTGGTAAGTTTTGGTTGAGGTGATGATGATGAGGAAACTGCAGGAGGAGGAACTCTCATTGCTGGCTATAGGAGAAAGGTAAGAAAGTGAGAAAAGATGTAGTTATTATGATAATGATAATGCCTTTGTTGTTGTAATGAGAATTGCTCTCGTTCGTTGCTTTAGTTTGTGAAAGTGAAGAGAGTGAGAGGGGCTTTTTGATTGCCATGATCGTTGCCTTTTTATCTTTGCGTGTGTGCATGTAAAGGCTGTCTTGTGGGTCGCTTTTAATATCTCTATTGCTATGTCATGTATGTGTGTAGGGATAAAACATGTGAATGGTGGGTGCCATGCATGTTCTATTTTCTTTTGGTTTTTTCTTTCTAATGGAGGCAATTTTATTCCAACCATTCATGTGAGTTGTAACTACCTCTTTCAATCTCTGAATTTCAACTTTGTTCCCATATTATCAGAGTCTATTGGTTTTCAAGTAAAAGAATTATTTTGCTATATAGATTAAAATAAAATGCAATTTAATTAGTTTGGATAGTTTCTACCAAATAATGTCATTTGGTTTTATCGGTTGCAATTAGTTTTTTCTAATGTATAATGACATCAACATCTATATAATATATAATATACTAAAAATTAATAGTAAGGTAATGAAAATCAGACATGAAAATAGTAAAAAAGAAATTAACTAATTAGAAACCAAATAAAAAATATAAAAATACATTACATCTAATAAAATTTGGTTGTGTAATTTTTAATTTTTTTTATTTAGGAATTTGGTAACTTACTTTTCTGCTAAAAATATTTGAAAAGAAACTAATTATATATGTGAGAAAAATGATCATTAAAAGTTTTCTGATAAATGATTCAACAAAAAAAAAAATCTAATCGATGTTGTCGTGTTCAACTTCAACGTGAAGCCACTTTTGTCGTGACTTTTTTTTCCTGAGTGAAGAAAGGAGAAGACATGCTTAACCATGTATACATGACATTATGACACACACACTTTTAAACCAATCATTTAACTTTTACACTTTTTAATTTAAACATAGTCTAGTTTCACAAGAAATTAAACAACCAAATAGTCCCCTTCTTGTAAGACTAAACAATTTTTCAATATGGACTTTTACCATCTTTTTGTAATTTGAATTTTGAGGCATACTACCAAATATTGAAGAGAGCGAGAGGTTTTGATAAACTTTCGTAAACTTGTACTTTTGCTGAAAGTGTATTTCGAACTAGGAAGTGTTTTGAAAAATTTAGAAATTATTTTTTATTATATGAGCAATGTTATTTGTCACAATTGATTTTATACAAGAAAGATAATAATACATGAAAATATAAGATATTTGATCAATGTTTGACCATACATGGGAAGTAGTAGTTATATATTTTTTTTGTTTTTTTGTTTTTGTTTTTGAAAATACCAAAATGAAATATATCATGAAACAAAATAAGTTCTTTCAAACAAGGTGTGTAAGAAAGGATTTACCGAGAGACAAACCACAAAAACAATACAAAGAGAGAAAACATAAAAATTCAAGGGAACTTCTACGGTACATCCGTAAATTAAGGTGTACTGGTAATCATTCTTCACAAATCTTTAAATTAACTATTATTTTTATGGAATAAAGAGCTATTTGTTGATATTTATATTTTAGAAAATGTCATCTCATAAGAAAAAAACATCATTTCATTATTTATAAAAATCATACTAATTTTTTTTACATTTTATTGTAAAAAATAATCAAAATTCTCTATTATGAGTACTAAAAATTCAAAAAAAATAAATTTTATTCCGTTGACGTTTTTGGTAAATAAGATTTAATTATAGGTGATAGAAAACAATTTTTCTTTTCAAAAAATAACACGTTTAACTATTAATGTGTTGATTTGATGTACCAATACACTTAAATTTTTTGGTGTACCATAAAATTTGCCAAAATTAAAATACTATCGTCAAGTAAGGAATAAAGTTGAGCCTCCAATAATGGTCATCAAAGTCAAAGTGTGATGCTTAACTTTTTGCATAATGATTGTAAATGCTCCTCCTTTAGCTGGAAAGTACGTCTATTTCTTTCTTTCCATATCACTCACACCACATATAGCCAAATAGTCTGCAAAGCCATCCGAACTTGTTTAGAATATAACCATCTAATCCACCAAATTGATCAAGATGATTCATTAATGTACCATGAGTTACGGTTGAAATCCTAGCCAATTTGAATCCAACGACCAAAGTATGCCATAAAAACCGCACCTCACGAATAAGTGGTCTTGTCTTCGTTCATACCACATGTGCCTTTTCTCGTAAGATTTTGTGTTTTTGTCCACCTTCTCTTGAAACAATATCCATTTTTGTATAAATTATAATTAAGAAAAAAAATTGAAATTGAAAATCTTTATTTTTCAGATGATAACAACTTATCCATAATTTTCATGTATTTTATTACATTAATCTCGGTAAATTTTAAAAAAAAAACACTACCGATTTCAAGGGACACAAAAGAGATTGGTGATATTTTATTCTATCTTTGGTTTTCCATCAAAAGATTTTTTAAAAAAAATATTTCTATTTTTTTTTTCTGAAATAAAAAACCAGTTTGGTCCCATCTTTTTTAGATTGGGACCATAGAATTTCTTTACTTATTAATTACTCCATTTATTCCATAATATATATGCCATTCTAGTAAAAAAATTGTCTCGTTTTACAAAAGCAATGGATCATTAATTAATGTCAACATTTTTTTCTTTTTTTTGGTGGAAAAAGAGTGCTAAAAGCCCAAGCAAAAAAAATTATATAGTTATATGAATATTCCTAGACATACAAGTCCCGGAAATATCATCAAAAAAAAGATTCGAAACCTTACTAGAAAGAGTCTCCATCACATGAATGTCAAAAGAATTTAAAGAGAAGCTAAGATTAGCAAGTCAATATGCACTTTTATTTCCCTCCCGCCGTATATGGTTGAATTACACCTGCCAATTTAACTTTAAAAGCTCTTGAATACGGCACACCAAATCATCGACCGGTTAACATTTTTTTTCTTATCATATCCTTTATTTGAAGGAAAACTAATGATAGACTAAAATAACATTAACCATCTATTTTGTCGTCTTTGAAATCACTTTTAAAACCATGAAAATGTTGCAAGTGTTTTTGTGGACCATAAAAGCTCCTTGAAGTCCTAGAAATGACGTGGAATAATTTGTAACACGAGAAGATTGACTCTCTTACGTTGACCTTATATTAGACGGTATATTTGCATGAGTATTTTTTATCGTTAAATTAAGAAGTAGGTGGGCCCATACATAGTTTAAATATCTAATTTTCTATAAATGTAAAAAGAATATGTTCGAGTGCATTAAATTTTTTAATTCATTTACATACTCGCAAAGACACTGCACGTATCTTTATATCTACAGCACCTCCATTATTGTTAATAATGTTGAACTTTTTTTTTCTTCTTTCTTTCGGCTAAGATTTCTAATGGAATGGCAACTTTAACAGAAAGTTTGGCTGGCCACCTAAAAAATAAAGTATCTTTATGCCAATTTGCTATTCGAAACGTAACACGATGTGTATATACTTTTTTATGCATGTAGCATATGGATCACACTTGTCATCATTACTTAATAATAATAATGCGTTTGATAATCAACTTTACACAATCATGTTAATTTGTTTATGCAGTCTTTTTTTGGATTGTAATCACATATTTTAACGTTAAGGAAAAAGACGTATGGCGTATACAATTGCTCTATCTCGAATCCTCGTATACACTCTAGTAAAGGATCCAATGCTAGTTCTCGTATATATGTAAGATTTTTGTTTTCTACTATTAGTTTTCCTTTTTTTTTTTTGAAGAATAGTTTTCCTCTCTTGTTCTTGTATATATTCTTCAACAGCTAAATAAAACAATTCAAGCGTTAACTAAAGCACTGGCGGTGTAAACTAGTTAGTATATCCCTAAACAAATAGCTAGTTAGCATATACATATTCTATAAATACAGTTATAACTTATAAAAGATCCAACTAATGCTATATCCATATCTGATATGTATACATAAAAGAAGAATGACAACTTTTTCCGTTGTTGGGTCATTTTATTTTTGTAGTAAACAATTCTTCATCATAATTATTTACTTTGTGGTTGAATTTTGAATTATCAAAGATCGATCTCCTGAAAACCAGATGATTAAAAAAAATCAAAAGATATCACGACCTAAGACTCTCTTGAATAATTTGGTAAAATAACAATCATTTTTTCTTCTAATAATTGCATTTTTTAATGCATGTAAAAACCTAAAATGCCGTTAACTATATAATGTCATTTATCAATCATTTAGTTTTGGTTTATGTGGTGACTTCAGATATAAGTCTGTCTTCCTTGCAGCTTACTCTTGTTGGCCTTGAATTGTTTCTAGGTTGGTTCGTGGCTTGATTTCGGAGGTTCGTTTTTGGGTTGTTTTTGAGGTGGCTCTGTTTGCGCTATTGTTCCATCTTTTGACTACATTGATATTTGTCTTCTGGGTTCTAGTGGGCCGATCGCTTTTGCTTCGAGATCGGAAGTTAGCGTCTAGTTTTCAAGTTTTTTGGGATGATTAAGGTGTCTTGATGGTCCGGGAGTTGAAGGGTGCCTCAGTGATTTGTCTGGAGTCTTGTGGGCCGATCACTTTTGCTTCGATATCGAGAGTCATTTTCTTAACTCAAGTTGTTTGGCTTGTTTTGGTTTCTTCTCGGACAGACCGAAGATTGATTGGTGGTGGAATCCGAATGAGTGTAAAAATTTAACTCAGTTGTGGTGATGAGAAGGCGGGGTGGTGTTTGTGGAGATGAGTTGGTGGAGTGTTGTTATTAGGGGTTTTAACGGGTGTGATGGTTTTTTGGAGTGGCTTTGGTGTGAGTAGCGGGCGATAGGTGTTTGGATTTTATTTCTATGATCATCGACGATTGAGTTGTGAGGTTTTGGCTCAACTTTTAGTTTATGGGAGATTAACTTGGTTTTGGTGTTGATTTGGTATAAGTGGTGTGTTTTTTATTGGTGTTTAAGATGTAGTACGGTGTATGCTTTTTCTTTTTGGTGTTCTGGCTTACCAATCCCCGTTCTATTAATAAATTTTGATGTTAAAAGAAAAAATAAATCATTTCATTTTATATTGCCGACACCATATAGAAGATTTTGATATTAACCACGACTTCAATCTCAACTTAAAATCGTGAGGCCAATTTAGGAAAATATTGGCAATAAATGTCTCATACTCTCCTTTACTACCATTTGGCATCACCTCATTCATGATTCTTGCAAGATCAGTTAATTGAAAGGTTGGTCAAAAGCACACTTGTTGGTGTGATCGATCGATCGATTATTCCATGGTCCGATTCTTGTTGGTCTCAACCTCAAAAATCACACATATGTGTGTTGTGGGACTGAAATCTATCTTTTACATATTCTTCCCGTATAAGAAAAATGACACTTCTATACACATATTACCACTCGTCTTAATTATAAAAAAAAAAAAAAATGTTGGTTTTTTAAGTTGTTTATAGAAAAAAAAAGTTACAACTTTTCAAATGTGTTTTTTTGCGTAAATAATTTATTTTACTGTACTTATTTAAAATGTTTGTCTTGTTAATATTAATAACTACTTTTAGTGTCTCACAATTTATCATAAGATTATATTTGAAAAAACGCTCAAAAAGTTACAACAATAAAGTAAATAAGTTTATTGGTTTTGATGTTTGTTCTTTACTTATGATTTTTCTCTTCTTTTTTTTTATAAATAAAATAAAGAATATTTATCTCTCTCAGTTGTTGTTGTTTTTTAGTTAACATATTATTTTTATATTAGAAGAGTAGGCAAGGCAAGGAAAAAATAGGTTATTTAAATCCACTGCCATATTAAATTAAATATATTTTGTTTACACAGTTTCCTTTACGATTCTAGAATCGAAGCTAATCATTAATGGAATTGCGAATTTTTAAAGGTATTGTAAAGGTGATGAAATTTTTATATAAATAAAGAGTTGGCAGACGAGTGAAAAGAAAGAGATGGGTGATAACGAAAAGAGAGAAAATAGATGAAAAGGTGATTTTTTTTACGGTAATAATGATGAAAAATGAATTGGAAAGATGAAAAAGAAAATGTAAAAGAGACTTAATTGCTTATAAAAATGTAAAAAAATATCAAGATTTATGTTATAATTTACCTCAAACTAAAAAAGTTATAATTTGTTAATTGAATGAGTTGCAAAAACACACATGCATGCACGAATTGAATGAATAAAAAGTGTCATATGTACATCACATAAATCAATATATATTTTTTGACAAAATAAATCAATATACTTAACCATTAAGGATCCATGGAAGGACTGAAAATGACGTGTTAGAAAAAACCATAGGGAAGGGAAGCTTGAAGAATACAAAAGATGAGAGATATTGGGAGTGTATGTAATAAGAGAGATTCCGGTTTCTATCATGGCTCAGATAAAGAGGTCTCCATTCACCCCACTCCTAAAGAAAAAGAAAAAGTGTGTCTAGGAATTGAAGGATGTGATTTTTCATTTGTGGGAATATTAGTGGGGGATCTTCTATCTTCTCTATGGTATAGTGGCACATATAAATCCAAAGCTCTACCATTTGGGGTGGATCCAAAAGTTGTTTTGAATATTGATTAGCTTAGTTGTTACAAATTATAAATAAAAATTTATTTTGATATTAATAATGTTGAGATTAAATTTTAGAGAATTAAAAAAAAAATAGAAGTTCTTCTTGTGTGCGTTTACCATAATGAAAAACTTATAGCTAATACATGAAAAAAATAGATTTATTGAGAAGTATATTTCTTTTTTCTCTGAATTAATATATTTATAAAAACTTATAGCTAATAGATGAAAACATCTAAAATTGATTATTTTGTTAAAAAAAATGATATTTTTCATGTAAAAGTTGTAACAAACCGACTCCCTCTTATCAAAGAGCGTTTAGATGAAATGACACATGTCTCTTCTAGTTTAAACAATGTTATGTGTTTGAATCCAACATCGAGCATGCAACAACGTTAAAAAAACATAATCCATTTTTCAATATTAAGTGTTACTTTAGATTATTATAAATAAGCAAAATTGTTTCCTGATTTTATAGTAATTTTTTCTTACTAGTAAAGATAAAAATAAGATAAAGTATGATATACTAAAGACTATAATAAGCTCAAATGTTATTAGAAACTTAGAAGTAACATCTAAAACATCACTATAATCTCATAAAATAATATTATAAACTTATGAAAGAAAATTGTTACTAAATAATTAGCTCTACTTTCATTTTTTTTAGGGTAAAGAAATCGAAAACTGAGCATATCTATTTATTTTCTGCATGTGATTCCTTCACAATTTCATAAACGTAATCTTCTTTTTGGGTAATTTGAAACTAGTTGACGTGAGTTGTTATGACACTAGCTTTGTGGTGTAAGGAAATAGCCAGAAAGATTTGTAGTATTGATACTATTTTCTACCATTTCTATGAATGACGTTATCAACTCAAATGGTTCACTTCTAAAACGAATTTTTGTTGTCCAAATCACATAAGTAGATGGATTTGATAAGAGACAAGACAGCCCAGGTAATGACAACAGGAGCATTTGTTCGAGCAATCGAACCCTCCAAAGATTAATCGCTGTAATCGGAAATATGTAAAGGAAAATATTTAGTTGACAATTTGTATAAGTGTATATATCTAATATCGAGAGAGAGAAAAATGTGATAGATATGATGATCAGTGATGCGATGAAAAGAGAAACATAGAAGAAGAAAAAATTATGTTAAATAAGTGTTTGAAAATATGATACGTCTAAATATCATTGTTTATGCCAGTATCATTAGAAATGTTATGGATTTCCTTAATCTTCCTTGGAATATGCAGTTAACTCACATCCTTTGAGATGCTAACCCGTGTGCAGATTTTCTAGCTAAACATGGTGACATTCACGATTCTTCTTGATGTAGCTTGGAGAACCCCATCTTGGATTTGAAAGATTTACTTCTTGCGGATGCTTCTAGAGTACGGTTCTTAAGGTTGTAGCCTGATTTCTTTCTATATTTTTTTCTTTTCTTTTTCTCCTTTTACCAAAAAAAAATGTCAATCTTTTGTGTTTCAAGTGGACAAAAATATTACTTAAAAAACGGAAGCAAATATAGGATTGAGATCTACTCGACTACTCGAGTTACAACAAGTTTGCAACATACAATTTCACACATTTTAAATTGATGTCAAATTCAAATTGAATGATCAAAATGTAGGATGGATGACGCAATTAATGCTTAGAATCGAAATTCCAAAATTTGAAATTGAGTTCCTACTAAAAATATAAAATAAAAAACAGAATTTTATTGAAAATTCCTCCTATTAAGCATGTGATGTGGTTAGTACTTAGTGGTGACAATGGTGGGCTGTGGAGGTGGATAGTACTCTCAAATCTTCATTCTTATTAGGTAAGGCATCATAATCCACATCTATTCGAATTGACTCCGATTTAACAGGGAAACTCTACTCTGATCGGATGTGAATTTTCCATTAATGGTATTCAAAAGTTGAATATGGGTGAAGGTGATGGCAGACACACAGAGCAACTTAACGATTGATGCAACATCAATAAAGGATATTAATTCATGGACTATATTGGTCCAATTGATTTTGTTTGTAGTGTTCAATAAAAGACTTTAATTTCTACCCAAAAAAATATAAGACTTTAATGTAATCCAAATAAATGCTATGGCATTTAATTAGGACAATGAAGTTCTTTTTTCCTAGTTCAACTGACAAAATGTCAAAATTGTTAGGCTGGATGCTATGATCGGAGTTCGAACCCCGTACATTCACTTGTGTGTGTGAGTTTATAATGGCTTTACCATTTCGTCTATCTACCAAAAAAAATAGTGATATTCAATGTAGAATTTTTATTACTTAATGTCCGATGATATTCAAAATCTTTTAAATTTTGATAAATTGTTCTCTAAACATGATTTTGAAGAATTTCTTTCAAATTTCTAGTGTGCTTTTAGTGATAAAAAATCTTGTCTTGCCACATGAAAATCATAAGAATTATTGTTTTTTCTCTCTTTTATATTATACATCTCTATCATTTATCCTCTCTCTCTCCCTCTCTTTTATTATTTTTGCATTTACATTTCTTTATTATCTGTCTCTAGTGTACATAGAGTTAACTAACGATCCATAAATGAATTAGTCTCGTTGACTAAGCCAACGTCCATATAATGAGATGGTTCGGCTTATATAATCTAAAACATTCATATAATTGTTCGGATTATATTATCCAAACTGGTCCAAGACTGTATTAAACTTGTCGTTTATAGGGCTTGAGACGTTTCAAGTTCTATAATCCAAATCGGTCAAATACGGGAATTTTTTGTGGTCAACGTTGCACTAACAATTCTTGTCGTCCACAATGCACAAAAACTTTTATAAATTAGTGTGTTTAGTTCATTTGTTATAAAGTACCTATTATTAAGTTGGATGCTTACTTTGATTAGATCTTTTAAAGATATTCAAAAGAAATTAATCTGACCCATAATAAACTACGAAAAAATCATAAAACATTTTAAAGGAGGGTGAGTTTTTTAAAAGTATTTTTACTTTTTTATAATTATATCCCAATCTAACAACCACACCATTTTCATATACCACCACCTAAATGTTATTTACATTTCAACCCACTTGCTTCTTCCCTATGAAGAAATGATGATAAAAATTATTACAGAAGCTTACCGATAAACAAGTTGAAAAATTGTTAACCATAAAGTGCAATTTACGGTGAAGAAAAATAATTGTTCACCGCTTAGGCTCAAACACTTTGCACAATTATAAAAAAACTTAATTTCTTTACCATAAATTATAGTTTACTGTTTAGAAAATGGGGTGGTAGGATATGAAGGAAGAAGAAGAAATAGTGTGAATGGTATTTGAAGAATGTCATAAAGTTAAATTTGGGAGTATGTATGTTAAGTATGATGGTAATAGCAATGTGGGTGTTTGATTTTTAGGACGTAGCGATACAA
This sequence comes from Medicago arabica, assembly GCA_946800305.1. Taxonomy (NCBI): domain Eukaryota; kingdom Viridiplantae; phylum Streptophyta; class Magnoliopsida; order Fabales; family Fabaceae; genus Medicago; species Medicago arabica. The sequence continues at coordinate 42,438,308 of OX326968.1, read as the reverse complement.
GCCAAAAGAAACGGGCTTGGCCCAATCAGAAGAAAACATTGCAACAGAACTTGACGTAGAGATGGGGGCTACAGTCTACCCTGCTTTGAAATTGGAAAATTGCTTTTTCTCCTTTGGGTTTTATTATTCCCACCCCCATTTTCCCTAAATAACTCCAACGTAACTCACGTCCGGTCTTCAGCGTGAGTTGATAACCAGCGTGAGTTAACATGCGCTGGTTTCCAATGTGAGTTAACATGTGTCGGCTTTAAGCAGGTTTACAGAACAACATTTCTTGATAGAGATGTTTTTTTAAGCCCTTAAACAGACACTTTTTACAATATTCATTATCGGTTATCACTATATTCGTTTATCACATTCATTTATTCTCAATATCTTATGTTAATTTTTTTTTATTTCCAATCATTAACTACATTCATTTGTCCAATGGTAAGCATGTCTTGGAAAGATCATTTCATTCATTTCCAAAATAAATCCTAACAAAAAATACACAAGTACCCAAAATCAATTCCAAAATTATTTAGTTTTAAGAGAAATGCTAATGACAAACTCTCTCACACACTCTTTTAAACACTATATCAACCATTGGTCTACATCACCCCATTTTTAAAATCACTTAACTGGAAACCGGCTTAGCCTGAAAACACTGATAAACTTCTTCCTTCCCAACCCACCGTTCTTCGTTCTGAATTCCCACCCGACCATCAACACCTCTTGATTATCATTTTTGTGATCAATAATTCATTCAGTTTCCCTGAGAGGCTATGCTTAAATATGAAAGGGTACCACTGATATTCTTTTTTAGCGATGCCAAAAGGTTCAAAATAATGGAAACCTTCAATTACTCATGATGCTTGTCAAATATAGTGAATTCATTAGAATAACACATAACATATTTTATTAAACTATGCAAAATATTTAACCACCGATTCTATGTCAAAACCATAAATTGAATAGTGTATTTCTTTTTCAAATCTATCTTTAATAGAATCATAGATGGGTCTCAAATCCAGAAGAATAGTTAAGATTTACGGATAAAGATAAATGGTGTTGTGAAAAGAAATAGATAAGCATTTTCTAAGCCTCGGTGCTATGAAAAATCTAAAACCATGGGTTTTGTTTTCACTAAACCAGTGCAGCCGGTTACCAGGTAGAATGTTTAAAATAATTAGCGTGGACCAATGAAGGAGGGTGTGTTCTAAGGAGTGTGTTTGAGAGTTTGTCGATAGCATTTCTCTTAGTTTTAATTTCATCTCCATTCAAATTGGGCAATAAACAAAGTATTACATTACATTCTCCGTGATATTGGATTAAAATTAAATTCATGAAAGTTTGTCGAAAATGTTGGCATTGAAGTGTCTTATACTTAATGTAAAATTTTACAAGTCTATTTGAAAACTCAAAAGAATGAAGAGAACATATTTTGTATTCTACTGAATCAACTATATAGGTTCTCGCATAAATTCCTTCATATAAGATGAGTAGGAACAAAAAAGAATGCATTCCAATATATTCTTTTAAATTTAATCATAGTGCACTACCAACTGACAAATTTCATTTGACAAAGGAGCATGATTAAGCTCAAATCAATTGACAAAGGAGCATGATCAAGCTCAAAACAACATCTTAAAAATGCATTCTAGTTTGTTACACTCATTTTATACGAAAGAAATCGATATGAGAACTTATATAGTTGATTCAATAGAATATTCTCTCAATTATTTTGAGTTTTCAAAAAGATTTGCAAACATTTACACTAACTAGATGACACTTCAATTCAAACAACTTCAGCACACTAAGAAGAAGAGTAAAGCACAAGAGAAGCAAAGAAAAATAATTTTAATTATTCTTTGTGCATTTAATTATACAATTTCTCATGGTCAAAATGATAGTTTTAAATCTCATCCTTTGAACGAGTCATTTTAATTAATGTAAATATTTTAAGAAGAGTGTAATTCGAAGAAATACACAATAGTGATTGAAACTAAATTTATAATAGCAATATCTGCTATGTATATATTCAAAGGTATTGTTTGATATATTGGAAAAGGCAGTGGAAATATCACCTCACATCAATAAGAAATTTGTCTAAGAATCCCTGGAGCGGCCAAGCTACATTCTCCACTGGCTATAAGATCACTTTGGAAGTATACTTTCAGGTTCAAATTCTTCCTTGAAGTAGTGAATATTTTATTATCCGCACTAAATTCTTTGGAGTATTGTCAAATAATGTTAACATTTTGAACTATAACACAAGATGTATATTATATGAACAACTATTTTTTGGAGTATAAAACAACCAAAGATATAGAAAGAAATGAGAATAAGAGTTTGTGTTGTCACAACATGACGGTGTAATAGATCTCGGTTGTCCGATCTTTAATTGACGACTGAGATCGTTTTACTATATAAAATTGATTTAAAATCTGAACCGTCAGTGCTAAAATCAATGGTTAAGATTGGCTACAACGAGATACTACATGTATGCTTTTACAACAGAGAACCTGTATCCAAAAAATAATTAGAAGTTGACACGTAAACCAAGACAACAAAGAGAATAAGAACATTATCATTTTTGTAACATAAAAGTCTCAAAAGCTTAGCTCAACTGAAAAGTGATGATGTGACTAGGATGAATACCTCCACTTCGGTTCGTACCAAGATCCGATTATGTGAGTTTTAAATGGTATTTATCACTTTGTCTACGTAATCCCGAAAAAATGTTAACATTTAATTTCAAATTATAGATTGATGAGGGATGACCCATTTTTAAGAAAAAAAACTAAGAGATTCAATTTGGTCATTTAGGAAAATAAATGCAATTTTTAACCCTGAGATTCTTTAACAAAGAAAGGAAGCAATTTTTAACCCTGAGAAAACAAAATTTGAACGACTTAGCCCCTAAAAATAATTACAAGAAGACAATTTAATCCTTAACAATAATTTAAAAGGGACAATTTGCTCCCTGTAAATCGTCTCATTTTGTTATTTTTCTTCCTTAATATTCAAACAAACGATTCAATAGCAATGGTTAATCAATTATATACTCACAATATTTAACAATTCTAAATATATCAAATTAAAAAAGATCAACAATTACAGAATATCAATGTTTTTAAAAAAATCCATGATATATTACATCAACATTAGAAATTTTAAAAATATCCATAAGAAACCATAACATATCCAAAAGATTGTATCAATAGTGTATCTAAATAAAATAGATGTTACTTATCCTCTCATCTTACATTTTTGATATCAAACAAAAAAAAGTCCCTCATTCCTTAATATATAATCATAATGGTTAAAATCGACGTATCATAAATCAGATAGATCAGTTATTTAATGAAGCTAAAATTTATTTTAATGTTGATAATAGTGATCAGTGATAGTATGTCCTATTTCATCCAAAATAAAAGTTTTAGTAGTTGTATTTGAGCTAATTTTATTAGTTTGTGTCCATTTGTTACCCTCACAATTGTTAATCGGAGCAAAATGAACCATAAACCTCCTCTAACATTTTATTCTTCCCATTGCTATGAAAAATTATCATATTTCACTTGTTCTAATACACATCTTTCATATGTAATACAAATTTAGAAAGAAAAAAAATTGGTGTGGCTATAGCACAACATGCCTTATAGTGCATCCTTCCATGCAGACATGTCGTGCATTTTTGCATTTTTCTACCTAATAACAGTTAAATTATTATCGATATTGACCAAATGAAACTACTCGTATATATAAATAGATGTAAACTAAGTAGAGATGTAAAGAATAGTAATATTCAAAAGTTGGGTCGAACGATGGGAGGGGTTAGACTTTCACAACATAGTAAATGGATGTTCAAATTCCAACTTAGAGAGATATGAATCCATACTTAAAGAGATATTCATATTTAGTCGTATCAAACATGTCTCGTACAAGAATCCTTGGGGAAAACATGAAAAGCCAATAAAAATGTAGACAACAGTGAATTGTGCCATTATATGCTAGCAAGTAATTATAATTTTTCCAATAGCAACATTAATTAACCCAACGTAGTCAGATAAAGCAAAATATGTACTATGTGTATCCCATTAGTATTATTCTTGCACATCATTGAGATTTCTAAATCATTTACTAAAAATATTAAAGTGTCATTTAAATTATAAAATAAAATAGGGATGCTTTTACTCTACATTCTCATTTATATACACAAAATAAAATAAAAGGCACTAATGCTTGTACCCAAAAAAAGGCTCATGTAAATCCTTTTTTCTACCAGCCAAAATAAATGCAAATACTTGTTCATAAAAGAAGCCCAAATAAATGTCTAAAACTAAAAAAGCAAACAAAAAAAATCAGCTCCAATGTCCTTTAAATAACAATTATTCAGTTGTTGAAAAGTTTACTACTTCTTATCAAAAAAATGGGTTGGGTTGCTAATGCAACTTAGCTACTAAATAAAGCTACCTAAAGTGGGAATAGGTTGAGAATTTTCTAACTTGAAAGAATATAAGAATAATTACAATTTATGACATTTACGAAGAACATTAATTACTTACTAAAATTCAATCACGCATTAAGTGCCAAACAATGGACAAACGTGGAAATCCACAAATGTGACAATAATTCCAACAACCAAATAAAACTACTACTACTAGCATCCTAATTTATACCTACAGCTACGGACCAAATCATCCAACGGTGGAATACATGATTTGATCAAAACTGTCCAGTAAACCAAAAACAAGACCATGATCTTCAAATGCTCCACTGTCCCTAAATCTTAAGACAACCATATGCACATATCCTTAATTTCTCACAGCCTGTGTTGTCCAAAACAAGCACATTGTACCTTGTTAAGGTCACGTTTTCTTTTCCTTAAATATATAGTCTTTTCTTCTGGCATTATAAGGTTCAAGACAAATCAAGAAGACCCCATTTGCACATTACCTGTTGCATTGATCCATATTTGCATATTGCATATTGGTAGTAAATCTTAATCTTGTTAATAATCCCATGTGCATTACAACAAATTTTTTAATTTACAACCAAAAAATTTGCCTTGATAATAACACTGGTGGTTGTTATTGCAGCCAAAATATCATGAACTCCTTCCAATATCTTTGCCAGAGAACTCTCCATTACCAAAGGATGCGGCTGCTGCGGTAACATCCAAACCACTGCCTCCGCCAATTGATGTGATGAGTGCAGACAAGCCTCCACCGGCACTGCCACCAGCAGCCATCCCCAATCCTAGAAAATCAAGAGTTGTCTGCTTAGGACCAAACATTGACGGAGTCCCCAACATCAATTCCTTTAGTCCAGAATCGCCGTCACAAGGAAGACCTAGTCCAAGTCCTGCTGAAACTAAACTAGAACCCTCTGGTTCCATTTGTCCAAGACCCCAATGCAGGCTATCTTGTTGACCTGATGAAGTGGAAGCAGAGGACGACACAATTCCAAGCCCACGAAGCAGAGAGGCGTTTGTTGCAGCAGCACCCATTTGAGCTGCTTTTTGAAGTAATGCAGTGGCAGACATCGCGGGCGGCTGATGTGTTGGCACGTATTGGCGACACTCCTGCCCTCCTGTTCCGAAAATTGATGATCCATGACTGGTCGAGAGGCAAAGAGAGATCGCCTCGGATGATGGAGGAGCTGAGAAATCTGTAGGACGAGGATCTGTACATCCCATGGACCTAATTAGGTCACTGAACGCCGGTGCCTGAGGTTGAAGACTCGCAGAAGCTGAAGCTGTTGATGAAGCAAACAAGCTCGCAAACACGCCAGTGCTGGTAGTGGCACAGCCGTTGCTTGTTGAACTGGTACTGCTGCTACAACTCGCATTTAAAGCACTAGCAGTAGTAGTAACAACAACTTTTGGTTCCTCTATGATTTGTGGTGGATTTTCTGGCAAATCTGCAAAAATCAAAATAGAGAATAAGGAAAAGCAAAGCAGGAACAGAACAACATCATTATTTTAAATTATAATCATCAACTAATAGGGAAAAGAAAGAACAAAAGCAACCACTCATAACACATAGACAAGTAAAGTTGGTACCTTTCTTTTGTGTTAAATTAAAGTTCAGAAGTAAAGTGATGAAGAAAACAATAGTTTTTCCACTCTTAAAAACAAATCTTCTCTTTTTTAGCTTTTGAGATCTTTGACAACCAATGCATAATTTAGATCAAACAATTACAAAAAACACCTTTTTAAGTGATTTATTTTCATTACTTAATTAGCATCACCCGAATCTCAGATCACTTGATCCTGTTTCTCACAAAAACAAGTCACAACAAAATACATTACCAGACAAAAAAATACTAAACACCAAGACCACATAAACAAACAATAACACCAAAAACAAAATTTTGAATTTGTTAGTATCAAATTTTAACCACATCAAACATGACAAAAAAAAAAAAAAAAACAACCCAGAAAACAAAAATTGCACTTTTTTTCATGTTTCAAAAATTAATAAATATCTACCTAGCTTCTGAGTCTCCAAAGCAGAGGATACACCACTATTTGACTGAGGAGTTGTAGCAGCAGTAGTAGTAATCACCGCCGGCATCGACACCGGCAACGAATCACCGGTCAAAACCTTTGAATCAGATTCTGAATTAGCTTTCCCAACAGTTTGATTCTGAGATTTTGCATTTTCCTCTGCCAAAGCATCACAAAAAGCTCTATGTGTAATAAAACTATCCCTCCTTCAAAATCAAACACATAAAAAGACAATTTTTTTCAGAAACAAAACAAAACCCATTTTTCATAAACATATGAAAATCAATAAACAGATTCCAAAAATCAATAAAAAAGAACCTGGAAAAAACAGTTCCACAATCACATTTATACTCTCTAGAACCACAAACTTTAGAGTGAGCTTTCCAATCAGATTGAACAGCATATTTCTTAGAACATTTCTCACATTTCCACTTTTTCTCACCATGTTTTCTACAAAAGTGCTTTTTTATCCCAGTTAAATCACCTAAAGCTCTAGAAGGATCATGATGAACACAAGTAGGTTCAGGACAAACATAAACCCTTTTCCTAATTTCTTTACTTGATCTTTGTCTCAGTTTCCATGGTAGATTATGTCCTCTTCTATGTAGTTGAAGATTCTGATCTCTTTGAAACCCTTTGTTACATATTTCACACACAAATCTGTTGGTAGCTAACAACGTTGTTGGTGACAGGGCAATCACCTCTGCTTCTGGATCTTCACAAAACCAACAAAAAATAATTACAAAAAAATTATATTAATTAATAAAGAAAAATCTTCAAAAAATGAAATTTTTATTAATTTTTTACCTGGCATTCCTGGAAGATTTCTTTTTTTCTTGGTGGGTTTTGGAATTGGTGATTGAATATTGTTATTACCAGAAGAAGAGATGCTAGCTTCACCTGAAGCTGTGGAAACATTGTCTAAATCAACCATTGAGAAATATCGATATGATATTGAACTAAAACTAACCTAAGCTAATCTATAGCTATAAAACTTGAATAATAATCTTTGTACAAACAAGGAAAAATCTTAGATGCATTAACACTAAGAAACTTTTTTGGTATTTTTGTTTTTTTTTTTTTGTTTGCTAGGGTTTGTGTATTTTTTTTGGCTTCTTAGCTCTTTCTTGTTTTGTTTTGTTTTGTTTTTCTCTTTATCTTTATCTATATCCACCGGTCAACCTGCTAAGGTTTTATTCTTTTTTATTTTTATTTTTTGTTTTTATTTTTATTTTTTATTTTATGTTACTTTGGTTTTGCTCATTTACCCACACCAACTACCACAAGTCCAATAATGCTTCTCTCTCTCTCTTTAACTAAAAGAAACTCTAATCTTTGGAATCCAAAAACCCGTTGACAAATAATGCCTTTATACACATAACTCTCTTTAGAGTTCATACCACACCCTTCACATTCTTTAAATTACCCGTAATAGGTAAGTAACTTTTGTGTCTCACATGGATTAATATTATATAGTGGTATAAATTTGAAACTTTAGAGTGTGTTTCTCTCTTGATTTTAGATTTAAATTCTTATAATATCATTTATCAATAAAAAAATTAGTGTTAATTTATATAGAGTTTGTTTTGTCTTTAAATAGATTCGCAAACGGCGATTAAAATGATCTTAAATAGATTACAGAGAGTAAGAATGAATATCATTTTTAATATTTTTCTTTAGATATAAAATAATATTGTTGACTAATTAGGTAGTTAAGGGGTAGTAGGATTGAAGAGGTGAGTTTAATTAACAAAACAGACGAAAGTGTATGTGAGTTGAATTTTTAAAACTTATTAGAATCGGACAAATTTTAAGACTCAAATATTATTAACAAAGATATTTATAGATCATTTTTCAAAAGATATTGATAAATCATTCATCAAAAGATCGTCAAATTGACAGTGGAAGTTAAATCTACACTTTTTTCATTTTTAATTATAACCAAAATTTACATTTTAAATTCATTTAGTTAATTATAAACCACATACGTCATTAACTGAATGAGCCTAAACAATTTTGTAGTTAAGGGGCAGTAGTAATATTACTTGCAACTACTAATGAAATGGTTAAGTGAGGTTAATTATTTAAGATTATTTTTGGGTTTATTTATTGTGATGTAGACCGGGTCTAGCTAGGGAAAATAGAATAGAAGGGTGTTTCGTGTCCAAGTTTGTATCTTCCACTTGTCTGTGGAGGCAAATGGCACAGTGAAGTGAAGGACGAGTGATTAATAATCACAATTTTGTCGTTTAGCGCGGTGAGTCTTTGTATTGGTTTGAATCCGTATTCTGTAGAAACCGACAAAGACAGACAGACACACACCACCATTATACACGGTGTTGGATTTTGTGTACTCTTTTGGTCCATTTTCACTTTCTTCCAAAGAAAATAATATTGGAAAAAAGAGAGTGAGGATTTGTATAAATTTGTTAATACAAAATTATTATCAACATTTTCTCTAATATTTATTTTCTTACTAGATCAAAAAATAAATATTGATTCCCGTAGGTTTTTTACCCTTTTGCATGAGATTCATTTTTTAAATACGAGACTTACGTAAAGAGAATGTGTTTTTACCACTTCTCAGATAATAAGTTTGAGTGTAATAATCAAATTAAAAATTAAAAGTTACGGTTCTAATTTAAAGATAGAATAAATTTTGGAGTCAAAATCATTTTTTCTAAAAAAAAATGTCCAAGCATTTTGAAATTAATTGAGGTACATCCAAAAGTTTAGTCAAACATACACTAACTCGAACAATAAAATTGATTTTGAAATAATTTGGTGTACTATTGGTTTTTAGATGATACATTAACCGGGCCTTCCTGTTGGTGGCAACTCTCGTCGGCTTAATTTTTGAAATCCTGTTGTTAACCGTATTAAATCCCGCTTATTCGGTTGGAAAAGCAGACATCTTTCTTTTGGTGGTCGTGTTGTTCTCCTGAAGTCAGTTATGACATCGCTTCATGTCTATGCCCTTTCCTTCTTCAAAGCTCCCTCAGATATCATCGCCTCTATTGAATCTCTTTTTATTCGTTTTTTTTTTGGGTGGGTGTGAGGATAAAAGGAAAATTACTTGGATTGATTTGGAGTCTGTCTGTTTGGACAGGGAGGTTGGTGGTTTGGGGTAAGGAGAATTAGAGAGTTTAACTTGTCATTGTTAGGTAAACGGTGTTGGTGAATAGGGAGGGCCTCCGGTTTAGAGTTTTGGCCGCTAGATATGACCTTATGGAGGGGGAGGGGGGGGGGGGGGGGGGGGGGGGGGGGGGGTTGATGTGTGGTGGAGGGAGATTGCTAGCATTCGGGATGGTGGTGCTTCTTTGTTGGGTAGTTGATTTTCGGACAACTTACGCATAAATGTTGGTAACGGTGCTAGTACCTTATTTTGGGTGGATAGGTGGGTTGGTGATGTTCTTTTTTGTGACAGGTTTAGTCGTTTATATGATTTGTCTGATAATAAAATGGCTAATGTTGCTCAAATGTTTGCTTGGGGGGTGGGAGGCTGGAGGGGAGGCGTGGAATTGGAGGTAGAAAATGTGAGATTGGGAGGAAGACCTAGTAGAGGAGTGTAAGAGTTTATTGCTAATGGTTATGTTGTAGGTAGATGCTGAAGATGTTTGGACTTGGATTCTTGATCCTGTTGAGGGGTATACGGTTAGTGGGGCCTATCGTATGATCACTGATAGGACGCCTCCCACTAATAATGTATATGCGGCTCTCTTGTGGAGAAAGGATGTCCCGTTGAAGTTGTCGGTGTTTGATTGGCCTCTTTTTCGGCATAGATTGCCTACTAAGACAAACTTGTTTCGTCGTGGCATTATTCCTTCTAAGGCTCAACTTTGTTTTAGTGGTTGCGGTCAGCAGGAGTCAGAGACTCAATTGTTTTTATCTTGTACTAATTTTGGTCAGATTTGGCAGCTTCTTCGAAATTGGCTTGCTGTTTATTCCGCGGATCCCGGTAACATTGTAGATCATATTTACCATTTGGCTCTTCGTCAGGTTATGAAAAATCAAGATGATCTTTTATGTATTTGATTTGGTTTGCAACTGTATGAGTGTCATGGAAAGAAAGGAATGATATGATTTTCTGAGGACAAGAACGTTCTCATTATCATCTCTTGGAGGCTATTAAACTTCTATCTTTTTGGTGGTTTAAAGTTAAATTTCCTGTATTTCCTTATTGCTTTTATAATTGGTGCCAAACCCCTTTTTTTTGTGCAGGCATTGGCTATTTTTGTTTGCTCCATCTAACAGATACTGCATTCCTTGGTTGTCTTCAGAGATACACTTTATATCGTGAATATAGATGGTTGTTCGTAATATAATTCATTTTGATTTCTTAAAAAAAAAAAAACATAAAAAATCCTTATGATCATTTACAATGTGTTACCGGATGTTTCTGTCAATGAGTAGGGAACCAGATGTATTTCACGCAAAGTTGAATATTTTGGACAGGCCAAATGCTTCCGACAACTCTACTGATTAAGATATTTAATATGTATGACATAAACTTTTTGTCTGCAGAAAAATGATTTTTAAATTAGTTTTATTTTAAATATTGTTCGTCATTTAATAAATAATTTATGTATATGTGATAAGTAGTACTAGTACCTTCCATAAAATAAAAAAAAAAGTAGTACTAGTACCTTGGGATTTTTTTTTTAGAGGTATAGTACCTTCGGATTTTTGAATACCGGTTGCGGAAATCCTTTTATTTGAAAACAAATCTCAAAGTGTACAAAGTCAAAGAACTTTAATCTATTAAATTAAATGGAAAAGCTTTTTCAGTATTTTGCACCATTATGAATCTGCCACGTTAGTTTTTGCTTAATATTTGGTAGAGATTATTCCTATAGTTTATTAATAATAAAATGCATTTCTATTCCTTTTTACTTTCTATAAGAAACCACCAAATTCTTTAAAAAAGTAATCTACCAAATAAGTTATTGTTTTTGTAATCTATTTTTGAATTCATGTCAAACTCTATTAATATTTTCAACTAGTTTTTATTTGTTGTGAAAGTGATTTAAAATTGGAGTTTTTAGAAACTACCAAAATCGGGGTCTGAATTGTATAGTTTAGGGCCCGAATTTGGCCGTGTGTTTTCAACCTTTTCCTTACATGAAAATTCAGTGGTCGTTTGAGGAATCCGGGGCCCGAATTTATCAGTAGAAAATAAAACATAATCGTGTTTTTGGGCTCAGATTTGTTCCAGTTTTTTTAGTATACTTTTACTATAGACATTGTATCAGATGAAACCTTGAGATAGAGGGGGCTGAAAACAAAGGTTTAGAAACAAATAACAAACTAGAGTTTTAGAGAAATTTCTCTAAGCGGGAGACATTATGGTTGTGATTTATTCACCTTAGAAAACACTAATAGGATTGAGTCTATTGGTCACGGAAAGTGATCGGAACTTTGGGTAGAATTAGGTTTGAAGACTTATTCTTCTAACTCTTTGTTATCTCTTTTATAAAGTTATTCATCATTATAGTTGAATAGATGGTTGCTCTCTCCTCTATACTAGATCTGTATTTGACCGAACTGAGTAAACAAATTTCGTATGTTCTTTCTTTTTTTTCTCTCGTTTTTTTTCTACTTTTGCTTGTGTTTATAACTGTTATCCACTTTGTTTTAGTTGTTTGATTACTTTGTTCCACACATCAAATTTTTATTGGTGTGATTTTCAATGAATTCACAATATTATTTGTCAAACATTTTCTAATTAGCTCATTGTCTATATTTTTTATGACAATTACCAACATAAACGTTTGACCGTAAAATAATTGACAAAGACAAACTGCTTTAAAAATATTAACACAGTCAAATATTAATTTGAGAGAGATTTAGAAGAAAATAGATCAATTCCACAGTTTACTTTTTAAAAAAAATAATATTTTCTTTCTTTTTCTTTGATAAGCTTTCCTTTACTTTTGGCTTCTGCCTTTCATGTGCTTCGAAGCAGCTATTTTTTTTCGTCAATACTCAATAATAATAATTAATAACATCAGCCTACATTTTTTTGACAATAGAAATAGTTTAATAGTTTAATTTTTATTTGTTTTCACATTTGTATATATGATGAGGAGGTGAGGAAACTTCGAGGAACCACGATCCTCCTGGTCAGTTTTCACTTCTCACTTTTTTATATGTACTATACATAATTTTTTTTTATTAAAGAATGTACTATATATATGGGATTTGCTACAATAGACCACTCATATTTTTTGAGAAGTCTATTTTAGCAATCAACACATTTTCTTTCTCACAAAAAATACTCATGTTTTTTGTTTTTGGGAAAATTAAAATAAAAGGACATACATGTAATTTTCATTTAAAGTCGATATTTTTTAATTTCTTTTTTCGAGAGTTCTCATTCTCTTTCTTCCTTCTCTGTTTCTTTGCCATCCCACCTGGTTTATATTTCCGACGTCGGTGCCGCTGCGGGATGTTTCAGGGAAGTTAAAATCTGTAATCCGAAAAAGGGGTTGTAACTAGGTTTATAGGCATCTCAATAAATTGAAAATTCAAGCATCCAACTCTCTTGGTGTAAAATATATTCAATCTTTATTTTCCTTCTTCCCTGTTTTTCCAAGCCATTCTCAAATTCAACAAGAAACATAATTGCTGGATTACAATAGCAAGATTGTGAGAACTAATTTGATTATATTATCGTATTCTTACCTATTTAAAAAAATGATTATACTAAACACGCAATTTAATAAATTTTAGTGAATTAAATAAGCAAAAGAAAGGTTTGGTTGTGTCAACGTTCATGGTTAAAGGTTTTGCAGGAGCAAGCAATTATGTGCTAGAGAGAAGAAGAGGGATAACAAAGAACCAGAGAAGGAAGAAAGAGAACGAAGGGGATTGGAAAAACTCTCGAAAAAAGAAATGAAAATAAAAAGAAAAACTGACTTTAAATAAAAATTACTTTTATGTCCTTTTGTTTTAATTTCCCAAAAAAAAAGTATTTTTGTCTAGGAGAAAAGGTGTTGATTGTTAAAATAGACCTTCATAAAAATGAGCAGATCTATTGTAGCAAATCCATATATATATATATATATATATATATATATATATACACACACACACACTAATACTTTAAAAAGAAATACTTTTTTTGGAAAAGGTCTAAGAAATATATTTTAATGGCAAATGCCATGTTTAGGAAAAAATATGCCAACCATGACAATTTGCAAATAATACATTTGATATTATTTTTTTATAAACAAATCGTATTTTTTTAGTATAAGTAATCATATTTGATATCTATTTTGACGTGCAAATAACATATTTAGGTTTGGGAATATCGATCGACTTAAGGTGGACAATTTAAAATTTAAATTATTGGATGAAACAAAAAGTGGTGAGTTAATAAAATCTTTTTCGTTAGAGGAAGTTAAGCAGACAGTTTGAGACTGCAAAGATTTTCAAAAGTAATAGGTCGGGTTAACATTTGTTTTATAAAGGAGTTTTGGGAGGACCTTAAAGGTGAGATGATGCGTTTTTTCATTGAGTTCCACCATAATGCAAGATTAAGGAAAGAGATCAATTGCACATTCATCGCTCTTATTCCTAAAGTAGAGAGCCCTTAAAGGCTTGCCGATTTTCGTCCCATTTCCTTAGTGGGGTGTTTGTATTGACTAATAGATTGAGAAAAGTAATCGTGAATGTTTTATCAGATCACTTTCAGCATTTTACTTCTCTAGCAGGTTTCTCTAAAAACATTCGGAGAAATATTCATAATATTTGGCTTTGTTGTGTGTGGATTATCTGAAAAGATAGAAACAAACGAATTTTTCAGCACAAAGAGGCAATCATGCAAATCTTATGTGATAAAATTAAGCTTAAATTATTTGGTGGTTGAAAATGGCATACTCAACTTTCGTTTGGACTATTACGACCGTTGGCTTAATTCTCTTCCATGTTTTGCTTCTGTTTCTTAGTTTATGTATTGTTTACTGAGAATCATTTCAATTATATAACCTTTAAAGTCTGTTTTTAGTACATCTTGCGCTGAAAATGCTTGTTTGCAATGGTTATATATATATATATATATATATATATATATATATATATATATATATATATATATATAGAGAGAGAGAGAGAGAGGGCATTTCAAATGAGATGACTTTTTAAATGAGAGGATGAATTAATGACCCTTGTATTAGTTAGATGGCTATGATTAAATTATAACTTTAATAGCATTCACGTGACTATTCTCTCTTCCCCCTTAAACGTCTATGCTTCATCTTCCTCCCTACGTTTCTCTTCCCTTGCTGCTGAAAAACCATCACCAATGATAACTTTAAATCTGAGTAATTTTCTCTCACGAACAACTAATTGGTATTTGATTTTCTCGGCCATCGCCATCTTCCCCGACATCAAGGATTAGATCTGAGTAATTTTCATGGCAATTGTTGTATAAGCGTGGGAGTCATTCCAAAAAACAACTTTGTTGGTGAAATATGTATGTAATTCATTTTTTTTTAAAGTACCCACCCAAACTTTTTGTCAAACTTTGTCACTTCAATTTCGTACTTAATGCTTATTATAACTGTTTATATATTATAGTTTATTTTAGTGTCTCATGCAAGCTTCATTTTTTTGGCTCAGTCTACGGATGGAAATGAATGACCTACAAAAATATATAGCAAAAAATATGGCAAATTTAGAATTGGTACATAACAATTCTTTTATGTTCTTATGATGAATTTTTGGCTTAATACATCCTTCGGTCCCTTAACTTATTTTTTCTTCTCAGTTTGGTCATTTAACTATTGAGTGTGTCAATTTGGTCTTATAAGTCCTCCTCCGTTTACTTAGTTGGTCCTTTCTGTTAACTATTTTCAAAAAACGTTAACTCTGCACATGTGGCTCTCCACGTTGGCCAATCACTTGAGGACATGGCAAATCACTGTCAACAATATAATAGAAAATCCAACACAACAGACAAAAATCAACTTTTGTAAAAGGAAAATACAATAGAATATCAAATCCATGCATACAGAACCTTAAAACGTCAAAAAATCATTCAAAGCTTCAAAACCCTAGAAATTTTTCAAAACCCTAGCAAAATTTCGAAACCCTAATCAGAACAAACATGAGTTTTTTTTAACTTCATATTCGCGACGAAGAAGAGGAAATCAACCTTAGAAGGCAACACATTCATACAAAACTTCAAAACCCTAGATAACTTTTCTATTTCGAAACCCTAATCAAAACAAACATGAGTTTTTTCAACTTCATATTTGCGGCGAAGAAGAGGAAATCAACCTTAGAAGGCAACACATTCATACAAAACTTCAAAACCCTAGATAATTTTTCAATTTCGAAATCCTAATCAGAAAAAACGAACTTTTTTAACAAGCGATTCGCGAAAAAGAAGAGGAAACAAACCTGGATTTTGGATTCGATTTCCAGAATCTTCTTCGTTTCCAAGCTTTCCTTTGATCTTCACTTCGTTTCTTCTTCTTCTCTCTCTACGTTTTCTTCATTCTCTCTCTAGCTTCTCATAATTGTAAGAGTTATGCCAACGTGGAGAGCCACATGTGCAGAGTTAACGTTTTTTGGAAATAGTTAACGTAAAGGACCAACTAAGTAAACGGAGGAGGATTTATAGGACCAAATTGACACGCCTAATAGTTAAGGGACCAAAATGAGAAGAAATAATAAGTTAAGGGACCGGAGGATGTATTAAGCCTTAATTTTTTTAGTGATTGCTACATTCACCAAATGAAAAACATTTTTTTTGAACAAT
The DNA here is from genome assembly GCA_946800305.1 of Medicago arabica. Lineage (NCBI taxonomy): Eukaryota > Viridiplantae > Streptophyta > Magnoliopsida > Fabales > Fabaceae > Medicago > Medicago arabica. The sequence continues at coordinate 42,422,049 of OX326968.1, read as the reverse complement.
TCACCAAATGAAAAACTAAATCATATATATAATAAAAAATAAACTACTTAAAGGAGGAAAATGCAGATGTTGTCTGCAAGTCCACCATACATAAATAGATGGAGAAAATGTAAAACAAAGAGGGAGACAAAAAATCTAAACCCTCAAGGATTAGAAAAGGTGAAAATATGAAAGTCTTACCCTATCACAGAAGGAGTGGTGTCCCACCAAAATTCACTATGGAAAGACCAATCATAGTAATTTTATCAACTCGGTGACTGTCTTCTTAGTAAATGTGGGAGATCATGAAAGACATTATGTACACAAAATTCATACAATTAATTGAGTCATATATTCTTTAATTGTCAAGCTACAATGTATGAAGACTTGAAAAGTGAACTAGCTTAGAGTTTGATTCTAACCAAAAATGGTTCCTACCTTTTTCAGAAGTTGTTTCAATTGCATTCATTGCTCCTATAATTTTAGCATGAAGAACAAAGGTAATGCCAATCTTAACATCAAAACAACCTAAAAATTCAACATTGTTGTTTCTAAAAATCCCACCACAATCAGTTGGGCTCGACGTCGTCTATATTACACTTGATCCAAGGCAAGGTATGAGGACGTTAATTTATTTCCTTGGCTAGGGCTTTAGGGAGCTGAACCTGGAATTTGAAAGCTTTGAGGATCGCAAAATCATTCATGGAAGATGAGGAAGAAGATTTGTAGTTTCCATAAAAATAGAACATGTAGTACAGAGACTAAATTGCAGCCCTATAATACAAATTTTCGTCGATGGGGAGTTTGTTGTGTATCAATCTCCAAACCATAAAGAATTTTGATGGTGGAGTTGCACTGTCACATATAAATTTATCCATTGAAACTTTATGACCAATAGGACTTGAGATAAAAAAATCCTTGAATGTGAGTTCTTTTAATTTTGTATGTTTCCACATTAATTGGTCCTCTTTGTGGATTGCAGGGATCACAATGGTGTAACAATCTAGCTAACATAGGAAAAAATTCTACCATAGTTGAAGGAATTCTCCATGATTGTCATGAATGAATTCTCCAATGATTCTAGAAATTGATAATTTATTGGTCTTTGTGAAGGGAATCGTGAATCAAAACAAAGATAATCACAATGGAAATTAAAATTTTCTCTTTGATGGATCTTACGAATGGTCAGAATAAAGGATCATGTAATTACCTCTTGTAACCCTAAACCCTTGCATACGATCAGAACTAGAGTCAAATCACAAATTTTGCTCAAACAAAAATTACTATATGTAGTCCACATGAAGTCATGAACAAATCTCGAATGAAAGCGACTACCTTCTATAGCACCAGAAGAAGAACGAAACCAATGAGAACACTCACAGACTCTTATACGACTAAGAACAAAGTTATAACACAGCATTATTTTTATTTTGTGTTCTGATTATCTTATTTCAATTATTATTTTGATGGAGGAGTAATACAACATACGTCTATCAATTTAAAATATAGAAATTGACACCAACCAAGAACAACAAAGAAGCCCTCAAACAATTCTCCCGAGTCTGGTCTCTCTCCGCCTCTTCCTCAAGTTCAGCCGGGTCCTCTAACTCATTGTACCTACTAAGGTATCTCTCGTACAATTTCTTCAGCCAAGCATTACCCACATTTTCACCCCACCGTGCGCCTGTCTCTACAATCATCTCGTCATTAGGTACACCCAACAAAGTAGTCATCAGCTCAATACCTAACTTGTAATTGATGTCGTCGTGTGGCACGAGTTGTCCTTCGACGGGGATGTGTAGAAGACTCGTCAGATCATCGAGTGTGATGGTCATCTCTCCAACAGATAGATGGAAGTTGCTGGTCTCATTGTGCTACTTCTCTGACAATGCGGTGATGAGGGAACCGTCGATGGTAACAAACCCAGTCTTAAGCTTCCTTCCGTGCAAGGAAGGCTTCACCCAATATGTCCTCCAAAACTGAAATACAAAAAAGAAAACAACCAACAAACTGTTAAAAATATAAGGAAAATGCTTTTTACCACGAAGCTTAAAACAACGAAAACCAAGAATTGTACTTGCCACTACCCCATGTTTTCCTCCAAAAACTAATTTTATATTTTTTTTATTCTTTAATTAAAAAAACTATCGCATAAATGTGTGTTATCGTGGAATTCATTATTTGGTTTTTCGTGGCATATAGCAATGTCCAAAATATAAACATTTGAATAACTCAAAAAATAAACATTTTAACATAGCAATTGAATTGTAAAAAAAAACATTAATTAAAATAAAAATTTTAACATAGCAATTGAATCGTAAAAAACTAAAATAAAATAAACATTTTAACACAACAATTGAATCGTAAAAAAACAATATTTTATATAGCTATTGATCATAAAAAACAATAATTAAATAAAATTAACAATTATACTTACTTCAGCGTCGCTCCATAGCATGCATACCACATGTGTACCGAACGATGGTAAGCAACAAGTCCCTAAGGCCTCCAGAAAAACCATTCGGTCCGGGTGCAACCTCCGGTACCTCCTGTAACGCCCCCTTTTTATTTAATTAGTTTTAGTTAATATTTGAATACTTTTATATGTTTTTATATTCGATAAGTGATAATATGTTTGTTATTTTGTTTAGAAATATATTTGTTATAAATATGTTTGTTATTTTGTTTAGAAATATATTTGTTATAAATATGTTTGTTATTTTGTTTAGAAATATATTTGTTATAAATATGTTTGTTATTTGTTATAGATATATTTGTTATTTTATGTGGAAATATATATTATCTAGTATAGAAATATATTGGTTATTTTGTGTGGAAATATATATGTTATCTAATATAGAAATATATTTGTTATTTTGTGTAGAAATATATTTGTTATTTTATGTGGAAATATATATTATCTAGTATAGAAATATATTGGTTATTTTGTGTGAAAATATATATGTTATCTAGTATAGAAATATATTTTGTGTAGAGATATATTTGTTATTTGGTGTATTATTATTATTAAGTGGGGGAGAGATATATTTAATTTAGAAATAAATAAGATTACGAGGAAAAAAAGTAGTTTTGGGGTGTAAGAGAAATTATGGTTATTATAAAAAGGAGAGTTAGAGTTAGAAAATAATATGACGTGCAAACTGTTTTGGAGAAAGAGGAGAAACCTAGAGTAAGAGAAGAGTCAGAGAAGAGAAGTTTGTAGAATCTTTGCAATCAATCAATCTAAGGTAAGGGTGGGACTAACCTTCTTTAATCATAAGCATATAATTCTAAAAAAAGGTTTAATCTTGTTGTTGTTGAATTTTGTTGTGGTTGTAGAAGTTAGGTTTTGAATTGAATTAGGTTGTTAAGAGTATAGATAATCTCATAAATTATATGAAAAGTTGTTTATATGATATTTATATGAAGATTGTATATATGATATTTATATGAAAGTTGTTTATATGATATTTATATGAAAGTTATATATATGATGATTATATGAAAGTTGTTGATGATTAAATTATGCTTCCAGTAGTTTTGGTTTGACATGAAAATCTTTTATAGATATTTTATTATGCGAATTTTAAGTGATGCTTTAAGACGATGTTTAAAATATTGTTATATCTTGAGACTAATAATGTGCTGCCATGTTGTTGATTTGATTACATTTGTTTAAAGTTGCATGTGTCTGTCTAAGTTATGATCCAAATTATTGGAGTCATATAAGATGGTTGTGTTGTCTAAGTTGTAAGACGTTGAGTCCATACATATTCATCCAGAGACGAGGGCTCATGCCCTAGGAGCTTTTGCTCAAATAGTGACGAGGGCTTATGCCCTAGGAGTATTTTTATGCTCAAATAGCGACGAGGGCTTATGCCCTAGGAGTATATTTATGCTCAAAAAGCGACGAGGGCTTATGCCCTAGATTGGTACCACATGCATGAGTAAGAGTATTAAGTTGCATAGTCAAGTTAAAGTTGCATTGTCGAGTCAAGTGGTTAAGTAAATTTTGAAGTTATGAAGTTGATTAAGATGATGATGATGTTACCTGATACTTGAAATTAATTGATGATTTATATCTGTAATTATATGAACTACTTGTTTATGATGATTTGTTGCTGTTTTATGCTGATTGATTCTCTTATATGATTTGTTGGTGTTTTATGTCGATTGATTCTCTTATATGATTTGTTGGTGTTTTATGTCGATTGATTCTCTTATATGATTTGTTGCTCTTTTATGTGGATTGATTCTCTTATATGATTTGTTGGTGTTTTATGTCGATTGATTCTCTTATATGATTTGTTGGTGTTTTATGTCGATTGATTCTCTTATATGATTTGTTGGTGTTTTATGTCGATTGATTCTCTTATATGATTTGTTGCTCTTTTATGTTGATTAATTCTTTTACATGAATTGTTGCTTATTATTATAGAATGTGAAATCTCACCCCTTCTGTTGGAATTGACGCCTTGTGGGCAAGTGCAGGTAATTAAGCTTTAGTTGTTGTTGCTGTTGTGAGTGGCTACCCTCACTGTGTCCTTAGGTGCTCTGATACGTAACGGGATGGGAACCTTTATAACCATTTTCTATTCCTTACGTATTGATTATGATTTAAGTTTTCAGTTGAATTTATGTTGAGAAGTTTTTACGAGGCCTGCGTGCCAAAACTATTTTGTTAACTTGAATTTTATCCGCTGCGAAGTTTGAATAATTTTGACTATAATCTTACGAAGAATAAATCATTATTTATTCTATTTTTTGAGAATTTAAGAAATGTAGCTTTCCGTTTTATGTGATACTCTGATTTGATTAAGAAATTTTTACTTTGGGAAAACGGGGTGTTACACCTCCTGCCTGCTGCTCAGGGTCAGCCTCACCCTCCTCTTGAGTTGGCTTCTCATACTGAGGCAGCTCGTGGTAGTGAGGGTCCTCCTGATAATGTTTTTTAGGGTCTATCTAGGACGGACCCGTTTGGGACGACTCTTCCCCGCTCCTAATGCCCACGTCCCCTTTTAGTAAAAGGGCGCGCATACTGCCTCTCTTCCCTGGCAGGCTAGTGCTGGATTTCATGGTCTCCTTATCGAGTCTTATGTTGTTTGGGTTGCTAGACATATATACACAACATAAAACAATAAAAAATCAATCAATTTTTTATTGAGACATTTTATCAAACACCTAGAGTTCAACATAAACATTATGAGTTTGTTGTGTCATTTCAATCTCCAAACTGCCACATTGGAGTGAAACTTACTCTAATCAACATCTAAAGTACAATTTCTAACTTATTTGATCATTAACATCCAAAAAGTCTAACAATTTCATCAACCCTAAAAGCCTAAAACTTAACAACTTTAATCAATAAAATATAACACTCCAACAACAACAAAATGTCAAATTATCATAATCACTTGCTTGATGTTGGAGTAAAAGTTGAACTTGATTTGCTTGATTTGTGGTAATTCGAGTTTGGAGGGAGAAGTTGGATTTTCTTGCTTTTTAAGCACAAGGGTATACTGTCGTTGTTGTTCTGATGTAAAACAGGACTCAGCGTGAGTTAACTGTTGCTGGTACCGAACGAAAGTTAAAACCCTCCGAAGTTCAGCACAAGTTAACTCACGCTAGGTAGCATAAGTTAACTTGCGCTAGGGTTTATTGTGTAAATTCAGAGTAGGGATGAGCAATTTTTAAGATAGGCCCATAATATTTATCCTTTTCAGCAAGATGGACCTTGAGGTTAAGCCCATGTTCACTATTTATTTTAATTTCGATAATTCATTTTTAAAATTTCTAAAAAAATAAATAAATAAGAAACTTGTGAAGAATAATGGAGCCCGACCACTAGATTAAAAATAAATAAATGGATAGATTGTGATTTATCCATACTATAAAATAGATGGATTCATCTAATATACAGATTAATTTTGTATCTAGTGGATGGATTATATGAATCGAAGAATGAAGTAATTGGATAAGTGGTGGATTAATGAATGTAATCGTCACTCCTAATTGCATGTAGCTTAAAATGTAGTAGATTTGTAGTGGTACGTGATGAAAATACTTCTCATAAGAATATCTTTAAAAGATAAACTTGAAGAGAACATGCAATTCTCTTCTAAAATACTATGTAAAGAGAATTTGTTGGTATCATCATTTATCCAATAATAATCAATAATCATAGAATAGTGGAGGCAAATTAAATATAAATTTTGGTGTTTTTACCAACTTTTTTTTGAGAATTTTTTTTGGTGTTTTTACCAACTTTAAAATCTCTTCATGAAATTCGAATTAATTATTTTCATCATCATCTACTTTGTTTAAGTTTTGGAACATCCCAACACAAGTTCTAACAGTTTTTGTTTGCAAAAATATTTTATAGTTTTTTAGAATAATAACTTATCAAAAGAAGTCAATTTCAAATATGATACCATTATTTTGTTTGTTGTCAGCCTTTGGGTGCTCAGCATCTCCTTGACCTGCCGTCTAAGTGTATCCATTCTTCTTTTGCAAAATGTGTTAGGCTGTAATCTTCGGGTTCTTAAGTCAATATGACATGTTTTAAAAAAAATCTTCATAAAAAAAATCTTCAAAATCAATTATTTATTGAGCTTATACTCACATCCCAAATTCAGATTTTGTTTTTTCATGAAAAATTGGGGATTGATAAGGTATAGAGCACAGAGTAAGAAAGCAAATTCTAGATAATGTCATGTACTATTGACCACGAACATAGAATCAGTAACCAAATTGACAACATATATGAAATATTACTAGCAAAAAACATGTGATGAATAAACAACATGCGATGAATAGAGTCAAGAGAAATGGAATGAGCCTTCTTTTTCTAACCTTCTCTATAACATTTACTTTTCTTTATTGGTTGAAACTCGACGACTCGTGAATCTCATCAATTTATATGTGATCTATTTTTCAAATGTGAGACATATATGAATTTCACGTAAATAAGAAAGTGAATATTCGAGAGAGTTAAAAAGAGAGTGTGCACAATATTGATAGATATATGCGCAATATAATCTTCGCACTAGTTGTGTTTGAGAATAATTTTGGGATAACCTCAAATTCATTTATTTTTGCTGTATTGTAGTGATAAAGAAAGCCTAGAGTCAAGAAATATTCTCTCGATTATAAATTCAAAATAAATGTCAATGGTTAATAAATTAAATGGTCGGCATGTAAAGTTGCTATCAACATATCAACATATGATTCTTAAATTAAAACCCAAGTGCCATGAACAAAAAGGTTAACTAGTTAAGTCAACCCTTGCTAACATTTAATTAATTCGTTTATTTCCACAACGAAAATTGAAAATAAAATCCAATTTGATTCAGTTGATTGTGAAATATAGTAAGATAAATTCACTTTTTCACAACTCAAGAGTGTGGAACTGCTATTTGAAAGTAGCTTGTTACAGAAATATGGTGAGATAATATTTGGTGGCCATATATATGCAATAGTTTCCCCTCAAAAAAATACTATATGCAATATAGTTCAACTTCAAAGGACCATTATTAATGGCTCTACAAATAGATAAGGTCTCTTTCAATGAGCCTTGATACAGTGCTAAGTAGCCCACAAACATAATTGCATCTGCAGCTTGTGAATTGTGATGCTGTGATCTCATAATTGAATATGGTTGAACGCTTCATCTAAGACAGGTTCTTTTACATTTGCTCACATTTCACAATCACATGCCAGAATACATCTCAAGATCAATATTTAATCTTAGTCAAAAAATAGATAAAAAAAGTTAATCAATACATAAGTCATTTTTCAATTATTTGATATAAATTTGAAATTAAGATTAAAGTCAACTATTTTATAGGGTAAAAAGTATAGTTTTAAATAAAATAGCAGTTGAAATGAAGGTAAAATTAAATGAGTAAATATTGTCTTTTTATATAGACGAAATAATAAAATCATTATAAACTCATATATAAGTGGAGGTGCTCGGGTAAAATTAGAATAAAAATTTGGTATTCCTTTACATATGAGTATATATCGTCTTTTTACTTGACCCAAAAAAAAAATATATATATATCGTCTTTTTATATAGATAGACGAAATAATAAAGTCATTATAAACTCGTATATAAGTGAAGGTGCTCGGTCAAACCTCAATCATGACGCCTGATCTAACAATTTCAACATTTTTTGTCAATTTCCATCAACAGCTAGAAACAAAAAGCAAAAGAAGCAGACAAATAGACAAGTTTCACCAATAATCACAAGTAGTGAGCACATACAAACTCGTTCCAAAAATGATGTTGTCAAAAGCAATCCCAAATATTGTGATTAGAGGATTAGGAATGTTTGATACTCATGTATTTTGCATAACAGATGTTATGTCTGATTAGAATTCTTTAGGGGTATGTGCAGCCCTTGGCTTTTCATGACATACTACTCTTTGTTTTGTCGCTATAGGATAGCCTTTAGCTTTCTTTCTCTCTTTTGTGTAAACAGGTTGAGGCCTTAATCCTGGTTTGCATTTCATTTTCATTGCTTTTATAAAAAAATAAAAAAATCAACCGTAGACATATATTGTCTTCTTTATTTGGTGAACTTAACTCTATTTAGTCCTTGTTTGGATCCTTATAAAACTTTGTTTGAATAAACATTTTAATTAATAGGTTAAATTGGATATTCTGTCTTTTGACTTATTTATAATTTTTTTTATTTTAGCTCCATAATTAATTGTTGTTACATTCATGTTCTTCCTACTTCATCTCCCAAATACATTAAAAAAACAAATTAGCAGCAACATAACCATAAAAATTAGGGAATGTGTCTTAATGATCAAGATTCCAATAACTCACATCTCCACCTTGTTCTAGGCTTATTTTAAGTACTACTCCAACTAAAATAACCACCACCACTATGAATCCTTATAACTTTACACATTAAAAACAAAGCTCCCAAAGCTTATGATGATGAACTTTGTTTCGTCTATCTCAGCTTGAAGAGTACTTCATGTAGGTGAAAAGGAGAGAGATGAAGATAAAGTGGTAAAAGAAGATAAGGTTTCTTCAAGAATTAGTGATGAAAATGCAAGCAAATACGAAAATAAGCAAACTAAATATAAGGTCTCAGTTCTTTCCTAACAACTGCATATACTGAAAAATTATAAAAGCATATATGTTGATGGCTTCAATCATCTAAAGCTCCAGTGAAATCTTGTTCATCAGTAAAATCACAACTATCGTCATTATCACATGCATCCTCACCATCACCATCAAACACAACCCAAGATAAAACACATTCATCATTAATAGTAACCTAACTTGGATGGTTTTAACCTCCATCTAGTTGAACATTACCTCCACTACCACTTTGCACATCATTATTAACAACATTAGCTTCCACAATATTTTGATACACAAAAAGAGAACGTGTTGATGATGGAGGAAGAAAATGTCGTTGACGAATGTGAGTGTCATCTTAAGTCTTCTATCTTCGGCGAGAGTGATAGTTTTGTTTCTAAATGGAGAGTGAGAACTAAAAATAAAAAGAGGATTTTAGTTTTCTTTTTCAATTTTTGTTTAGTTTGAGGTTTTTTTTTGTGTTATTTGCAAAAAATATATATATATTAAAAAAAAACTCATAGACAAGACTCTTGAGTCTATGCGAGTCAGTACGAGCCTACCACAAAAACAATTATATTCAAAATTTCACTCGTTTTTGCTTTCCAAACTCGTATGAGTCTGAGTCTACTCACAAGTTTAACAACCACATATTTAATTAATGTTGTGATAAAATTATATTTAATATATGAGAAAACTACTTTTACGACAAAATTATATTTAATTTGTTAAAAAAATTAGATTACTTTTCATTTTTTAGTCTTATATTTAATATATTTCAATAGATTATTTTAAAATTATTTAATTTTTTTTAATACTAAAGGATGATTGTAGTGGATGCTACGACCCCCAAAATATATTATAAAAAGGGAAAAGGTACAAGACAAAAAGGGGTGACAAAAATCCAAACAAAATCTAAAATTAGGTAAATCGAGTCTATTTCTAACAAAGTCTACCCTAATTTGAGATGGTAAATGACAATAAACCAAGATTAGCATGCTATTTGGATAGTGATACTATATATAAGAAAACTACCCTTTTCAGCACACTTTTGGGTTGAACTTTTCTTTCTAAAAATACCTTTAATTTTTAATTTCAATTTTAAATATATACTATATACAAAGAAAACTACTCATTTCAACACTTTTGGATTGGATTTTTATTTTCAAAATACTCTTAATTTTCAATACAAATAACACATGTAACAAATATATTAATAAATTTAAATATTAAAACAAATGTAACAAACACGATATGAATATATGTATATCTGTATTTTTTTCCTTTATCATTTAAAAAGTATAACAAATTATATGAGTATATTTATACTTACTTTTTCATTATTTCAACTATACTTTTAAATAATTTTTTCTATAATAAAGATTGTTGTTCGTCTCATTAAAAAAAACAACAAACATTTATATTTTACTTTTAATCAAAACCAAAATTTCATAAAAAAAACACCGTTCATAATTTTCAAACGTTAAGCGCAATCAAAAAGAGCGGAAAAACGGACACTCTCTGCCCATCTTTTCGCTAGTAGACATAAATGACATAGAGCTTAACAGATGCATGCAGTTGTCCCTCCTATTTTTCATATGCTAAGGAACAATTTTAGAAGACTTGAAGGCCAAGAAAATTGGCATATAATCATTTTTTAGCCAAAAATAGCCCCAACTTCTTTTATTAGCAATTTCAATTGCGAGCGTTGCTCCAATTAACTCGAAATTAAGGGCAGTAGAGATACCTAAGTAAACAACAAAGGCACCTAAAAAATTGAGTTAGAATTTCTTAACCAACCACCACAAAAGCGCCATCAGAATTGTATTTAATCCATTTGAAAACTAGAGGATTCCAAATGACTTCCTTAATAATTTGAGGCTTAGGAGGATTGATCTTCACATTAAAGTGTTTTAAGATGACTATATAAAAAATGGAAGAATTAGAAGTAAATTATTATCATAAGGTAGCTTGTCCATCAAGATTCTCTAAAGTAGCAAAGATTTGGAATGAGGGATTGCGGCATGCCAAATTCACTTATCCCAGCTAATGTTTTGACCAAGAGAGCAATGAAAGAGATATATGTCTTTAAAAGAAATATTACTATATATCATGAGAGCTTTGCCAAATGATCCTATCCTCTTTGTAAATCAAAGTAATTGAAATTTTGTCTATCTATTGCTGCAAAGTAAGATAAGCTTGCAAGATGACTTGAGGGACACTCCACCTAAAATTCTGAATTAAAAGCTTCACTTTTGAGTAGAGAACATTGTGTAGGTGATGTGGAATGTTGAGAGCATGAGCGAGAGGTTATACGCGCGCCAAGGATCACACCAACAATTGATGTCAAGAATAAGGCCGCAGGGTTCAAAACTAATGACCTAAAACTGAAAACATAAGAGGTTACGACCTGCATGTAGCCTGTACAAGTAATGGGAAGATTGAACTAGTAAAAATATTAAAGATTGCAACAACCTTCTTATTGCAAGTCACTACGGTCGTAGTAGTTGGATGGACCAATAATTCTCAAATTTTCATCTCTAATCTTGATCATATATCATCCATTCCAAAACCTTAATTCGGACAACATTAGAGGCAGTCGAAAATAAGAACCTAGGATACTTTTAACTACTACAAACACCATTAGTCCTAGGGTTTGCAAATAGGATTTATTAGTTAAATTACAAAATGCAGTACACTGTAATATACGATGCATTTTAAGTGGAATGCAGGACACCATAGACTATGGTGCGTATAAGTGGGTGTATAAATAGAACTCATTTGTGCAGAATTTTTGTACCGCCAAATAGAAACCTTAAATTGCAAACTAAACACCCTAGTTCTCTCTGAACCTGTTATTGCTTGGCTAGCACCGGGAACCAGAGGAGATATGTTCACGTGGATGCGTAGAGGCACTGCTACGTTGCTTTGTTGTGATCGAAATCGTTTATGCACTTCAAGAGGTAAAAAATACTTTCACTGATTCATGTCAAATTCGTAATTATCCATGGATGAATGATTGTGAATGTATGTTAATTATTAATGAATGAATGAATGATGAAAACATGGATGAAAATAATGCAATGGATGTATGAATGAATGAAGTAATGAAGAAAAGTAGGGAAAACGTGTTTTTGTTGTTCTGATAGTGGACACAGACTCAACGTGACTTAACTCACGTTGATCTCGTGAGGTATTTTCGTCAGTTTGGATGGGGATGAGCAATTCTTAATGAGAGAAGAGCAATTTTCCACTCCATTAGCTTTGAACCTCAATCTGGACATCAATTCATTAGCTTTCAAACTCAACAAGTCAATATAAGGTATATTGTGATAGTGGTATAATTACATGACTGATTGATTGATCAAATGTAAAAGACTTTACACAACTACTCGATCATATTTCACCATTTCAGTAAAATAAATAAATCTCATATTTCACAATGTACGTTTGTGAAGTTATTCAAACAATGACTTTGTAATATAATACAGCAGTAAGATATGATTAGATATAATCAGATGAATATGTAATTAAAACATTTGTATATGAACAGTGTATATACTTATTGAGTGGGAGATGAGTTCTAATGATTTGTAGCTCAATAAGAAGTAAAATAAAGTGTCGCTGTAAATTCTTTTAATCAACGTTTAAACTTTGATTCTCTCAAACGATTTGTTAATAACCGAAACTCATTCATTATCTGAGTTCAACCTCATGGTTATGTTGTCTAATTGTTACATTCATTCATCATTATTTTAGAATAGTTTTTCATGTTTGATGAAGAAAGAAAAAAGAATGGTTTTTCATGTGATAAAATGATAAATATTTGTGTATAATTTACGTAACCATCGTTGTCACCAAATGTGTTTGAGAAGAATATGCATACTAGCTGAAGTTCATGACTAAAAGCAAATAGGTGGAGTCTCGATAGTGATGACTCATGCTGAAGCAATAAAGTTGTGGCATTATCACCACTAAATGTGGTTCCAAACAAATCATACGTATTTTTTGACTAAAATGAAACAATGTAAGTAAATACTCAATTTGTATTCACACCTTGAAATGGAAGTTATAAATATTTTGAGTTTTGTTTTAGATACTAAAGTCTCTTTGGTGATCATGATAAGAGAGTTAAGTAGCAATCCAATATTTGTATTTATTTGGCTTTTACATGCCCGACCCGGATGCTTCACATTCTTTTAATTAAACCTCAAACTTATTTTTTTAATTTAAATAATATTTATTTTTTACAAAAAAAAAACGATATTTATTCTTTCAAATTGATAGAGAACATCATTCAACATGTTAAAAACGTAAAAGATAAGTCTATGAACAAACACACAACATTCAAGTTAATAATATATAATGACAAAATACATACGAATAATATGATAAAATTAAAGTGATCAGAATACACATGTCTCCGAGACGAAATCACAAAGAAGAAAAAATTAGATCTATATAAAGATCACTTATTTGGATTTTAATAGAGAGAAAAAGATGAAGATTGATGGTTTCGGGTCAAAGTTGACCCAAAACCACCCCTCAATAAAAAAATGGAAGAGAGAACTTAGAGAGAGAAAAATCATGACCGACTTGTCGGAGAAGGTGGAGTTAGAGAAAATAATATTGATTTATTATCATTAGTTTTTAGGTTATATATTATTAGCTTTACTCACTAATTTTGCTAATAATATTAGCGAGTGACTAATACTATGAAGCTTGGTGCGTGAATATAAATGATCGGTGACTAAATCGCGATCTCATAAATTTGAAGGAGACTCAAATACTATCTTAGAATTTGTGATTGAGTCTATCACAACCTCATAAATTTATCAAATCAGATCATTGTCCACTTAGAGAGTAAGTGTAATATAACATCTTTATATGACCACGTCATAGATACTTTTGTAAGTAAAATATGTGATATAACTCTGATTAAACTAACTAAAGTGATTCTCAATTCAGTTCAAATTTTAAATTACCTAGTAAGAAAATATTTGAGTTATATATGCTTTTAAAAACTTAGCTGAATTGGAAACCGTCCCTATTTTTAACAAAATGAACATGTTATCTCCTAGTAGACAAAATATCAAATAAAATAAAAATGCATGAATGGTAAACATCAAAACTAAACAATATACGAATAAAGCTCCTAGGTTCCTCCCTAGTTTGCATGCTTGAACTATAGGCCAGGATCTTTAAGTTCTCGAATACAAATGCTAGGCATAAATTTGTTCAGTTCGTTTTGAATCACTGATATGTGATTTCTGGGAGATCCGAGGAGCCCTTATGATCATCTTCTTGATAGGATCCATGAACCAAGAAAAACAGGTGAAAAAACAAGAAAATGAGAACCTAATAAAACCTGCAAAGAAATGCGTGACTTAGTTCTTTATAAAAAAGTGTTTATTTTTTAATGGCAAAAATATATATATATAACTGAGTATAAAAAAGTTTTACTTAATTCTTTTCTTTTTTAAATGTTAATTCTTATAATAGCCATCATATGTTTATCGACCCTTCAAATAAAGTCAGCTCTTGATTCTTTACTATATTATCATTATTTTTTAACAGAATATTATCAATTTTTTTACATATACTATATTATCATAGAAGTATTTTACAATGGCTAAAATTTTATTTCGATTTTGTCTTCATCTACCTAAGTTTGAAAGAAAATTCGTCAACGTTTCATGTTTTGATTCAGTTTTAGTTTTTTCGGTCCAACTTAGTTCCTTATCTATCAAAGAGATGAGGATCAAATGCCACTAAACAACAACCCTACAATCAAACCGAACATCTACTAGAGAAACATCCCGAAGGAGAGAGGTGAATCTTAATTAATTAATTAATCAGCTGCTTTTAATTTTTGTACAATAACTAGTTTCCTCTTATCCTTAAAAATAAAAAAAAACTAGTTGCAATTTAAGTTTCAATGTGATAATAATTAATTTCAATTCCTATAGTTACATTTTCCGATAAGTAAGTAAAGTTACGTGTCTCCTTATCAGTGCAACAAATATTTTGTGCTCAATCTTTATCCAAATTAATATTTTGTGTTCAATCTTTATCCATATAATATCCAAATATTAATTTTTTTAGGGATATCCAAATATTAATATGGTAATTATATTTTAGCAAAAAAAATATTAATATGATAATTATCTTGAACGATTTCTCTCAACATTGCAAACTAATTCGCTCCTATAAAGATCAGGATAATCAAAAGAAGAACCTGGTAGAAAAAATAATAATAATGATCTTAATGAAAAAGATCGACAATCTATATAAATCTTGAACGAATTTCCCTTAACACTCGTAATTGGTTTTTGATTCTTTAACCTAACACATACACATACCCTTTTCTTTAACAAATTTAAGCCTAATAAATTTCACTCTTGAGATCTTTTCGAAAAATATATCATTCTGTTTTAATTACTCCCGTTAATTTTGGGTATAGTACTATCAACCTACCCCAACAAAGTATCTCTACCTATATATTCACCCAATTAGACCTCAACATATACTCTTATATAAGCACGTTTTGGAACAAAGAAATACATAGAAAGACATCACGTTGAGGGGTTTGAAATCTCTAGCTAGAGAGAAAAAGAAAAGAAAGCTTTTAACCATCATCATCATGATAATAAATCAAGGTGATAAAGATGAACAAACGAACACGTTCAACAAATATGCCTTTGCTTGTGCCATGGTAGCTTCAATGGTGTCCATCGTTTCTGGTTATGGTACGTAGTTATCGCATTCTTTTAATATGCCTTTGCTTGAGGGAGTCCATTTTTTTATTTACACAAACAAACTTATGATATTTCATTCATAATTAAAGAAGGAATTAATGACAGTTAATTTAAGTTTTTATTTTGAGGGATTCAAGTTTAGTGACCGGTTTCTTAATCCCTTTTGTTTAAGGTCATATTGAAAGAAATCTTTTATACAACTAGTTTGCGTACTAATTGTACACTAATATATTTTGCTTATTCAAAAAAATCAAACTTTTTCTAATTAACATCAATGTTTTTATTGTTGTTGAAAGAACAAATTTTTTATTTTCGGTTTTCCCTAAGTGGGATCAAGTAACAACTACTCCCTCCTTTCTAAAATAAGTTTCACGTTAGAAAAAAATTATCTGTTGCAAAGATAATTTTCAATTTAGTTTTCAATGCAATAATTCTTTGTTTAACTGTACTCTCAAATTAATATTATGTATATCATTCTCAATTTATTTTGATTACTTTGAATGTATGATGATTAGAATTAGAATATGCCAATAATTAATAAGGATTATTTGATAAAATTATTATTTTCACTTTTTCATGTATCTTCTTTTCTTAATATATATGCGAATAATCTAATACAACGCTTATTTTAAAATGGGAAGACTATTATAAATAAAATACAGACATGGTAAACATATTTGACTCTAACTGTTTCACATACATGATTAATTTCAGACACCGGTGTTATGAGTGGAGCAATGTTGTTCATAAAGGAAGACTTGGGAATCAGCGACACACAACAAGAGGTACTAGCAGGAATCTTAAACCTATGTGCATTAGTAGGATCCTTAACGGCGGGAAGAACCTCCGATTACATTGGACGTCGCTACACAATCTTCTTAGCGTCAATATTATTCATCCTTGGTGCAGGTCTAATGGGGTATGGTCCAAACTACGCAATTTTAATGGTTGGACGATGTGTTTGTGGTGTAGGTGTTGGCTTTGCTCTTATGATAGCACCAGTTTATTCAGCTGAAATTTCTTCTGCTTCAGCAAGAGGCTTCTTAACCTCTTTACCTGAACTTTGTATTGGTATTGGAATCTTACTAGGTTATATATCAAACTATTTTTTAGGAAAATATTTGAGTTTGAAACTTGGTTGGAGATTAATGCTTGGTATTGCAGCTTTGCCTTCATTTGTAGTAGCTTTTTGTATTTTAACAATGCCCGAGTCACCAAGATGGTTGGTTATGCAAGGTCAATTAGGAAAAGCCAAAAAAGTTCTATTGCAAGTTTCAAACACGACGCAAGAAGCAGAACTTCGTCTCAAGGATATAAAAATTGCTGCTGGTTTAGACGTAAATTGCAACGATGAAATTGTGAAACTACCTCAAAAGTCTCACCAAGGTGAAGGGGTTTGGAAAGAGTTGATTTTAAGACCAACACCTTCTGTACGTTGGATGTTAATTGCTGCAGTTGGGATTCATTTTTTCGAACATGCAACTGGAATTGAAGCTGTTATGTTGTATAGTCCAAGAATTTTCAAAAAAGCAGGTGTTACAAGTAAAGAAAAGCTTTTACTTGCAACTATTGGAGTAGGTTTAACAAAAATTGTTTTTCTTTTAATTGCTTTGTTTTTACTTGACAAACTTGGTAGAAGAAGACTTTTGCAAATTAGCACCGGAGGAATGATTATTGGGCTTACGGTATTGGGCCTTAGCTTGACCGTGGTGGATAAATCCAATGGAAACGTTTTATGGGCCTTGATCCTTAGCATCGTCGCAACTTATGCCTATGTTGCTTTCTTTAATATTGGGCTTGGGCCTGTTACTTGGGTTTATAGTTCAGAGATATTTCCTTTGAAGTTGAGGGCACAAGGAGCAAGTATTGGAGTTGCTGTAAATAGGACCATGAATGCTGTTGTTTCTATGACTTTTATTTCAATCTATAAAGCTATCACAATAGGTGGAAGTTTTTTCATGTTTGCTGGTGTATCTGTTTTAGCCTGGTTGTTTTTCTACTTTTTCCTTCCTGAAACCAAAGGAAAAGCCTTAGAGGAGATGGAGATGGTTTTTACCAAAAAATCAAGTGGTAAAAATGTAGCAATAGAAATGGATCCAATACAGAAGGTTTAGTATGTTCTACTTCTATGAAATGCTATGTATTGGTATAGCAAATCATGGTTGTATGGACCTTGGAATTAAATTCAAATAGCAGTTAATATGTTTTGTTAGCAGTGTGCTCCACGTTAGAAAATGTTGAATTGTGTATTTCTTTTTTTTGAATCTTAATGTTTTGTGTGGCATGATATACACACTTCAATGTAGATCCTGTTTTTTAGCATGTTATTATTAAGTTTTCACAATTGTTTTTCATTGCAGATCCTGTTTTTTTACCATGTTATTACTAAGTTTTCACAATTGTTTAAGGATACGTAATCTCTTTTAAAAAATGTATGGGACTCATAAGATGGAATCCCCCTCTCAACTTAATTTTATTTGTACGCAAGAGTTGTCAATCTAACTCGCTTAAAATTTTTAAGTTCCTACCATTTGGACCAATATATATCATTTAAATCATCTATTATTTGATTATGACATATGTTGATAGATTTTCGTGTTTAGCTTTTCTTTTAAAAAAAAAAAAATCGGATATCTTATTAGGTAGAGACCATTCACTTTGTGAGGTGATGACTACGTTTGTTAATGTCATCTTTTATTTAATGTGAGACTCTATTTAACACATCACTCATGCTCAATACTATTAGACTTGAGCCTTGATGGATGAATATAAAGGTGGTATAACGTATCTTGAACCAAATTCTAATACCATTCTAACTCAACTGTGATTTTTTTTTTTTGAAGGATCACACAACTGTGATATTCTCTCTCGTCCAATGTGAACTTATATGAGATTTGGTCATATAGTATGCTTGTCTTGTTTAGCACAAATTTACGGTGAGCGTGAGAAATCCAAACAGGTACTTAGTGAAGGCAAAAAAAATTTAGAGGAGGAATGTTACGATCGATTATATCCATCTTTTATCAAACACTTATAAGTATAGCTCTACGTAAAATAAAGAATTAAACACTTTCAATTCTTAGCTTATCTACTGCTATTTAATCCTTTTTAGTTATTTTATGTCATTTGCACGTAAAAGAAAACTAATAATTTTTATTAGTTTTATAAAATTATTTCTTTTCTTATATAACGTTTTTAACTAACTATTTATTATTCAGTCCTCTAAAAAAAACTAAACATTATTCAATTCTATATATTTATCTCTATGCAATTCTACATATGGACAAAATCATACTGGTCATAATCCATTGAATTTTAAAAATGACAAGTAAATATGAGGGGGAAAAAAAGTTCTTTCAAAAGTAAACCGGTACAATGGAACGAGGACTACATTTGTAAAAAGAAATAGCAATTATACAATTTTTATTTTATATTAATTTCATTAATATATATGGATGGAGAGAAATCTGTGATGGAAAAACCAATTACAAAAAACAGAACATTGTATACAGTGATGTGGACAAGTTTTCTATGTCTTATAAAGCCTTCATGTAGACATGACAACTAAACTCGCTCACGTCTGGTCCCGGCTGCCCGTCCCGAATTTAACGGGGAAAAGCTGATTTAACTGGGTGCATGTGCGGATGTGAGGGAAAAAAATAAGTTTTTAGTACGGGGTGAGGGATGCTTACACCGGCCCCGCCCCGCACCCGATTTTTGAAATTTACTTTATTAAATTTAATAATCTTATTTCCATAAGCACAACCTATTTTAATATATTATTACTCTTTAGAAAAATGTTTATTATAATTATTTTGCTATTTTAAAAAAAAAAAACATTAGATCTTTAATTATTAATATAATTATTGTTTTTTGTTGCTATGAAAAAATTGAAAAAATATGCATTTTTTAAATATTTTATATAAAATAGAGTTTTCGCAGGTGGGGGGGGGAGGGGGTAGGGGCCGGGAGACCCGTTCCCATTGAGGGCGGAGATGGATGTTCAATTTTTACCCCCAATATAATCTGGAGACAGGGCGGGGACGGGGATGCTTAAACCTGCCCCTGATTCGCCTCGTTGCCATGCCTACCTCCATGGGTCCCTCTTAAAAAATAAACCTTCATAAGATTCCTTGTGCTATTACACAAGGAAGATTTATTTTGGGGTTGAGGGAGGCAATTGGTTTGACGAGAACATTTAGATGAAAATAGGTAATAGTTTAAAAACCTATTTTTAGTTTGATTGTTGGCTTGGAGCGGCCTCTATTCGGATGAGATTTAGAAAACTTTTGAATTATCGGTTAATAAGGATAAGGATAAGACGATAGCTGAAATGATTTGTTTAGGTTGGGAGGTAGGAGGAGAAACTTGGGGGTGGCAGTGTCGGTTGTTGGTGTGGGAGGAAGGCCTAGTGGGGGAGTGTACATCTTTACTTTCTAATGTTACTTTGCAGGATATTTTTTACAAATGTATGGTAGTGACGTCCTAATGTGGGTGATGGTTATACGGTCTATGATGCAGTCTGGCATAAAAATGTTCCTCTAAAGGTGTCAATTTGTGTGTGGCGTCTTCTCCGCAACATGTGGCCTACTAAGGATAATTTTGTTCATCAAGGTATCATTTCGGTTGATGCTCAACTGTGTGTGTCCGATTCTAGGTAATAATGAAATGGCAGATCATCTCTTACTTCATTATCCTATTTTCGGTATGCTTTGGCAACATGTCAAAAATTGAATTGGTTTAACTTCAATGGAACCCAACATATATTGGATCATTTTACTCAGTTTGCTTATTTCACGGGAAGTCTTAAACCCCATCGGTCGTTTTTTGCAACTATTATGGTTATGCAGTGTTTATGTGCTTTGGAATGAAAGAAATCACATATTGCTCTCTAATAAAGCTAAATGTGTTATGTAGCTTCTGAGAAAAGTCCAAACTACTACTTTACATTGGTTGAAAGCTAAAAATGTGTGTTTTCCTTTTGGTTACCATATGTGGTGGCAACAACCTCTTGTCTATTTGGACGTTGGTATACTATTTTTTGTCTATAATTATTCATGATACTTTGTAGACTCTTGTTATGCTCTCCTTTGCACACCTTGTGCTAGAGAGTACTTTTGTTTTCCATTGTGGTAATATATCTCATTTTTTGAGCAAATAGGAATTACACTTCTGAAATTGTAAGTTTCATCAATTACTCCCTTGACATTAACAAAACTTCAATTACCCCCTGAAATTGCATAACGTTAATCAATTTACCCCCTCCGTCAATTCTTCTGTTAGTCAACATGATGTGGCATTTGACTGTCTATGTGGCACTACCACGTGTCATGCCATGTCACATGTGGTAAAAAAAATCAATTTTGTTTTTGAAAAATATATATGGTTTTTTTTAGGGTTAAATATGTTTTTAGTCTCTATAAACATACCAACTTTTCATTTTAGTCCCTCTAAAATTTTTTCAATCACTACTTTTGGTCCCTATTTTTAAGTTAATTTTAGTTTTTTTAATGAAATTGTGCAGATATATGTAGAATATTGTATTTCTTAACAAATAAATAAGACTTTAACAATCTTGTATTGATCATATTATTTGATCTTATAGAATAATCATATCACAAACTGCTGTCTAGGCAGATGCATGTCATTAGGAGCAGAAGAATATTTTTTGTCATAGGGACCGATTTGTTTGATTATTATAAATTTTATGGGTATTTTGCACATAAGTGCGAAATTTCAATGGGGTAATTGCACATAACCATAAAAAATTGAAAAAGAAATTAAAAAAAAAATGAAATTTTGTTTTACCACATGACATGGCATGATATGCAGACATGTGGCAATGTCAACGTAGACAGTCAAATGCCACATCATGTTGACTAACAGATGAATTTGACGTAGGCGGTAAATTGAATAATGTTATGCTATTTTAGCGGGTAATTGAAGTTTTTGTTAATGTCGATGTGATAATTGACGAAACTTACAATTTCTGAGGTATATTTGTATTAATAAAATTTTCTTAGTCTTTTTGCATTTGTATTTTGTAGTGTGGAAGCATCAATCACTAATAGCAACAAATTTTGGCCAGTCAAAAAGAACATAGCAACAAATTTTGGAGATTGAATTAAAAATGTGTATAGAATATACAGTGCATAGATCATGATTTTCTTGGTCAACAATATCTTTCACACTGGGTGTCGTTTACAGCAATTTATTTCACGTGTGATATTTTTGGTAGATTCAAAAAGGTATAGAAGCAAATATCAAGCCTTTTCGAACAAAGATGCAAGCTCAATCTACCAAGATTGAAGGATAATTTGTTGGAACCGTAAAAGTAGATGGAAAATATGAATTGAATTTAAAATGAAGATTTATTTTGGTTCCTCGTAGAAAAAGAAAAAAAAAAGAGTCTAGATAAGTTTTTGCGAAAAAGAATATTATTTTTTAGACTTCTAAATGAAAATAATTTGAGCACATACGTCTCTCAACTAATATTCTTCACTTCCTTAAAAAAAAAAAAAAAACTCTTCACTCGACCATCTCTTAAACGATATTGTGCGCAATTAAGTTATGTGTAGAGTGTAATTTCAAAAATTCCATCAGTTTTTATTTATGGTAGTAAAAATTTTGATGGAATTTTGATTGCAAATGAGTTGGTAGAAGATGCTAGGCGCTCGAACAAGGATATGCTTCTTCTTAAAGTTTATTTTGAGAAGGCTAAAATATGGTTTTGGTCCCTGCAAATATGCCTAGTTTTGGTTTTAGTCCCTGTAAAAAAAAATGTTTTTGGTCCCTACAAATATGTCTCGTTTTGGTTTTGGTCCCTGACCCCACTTTTGTGATGATTTGCACACGTGGCACATGATGATTGAACTCATTTATTAGATAAATAATCCCTGCAAAATCTTTTGATTATGAAAAAGGTCCCTGCAAAATATTTTACTTTTGGAAATAGTCCCTCCAGGGACCAAAACCAAAACTAGGCATATTTTGCAGGGACCAAAAACAGTTTTTTTTTACAGGGACTAAAACCAAAACTAGGCATATTTGCAGGGACCAAAACCATATTTTAGCCTTTTAAGAAAGCATTTGATTCAATAGATTGGAGTTATCTCGCTGTTGTCGTGAAAAATTGAATTTTCCAACCTTGTGCCGCAAGTAGATTATGGAATGCATTAGTACAACTATGGCCTATGTTCTTTTAAATGGCAGTCTGACGGATGTGAGACAAGGTGACCCGCTTTCTCCTTTTCTATTTTTATTAGTTGTTGAAGGCCTAAACGCTATGATGGATTCTTTAGTGAAGGCTGGTCTCTTCTCTGGTTATAAGGTTGGCACAAATAATCAGGTTTTTATCTCTCATTTACAATTTGCTGATGATACTTTGTTAGTGGGCGATCATAGTTGACCTACTATTCGTACTTTAAAAGGTTTGCTTATCCTTTTTGAGACGACTTCTGGTCTAAAGGTTAATTTTCACAAAAATATGTTTGTGGGTGTTAACATTCATGACTCTTGGTTGCCGGAGGTAGCATATGTTCTTAATTGTAAATTGGGACGATTACCTTTTATTTATTTGGGGCAGCCATTTGGTGGTGATTCTCGTAAGTTAAAATTTTGACGTCTTTTGCTTGATTGCATAAAGTCGAGATTGTCGGGTTGGAAGAGTAAAAATCTCTAGTAAGTTATGAAAATATCTTGGATTAATTTGGACACTATCTGTTCTAAAAAGGAGACTGGAGGTTTGGGGATTCAGAGGATTAGAGAATTTAATGTCGCTTTACTTGGTAATTGGTGTTGGATGTTGAAGGTGGGGAATATGAGTTTATGGTATAAAGTTGTAGTTGCGAGGTACTGTGAGGTAGGAGGGAGTATTCAGGAAGGAGGACGGTATAATTTTGTTTGGTGGAATAATTTAATTAGTATCAAAGATGGGGCTGGTGTGGGTAGGTGGTTTGATGATATTATTAGCCGAGAGGTGTGAGATGGCACTTATATTGTTTTTTGGTGGGATTTGTGGATTGACGATTTAGTTTTTAAAAGCAGTGTCAACCGACTTTTTGATTTAGCTATTAATAAAATGGCAAAAGTGGCTGAAATGTTTTTTCCTGAGTGGGGGGAGGATGGTGAGGCGTGAAAGTGGAGGCGTAGATTTTTTGCTTGGGAGGAGGAGCTGGTTAGAGAGTGCAGTGATTTTTTTAATTAACATTGTTCTACAACCTAATATTTCTGACAGGTGGTTATGACATTTTCATGTTTAAAAAAATTATACTGTTACACGTGCTTATCATTTGATGATTTCGGCTGTCAACAACCATGTAGTCGATCAAACTGCATATGTTGGGAAAAAGGAGGTCCCTTTAAAGGTCAGTCTATTTACTTCATGTATGTTGCAGAATCGTCTTCTAACTACTAACAACTTAATAAAGAGGCACGTTCTTCAGCATAATACGCAACCTTGTGTGGGTGGATGTGGTAAAATGGAAGATGTTGACGACTTGTTCCACTCTTGCGATTATTTCGGGAAAATTTGGAATCGTATTTTGCAATGGCTTGGTTTCAGCATGCTGCAAATAACTAACAACAATTCGAAAGTCTATGCGGTTTTCGAAAGTCTAGGCAGTTTTCATAAAAGCGTATATTTAGTTTTAAATCTTAGTTGGCTCTCTTGCACTTGAGTCATTTGGAACAAAAGAAATGCTCGGGTGTGTAGACAAAATGCGTCCTCGATACAGCAACTTCTAGATAAAATCAAGATTCAAATTTTTTGGTGGCTAAAAGCAAAGCGTCACAATCTTGTTCTTACCTACCACTTGTGGTGGCTAAACCCTTTACATTGTTTGGGAATCTTTTTGTAACGGGGTTGTCTGTCACTTTTTTGGTTCTTTTGATGCAACTTGATTTTTTTAGGTTTTCCGGCACTCCTTGTGCTTGAAATTCCATATCAATGTTTTATAAAATTAAATTTTAGCTTCTTAAAAAAAATTGTTTTGCATAATGATGTAAATGACTAATGGTTATGCCAACTGCATGCATCATAAAAATATAATGTTTTTTTTATGTAGTTTCGTGGTAGAATTCACCTTTAAGGTAAAGGTGAATAAGTGGGGTATCCGGGATTTGAACTTCAACTCCTACATATTACAATGCATTGTCCCTACCAACTGAGTTATGCTCATGAGAAGCACACAAATACAATATACTAGTGCTTATAATTACTTGATCTTGGCGGAGCACAATATTATGGCGGATCACAACGACGTTATCTGACATAAAGAGGTTCCTTTGGAAATCAGTCTTTTTGCTTGGAGGCTTCTGCGCAACCGTATTCCAACGACAAAAAACTTAATAAGGAAGGGGGTTCTTTGTAACAATGGGAGGGTTGTGTGGATGGGTACGTCAACCTTGACGACATCGACTACCTATTTCTGACTTGTGATTTTTTTGACAAAATTTGGCATGGTATTTATCTCTGGTTAGACTTAATCACGGTTCACCCAGCTTCTGTCTCATATCACTTACTGCAAATCGGAAATCTAGGTGGTTTTTCAAAAAAATATTCGCTCAACCTTAAATTTTATTTGGTTGACTAGTGTTTGGATCATTTGGAAGGAAATAAACGCTCGTACTTTCCAGCAAAAGCAGGACTTTTTGCAACATCTTTTTAACAAAATTAAGCTTCAGTTTTTTTATGGTTTAACCCTATTTTTGTTCTTAGGTGCAATCTCTTAGGACGTTTTACCTCTTTTTAATTTGTTTTTTTGGTTATTTGATGTAATTGTTTTGACTTTTTCGTAGCCCTCCAAACACTCATTGTGTTGGGTAGGTATAAGAGGTTCAGTTAATATAATTTATTTCAACATTTTCTATAAAAAAACATTTCTAGGAATCTTAATCCAAAATCACTATTCCCTCGAAAGTGGGTAGTTGTGCTTTATTGTTAGGAATTCAAAATTTTCATCCACCGGGAATTAAAAGTCGAGTGTTTGTTTCAAGTTTTCTATATTTATTTTTAGGAATAACTTTCTTGAGTATATGTGGATGGAATTTTATTACTCGGTGTTGTAAAAAATATATTTGATTAATATTATGATATTTGTGGAAACTCTTATAATTAAGAAGTTAATGGATAGTTACACATAAATTTATATACATCCTCGTAACAACTTTATTCTCGTCTATTTCTTTGATTTTTTTCTATTCCCATAAACATTTTATATCCAAAATTTTATGAAGGTAACTTGAAACAAATGTACCTAGTGTGTAAATTTTATTTCCAGGATTAAATAATACCTAGTAATAAAATTTAGGTTAAATTGCATTTTTGGTCCCTTAACTATTTAGGTAGTATAGTTTTGGTCCCTTAACTAAAATTCTATTTATTTTGGTCCCTTAACTTCTCTCCGTTACATATTTTGGTCATTTCCGTTAGTTTTAATAAAAAAACGTTAGGTTTTCTTCATCTTATTCTCATCTTTTTCATCTTTATATCATCTCCATTAACCTTCGACAACAAGAATCCCAGAAAAAATTCAGAAGAAAATGAAGAAAACCTAACGCTTTTGAATTAAAACTAACGGAAATGACCAAAATGTGTAACGGGAAGAAGTTAAGGGACCAAAATAAATCAAATTTTAATTAAGGGACAAAAGCGATACAACCTAAATAGTTAGGGTACTAAAAATGCCATTTAACCTAAAATTTATAAACTTGTATCAAACATGAGTTTGTTATATTTCTACAAAAAATTGAAATAAATAATATAAAATATCTAAGATAAAATAATGAAAAATTATTTTTTGATAAAAATATATAAATAAAGATATAGTTAGTTATTAAAGTCAAATTTATAAATTAAGACATGAGGACTAACTTGTCCTTCGTCTTGTTCATTAGCACCCACCGACTGATGGTTAGATCAAAGTCAGTGTGGATGATTGTTCATGTGGCAACCCATGTAATGCATGTTTTGGTGGTTTCTTGAGAGACCCTGATAAGATTTAGATTCATGATTTTTCTGGTTTTTGTGTTATGACTTCTAATATGTTTTCCGAACTATTAGCCATTTGACGAGACCTTTAGTTGTCATGTGACCTTGGTCATAGGTATATTATTTTGAAATCTGTCGTTAAAGCGGCTCTGGATTCGATTGAAGATGTTCATAACACTAATTTTCATCCCCATGAGACTATTCTTTCTCTCATTAGGAAGCTCTTTTATCTTCCTTGGAAAATCTATTTTATCCATACCGTGGGGAAACAATGAATATGTTGATTGACTAGCTAAGTTTGACACTACGAATATCGACTCATTGACTACTCGGACTTCTCTTTTGCCACAATCAGTTTTCACTCTATTAACTGAATCCTCTAGAGTCTTTAGGCAACAAGTTGATTACTTTATCTGTTTTTTTCTTTTTTCATCGATAAAAAAGTATATTACTTTGATAACAAAATTTAACTTCGCTCACCGTAAAAGAAAATAAAAATCGGGGCTCTATTTAAGTACTCAAATTGAAGATATCACTAATATTTACTACATCCGTCCCGATATATAAGCAATTATTTAACTAAAAAATTGTCGCTAAATATAAACCTCATTTCAAATTTTTAGACACATAATAAAATATGAAAAGTCAAAGTTAATACACATACAAACAAAAGACAATTTGGTAATATTAACACACAATTTTAGTGTAGAGGATGGATCTCTAGACGATGAGGGGAGATTAGCTTCGGTGTGGTGGAATAATTTGCTTAGCATTCAGAGAGGTGATGGAGAGGGCGTTGGTAATTGGTTTACCGATCATATACGACATGAGGTGTGAGATGGAGTGAGAACTTTATTTTGGTGGGATCCTTGATTGGAGGGAGGAATTTTGAAGGATAAACTCGATCACCTTTTTTATCTTTCTGATAATAAATTAGCAACTATGGCATACGTGTTTTCGTTAGGATGGGGGGCGGGGGTAGGCTTGGAAATGGCATAGGAGGTTGTTGGCCTGGGAGGAAGAACTTAGGAGGGAATGTTGTGCTATTTTATTACCAATTGTTTTGCAAGCTGTTATGAACGACAAGTGGATTTGGAAAATTCATAACTCTTCAAAATACAAGCGTCTACAACTTTTTGACATCAAGGGACCAACCTTCAAACAATGATCATAGTACTCTTATTTGGCAAAAGGAGGTTCCTCTAAAAGTCAACATATTTACGTGGCGTGTTTTGCAAAATTGCCTTCCAACAACCGATAACTTAATCAGGCGAAAGGTCCTTCAACCAAATACATTTTTTTTTGCTCATGAGGTTGCGGCTTACAAGAGGATTATGATCATTTATTTTTGACATGTGACTATTTTGGACAAATTTGGTATGAAATTTGTAATTGGCTCGAAGTGGTTTTAGCTAAACCAGCTCTAGTGAAGGATCACTTGCTTCTTTTTCGATCGTTAGTTGGCTTCTCAAAAAAACATTTGTTCTGCTTTTTATTTAATTTGACTTTCTTGCGTTTGGATTATTTTGCGTGACAAGAATGCCAGAGTTTTTCAACAAAAGGGGAATTCAATCATTCAACTTATAGATAAATTAAGCTCGAATCTTTCTGGTGGTTGAAGGCAAATCATCCTAATTTTACATTTAATTATCACATGTTGTGGTTTAATTCTCTTTTATGTTTGGGAGTTATCACTTAATTTATTTTATCTTATGTATTTTAAGCGTGCATGCATTATGGCTATATCGCTTTTTTCCATCGTTAACTTGATGTAACAAATATTTCTTCTACCTTAGTTCTTCTATGGCACGTCTCGTGCTAGAGAAACCAAGTATTGGTTAATATATTTCATTTTACCTTCTTAAAAAAAATAGACACATTAATTACATTTATAATTTTTTGGCTAAATTGCATTTTTGGTCCATAAACTATTTAGGTAGTATCGCTTTGGTCCCTTAATTAAAATTCGATTTATTTTGGTCTCTTAACTTCTCTCTGTTACACATTTTGGTCCTTTCCGTTAGTTTTAATTCAAAAATGTCAGGTTTTCTTCATCTTCTTCTCCTCCTTTTCATCTTCATATCATCTCCATCAACCTTCAACAACAAGAATCCCAGAAGAAAATGAAGAAAACCTAACGTTTTTGAATTAAAACTAACGGAAATGACCAAAATGTGTAACAGAGATAAGTTAAGGGACCAAAATAAATCGAATTTTAATCAAGGGATCAAAACGATACTACCTAAATAGTTAAGGGACGAAAAATGCAATTTAGCCTAAAATTTTTTAAGAAATGGAAAAAAGGCAAAAAAGGCTTGTATATAGGAACAAAATAAGTAATATTTATCTATAATCTCTCAATTTTTTGAAGGAGTATGAATTTAACCATTTTTTTTGGTTACTTATGAATTGTACCCTTCAAAATAAAAAGAATAATGAATTGAATGTGTATGGAATTGTTTTTAAAGAAAAGTTTATAATTTTTTTTTGACAAGAAGTTTATAATTTTATTGTTAAGATTATAATTTAAAATGAATAGATGGAAACATATTTAGAACAAAAATTCATTGAAAGGGAATTATTTTAAAAATATTTTGGATATTAATTGATATAAATTTTACTATAAATTAAGAATGTCATTTTACGTCATTTTACATTAATCAGCTAGTTGGATTGCTAATTTTACCAAACACTTTATTTAGCTTATCAGCTACCAGACAACAATCGTCAACTATATGCTATTAGCTAACTTATCTTATCAGCTATCCCTATCATATAGCTTATCGACTATCTGCTATTTTTGCCGAATACTCCCTCTAATCCTATTTATAAGAAAAAATTGATTTTTTAAATTCATTAAGTAACTATACACTATTTATGCAGTGAATCGAAAAAATCAAATATTTTTTATAAATAAGACACGAAGGAATAGAACCTTAGAGAAAACATTAGAAACAAAGTATCCATAAAATTCATCAAAATATTTAGAGAATTTATTATTTGTTTTATTCCAAAAACTTCTTCCGACGCGCTCCTCTCTCTCTTTACAACCTTCTGGAAAACAAACACACAAACCTACAATCTGAGCCATCCAACACTCTTCCACGTCATCGATCCTCGTAGTTATCAATCCAACGGTACTCATCACAAAACGACAAAACCGGCTCAAACCACATTCGCTGAACCCACTTGAACCCTAGCACTGAACCGGTTCAACCCATAGAGAGGTTTATCCTCTTATTTCCCTACCCTAACCAGTAAACGATAGAGAGAGAAATTTACAATACAAAACTTAGAGAGAGAAACAAAACCAAAAATCTGCATAATCAAAAACACTCTCTTCAAAATTTCACACTACAATTTCAATCTCCCAATCCCTTCATTCTCTATTTACAACCGTTGATTTCAATTTTCAACCTTCAATTTTCATTTATCATAACGAAAATCTGTTAGGGTTTGTTAAATTCGTTCATAATAGCAGAAATTTTCGACACGAATTTTTAGTTTCGTTGAAATTCGTAGTGTTTTGGTTTCGTGTATGAGATATACGATTTGGTATTTAATGGATGAGATCTGGGAGAAAGCTGTGGAAACGGCGTTAGAAGGAGAGAAGGATCATGTTTCAGCACGAACGTTAACACTTGACGGCGCTGTTAAGTGTGTACAAGGACGTTTACCACCACCGAGCCTTCTAGAAAGGTTTCAGAATCTTCAGCATCTTTCGATTGCGAACGTTGGTGTTTCGTCGTTGGAGCAGTTCCCGAGGCTGCGGAGTTTGCAGAAGTTGAATTTGTCTGATAACCGGATCGCTGGAGGGTTGGAGTATTTAGTCGAAGCGGGTCTCGATTCGCTTCGAGATCTTGATTTATCGAATAATAGGATTCAGAATTTTGAAGATCTTGCGCCGTTGGCGCAGGTGAAGCTAGTTTCGTTGGATCTGTATGAGTGTCCTGTTACTAGGGTTAAGGATTATCGATCTAGGGTTTTTGGTTTGATTAAGTCGTTGAAGTATTTGGATAAGATGGATGCTGAGGAGAATGAGAGGCCGGAGAGTGATGATGAGGAGGAGGATGATAATGAGGAGAATGAGGAGGAGGATGAAAATGATGAGGAGGAAGATGAGGAGGATCCGGGGAGCGGTGAGATTGATGGAGGGGAGGAAGATCGAGTTTTTGGTGTGGAGAATGGGCATAGTGAAGGTGTTGATGGTGTTGTTGATGCTGATGAGGATGAGGAGAGTGATGCTGATGAGGAGGTGACCGAGAGTTCGAGGGGGAGAGTTAATGGGGTGAGTCATCAGGAGAATGGGTTTCATGTTGAGCCGGTTGATGTTGAGGAGGATGATGATGAAGAGGATTCTGGAGAGGAGATTGATGAGGAAGAGGGGGATGATGAGGATGTGGTTGAGGTGAATGAGATTGATGATAGTGATGATGATGAAGACGGGGTTGAGTTTGATGAGGATGATGATGACGAGGACGATGATGAAGTGGATAATGATGAAGGGGATTTTGCTGAGCCTGAGAGTACTTCTGGACGGTTGGTGAGTACTGAAGGTGAGATCGATGGGCATGAGCAAGGGGAGGAAGATGGAGATGAAGACGACAATGGAGAGACTGGTGAAGAGGAGATGGCAGTAGAAGAAGAAGATGATGAAGACGATGATGATGGAGATGATGACGATGGAGAGTTTGAAGATGACGATGAAGTGAGATATTCCTTCTCTCAGAAACTCTTGTTTTTGTTCTTTGCATGTTGTGTTATGTTTGTTTAATTGTTTGTTTGCTAATTGTTTCTGTTTGGTATTTTGTCTTGACGTTGTCAGATTGCTGAAGAGAAGGCGTTGATTTTTGATTCTCTTTATAAACTGATGCTTACTAACTTGATTAGAACTTTTGTTTGTGTTGTGTGATGTTTTCCATTTTTTGGGCGTGGTTTAACCAATTTTTTTTTGTTTGCCTGATTTCACTTCAAAAAGTAACTTATTTCTTCCCGCCCAAGCAAGCATGGCGTTGTTGTGATATTTTATATCAGTTTTTTAAAATATGTGTCACTGCCTTAACTTATGAGCAGTATTTTTTGAAGGTTATGAACTGAGTATATTGTTTTTGTATGCTGTCGATATATGATATTATGCTATCATTTGTATTTGAATCAACTTTTTGCATAATCAAGATTTGGCAAATTTCATTTGCCTCATCCAACCCTAAAATTGTAAGTGCAGCCCAGTTGTTTCTTTTGATCCCTTTTTGTATTAATTGTTATTGTGGTGGAGCTTGTAGAGTTGAGGCTTGGACCTCTTGAGTCCCCTCATTATATTGCATTGTTTTTAAATATCTTTGAAATGCTATAATTATAACAAAAAGAAATTGAATATCAGTATATTGGCTGGTAGAAAACTTTGTAGTTATCATTTTTAAAATTTATGGCATTTGATTTGTGAAACTATATATTTTAATTTAATTTAGAAAATCCATTACTATGCTTTAAGTTAATGTGATGGTATTTTCCTTGGTCATGTTCACGGGAATAGTGATTTGTTCAATTTTTGTTACCAGAGGATTCTTATGTTTATTTTTCTTTTTATGTTCCAGATTACTTGGTTTTAGTTTTTAGCTTTTCCTTGAAGTGTATATTGGAAAATAAGTAGGTAAATCATTGTAGTAATATGGTTGTTGTCTTTCAAATTATGATGTTTCTACAGTTAGGTTTTTGATTTGCAAGGTTGGGACTTTTGTATTGTCTAAGCATGATTGGTCTATCCTGAGTATCTGTTGTTTTCATGGACTGGTTCTACTCTGATTGACCTGTCTTATTTGCTTGATTTGATTTGTGTATTGGTTTTTTTTGGTGTGTTTTTTCTGAATTTTGAACTGCTATGAAGAATTTTTGTTTTGGTACCAAAAAACATGTTGATTTGTTAGCTAAAGTATACTGATGTTAAGTTTTTAATGTGTTCATGTGCCGTGTGACTTTGAACTGGTTTTTGCTTGAATTGATGCAATCACCATTTGTTTGGCTGGTGAATATGTAGGAATACTTGTATCATATGGATTCATGTTTCATTGTCTGTAATTTTTTGCTTATTCTTGATTTAGTTTTTCTTCTCACCTTTTTAATCATACATTTGAATTTTGCTGTATCTACAGGAGGAAGACTTTGGTGCTGGATATCTGGTTCAGCCAGTTGAACAGGATGATCCTCTCAATGATGGAGCTGCTGACATCGATGATGGAGAAAATGAAGATGGTGAAGAAGAAGAGGAAGTTGATGATGAAGATGTTGATGATGATGATGCTCAAGAGGTGTTGCCTCCCGCTTCTTCACATCCCAAGAGGAAGAGGGACAATGATGATGAAGCTGATGAGGACGATGAAGATGAAGCAGCATTCACAAAGCCGTCCAAGAAGCACCATTGACCACACAACATTACATTATAAATTATGTCATGTTCATGTTCTGTGATGACTTCCAAGTATTGGAAGCAGAGAAACCAATCTCAGAGTTTTAGATAGAACAATGGTTAGTATGGTAGGAATTTAGCTGTTGAACAGAGGACATATTAGGAAACAAAATTGTGTGTTGGGTGGAAATATGTTTAGTTCAAAAAGTTGTTAGTGTTGTTTTCCCTCTGCCTTACACATACATAGCATAGCCGTTGCTAAATTAATTAAATTTTCAAATGGCAGTTACACAATAGTTTTACCGCTCATGTGCTGAATGCAGGTCTATGTTTGCTTGTAAAAAGGAGCTTGGTTGGTGATTCTTGGAGGGAAGCAAAGGGTGCGAACCTTTTAAAAAATTTCCTCAAACTCTAGTTTAATGAGAGCACTTTTTGGCGGCAGAAAAAGGAAAAAAGAGCTTGTAAAACACATGTAGTTATAGTTCTTATGAAAATGATTCCTATGAAGCAAGTTGGGTGTGCCATTATATTGACGTGGCCAGTTCATAAATTATTGTTACGTGGATTTATCTCAGTTTCTATCTTAAATTTATTGAGCTTGATGACAATATAAGGGGAAAATATTGGTCCCGTCTTAATAGTCAATATGCCAGGTAATGCACCAATGGGGCCCGGCCCATTGTTTTACTAGTGTCTAACAAAAAAATGGATGTAATTTGATTGTTTATTTATGTCCTCAATAAGCATTTTCCATCAATCGTGCATGTCTTAAATTTTCATCTAGCCACGTGGGTTAGTTTGGTTTTTTAATCTTCATTTTGGACGGTTTGATCAGTATTGATTTTTATCACTTTGTTGCTTGTTTTTGTCACGCTTTGGAGCTAAGCCAATCAGAGTTTAAATTAACTTTGGTCTTTTGATGTTATCAGGAGCAATCTGAATGTTTGCGTGACGCACACGCAGGTTTTTGTGCGAAGCATTATTAACATCAACCTAGCTTGAGGTGTGGATTTCTTTGATTTAGTGGGAGCTCTTGTTCATAAGCATTCCTTGAGGGTGACACGTTACCAAAATATGCCTATATTGTGGAACACAAATTTTTGTATACATTTAACTAATCAATAAACAAATTCGATCAAAAAATATGGTTAATTACTGATGAAGTCTTTTTAATTTCTGTTTTGCTTTGTACTAGTTTATGGTTGCGACAAAAAAAAATTGGAACAAAGAAATGGATAGAGAAAAGGGAATTTAACAGAAAAGTGTGTTTAAATAAATTAAAACATTAAGTGTTGATTCAATTTTTTTACTGCTTAAACTGAACTAAATGTTCAGCTCAAAATAATATAGCTATAACGTAAAATTTGTAAAATTGTGTAATCATTATATTTCAAAGCTAGAAGTCTAACTTTTTTATCGATATTTTTTAAGCCTAACCTTTAAATTGTAAATTTAAAAAATCTAGAGGGGAGTCAAACACTTTCTAACAACGATAACGACAAAGACTAATTTTTCGATGTAATATAGATTTATTTAAGATGTTATCTATTTAAATACAGATATCTTAAAAAAAAAAACTATTTTAACTTATGTTTTTTCTTGTCAAATAATCTAGTGACTAAAATTCAGGAATAAGTCGGGTCTCCAGGGTTTAAATATATGTCGGTGTATATTATAATATATTGTCTTCTACCAAATGAGTTATGTTTACAACGAGTGTTTTTCGATTTTCGATTTGTATATATTAGAGGTTAAACTTCCAATTAAGTATGTAATGAAGAGATTCAAGTATGTACTATTTGAGTCATAAGCTGTGATTAAAAGTAATTTTGTATGATGATTATTTAGACTGCATGGTGCGAATGCGTTTTAAAGTTAACAATTTTGTATTGTTTTCGCTAAATGTGCTGTATTTTATTTGGGGAGGGGGTGTTAGTAAGCTATTTCAGGTTAATATTTGTTATGTGTTGGATAGATCCATCGACCCTAAAAGAAAATTATGGCTGTTGAGTTTTGATGATGAATTAAACACCAACCAGAAAATGGTAAAAACCTATAATTGAGTCAAATAAAGCAAGAGGTGGCAGAGACACAGGTCCTCCTTTGTAGGAGACCATTGAGGGAAGACAAATAACATTTCCTTTTGTTGGGTTTATTGTCATGTATCAAATCTTCTCTTCCCTTTCTTTCTTGCGAGAACCCTTCTAGACCTCCATCCAGGTATGTAATTAACTTTTCTTCACAATTCCTTTAAACATTTTCGTTAAATCATTAAAACATTCAAAAAGTACACCACACCATATATTTGAAATCACTGCGAGTTTGACGAAATCATGATGTCACCGTGATTCTGTCTAAGTGCATGTTGTATCGACGACGGTGGTATTGTTTAAATTCCGCTGAACCACCATTAAAAAATTATAATATTATTATGATTTAGTGAAATTAATTGTTAATGAAACTATACATTTTTTTTCTTTGAAAACTCGGTAACATGATAAATTTACCACCAAAATAAACATACACGCACTTATACATGTAGGTTTTGTCTTGTCTCTAGCAAATTAGCTTGATCTTGATTATTAACTTAATTTAAAAAGTCATGATTATAATTTTGATGTTAGGGTTCTCAGCCATTGTGAGAAGAGAAGTACAGTATAGAGGAAATTAACGTTGTGTTTCCGGCATTGTGGTGATTTTCAAAGCAGAAATTAACAACCTCTTAGCCGGAACACAACAAAACACAAGACACAAAAGGAAATTACAATGCCAACCCCTTCACACAACGACAAACCGGATAATTCCTCGCCCGATAACGCTACACCTGACGACGCTGATGGATCAGATTCTAGAAATTCATCTCCTTCCGGAGGAGGAAACAATCCACCTTCTTCTGATGGAGGCAGCAATCCACCTCCTTCCGATGGAGGGAGCAATCCACCTCCTTCCGATGGAGGGAGCAATCCATCTCCTACGGAAGGAGGAAACAATCCATCTCCTTCTGGAGGAGGGAACGTTTCGCCTCCTTCTGGAGGTGGGAACGTTTTGCCTCCTTCAGGAGGAGGGAACAATCCAGCCCCTTCAGGAGGAGGAGGAGGAGGGAACAATCCAGCCCCTTCAGGAGGAGGAAACAATTCACCTTCAGGAGGAGGGAACAATCCAACCCATTCAGGAGGAGGGAACAATTCTCCTTCATCACAAAAACCAAGTTCAGGAGGAGGGAACAATTCACCTTCTGAGGGAGAGAACAATTCTTCTGATTCACATAGTACAAATAAGGAGGTTAATAATAATGCACTAGTTGGAGTTACTGTTGGAGCAGTTGTCCTTCTTTTAGTCGTTGGTTTTTGTCTCATTTGGTCGAGGAGAAAGAAGAGAAAGCAGCCTTATTATTATGGTCCTCCAAATCCTTCACTTGCAAAAGGTGATTACATATCCATTCATCTATGAATTGTTTTAGTTTGAGTACTTTCTTAGTTATGTATCATATCATATCTTTGGTTAATTGGGACGATCAATTATAAACTTAATAGCATGTGGATGAAACAAGTTGCTTATATACTAATTAATTAGGCTACTTATACCCAAGAGTGTTTCGAAAGAGATAACTTTGGACCTTTTCAGCTTAATTAACTAAAAATTTTGGGTTCTAATATAATTACGTAAATGCATGGGCATTAGAAACTTTTGAGAAAAAACTTTGTTGTTCATTGTAGCTACATGTAATAGGGATTAATCACTATTGTTGCATGCAAAAATGCCGTGTTTCCACCAAAAAATAATTAGGTTAGTTTGGTGTATTAGAGTATCGAACCTAGATCATCAAAGTTGAAGACATTTTTTCAACCAAGTGAATTTAAGTAACCGGTAATTAGGCTAGTTATATTATATCCGTAAATAATTTGATTGTATAATTATAAATCAAGACAACTTAATTATCACATCATAGTGAATTAGACTATAGTCTATTTGATTTAGAAAATATTTTGTTTTCATTTTATACGAAAATTATGGGCTCATAGTTTTTACTTGATTTATTATTTTCAAAGATTTTGTATGCATAGTACAATACAAAGTGAACAACACTTTCTTTGAGAGTGAGTATCTTGTACAAATAGTTGGAAAAAAAAGAAAGAAAGGAAAACACATTGAAAATATTGTGTTGGTTTTGTAATTGAAAGTAAAAACATTTTTTTTAGTAAACTAATTAAGGTATCCTCACGCGCAATTGTAGAGATTAATCTTTCAAATTACTTGATGTTCATTTAAATAGTTGACCACTTTCAAGATCTATTTTTTCACACACACCAACGACGGTGAGGGATCGAACCCTTGACCAAATAGTTTAGGTATTCAAACATCTACGATTTTTAGGTTAATTTATGCAATTATGATTCCAATATAATAGATTTTTGCATAGGTAATGCATGTCAATTGTAGTATCTATGCATGCCAAAGAGAGAGAGAGAAAATATTATGATCATCATACTTGGCATTATGCATACTTATATCATGTTTAGAATAATTTATTTGAAGAACAATTGGAAAGAATAATGAAGACTGATTCTTGATTGTTAGACTACTTATTTCATACTTCCGAGCAAGGTCATTCATCACAATGTAAGTATGTTCTGCCGGTTAAAATGATTTTGGGTTGTATTTTCAAATTGTGTTTGACACAAAAAAAACTTAAATAAGCAAATTAAATAATTGATTGTTATATAGTTATTATGGGGATCTAAAATAACTTGCACAGGGAACAATTATTACAACAGTGGACAACATCCTCCTCCTCATCCAAATTGGCAAGGACCTCCATCTGGCCCACATGGAATGGACCATGTTGTTAGAGTCCAACAAAACCCTAATGGA
The DNA here is from genome assembly GCA_946800305.1 of Medicago arabica. NCBI lineage: Eukaryota > Viridiplantae > Streptophyta > Magnoliopsida > Fabales > Fabaceae > Medicago > Medicago arabica. The sequence goes on along the minus strand of OX326968.1, from coordinate 42,383,947 downwards.
GGAAGTGGTGTTTGGGGTGCACCACACCCTCTAATGAATAGTGGCGAGATGAGTTCTAACTACTCATATGGAATGGGACCACCAGGTTCCATGCAATCTTCTCCAGGCCTATCTCTTACTCTCAAGGGTGGTACCTTCACTTATGAAGAATTGGCATCTGCTACTAAAGGTTTTGCTAATGAGAATATTATAGGACAAGGTGGTTTTGGTTATGTTCATAAGGGAATTTTGCCTACTGGAAAGGAAATTGCTGTTAAAAGTTTAAAAGCGGGTAGCGGACAAGGTGAACGTGAGTTTCAAGCTGAGATTGATATCATTAGTCGTGTTCATCATCGTCATCTTGTGTCGCTTGTTGGATATTGTGTTTCTGGTGGACAAAGAATGTTGGTTTATGAATTTGTTCCAAATAAAACTTTGGAATACCACCTTCATGGTATGTGCATACAATATATATTTTGCTTTCGATTTAATATATTTTTATGATGCCAATGTCTAATGTATTTGATTACAGGAAAGGGTGTGCCTACCATGGATTGGCCTACTAGAATGAGAATTGCACTAGGATCTGCTAGAGGACTTGCTTACCTTCATGAAGATTGTAAGATTAAGACACATCATTTCATATAAAAATTGTTTTTTTAATTGTTTTCTGCCACTATCTTTCTCATATGTGCTTTATTTTGTGTTATTCAGGTAGTCCTCGCATTATCCATCGTGATATTAAGGCTGCTAATGTTCTAATTGATGATAGCTTCGAAGCTAAGGTTTCTCATATTATACTTTAATACTCACTCTTGTTACTATGTTGCTATCACATATGTTACCAATATATTTTCCTGTCAAAGATTGATTATACCAATTATTCATCTTAAATAGGTGGCTGATTTTGGATTGGCTAAGCTGACTACTGATACTAATACACACGTCTCAACTCGTGTCATGGGAACATTCGGGTAATTTTCCATCCTATGCTCTAAATACTTGCGAAAGAGAATTCGTGTCATGACTGATTCGGGTAATTTTCATGTTGACATAGGTATATGGCCCCAGAATATGCATCAAGTGGAAAACTGACAGAGAAATCTGATGTATTCTCATTTGGGGTTATGCTACTAGAACTCTTAACTGGAAAAAGACCTTTGGATTTAACCAATGCCATGGACGAAAGCTTAGTTGATTGGGTTAGTACTATACTATTCTATCTTTCATTGATCGATAAAAGAAATTAGTATAAAAATTAATATGAAATTGTGTACTGAGCAGGCTCGACCACTTTTGAATCGTGCATTGGAGGAGGATGGAAACTTTGCAGAATTGGTGGATCCATTTTTGGAAGGAAATTACAATCATCAAGAAATGATAAGATTGGCAGCTTGTGCTGCTAGTAGCATTCGTCATTCTGCTAAAAAGCGTTCAAAAATGAGCCAGATAGTAAGAGCATTAGAAGGAGATGTATCACTAGAAGACTTGAAGGAAAGCATGATAAAATCTCCAGCGCAGACCGGTGTTTATACCTCTTCAGGTTCAGAATATGATACAATACAATACAATGCAGATATGGCAAAGTTCAGAAAACAAGTAATGGCAGGTCAAGATTTGGATAGTGGTGAACACTAGAAACATGAAGCAACACTTCTTAGACATATATAGCTGAATCAAATATTAACAATTCTTGATATGAAGTGTGGTGTGTTGTTATAGAAAATTGAGAATGAATGTGCTAGTTTTGGAGCATTGTTGAGGACTTTGGAGTGTTTGAGATTCACATTTACACAGTGCAACTTAATACAAACTGATTTTATTCATTAATTATTTAATATTTTTGTACATAGTATGTACTTTGGCATTATACAAGCTTATTTTTTGAATTAGAGAACCAAAAAAAAATAAAAAAATAGTTCATTACTCATGAATGTTACTTATAGGCTGTATTACAAATGTTGTGATTGTTTCACATGTGTGTTTTATGAACAACTATAGGTCAAGATATGGATCTATTGCATCTTAAAAAAAAGATTATTATGTTGCTTATAATGGTAAAAAATATGTTATGAGTAAAATTCCCTTTATACTCACCCAATTCACCACATTTGCAACCACTCTCATTATTCTTTAGTATTTTTGGTTTCTCGTATGTTGTTTTTTGTTATAATATACTTAACATTATTTGTTAAGGTGTATGAATAGTTGGAGCACCTCAGTGCTTAAAAAATTATTTTGTACTGAGAAGAAATCCCACCACAAATATCTAAACATGAGATTGAAGTTTTCTTATCCCACCATAAGTTTACTATATAAGCATGATCAAAAATATGTTTACTATAAATGAATTTTAATATAGAGATGCAACACCCTCTAGCAATGGTTACAAAAATGAACAACTCAGAGAAACACAAATTAAATTCTCATCTCTTTGTAAAGTTTGACAAGTCAAAAACAATAACAAACTTGGAGTTAGAGAGGGATCAAACTTTTTGGCACCTCTTAATATTACAAACATAACAAATAAAACAGTAACAATACAACAAGGATTAAAATAAGTACCTGTGTAGAAGTGAGTTTTGGCCTTTTCACATGAATGCTACAAGGAGTGTCCCAAATCCAATAGCAAATTGAAAAGCAGTGAGAGTTACAGGTAAAGTTCATTCTCTTCGTTTCTTTAGCTATATTTCCTTTGTACTATTTTGAGTTTGTTTTTATCTTTATGTTTATGATAAACATACGTATGGTTAAGGGTTTTGAGGTCTTTATGGGAGCATATAGATGTTGAATGAAGTAAAAGGTTGTGGTTATATATGGTCCTTTGCATGTATAAAATATTGTTTAGTATCCCTTTTACTTGATAGTTTTTCCCAGTTTAATGATTGACTTACTTTTTTTTTTGTCAAATTCATCTTTGTGACCGTAATGAGTTTGTATCAATTGTTGTCATAATGTAGGTTGTGCGAACATAGGGCCTTTTAAAGGAAAGACTGGAGTAAGCTTAATTTGGAGTTTGGATAGAGTGTCTGATGTCTACTAATTGAGTTATGAAGGAATTTTGCAACCTTTTGGTTCCATTGTGCAGTGAAGAAAAGATGAAAATATGGCTGAAATTGAAATTCTTAACTTATGTTGAAAGGTTATGATTCTCATTCTTCACTCTTGTTTTGAAGGTTAAGTTTTTGAGTTTCCTTGGAAACTCAACCTTAAATGAATTTGATTGGATCATATATTTTACTAAAGAGCATTGATTTGGTTTAAAGGTAACATAATTTTGTAAAACATGGTCCCTGTGAGAAAGAAACAAAATAAGAATTGATATGGTAAAGTTTAGTTTATGTGTATTTCTTGGTATAGTTGATAATATATTTTGATGTTTTATTTTGTTTGTTATGTTTTTGATCTTGCAACTAGATTATGAATATAAGCTTCTCTTTGTGGTGGAAATTCAGATTTATATCTTAATTAGTTTTTGACTCTATGCTTCAATTTCTTATTGGAAGTTTTTGAGAAATCTGATTTAGTTTGACAACTTAGTCATGTTTTGTCATTGGTTTGTTGTTCGGTTTTTGAAAATGTTAAATAAAATTTACATGATTTTTGCTTAAACTTATGATATGCAGCTGAAATCTTAAAGGCTGTGATACTCTCTCTAAATGCAACAAAATGATCAAATCTCCTTAATTGTTTGTAGAAAAAATCATATTTCCTTAAAGGTTGTGATATAGCTCTTAATAAATTGAAAAAAAAAACAATCAAATCAAATCTCCTTAATGCTAGCTCTGTTATAGAATTGAATATTGGACATCATGTAAACATACTTTAAGAAACTATAAGCATATAATATCCATTTTAAAAATCAGCTGGTAAGCATACTTAAAGAAAACTATAAGCATACATTAAAAATGGAGATGATAAAGATACAAATTTTGAAGTATTATAAAATTTTCCTTAAAGGTTACGGTTTATTTCACAAATCACAAAGTAAGTTTTAATGTTTGTTATTTATATAAGATAATATGAAACCGTGTTTTTTTTTAAGTTTCATTACCTGAATGCATTGTTCATCACAATATATCATCATCATCCTTTATGCATTATTCTACAAACCTATGAATCCTTATAAGACTGAATTGGAAGAATGGATAGATTTGTATTTCAAGAATCTCAAGTTATTGTATTAAGTTTGTTATTCCTTTTAAGGATGTTTCCGTCCTACATGGTTTTTTTTTTTTTTTTTGAAAGATCCATCCTACATGGTTATTATTAGTGTTATGTATGTATAAATAATTTTTTTGCCTAACAAATGGATAAATGCAATTTATGTAAAGTGGGAACATATAAAATTTATCCATGTATAAATATTATTAGTTATTATTAGTGTTATGTATGTATTTTTTTTGTAAATCAATAATAGTGGCATGACATTTTGGTATTTATGAAATATTTATTTATCCATTCATTAGGATATTCTCATTCCAAACGCAAAAACATGAGAAGCTTACCGAAAATACAATATTGTATTTTGACAAAATTGCAATGAAAAAAGATAAAAGACCAAATTGTTATTTAAAATTAAGTTAAAGGACTAAAAATGTAATTTTGCCAAAAGTAAAAGACTGAATAAGCATTTTCATCCTTGAATTAGCACATGACGTTCAATTTTGTCCTCAAATTATTCAAAATAGCTCAAACATAAATGAGTTTTACAAACATCGATCAATTTCGTCCATCCCTCATATCTCACTATTAATGATGATGACATGTGACGTTAAGCCCAAACATGAATTGTCAAACAACGTGGCTACAATGATGAACATTTTTCCGCTAATTTCTCATACAATGCGTGAGTTTCTCTCCTTGAAGGTGTCGTGGCACCCCACACCCAACTTTACATTTCATCCTTCACGACATGGTCCTTTAACAACATCCTTGGTGTGCATCTCTACTACAATCATGCATCTTCCAACATCCTTCTTTGTAGTTAGTGGCGCTTCAAACATGAAACACGAGTATTATGTACATTGCCTAGTTCCACCAAATCTTAACTAAGTCTAAGATCATTGCGACCCGCATACTCAAATAGTGGTCTTAAGAAAGAATCAAATTTACTTGCTCGAGTGTCCTAACATCATCTAAACTTCCATCAATTAAAGTTTCATCCACTAAAAATTTAAGAACATTTCAGTTATTTTAAATAATTTGAAGACAAAATTGAACGATTTATACAATTTCAAAGGGGAAAAAAATGCTTATTCACTCAAACTAAAAATTATTATCCCTTTGCGACTCTCCAAACAACCAAAACATGCTTAAAAGGCGTACTTTTTTATCTTCACTATAAATACTTCACAGTAGCAGTCAGTTTCGAGATTCAGCTAGCGCTCGCTCATAGCCGAGACGCAAACCGGATCTAACGATCTCATCAATTCAATTCTCGTGATTTCATCGAATCTTCACCATGGAAGATCCTCTTCTGCGAAACCAAAACGCCGCCGTTCAAGCTCGCACCAAAGCTCAGAACCGCGCAAACGTCCTTCAACTCAAACTGGTATAGATTCATCCTCTTTCCCTCACTCTTCGCTGTTAATTTGACCTAATTTTATTCACAATTAACGAAACTGTTGCCCTTGTTGATTTTCAATAGCTAGGGTTTATTGTTCGTAGCCCTAGATATTAGATTAGTTAATTTTTGTTGATTAATTTGATTGATTTTGTAATTGATTTGATGCAGATTGGACAGAGTCATCCAACTGGATTGACTGCGAATTTGTTGAAGCTGTTTGAGCCTCGGCCGCCGTTGGAGTATAAACCTCCACCGGAGAAACGAAAATGTCCTCCGTTAACAGGTGTTTGATTATTGAGTTTGTTAGGATTTTGCAACAATTTGTTGTTGATTGATGTTAATAGTTAATTATGCAATTAAGCTTTTGTTTATGTTTTTTGTTTAGGGATGGCGCAATTTGTGAGCAAATTTGCTGAACCTGGTGAACCGGAATATTCTCCGCCCGTGCCAGTAGTTGAAACTCCTGTAATATTCAGTTCTTTTGAGACTTAATTATGCTGGAATGATTATTAGTTTGACTTCTGTTATGCATTGTTTCGTAATTTTCTGTTTTTTGCATTGGGCATGTCTGTGGTGGGTTTGATTTGATGCAACGAGTTTATATTTTTTAGCATATTTTTTATGGACAGATTTCAAAGTTTTTCTATGTGTTAGATTGGTCTATTGATGTTATCCATATTGTGTCTGATTGCTTTTTAGAAGGTGTCCTTGAGAAATCAGTTAAGATAACTAATTATTAGTTTGCAAAAAAATGTTTGTGCTCATAAGTGTTTTGTTACTGCTAAATTCTCTAGTTAAGTTTTACTGTGCACTATTGTGTAAGCACAATGTTTAACGGGCTATCTTTGACTCCTTGTGCCTGTTTTTTGTATGGTACTAATTCGTTCTAAGAAAATATCCAAATAAATGTTGTGGTCATGAATAACAAATAGTTAGTTTGGGTGCTCAACATATTAGTTGTAAAATATAATTACTATTGCTTATTCAGTCTTTACCAGGTTCCAGTTTTTCTTCAATTTACTTAAACAAGTGGTTATTATAATGTATAGTGGACTGACGTAGCTGACACATAGTACATATTGAGTATCTATTGCTTTGCATATAGTTAATGTAGCAACTGGCATATAGAAGCAGTAAAGTAGTTTAAATGTCAAAGCCCTTGTTTCAATAGTGAAGAGTATAATAAAAGCATAATCGCTGATTCATTTTGGTGCACTCAGGCAGAAAGAAGGGCAAGAGTACACAAGTTAAGACTAGAGAAGGGAGCTGCGAAAGCTGTTGAGGAGCTTGAGAAATGTGATGACTCTTATATATACTGTTTTAAATTTGTTGATTTTTGTGGATTATGTTATCTGAATATTATTTTTCTATCTGTCTCAATGTAGATGATCCACATAACGATCCAAATATATCAGGAGATCCATACAAGACTTTATTTGTGGCCAGACTTGTAAGTTATATTTTCCAATAGAGTAACTACTGTGCCTTTTCATATTGCTTGTCATATCTTATTGATTCCATTTTCCAACAGAGTTATGAGACTACTGAGTGCAGAATCAAAAGGGAGTTTGAGTCATATGGTGCAATCAAACGGGTAGGTATTTTGAACATGCTCAAAAAGGGTTCGGTAAGCTTATCATCTATGTGTGGTTCAAAACCTACTCTATTTTACTTCTATTTGACATCTTTACAACTTTTGAGCCTTCAAACTTTATTATTTTCAAATTCAACATTTTCCATATACAGTGATGTATCACAGAAAACAAAATACTAGCTATTTGAGCATAATACTTAATATCCTTATACCTTTCCTTTTGCCACTGAAGAAAATGTTGTGTGACTTGAGAGGTTTTCATGACTAACTAGCTTATCAGGAAATCAGTCTGCTATGTTTAATATCTATCTCAACCTATCCGATGTTTCAAGGGTATAGAATGTTCCTGATTTAATTTGTCAATTTTTAGTGGTTTTGAAATGGTAATAATCACTGCTTTTGGTTGCTCCACCAATTTGTTGTTGACTGCTTTTTTTTTGTTTTTTTTTTGTTGTTGTCATTTTCCACTTTGCTCCATTCCACTATCTTGGGGCTTTGGGTCTCTAGGAATTTTTAACTGCAAGTTTAACATCTTGACACGAGAAATGATAGAAACACTTTCTAACACACTCTCTATCAGACTCTCCTATTGGGTGAAACTCATGTGGGACTCACCACTTTATGTGGGATCCATTTCCAAAGTGTGTGTGGTACTCACATGAATTTCATCCAATAAGAGAGTGGGTATTAGATAGTGTTAGGAAGTGTCCATAGCATTCCCCCTTGACACAAACACCTGGTAATGGTTTATCATCTTAATATACGTCCCTGGTAATGGTTGATTATCTCGATCCACATCCCTGGTAATGGTTGATTCTATAACAATAAACCCAAATTCCATTCAAGTGCTTCCTCCTGCATGGTATTTTAGTTGGGAAGAACAATATGCAAAATTGTGCCTTTGGCCCTGTTTTCGATCAAGTAAAGGAGACTGACAACTTCTGTTCTTTTCCTGCACTGGGTAAAATATGTTGGGAGTATTTCAATCTCTTCCCTTTTTTATTAAATTCTTAGTTAGCCTACATTTGATGTTGCTATAACTTTATTTTTGGCTTTAAAGGCTATCAAAACAAAATCAGCTGTTGAGAAGATGTTATGGTATTTTCTACATTACCCATAGTTGTTTCCATTTTATCAATTTTAAAAAATTAATATCCCTGGTAAGGGGACACTAGTCAACACCTGGTTAATTGGGCCAAATACATCAGTTTTTCTGCAACTATTGCCGGTGGTGATGCATCTCACGATGGGAGCTGTATGATTTAAAGGTGAGCACGGCTAATTAGGCATAGAGCCTGTCTGCCGTGCCATTTAGGATATTAGTGTTGGTATTTTATTTTGGTTGTATTTTATTGGTTCTGAAGTGAGAATATGAGAGAGCATTTTGTGTTATTTTCTTTTGAGCTGATTACCAGAATGTTCTCTTCTGACTATGTTTTTTTCTTCTTCTTCTTCTTCTTCCATTTTCTTATGATTTAGGTTCGGCTGGTTACTGATACTGAGTCAAATAAGCCCAGGGGTTATGCATTCATTGAATACCTGCACACAAGAGACATGAAAGGTTGATAGTGATTTAGTAACATATGTCTGATGTCTGATTATTACTATATATACACTGATATAACATTTTGCATAAGTCATATTTTTCGTTAATTATGCAGCTGCTTATAAACAAGCTGATGGTAGGAAAATTGAGGGTAGAAGGGTGCTTGTGGATGTTGAACGTGGGAGAACTGTTCCAAATTGGCGACCCCGCCGTCTAGGTGGTGGTCTTGGTACTACTAGAGTGGGGGGCGATGAAGTTAATCAGCGACATTCTGGAAGGTAATTATTATTATTTTTTATAGGATTTCATTCTAAGTTGTATTGAGACTTCAAATTGAAGGCGAGTTTGTTGTTCGATACCAACACTGTTTACATTAAATTAATTCATTTTTCTCAAATTATTACTGACGTCGATGCGTCGGTGATGTGTTTGTGTCCCTTCTTCATAAATTTCTTGTATTACTTATTTTAAACCTGAGGTAGAATTACAACTAAATTTGAAAACCGAAAACATTATGTTATGGCCTTGTTCTATGATATGCATATTTATGTGTTGTAGTTGACTGCAAATTTGAGATGTTTGCAACAATTATTTCTTCACCTGGGTGGACCTGGCAATTGTATGGTTCTCCTGTTTGGAATTTAGTGATCATTTATCAAACTCGCTGTACATGTAAATTTGTCCCTTGTAAAAATATTATGTTCATCTGTTGGAAATATCTGGCACATACCCGCCTATCTCCTCCAAACCCAACCATCATACTCCAAATTCGGAAGCAGTAAATTCACTCTGAATTTGAAACTTTTTTGCATCAAGAATTGTTTGCATCTAACATTTTTGGTTTATCATGGCATTGGTTTGCTCAACTCCTGAGCAGCACCCTAAATTCAAATTTTCATATTCTGAACATGTCTTGTCAAATGTTGTGCGTAATTAATTTGTTGGATGCTTCCTCTGTAATATCGAGGGGAAATTCTGACATGTCTTGATTTATTCAGGGAGCAACAGCAATCAGGACCTTCTCATTCCGAAGAACCCAGAGTACGGGAGGATCGACATGCTGATCGGTAATAATTTATGTTTCTGCTTCAATTTAACTAGTTAATTGATTTTGGTGCTTAACAAGTTTGCTGCTCATTCAATGGTTTCTTTACGATAGTGGATTTTGAAACAAAATTTGACTGCTGCTGGCTAAAATCATTGTAGGGACAGAGAGAAGTCACGCGAAAGAGGTAAGGACAGAGATAGAGAACGAGAGCGATCACGTGAACGGTCTAGCGATAAGGCTAGGGATCGGGATCGGGATCGTGATCGTGAACATAGAGAGGATAGGCACCACAGAGACCGAGACCGGGATAGGAATAGGGACAGGGACCGAGGTAAGGAAAGGGATAGAGAAAGAGATCGCGGACGTGATCGAGAGAGAGGACGTGATCGCGATCGTGGTCGGGAACGTGATCGTGACAGAGAGAGGGATCATGAGCGGGATGTAGAACATGATCGTTATCGGGAAAAGGATAAGGATTATGAAGTTGGGGAAACTGATCGGGGACGATCTCATGATAGGAGTACTGATTACGATCATGTTGAATCTAAACATGAGAAGGAACCTCATGGTGAAATAGAGCGGGACTATGAACCTGATGATCACCGTGGGCGGTACAAAGAACCTGGGCATGGACATAGGCATGCAGATCCTGAACATGATCCTGATCACTATAACCATTATGAGCATCAGAGAGGACGGGGGCAGTATGATGAAGGAGATGACCGTGGTGATTACAATCAATATCCTGATCATGCTAAGATGGAAGATGACCATCACACTGAACGAGCAAAATCTAAATCGCGTGATAGGGACAGAAACCGTGATAAGGACCATGATTATCATCGCTCAGAGAGGTCTCATTCTCGAGAATATGATTACTAGGAACTTGAGAACAATACTTGATTTCTCTGGTAAGATTCATGGTGTTCATTTTTGTACTCTATTTGCTTATTCTTAATTTTCTGTCATTCTGGCTTATATTATCTAGATTGGTTCTTGGTAGCTATTAATGGATTCAGGCGGAGCGATCAAAAGCACACCAAAAGAACTTATTGCTCAGCTATCCATATGTACTTGCGGTTTTTCATGTTTGATGTTGAAAGTTTACTACTGCAGCTTTGGTGATCTCAGTATGGTCGTGGACTCCTAATGTTGGTGTTTTTCTTGAAGACATTTTAAGAAACATTTTTTTTCTTCTTCAGCTTTTGTGGGAATTGTTGTTTGGATGTTACTTTATCTTTGCTATATTGATGTGCTTAGAACTACACGAGTTTGTTAAGTGTTGTTTTATTAAGAAGTTAGATTACTAGACCTTTTATTTGATGTTGAGTAATGGTAAACTGGAAAGTGATCGACCGAAAAAGGTTAAGTTTTCAAGATTTTTTTTTGCAATGGTCATTCCTTTGTGCGAGTGCCAATTTTTGCCTTTGCAGTTCTATTTGCATTTGTTCTTAGACAGATAGTAGTGTTCTTGCTTAAAAGGCCGAGCATAATGCTTTTTCAAACATTTTGTAGAACAAGAGTTTTAATAAGAATATATGATATGCTGAAAGTATCACACGTGCCATTGCGCTGTGCGTTAAAGCCTTAATAAACATTTAGCTTTTAAAACTGTTATCCACTAAAATCAGCGGGAAATTTAGTTTAAATATGGAATGATGGTTTTTCATAGACTTGCTATTTTTTGAAAAAAAACGACTTCAATGATTTCACAATATTTCGTTCTTGCCGTATTATATTGTTATGGAGAAGTGTCAACAGAACATTTTTCAGGTTGAAATTAAATGTATTTCAATAAATGTTATAAAGGTTTTATGTAGTTAGTGGAATTTCCAACAAAAGAAAAGTGTTGAGAGAGTGATTCAACTCTAATATAAAGATTTTATATTAGAGTGTTGGTAGAGTGATTCAACTGTTATTATTCGAAGGAGGAATTGCAAGCCGATCTCCGTTTGTTTGTGTTTCGGAACCAAATGCTACATTAACTAGACCTCTGTCCTCTTACATTGCAGCTTGCACTTAGCGACAGAGAGAGGAGTGGTGATGCGGTACTACTATTTTTGTTTTGTTAGTGTTAATGCGAGTGAGTGATTAAACGGTATGAGAAAATGCAAACAAATGAAATTACCTTGAAGTTTCTTTGTGGTATTGGATTAGCAAGGACGTATGTACGGTTATCTCTTCGAAAGAAAGCTAGAACATGAAGCTTGGTGTTTAAGTGCTTCCAAACATGAAGCTTCCTAGAAAGAACTCAGGCCTGTTATAATTTGTCCTATTAGTATGCTGATTTATCTCATCCGGATAATTCATTGCTGAGTGATAGCGTTGTGCTTGTTTGCCGTTTTCTCATTCTGTTAACATTCTATACTCTCTTCATATTGTGAACAAAGTAATTTAACCAATGTTTGGATTCGCGGTGAGTTGTCAAAATTACGGTAAAAACTACTATGATTTTGTAAAAGCTACACTTTAAAATATCTTCAAATCTATTGTAAAACCAAACATCCACTTAATTTTTTTATTTTTTTTTATTTTATGAAATTAAGAGAAAACATGCACTTAATATGACGAATAAGCAGAGCAATGTATATGAAATAAAAATAGATTAATTGTTACGTAGTGAAAATTTAAAAATATTTGTGACAATATTCTAAGAACTAAAGTGATATTTATTAAAAAAAACTGAAGTGGTTAATTTAATGAATGTGAAAAAAAAATCAATTTAATTTATATGGACAGTCTCACTACGTAAATATTTAGGATGATATATATCTTAGGAACAATTCCTCAAAAAAATAAAATATCTTAGGAACAAACATAAAAAGTTGCATCATTTACTCAAAAAAATAAATAATAATAAAGTTGCATCATAGCAGCGGAATACTAGGGATCCAAATCACAACTGTCTGGTTAAAACGGTGCTACTAATTAAATCTAAAAGCAAAATTGGATAGCAAAATTAAATCCAGGGTTTTTAAGTTTACCATTTTTTGGATTGGTCCTTTACATTCTTTTTTTCCTTTTAAATTGATAATTTATGTTACATTTCGCTTGCATCGTTAGTCTTTTAAGTTACTCTCATGCATTTTCATCTTTTATGTCACATTTTGCGACTGCATGGACAAAAACTTTTGTTCCACAGCTAGAGATGAGCAAAATTCAGACATTCGAACAAAAACTTTTGTTCCACAACTAGAAATGAGCAACATTCAGACATTCATTCATCACATCTCACAATACAGATGAATGACTGATTACTTTGGATTCGTAAATTCGAACCATTGCTCTTGAATGCCCGTTATCTCTGCAAAAAATTAAATACTTTTTTAAGGATTTTGGATTTAGGAATTTAGATGTAAGAAAAAGAACAGAGAAGAAAGAAAGAGGATACAACTTACAAGTTTATGTGAATTTTCTCAAAATTAAGATGTCACAAGTTTTTTTTAATAGAACTTGTAAAAGATACTAACAGTGCAAACATAATGAAACATAAAAGAATAATTCGAGAAAAAAAGAGTTAAAGAACCAATTCGAAATGATCGCAAAAGTAATTTTGCCTATTATTTACCTTAAAGGACACTCCAAGGTCAAAGGTCTAAGGTCTGGAGCCTTCAATTGAATCAAAACTATTAACATGTACGAAGAATACTTGTAGCACTTTATCCATTAGCCATATATATCAAATAAAAGGAAACATCTTGATTTGCAAAATGTCAAACCAAATGTTGCTAATGGTTTACAAGTACATATGCAATAGTACACTACTAGTAAATACCTCGAAAAGAATCTTTTGAAATCGATGTTATAATGAAACTTGGGTTGAGAAATAGGAATGAGAAATAGAGAAAATGTGTCTATGCTATATAAATATATAAAATGCGTCTTTCCTCCCTCAAATGTATTCCTAGAATAACCAGCATTTTTAAAAAGTAGTAGAGTTCGAAGAAAAAAATAAAACAACATCTATTCTAGATTGCTAACTAAATCTTGCTTCAAACCGTTCATACATGGCTTTAGAAGTTAAAAAGAAGGCAATATCAAGAGAAGCATCAACAATTATATGGCTAGTCTCATGGAGTCTTATTATGATCTATCATGCCAGTTTAGCCGAAAGAGTTTTGGAAGATGAAAAACCAGAAATTGTTGTCATGAAAAAAAGAAGTTTCTTCTGGTATAGTGGAGAGTCTTCCTATGAACGTGTTTGGCCTGTGAGTTTATCAAACGTTTTGATACTTTATGTTATGTTTTTGCTTGTTTATTACGTCATTTATAATATTGACATGATGTTATGAAATTGGTGATGATGCATGGTAATGGTTTTGTTGAGCAGGAAATGAAGTTTGGTTGGAGAATTGTCGTAGGGTCTATTGTTGGATTTTTTGGAGCAGCATTGGGAAGTGTAGGAGGGGTAGGAGGTGGAGGAATTTTTATCCCTATGCTTACTTTGATCATTGGTTTTGATCCAAAGTCTTCTACAGCCCTCTCTAAGTGTTAGTATATTTCTATATTCTATCCATTCATTCGTGTTAGATATATAGTCGATGTTTGGATTTACGTTTCAATTATCTTTCTTGCGTCTCAAATACTGTTTTGGACCTGAAAATGGTGAAGCTACGAATAGTAGCATGTGGTTGGCCGCACTTCAAAAGCTAGTTAGCTTCTGAACGCGGTTCCAAACACACAATACATGCATTCTTTCTAAGTTTTTATTGATCAACATAACTAAGCAAGGATTAAGGGTGTTTTTGGTACATAGTTTATCAAAGTAAAAGTGTCACAATTCATTTTCACAAGCTCTTTCAAATACTTTGGCTGTTATTTTTGTTATTGCAGGTATGATTACAGGAGCAGCTGGGTCAACTGTGTATTACAATCTGAGGCTTAGACACCCAACATTAGACATGCCACTTATAGATTATGATCTTGCTTTGCTCTTCCAGCCTATGCTAATGCTAGGAATTAGCATTGGTGTTGCATTTAATGTCATGTTTGCTGATTGGATGGTTACCATTTTGCTTATCATTCTATTCATAGGTAATAATCATTATCTGTTTAGCATAATTGTTCTTGAGAAAGTGCTCTTGTGTTTGTGTTTTTTGGGAAGGAAGCACATAGTTTTCAAATAGATTCATATATATCTTGGCATGATGTTTTCCTTTATCTTGAAAGAAATTTCTTGAAAAGTAAACTTAATTCTTTGCAGCCAACATATTGCATTTAGTTAATGTATTTTTTTTAGTTCAGATTATCTGAGCAATTCAACGCATTCACACAGTCAGCACATCAGTGACCGATGAATTTAGATCGGACGGTTTAGATTTCAAGTTCATTACTTTAGATATTAGAAAAACATCAAAATATACATTAAAATCTAGACAGTTTGATGTCGGTCCAACTACCACCTATATGCTGATTGCGAGAATTCCCGAGATTGCTAACCGCATGTAATCCAAATTCAATTTTTACAAGAACTAATATCCAGTTGATGCAACACATGGTGATAGGTACATCCACTAAAGCTTTAGTCAAAGGCATAGATACATGGAAAAAGGAAACAATTATGAAGAAGGTAAACTTTATATAGTTACAATTTTTTTGAGTTGAGTCTCTATTGCCTTCTACTTTATAGTAAGATTAATATTTTTCTGAACTTTCAGGAAGCAGCCCAAATGTTGGAATCAGGTTCTACTCCTGATTGTAAGTGCCTACATACTTTCAGTTATTATATGTAGATGACTATTTGATATTGCATATGCTTCTCAAAATTTGATATTAATTAGCACAAATAAGAGAGACTTAGTTCCTAATTAACATTTGGAAGATGTAGTAAAAAATCTTCAATATTATTGTTGAAATACTAATGCTGTTGCCCCTTATTTCAGATGCTTCTGAAGAAGACTATAAGTCACTACCAGCTGATCTACAAGATGAAGAGGTAATTCCAAGGGTTTTCCAAATCATTATGTATAAAGAGGTCATTGAGGTTTTACTTAGATTATACAATATGCTAAATTTTTGTGTGCAGGTCCCTTTACTTGACAACATTCACTGGAAGGAGTTATCAGTTCTTATGTATGTTTGGGTGGCTTTTCTCATTGTTCAAATTCTTAAGGTAGTTAATATTTGTTTTTTCTCTGTTTCATTACTTATAAACAATCATCTTGTGTGTTTTTAACTGAATATGCACTTTCTATGTATTTCAATGCAGACATACAGCAAAACTTGTTCCATAGAGTATTGGCTTCTTAATTCCTTGCAGGTAAATATTATATATATATATATATATATATATATATATATATTTGGATACTGATACACATGATATGTATTTAGCTTTGAAGTCTAGTTGTATGACTTCATAGATTGGTAAAGTTAACAAACCTATTAAAAGACCAAAAATTGTGATAAGTACACATAAAAGTTTATCCTACATAGGAACATTTGTATTAAAAAAATGTTTAATTTTGATACACCTGATGATAAAAACTTTACACCTTCAACAAATCATAATTAATCATACGTGACTTAGAAGGAGTTATGATTAAAGTTAATTTTAATAAAGGAAATGCTAACCGGTGCCTCGGGACGCCGATTAAGGATACTAAAAACGGAAGTTATATAATTACATTGAAAATTGTGTAATCAATTCATAAAAAGTCAAAAAAGTGTCATTTTAGTTTAGAACTTTCTTTTTTGGTATCTTTAACCAGTGCCCCGGGGCACCGGTTAGCATGACCCTTTTAATAATATGATAATTACGATTGATTGACAATGTAAAAAAATATTTATATGAATTAAATTTTAAAAAAAATCTATGGTTTTTGAACTAAAATACATACCTTGATTGGAGCTGACATGATACTATTTCTCTGCAAGGTCTAACTGAAATTTGGTGTGCTATTTATCAATTTAAGGTGCCTATTGCAATTTCTGTTACACTTTTTGAAGCAATAAGCTTATGCAAAGGAACTAGAGTAATTGCATCAAGGGGAAAAGAAATCACTTGGAAGTTTCATAAGATCTGTCTTTACTGCTTCTGTGGAATAATAGCTGGTATGGTTAGTGGTTTGCTTGGTCTTGGAGGTGGATTCATTTTGGGACCATTGTTTTTGGAATTGGGAATTCCTCCTCAGGTACAAACTCATTCATTCTTTCTTATTTACTAATCTCTATTAGTTTATACATGAATATATAACTCAATCGAATATGTTAATGAGGTATCGGTTTAGTGGTAAGAGTTTGACTTTGTAATTTCAAGAGACATATTTTAAATTTCCTCGGAACTGTTGTAAAATAATTATAAGAGTCACTTTAGTTAATAATTTCTCCCTTTCAATTTTTTTTTTTTTTAAGATATAACTTTGATGAATATTTTTCAATGTGGCAGGTAGCTAGTGCTACATCAACTTTTGCTATGGTTTTCTCTTCCTCCATGTCAGTGGTACAATATTATCATCTAGATCGTTTCCCAGTACCCTATGGTAAGAAGCAATATATTAGACAAACATGATTTTGTTATAATTGTGTTTGAAGTGATGTGATTTATGTTCTGATGCAGCTTCATACTTAGTATTGGTTGCAACCATAGCTGCATTAACCGGCCAACATGTGGTGAGAAAGATAATTGCTATCTTTGGTAGAGCATCTATCATCGTCTTCATATTAGCTTTCACCATTTTTGTGAGCGCAATCAGTTTAGGTACTCTATTATTTTAAGTGTGCTTAATTTTTTTCACGTTTATTTTTACATTTATCCACCCATTTATGATTTATGATAGAAAATTTAACCATAAAGTAAGGATAAAATTGATTTTGGAATATTATTCTTACTAACAATGTCTCATTTTTGGCCATCACAGGTGGGGTGGGAATAGGCAACATGGTTGAGAAGATGGAAAATGAAGAATATATGGGGTTTGACAATCTCTGCCACCATGGAAAAAAAATATGGGATTTGATAAAATGATCACCTATTTGTCATTTTCATTTAAGTAAAGAAAATATCTTTGTTATTTTTTTCCTTTCTAAATTTTCTACATATTGTTGTATTCGTTGCAGATTGTGTAAGAATGAGTGGATTATATTCTTTGCCATCTTAAAATTGTTATTATGTGTTTTGTTTGGTTTGTAAAGAATTTTTACTTTATCAGAAGCCAACAAATATTTATGAAGTCTACCGGAAATGCCAAGCAACATGTATGCCAATTGTGTAACAATGTATACGGTTGATGACCATAGTTTGAAGTGCAATATCTACTCAATCTAATTACCATTTTATTAATTTAGATATACTTGCATAATACAAAGCTAGTCATAAATTGCTAGGTAATTAATCTCAAAACATTCAATTTTACTTATGATCTTATACACCAGTATTACAAATCCATTAAAATCAACAAGTAAACTAACATTATGGTAATTCAGATATGACATGTACAACTGACTAAGCTAAGCTAAGCTATGCAACCACATTTGTATGAGCTTCTAGCAAGTCACATTATTATTCATGCAAACAACTCTTGGAATATTGTGCTGGTTCAATATATTTTCAACGTAGTAGTAATTGTTAATACTCCTAATGTAGTTACTTCGCAACAAGACAAGCCCATTTGGAGTTACCAAGCTAATGGATTATATTCTGTCAAGACTGTATATAAATTCTGTGTAAAGGAATTTGTACCTAATCAGAGAAATGTGATGGATATGATGATGTAGAGCATATGGAAAGGGATAAACGATTTACTGTGGAAAAAGAAACCATTTGAGGATTGCCTCCATCAATGACAAATTTGTTGGCTGCGTAACAATGTTGTCTCACCTAGAAGGTTGGGTAGCTCCGTTGTTTGACAAAAGAGAAAAACTAATATTTAAAAAAGAGTTGTTTTGCTTGCTAGCGGCCACGAAACGAGATGGTTGAAACCTAATATATTTTGGTTTTAGTTTTTTGTAAGTCTTTCTTTTTTTATTAGATTAAGTCTTTGCAAATTTAAAAATTGTTGTTTTTAGTCCAAGACGTCTAACTTATTAGGCCACATATTACTTTAGTGATTAAAAACAACCATTTTTAAATTTGCAAGGGCCATATCCAAACAAAAAAGAATGATATAAATAAGACATTAAAAAAACATAGACATTGCATGGCCACCACCCTACATTGCTAGTATTTCCATTCCACCACCTTACTATTGACTTTAAGCCAAACAAGCCATCGTGTTTGACAATATCTATATTTACTAGATTATGTTTCCATTGTTGTATTAATTACTATTACTATTTCAACTACAATCTTACCTCTAAAATTAGTAAAAAAAAAACTGGAATATTAAAAATTTAAATGAACATTTATAGTTAAATAAAAATAATATTAGCCAGCAAAATATAAAAAAAAGATTCCATTGCCGGGAATCGAACCCGGGTCTCCTGGGTGAAAGCCAGATATCCTAACCGCTGGACGACAATGGAAGATGTTTAATCTTTTCAACATTAAAGTTAAGACCTAAAAAAACACACACGAACGAAAAATAAACATTAAATTTTAGATTAAAAAAAAACTGGGTTAAGATTTTTAGGGGTTTATTTTCTCTTCTTGATTCATGACAAAAATACTGTCTCAGATTTGCAGAAACCGTGAAATGGTTGAGTTTATGTTTATTTGGTTGGGTTAACGAGTGAAGAAGTTGTTAGTTAAAAAGGGTTATTGAGATGATAACCCGTTCTAAACTTGTTGAACAGCTCAGAGATTATCAGATCCGATCTCAGCATAAATATTCTCCTCTCACCTTCTTCTCCCCCAAACCTCACATCATTACTTGGTAATTTCATATCCTTTTTTTACTGTTTGTTGTATTTTGTGTTCATCATTACATGCCTTTGATCTATATGTTTTTCTTTTTCTTTTACTCGATATACGGTCCAATGACAGACTAATCCAGGGGTTTCATTTAAATCTAGAGACCTTGTTTGGGACTACTTCCTATATTGAAAGTGATAGATAAAAAGAGATGGTTTGCTTTTCTTTTTAGAAGAATTGCTAATGAAATGCCACCTGCTAAGGATGAATCCTACCAGGTGAAAGAACGAGAGATGTCTTAAAGTGTTTCACCTAGTGGGAATTTTTTTTGTTTGTTGTGACTATGTAAGACTAACCTTGAGACCGATAAACTAGTGTTGGGTTATTGTGAACTGTGAAGGTATTTAGTGCACTTTCCAGTGTTGTTAAATAGTGACTATGTAGCACTATATTGTAGCGGAATCTGAACAAATCGTTGTTGTTCTGCAACATGCTATTTAGTAAAAAAAATTGTCAAATAGCGGCTTTAGCTGTGTAGCAGAACTTAAAAACTGCTATTTTTTGCGATCTGTGACCGACAACATGACACTTGTTGTAGTACTTGTCATCTTCAGTGTGTGTGTGTGTGTAGAAAAGATTGATAGATATTTTATTGGGTTATGGGATCATGCAATATAGCTATTGTAAGATAATTCAATATCCCAGCTAGTTTTCGATACCCGCCAGAATTTGATTGTGGACTCCCTTGTCCATGTAAATTCTTGACATTGATGGACATAGCATTGAGATAAAACGACATGAATTGTTTGTATTCATTCACTTTCAAACCCGGGCATCTGAATTTTATACTAGGTTGAGTTTTCTGCTGGCAAATGAATAAGCCATAAGCTTAACACCTACCTACACTATATGGGACAGTACCCAAACCTGCTGGCAAATGAATAAGCCATAAGCTTATCCCCATTTTTGACATATTGTATTAAAAAAATTAGGCCTCTTGTGCTTTAAGGTTATGGAGTTATTCAGGATGCATATAAATATGGACACATGCTGTTAAATCCTGGGAAAATAATAAGTAAATGAAGAAAAAATACATCTGTTGTGAGCTTCATAGGTATTCGTTACCTAATAATAGGTAATAAATGTGGTTGGAGTGACAACCACTTTTTTAGGTTATAGAAAGGCACATAATGCCCCCAATCCTAAATATATGGAATTCAAATTGCCGTCCTAGTTCTAGACTTTCCTGGTTACCCTTTTGATTTAAGCCTTTGCAGTTTAACCATATGAAATTTTAAGGCAAAACAAAAGAAAAAAAAATGAAATATTAGCCCAAAGGTTTGGCTATTGGAAAATCTTTTACATCGCTTTAAAATTTTCAATACTATAAATATGAACCCCCAAAAGCTAAGGAAAATGGTTTATCTTTGAAATGAAAAGGTTTATGCCTTTTTTAAAAAAATAATTTGGCGAGTGAACAACTTACTCTAACACTTGTCATTGTCGCATTTTGCTATTCTTGATCAATGCCCTTTGCCTTTATTGGGATCACGGATCTCCATTTTTCTTGATGAATCAAACCCTGGGAACTCATGTCTTAATTTTTCTCCCTTCTTCCCTGTTCATTAAATACAATGACATTGTTTCCTCAAATATGCTAAGTTATAGTGCTTTCAAAAAGAATACCGTGAATCTGTTCATGTAAACTGAACATTTTCTTCCACTGATGCTATCACTATATTTTGCGAAGCATATTTAAAGTATAAAACCATTAATTGGACCACAGCCTAAGAGTCTGGCAGTTCTGGAGCTATAAAATTGGCTAAGGGACTGCTAGATTTGTAGAATTTAGAAATGCAACCGTTAGATATCTTTTGCTTTCATGCTAGTTTGTAAAGTTGATATGCAATCAGGTAGGCTGTTCTGTGTTCTATTGGGTTGTAAAAATTTATGACTCGGGCTTACTATACCTATACCATGTTTTCTGCTATCATTTTTATTTTTGATTTGATTTGTTGATGATATTATTACTCTGTATATAATCCAGATTATGATGTTTCTCACTTGAGAAAGATGTTCCATGTTAGTTGACCAAAGTCCATAACCCTGGCTCCATTGTGCAAGATCTTATTGCACTTGCCAATGAAGCTCTATTCATACGAATACATAAAAGGAATAAATTATCAACACTGATATAATTAGATTTACTGTTAAATTGCAAAACTGGATTTCAAATTTCCAGGTAGGATTTATGTAGGTCATGTGGCAAAGCTCTGATAGCTTAGAGATGGATGTTGGAGACTATGTCATACCACGAGTCACGTGGTTTGAATTTCTTAGGTCCATTGTACGAAATGATGGTAAAATGAGGGAAGATGTAAACCATCATATTCAAGCGGGGTAGTTGAGAGGAGGGTCTTGGGTGTATTTTTATATGATAAAAAGGCACTCTCAAACTAAAGGAATTTTTTTACCTTACAACTCTAAAGCCGATGTTATTTTATAGGACTGATTGTTGGGTGGTAAAAACCAACACATGAATAAAACTAGTGTCGTAAAGATGAGAATGTTGCACTGAATGTGTAGAAATACTAGACGGGACGAGATTAGCTATGATTGCATTAGAGGGAGAGTTAGGGTGGCCCCTTTTATAGAAAAGACATTAAATCTCAATTTAGATGGGTTGTGTGTATGTGGAGGTGACCTATAGATTATATAGTATGGAAAGTAGATCAGATGAAGGATGTCTTTATTGATGAAGGATGGCTTTATCGCTAAAGGCACAAGAAGCCAAAAAAATTATTGAAGAAACTATTAAGAAAGAAGTAAAGAATTTAACTTGAGATATGATTTTTTTATCAAATACTATGGTGTCGTTTGATCCATGTAGCCAACACCACCAAGTGGAATAAGGCATGGGTTATTTTATCAGATTAACATATAAAATACATTGAAGATGGTTAGGACATGTCATGATGCCATTATGCTTGACAATTTCCTTGATTTCTTGCAGGGTTGATGTTGCTGTGGCAATTGCTTTTGCTCTAGTGTTCTGCATGCTTGTCGTCATATCCTGCACGACCCTTTATTTTAGGCGTTTTTGGATTTTTCTTCTTGTTGTAAGCTTCAGTATAATTCTTCTCATACGCCTAAGAGCTTCTAGGCAAACCTTGGCAAGGAAGAGGGAAAGAAAATTGCCATTGTCCATATGAGCATTCTTTGTGGTGATATCTCACAGGATGTACACTGGCAGGCAAAGGATAGATATATCTTACATAATTAATTTGGTCTTTGATGAATATTTGAGTGCTGTCATTACTAGTGTAGGACAAAAAGAACTTTTTCCTACGTTTTTGAGTGCTGATGGTATTCATCTTAGCAACGCATATGCACAAGCTAAGTGAATTTGTCATACCCTTATTTTACTTGTAACACTCGTAAAATTGGTCCTACAGAGAAGCATGAAATTTGTTTTTCTATTGTAGATTTTTACAATGAGGAATATTTCCATTTTCCCAGGATCTTCTGCTGTGACATCTAGCATAGGCTCTTCAGCCAAAGTAGTATAGAGGTGTGATTTACAAATGTAGATATTTGCACTTGATGAGCAAATAATAATAGAAATATCCTCTCTGGATGGATTATGCACCTTTTTACATGCTCGAAAATTAAAATTCGGACAAATCATGAGTCTCTGAGAAGTGTGGGGTGGAAAAATAAACGGTCATAGGTCACAATTATTTTATAAAAAGGTATATTTAGATAGGACAATGAGTAGAATTAGGATTTAGGATGGGTATAGTATCAGACTTCATATCAGCAAAAAATATTTAGTCTTCATATTACCATACTGATTTTTTTCTATTCTTTTCTTGAAAACAGTTTTCTAAAATAGATTTATAAAACAAACAGGCCGAAATGTTGGAAAATGCTAATATGTTTAAGGTTCTTTTTTTTTGTTTGAAAAAAGTTGTTTGTCTAAGTTAGTACAACTATTGTAGCATGTGTTTGTTTGATGTATGTCCCTCTGCATATGGTGTAGGAAATGTCAGTTTTATTCAGGCTTAGTTTTGGCTAGAGCAACTCTGGTCTGTATTTTTTGCCAACAACAAAATTATTCAACGAAATTTTATTTAGAACGAATTAAGAGTTTGTATTTATGCTTTGAAAATTTCTCAAAAAACATAAAAAAGTGTTTAACATGAGGACATTAATTTTTGTTGCACCCCAATGAGACCCTTGTTAATACAGTGTTTCCCTCTTGTCTGAACAGAGAACCATGCATGCGAAATGAATAAGATAGAATCAAATTCATTTTCAAAAGCATACTCCATAAAATTGGGTGCCCTAGATATTTAGACTCACGCGTTGCACTTGCACGTATGTAATGAGTGTAAGTGGTCAAAGTCAAAGATTGTTGTTGGTTGCAACTTACTAGAAAGAAGTGCCATGGGATAAAGTCAAGTCAATATGATTTGTAGCTGACAATACTTGTAGGCTTGTAGCTACTTGCATCGTGCGGCCCCGTTTTCAGCCAAACCCAAGCGTGAGCAATGATTAAGGTCCCCTCTTGGTATGCTCAACTTAAAACATCATGGGTTCTTACCACTCTTTGATTAATGATGTGCGTTGTTTGAACAACTATATGATAATTTTTTGTACATTTCTTTGTAAATTTACGTTTGTTCTAAAAGCAGAAGCTCTGTAAAACATAACTTCTATAATAATGTGGTTTTCTACCATGATTTCACACGTTCCAACGTCATACCAAAGACTCACTTACTATTCTTAATTAGTTTTGTGAAAGAGGAGCGAGCTCTTGATGATCCTCATCTTCAGAAAAGATTTTGTGGTTGGATTTCGAAGTGTTCTCGGTTTAATCCTTATAACTCACATAATGCGTTGATATTTAAAAAAGTTAAAAATTTGATTTGAATTTTTAAATAAATATTTTTTTTTAATAAAATATTAATCTATGCTTGACAGAGGCAACCTTTCGCAAAACTCTAAAGTCAAACTGTCGCCATGTCAGACCAACAAAAAGCTTGTCGGTCAGCTACAATAGTTTAACAAGATTTTTGACAAGAGGAACCCTCCCAAATTGACATAGCTTTTGATAGGGGTGAGCCCCTCACAAATTTACAATGGTTTAACTCCTTGTAAAACATTTGTGATGACTTTCTCTGTGAGACATTGTGCCCCTCACAAAATCCCAGACAAATAGTTTCGCCTTTATCAAAGATTTATTATTTATTTTTATAGTAGTGTGAGAAAAATGTTAGTAAACAGAGCAAAGAAAGGTGGATCCGTATAAAATATGGCATCCAAGGTTAAAAAAACATCAACTGAATTAACTATAATTTTGCGTGTATTCAATCATATATTGTGGTGTAGGAAAAAGTGTTGTTCACAAATATAGCGGCAGTATCTAACACCTTTTAAAGATAAAAAAAAAAAAAAAACTCATTATACCTTGTTTAAATTAGCTTATTGTATGAGCTTGTTAACGTAGTTTATGATCAAATAGTTTATCATAAACTACCTTTTCTAACACCTTCATAAACTATTTATAAGCTTGTTAATGTAGTTTATGATCAAATAGTTTATAAAGGTACAATTTTCGTTTGTGAGGATTTATGAATTAAGATAAAAATTTATTTATTTACCAAAGCTCTATTTCATAAGCTAAAAATAAGCTTAATACAAACATGTTTTATTTTGTGACAAAATTTTTTAATTTTAAGTGAATTGATTTGTTATAGCTTTTTATAAAATAGATTCTTGTAGTATAATATATTTTTTGTTAAAAAAAATTTAACAAAGAAATTTTTAAGGAAAGTTTCAAATAAAAAATCAGTTTGAATAACTTATCTTAAAATGCCATTCTAGATATTTCATCATTTTGTTATAATTTTTTTGGATACTAAAATTTTGAAAAAATCTCTAAAAAAAAAACTATTTCAAATAGCTTTTCATAAAAATCATTTTTGAAATATATCAATTTGAAAAAATATGCGATTTTCACTATGTAAAATCTCGAACATTGAATATTTAGGTTAGTGAATGTCAAAATATCTTTTTTAACTTATAACAAATGAGTTTGAAATAACTTATACTATTTTCGAGTAAATTTCCAAAAAATCTATTTTTAAAAATACAAAGGAAAATTCATGTTTTTAGAATCTAAAACAAACGGGTCCTATGTAAAATTGATTTTGATTGAATGTGAATTATAGGTAAAATGATTTGTTTTTAGATACACCCGTATAAATATGAGTTGAACTATCAATTTGTGCGTACAAATCAGTTCTAAAATAAAAAATAAAAAATTCTAGTTTCAAGTAATATCAATTATGAAAGCAAAATTAGTTTCACTCAAGGAATCAAATATATCATAACCAATTTTACACCTATAGAATCAATCGATCATCATCAGAGAAACTAAAATACACACACCCATCTGCCGTTCTTGGAAGTTTGAACCTTGAAGCTTAATTTGTTTGAACTTTGAAGTTTCAATTGAAAAAAAATACTGGTCTTCTGGAATTATAACTCTGTCCTTTCATGTGTCAGTACAAAACACCTCGTTCATGTCAAAGAAATAAAAGACCGGTAGTTGGTCGGGACTACATAGCTGCTGCTGTGAGTGTACTTACGTTACGTTGTGTAGTGTGGACCAGAACATATTTATTATTCAACTTAATTGAATGAAATTTTGCAGGTGCATGCCTTTCTATCCTTTGCTATACATACTATATACACTGGACATGATCCCCTAAGAGCAGAGAATCTTTATCCATTTATTGTAAGTTCGTAACCTATATTTTTGAGTGTATATACTTTTCCGTACGGGTCAATTTCGTCGTCAAATTATTCCATATAGCTGAAAATTATACAAATGCCGATCAATTTTGTCCCTCTGTTCTAGTCTTACCGTTAATGGTAATGACATGTAACGTTAAGAACTGACGTGGATTGCCAACTCATATGTCACATATTCAGAGACGAAATTGATCCAAAATTTTGAATTTTTTTAGCCTTTTATTAAATGAAAGTCATTACAAATTGTCACATTGTAAAATCGATCACCGATTTATTTATTAAAAAATCAAAATAGTTATTTGTCTTAACTATCAACCTGATTTCTCAAATAAATGCTAAAAACTAAAAAAATGTGTTTAACCGATGTATATTTATTGTCTTTTGCATATTTGAAATGAAGTTTCATCCATGTTTAACATAACCTCAAAAGTCTTCATGCAAAAGTGTTGAAAACCATGAAATTCTTTTTGTTTTCTACGTCTACAAGCATATTCCCTCTGTTTTTAAATATAAGCAAAATTTACTTTTTAGGTTCATTTATTTAATGATGTATGTGATTCATATTATGGGCCACATACATCATTAAATGAATGAATCTAAAAAGTCATTTTTGCTTATATTTTGATACGGAGGAAGTATATGTTATTATATACTTAATTTTGCATATGAAACATTCTATGTGCTACCAAATCACTAACCGCCAGAACTGAAACTTCTTTAGGCTTTCATATGCAAAGTTTCATTTGTTCTTGACTTTTTTTTTTGACGCTAGGTTGTGTTCAACTCTGGTAACTTATAATTTTCTGCGTTATACATTATCAAGAAAAAGTCAAGAACCAGCAGAAAATTATAACAACTAATCAAAATTGTATTTACACTATAAAGCATGATAGCATGTTTTGAACATTCCCAATTTGAGTTCATGACAATTTTTTAAATGGGTTAGCTTGAAAGAGCCAGCAGAAAGCTGACCATGTAATTCACTCGTGTTTCTGATGTTAACCGTGCATATTACAGCTACAATCAATTCACAAGTTGTACAAGTGAGAAGGTCTCACCAAGATATAGAAACCTGAAATACCAAACCGAAAATGTGCATTCAAAGGTCCTAAAAAAGAATCATAAACAAACAGATTACCACATGAAATATTTAATTTTTTTTGGCTCAAAGGAGTTAACAATTGATCACTATCTCACAAGTTTGGTTTCATTTGGCTAAGTAGGTAACCACTCAATTGAGAAAAATGGCTTAGATAACTTACATGACTTTGTACAAATTTGAATACCACAAGATTAATACATAACAAACGGGTGCATATGGATGCTCTCCCTTTTGTGTATTTGGGCCTGCCTATTGGTGGGAATTCTCGGAAGCTAGACTTTTGAAAGCCGGTTTTGAACTCTATTATTTCTAGACTGTCGAGTTGGAAAAGTAAATTTCTCTCGTTCGGTGGTCGTCTGATTCTCTTAAAATCTGTCCTGTCATCGCTGCCAGTTTACTTTCTTTCCTTCTTCAAGGCCCCCGCAGGTATAATTTCTTCCATCGAATCTTTATTTAAAAAATTCTTTGGGGGGGGGGGGGGGGGGTGAGGATTTAGGAATTTTTTTTGGATGGATTGGGACTTTGTTTGTCTGTCGAGGGAGGATGGAGGTTTAGGTATTAGGAGGTTAAGGGAATTTAATGTCTCTCTGTTGGAGAAATAGTGTTGGCGGATGCTTGTTGATAAGGAGGGTCTTTGATATATCGAGTCTTGAAATCGAGATACGGGGAGGAAGGGGGGCGATTGAAGGAGGGAGGGATAGTTCCTTGTGGTAGCGGATGCACTCTAACATTCGATGCGGTGTTGGGATGGCGGATGGGAGTTGGTTTGAGGATAATGTGTGTAGGGTTGTCGGTGGAGGAGGTAGCACGTTCTTTTGGTTAGACAATTGGGTACGGGTGCAATTCCCACGCCTTTTTGATCTAGCGGTTGACAAAGGGGCGACAGTGCAAATTATGAAGAGTAAAGGGTGGGTGGAGGGCGGTGATGGTTGGGTGTGGAGGAGGCGTTTGTTGGCGTGGGAAGAAGGGTCGGTGTCCGAATGTGCGTTTTTGTTGCATAATGTTGTTTTGCAGGATCATATTGATGACAGGTGGCGGTGGATTCTTGACCCTATTAATGGGTATTCCAGGGACATATAATTATCTAACAACAATAGGTGTAATTTCTGAGCGTGGTGTGTTCGAAGATGTGTGGAAGAAACAAGTTCTGCTAAAAGTGTCAGTGTTTGCTTGGCGGCTCCTTCGCAACCGTATCCCAACTAGAGACAACCTTCTCCGCAGGCGCATCATTCCTCCGGACGACATTTTTTGTATAGGTGGGTGTGGTTGTACAGAGACCGCATACCATCTCCTTGTTCGTTGTGCTCATTTTAGTTCGCTGTGGCACCACTTTTATCAGTGGCCAGACATCTCTTATATTGCTCCAGCATCCATTAGTATTAGTGCTCATCTTCATCAGTTTAGTCATTTGGCAAGTTTACCTCGTTCTACTCACTATTTTTTCACAATAATCTGGATGACTATTGTCTGGGTTATTTGGAAGGAAAGGAACAACATAATTTTTAATCAGAAGACTGACAACTTGAATCATTTAGCAGACAACGTCAATTTTTTGTCTTTTTCTTGGATAAAGGCGGATTTGCCTACTTTCGCTTTCAGTTACAATGACTGGTGGCGACACCCTTTATCATGTATGGGTGTTTGTATGTAGTTGTAGTTTCTGTCTTTTTTATGGTGTGTTATTTTTTGACACCAGGATTTTAACTTTTTATTCTTTATGGATGGTTCTCTTTTGCACTCTTTGTACGAGATGAATCATTCCTAGTGATCTAATATATCTCATTTTGCCTTGTTAAAAAAAATACATAACAAATGGTGTATAGTTCAATTGCTTATCACTCATTTTTGGTACATGTGAGGTTGCGCACAACTCAGGCTACGCCTAAAGTGATTCAAAAATAAATTAATATATTCTTTAATGAAGAAGTGAGATCAAACGTTGATAAAACACCAAATTCAAATTCATATTGACATTTAAGGTGTTCTTTATTGATTCTAACTAAATTAATTTTTTTCTTCTAATCATGCAAATTCTTTTTGAAGATATGTTTCATTAACAAATTCAAAATGTTAAGAGGTAAGGGTACAAGAATTGAAAACTATTAATGGAAAGCTTTTATTGTTAGTGCCTTGGATTTTCCATTTTATGTGCACAACCCTTCCCCTCCAGGTGAAATAGGACTGCCAATGGATACATGTTGCTCTTCACCTCCAAAATTAAAATGCACATCTTACGGGTTTTGGCCATTCTCTAGGAAAGCTAACAACTTTTTGCTCTTTTCTGGCTGCGGGTTTGGTGAAAAGGCACCTTTTCAACTCAAATCCACATCGAAATCAACCTATAAATACAACTTCTTACATTCATAAATTCTCGTTTAGAACGAAGTGATTCAAGAGCTAGAAACTTCAAGGGAGGAGGTATCTCTCCTCAACCCTAATTGGACAGAGTTCTAAGATGAACCTCTATTTTATTTTGTTGGATTAATTTTAATTAAGTGTATTCTATTCCGTTATTATATGTGTCTTGATTAATTTTAATATGCAAATGTTTTAATGCTTTCACCGGACCTAGGGAGGTGGCATACCTAGGAAGGTGTTTGAACTTAGAAATAAGCCCAAATCCTATTCTAAATGTTGCATATATAGTAACTTTGTCCTTTTCTCTTTGGTAAGATAAACGACTACGGTTTTCCGTTTGTAGAACTACTAAGGTAAAATAGGGTATGTTAATGAAATTATCTATGCACTTAAAATAGGATACAAGAACTGAGATGTAATATTGTTGGGATTAGGTTTCATTAACTATTTATCATCTAAAGTCCTCCCTTGATTGATTATATAATCCTCCTATTTCAATTACACATTCACTTATCACTCTCTATACATCTTATTGTCTCAATATAACGGGAGATCCATTCTATTCTCTAGCCAATGTCTTACTCAACTAGCTAATAGAATGGAATTACATTACAAATGTGCGTGTAATTGCAAAACTAGTCCGATGTTTTGCATCTAGCATCCACAAATGTCTATCACTTTCTAAGTCAAAAGATCAATTTCGAATTGCATATCAAAAAATCATTAAGTGTAGAAATAGAGACATCAATATCACAAAATATGATTTATATACCACCAACTAGATCAAGTATCTACATTAGAGTCATAGCAAACTACACTTAATCCCAACAATTCTTGTCCTTCTAAAACACTCTCTCCTTCTATATCTTGTTTTAGAACTTAGAAAGTGCAAAAGATACTAAAAAATGTGATTTTGATATCTATTTATAGAGTTTTGTCATCCCTACTTTGCCTAAAGAAATACCTGATTGCCTAACTATTTCAGTTAAACGCCTTTCATCACCTCCAGAGAATCGTCTGACGAAGGATCTACTGGCCCAACGATTTAGAGAGGATTTAAGCTTTTTGTTAATGATCTTGATTGCTTCCAAAACTACAAAATAACGCGTTGGGAAAAGGTAATAATACAACAAAGTCCATAATTTTCTCATATTTACATGACGGGGACGGACGGGGGGGGGGGGGGGGGGGGGGGGGGACGGGGGGGGGGGGGGGGGGGGGGGGGGGGGGGTGGTTTGTGTAAGATTTAATGCAAATAAGTCACACAAGTGCCTAAAATATATAGGTAAAATGACGTTCTTTTGGCACTTATCAACCATCATCTGACAACCGTGACTCCTCCATAATAAGATTATTGTATCTTGAGTCGATACACCACTTGGATCCCGCATGAACAATGAATATTGCGTTGAAAATGCTTCACCACACATAGCTTGGATTATGCATGAGAGATGACGTCCAAAAATTGTTATGGATGAATAATGAATATTGCGTCGAAAATGCTTAGCCACACATAGCTTGAATTAAGCATAAGAGATGACGTCAAAAAATTGTTATGGAGATAGTATTTGGATTTGAAAATTCGGGAGACTATAACATTAATTAAATATTGATAGTTACTACATCACCAAAATTTTAATTTAAAAATATGATTCTTGTTTAATTTTTTTTTAAAATATATGATTGACAAAATTATTAAAATAGGAGAATCAAAATTACAGTTAAACATTTATCATAAGTGGAGCATGTTTTTCCAAAGTTTAAAGCCAAATTCTTTGCTACTTTGCGATGTTTCTTTTCTGCTTAAAGACAGAGGGAAGCTTATAAAAGCACCCTATTTCCTTCACACTCTCATTAGCTAGTTCTGCTTCCATTCAAACACTTGCAAAACTTTTTCTCTTCTTTTAGCAAAAAAATTACACGCAGCAACTTTCTTTTTCTTCTTTTTTTTATTCTTGAAAGAGAATTGAAAAATAACTGGAAAATTAAGCTAGCTAACTCAATATGTCTAACTCATACTTAACTTGCTGTTTTCTTTCTTCCATCTTTGTTCTTTCTTTGATTTTCATTTTCATCAAAAAAAAGAAAACAAGGTATAATCTTCCACCTGGAAAAATGGGATGGCCCTTTATTGGAGAAACCATTGGTTATTTGAAGCCTTACATTGCCACCACAATGGGAGAATTTATGGAAAATCACATAGCAAGGTAATTAACTAAGTATTACTATCAGCACCCCCTCTTTTCTGTTTCATGAAAAAATAATTAAAACATGTCCTATATGTGCAGGTATGGTACAATTTACAAGTCAAATTTGTTTGGAGGGCCAGCTATTGTATCAGCAGATGCAGAATTGAATAGGTTCATATTACAAAATGATGGAAAATTGTTTGAGTGTAGCTATCCTAAAAGCATTGGTGGAATACTTGGGAAATGGTCAATGTTGGTTTTAGTAGGTGACATGCATAGGGACATGAGGAATATATCACTCAACTTTATGAGCTATGCTAGGCTTAAAACACATTTTTTGAAAGATTTGGAGAAGCATGCACTTTTGGTTCTAAGCTCTTGGAAAGAAAATTGTACATTTTCAGCTCAAGATGAAGCAAAAAAGGTAAGTTTTTTTAATTTCTTGTCATTTTTTATATTTATTTTTTCTAGTAAAAATAGAAACCAACTATTTTTTTTATTCTCTTTTAAATGCATGAAGTTCACCTTCAATTTGATGGCCAAACAAATCATGAGTTTGGATCCAGGGAATCTTGAGACAGAACAGTTGAAAAAAGAGTATGTCTGTTTCATGAAAGGTGTTGTTTCTGCTCCTTTGAATTTGCCAGGAACTGCATACAGAAAAGCATTAAAGGTAAATAATAAATTAAAAAATAGATATTTTTAAATATTTGTTTGAATTGAGGGTAAATTTGACATAATGCAGCCACACGTAATTTTGTTTGATTAGTGTAGTTTTAACTATGAACACTGGTTTCTCGTAATTCTGTCAAACTTATCGTCAATAAAAAAAATACTGTCAAGTCAACACTCAAAGTTCTTATTATTTCCTTTTATATAAAAAAAAAGTGTCTAATTAGTAATAATTCTTACCATAATTTTTTTTCCTCATTATATTGTTTTACAGTCTAGGAACATCATATTGAAGTTCATAGAGGGGAAAATGGAAGAAAGGGTGAAGAGAAACCAAGAAGGAAAAAAAGGGATGGAGGAAAATGATCTTCTAAATTGGGTTTTAAAGCATTCAAATCTTTCCACTGAGCAAATTCTTGACTTGATTCTAAGTTTACTTTTTGCTGGCCATGAAACTTCATCAGTGGCTATAGCTCTAGCTATTTACTTTTTGCCTGGTTGCCCTCAAACTATACAACAATCAAGGGTAAGCTAGTGACACAATGATACATGCAATATTTTCTAAGTAACATGTGTTAATATTATTTTAATGTTCAACTTCAAACACATGTATTAAAACTACGTGGAGTACTATACTAATTATTGTTTTTTATTTTTTGGAAAATAATAGGAAGAACATAGAGAAATAGCCAGATCCAAGAAGAAAGTAGGGGAGGTTGAATTAACTTGGGATGATTACAAAAGAATGGAATTTACTCATTGTGTAAGTCACATGCTAATTATTGTTTTATATTTTAAGTACTAGTATTGAAAAATACTATACTATTAATAAGCAACTTATTTTGTCTTTTATTTTTAAAAGGTTGTGAATGAAACACTAAGGTTGGGAAATGTTGTGAGGTTCCTTCACAGGAAGGCTATCAAAGATGTTTGTTACAAAGGTAAGTATTTGAGGACAATGTTACTATTTTTTTTTTTTGAAAGAATATTACTATTTGTTTATAAGGCAAGTTTTTTTTGAACACCTTGGTATGTGGTTCACCTTAGGCGGTACTTAAAATGGTTTAAAATAACAACGACCGATACTACTATGCAGATGTAAAAACTCACGGTCGTTTTCCTTAACATGAATGAAAGCTGGCTTAATTAATATTGATTTCACAAATCAAACAAAAACAGTTATGATGATTATGAACTTCTATTTCCTCTAAGTTAAACCGATAAAGAGAATCGTGAACTTCTATTTCTAAAAACCGGCGTCATTTATATTTAGATTTTCAATTATTAATCTACTATAGACCTTCTAAGTTCTATCACAGTGGTCCGCCATAGAACTTTCCTATTTATAATTATAAGATATTTTTGGTTGGTATTTTTAAACTATTCTATAATGGAAAGAGGAAAAAGAAAAGAGGAAAGGTTGGTTTAGGTGTTATAGTAAAATGGTAATTGGAAGGTGTTTTTGAGTATTGGAAATGTATGTTTGTGTTTGAAAGGTTATGACATTCCATGTGGATGGAAAGTCCTTCCGGTGATTTCAGCGGTACATTTGGATCCTTCAAATTTTGACCAACCTCAACACTTCAATCCTTGGAGATGGCAGGTCATTTCTACTTATAACCATTCTTGCACTTTTCTTTTTCTAATGAAAGCCAAGGTTTAAAGAATTTGTTCTAGACAAAAAGGAAAAATATTTATTAGCACTAACTAATTAAGCAGAGGTCTCCATCACTGATCACTTGAATTGGTGTTTGAATAGGGGCCTGTTTAGTGAACAAAAATTAGCTGAGTTGTGGGGTTGAAGTTTTGCCAAAAGTTCCCTAGAGTATATTACTAGTTGCTTATACTTGTAGATTAGAAAAAAAAAGTGTATTATTATATCTATTAACTAGAACAACAATGATATTGGAACCCAAATACAAATTAGGAAATAGACATGTAGACACCTTTTTTATACACCTCTCATATATATCCTTATGTGTCAGAGGTATTTTAGTAATTTCAGATCACATCATCATCCCCTCTCATTTCTTCTTTCAATGTTTTTGCCACATATCATAATTGTGTGTGAGCGTCAAAGAGTACATGTCATTTAAGGTGATCCATTTATAAGGACTCTACAAATTAAATTATATGGACACCATATAACATTTGTTTCTCAAATCATCAAATGATATTGGAACCAAAAAAAGGTGCATGGAAAACTTATCTCAATCAAATAAGAATATGGTGTTTGATATCAACTTTGTTTTACTTCCTCCAATCTTATTTATAAGAGAAAGTTAAATCAACATAAATTAATGTAACTGAACTAGATATATCGACTTTTGTTTTGTTGACCTAATTTTTTTTTATAAGTAAAATCAAAGGAAGTTTATTCTCAATTCATTTCTCCAGTGGAATCTGTCATTATGATTTCATTTAAAAAAAAGACGATGTTATCATTTATTCATTGTGATAGTAATATAGTACAGTACCTTTTATAAATCTGTGGGTCTTGGTTAGTTCGGCGCTTGAGAATTAGACCCCTACCTGAGGTAGACACGCCGTACTTCTTTGACAAAAGCTGAAAAGAAATGCTTGATCCTCTCCATCATTATTTTCTTGACTTAGTCAGGTTTCATAAAGTATACAATATACATGCATTTTTTTTGTTTTGTTGCAATAATGAACATGCATTGCATTATGTATATACACACACACTTTCCAGTACGAAAATACACACACCCATTACTTCTACCATATCGTAGAGATAGAATGGTATTCTTTATAACTCTTGAGAATGGAAATGTTTACAAATATTCATGAACTTACTAGTGATAGTGTTTATATTTGTTGAGAAGCTTGCGTAAATATAGACAATTAAGAGGTAAAAATCACTTAAATATGTTTGTTTTTTTCATCCATCATGTATTATCTTTAATCTTCATCAAAGATCCTTGATTGGATTTGGTAGTAAAGCCATTCACGCGTGCAATGTTACTGAAACGATTTCTT
The DNA here is from genome assembly GCA_946800305.1 of Medicago arabica. Taxonomy (NCBI): domain Eukaryota; kingdom Viridiplantae; phylum Streptophyta; class Magnoliopsida; order Fabales; family Fabaceae; genus Medicago; species Medicago arabica. The sequence goes on along the minus strand of OX326968.1, from coordinate 42,348,281 downwards.
ATATACATCCAAAATCTCATAATGACAAACTTGAAGTTTTTATTTTGTTAACATGAATGACCAATTTGGATATTCCTTTTCTCAAGTTTTCCCTCTAGTCAATCAAAATATTACTTTGGTGTAAAGTTTAGATTAAATACATCATTTTTTTTATGAGATTATACTTATGATATTCATACGAAGTTTTCAATGGATCATGAGGGGAGCCTTTCACCGCCGCTTCAAGTCTGTTGGATCATGAGGGGAGTCAGGGGACCCCCTACATCTAGGCCAGAACAACCTTACAAGCGAGAGAAACGCCACACTCTTACTCAAAATCTTAAGACAACGTGTTTATGGGTTCTCTCTCTTATAAAATGTTCAACCTCCACTTTTCTATCTGATATGAAATATATAACTCATATTTGCAAATAACAAGTTTACTACTTTTTTTTGTTGTCAAGTAGCCTAGTGGTTAGAGCTCACACAATTAATTGTGAAAAAGCGAGGTGTCCAGGGTTCGAACCTCAACCCCTACAATACAGTATCCCTATCAACTAAGATAAACATCCACACTCCAGAGACAAGCATACTACTTGAATTAATCTACTATTAGTGATTATAAGTTAAACAAAATCTACAATGCGTAGACAAGATAAACATTTCACCGTGCACAAGGTTATTTCACATTGGATCAGTAAATTCTACCTTTAAGTTAAATAAAATATAAAATTTATAGAAAAGCTTAGTGGTGAAGTGTCCTAATAGACCTAGAGCTAGAGGGATATTGGAGTGAAAGGGTCCCACTTGATGCGATGATGATGCAAATGACACATTTTTGTGCACGTGTGGGCAGGGCCCTGTGATTCCAGTCCAAATAAATGTCTGTCCAAATGTGGGCCTTTTACTTGCACGTGCATTTGTGCCTGTCCTTTTCCTTTTCTCATGTTTATTTAATGGATCTGGTTAACCAGGGTCTTCGAAGCCTTCTTTAAACTTTTTAAGTAATACTCTCTCTGTCTCTTAAAAATAGTCGTTTAAGGTTTGTGCACGGTTATTAAGAAAATGATATATTGTTTTGATTTCAATGTAAAATTAATATCATTTACTAAAATACCTTTACTAATTGTAATTAGTGGAGTAGTTAAGTTTGATGAAATTCAATAAATAAAGGTATAATAATGGAAAAAAAATAATAAATGTTGCATTGATATTCTAAAGTGACAATTATTTTAAGAAAAAGAAAGAATAATAAAAAGACTATTATTGTGAGACGGAGGGAGTATTTTTTTGAAAATGTCAAATTGTTCAATTTTCAATGCATTTTTTACACAAACATTCATACAAAATGATCATTTAAAATTATTAACCAATACCCCAAAATACTAGTTAACATTTCACATATTTAATTAATATTTGTTTTTGGTGATCTATTTAATTAATATTTTATCAAAGAAATATAATTTGTAAACAGATGCAAAAGTAAACGTAAATATTAGGCAAAATTTATTGATGGATAAATATTCTAAATCAGGATCCTGGGTGTCCACTTTTTTTGGTATCATATTATAATATAGGATGTACTTTTTATGTATCATATATATTATATTTTAGGATGTACTTTATTCCATTATCATTCTCTATTCGAAAGTTAATTATTAAAATTATTGTCAGTGTAGATTCTTAGTTAAAAAAATTATATAGGTAGATAAATATTAAAAAGTTGAATCTTGTACCCAAAAAAAAAAATGAAAGAGCTAAGTCTAAGGATTTTACTTTTTTTTTAAGAAGAAGAAATCTAAGGATTTTACTTAGTGAATTCATTTAAGACAACGAAATAAATTATAATTTGTTTTAAAAAAATAAATGTTTTCTACTATTTTATACATTATTCAAATATATAAGGACATCGACTTTGATATGATTTTTTCGAAGAAACTTTGTTATGATATTGATTATAATTTACTGCTCAATTTATCAAATATAATCATTTTCAATTCGATTGGTTTTACAGAAATTATCAACCTAACCAATTAAAACAATCTTTTAGTCTAGTTTAGTTTACATGAGTTTAACATTTGACTTAAGCCTCTTCAGAGCAAGAGAATTACTTGCAATAGTTATGTTATTTAAACATTCATTTATTTGACAACCTAAAAAATGCATTTATCCATTTATTCGAACGTAGATAACTAAAAAAAGTATTTTTAGGAACATAGATTTTTCAGATGTGAAAGCATCAAGAGAATTGCTCTCTCCCATTTCAACGTGAGTTAATTCACGTATGTGTGTTTTTCAACGTGAATTAACTCATGTAGCAGATGAATGAACAATTTTAAATGGGAGAAGAGCGATTATCAAGTATCAAAGTGGAGAAAAGTTGCAATCCATACTAATGACTTCATTTTGGCCCAAAATATACCATTGCTCCTTGAGTCCATTATTGCTATTCAATTTAGACTATTACTTTTTCCACCGTATATAATTCTCGCGCGCCCTTTTTTTTTCTCTTCAAAATTACCTCTGGTCCGCAACATAAAAACCTTACTTGATAATTACCTCTGGTCCAACTGAATCGAGCTCATAAAAACCTTTTCGGATTCAGATCTGCAACATAAAAATAAAAGAGAATGTGTTTCAAGAGGATTATTTTGAGTTAGATCATGTTGCCTTGTCAACTGAGATATTTCTATCGCCAAGGCATCAAGATCTAGCTCATAGCAAACCTCTTGGTATTCAAAATATAGAGCTCAAAATATATGTCAATTGGCAGTCTAGCTAAATCAAGTTCAAAAGCACCTCTTCGAACACTATCCTAGAATATATTGATGTTTATGTTTAGTTTATGCTCCTTACTTGATTTTTTATGCATTTATTACTTATTTCCCATGAAATCTCTCCTAAAAAAACCCACAAAAATAGGCTTTCTGGTGCTGTTCAGATTATATAATCCGAAATATTTTTGTCATTTCCGGATTAAAAAATCTGGAATCCCTCAGTTTCATTTGGATGGTGTGTTTCACCAAAGGTTTGGCCGGTTAGTGGAGTTTTAATGCGTTTTTTTGGACGGTTTTGAATGACAAACACGTTTTCTTTGATTTCCAAATGACCTACGACTTGTTTTAGGCTATAAATACGCCTCCATGTTCAACAAATTCCTTCATTCTTCACTTCATCTCTTTTCTTTCATTTTCTTCAAAAATTTTAAGTTTTGTAGGAGTGTTTGTGGTGTCATGGTCATTGTTGACCGTTCATACGACCCTGCAACTGCATTGCAGCTTATGCGGGGGTTATATAACGGTCAACAGAGACCCTTGACATCTAAGAAAGACACAAAATATTCATATCGACTCTGTCCGGACTTTAAAATCCGAAAAACACTAACAATCTGGTTTGAAAAATAAAATCCGGACCAGAGGTATTTTCGGCATTTTTGCAGAGCGCATGAGAAGGCAGCAGGGTGGGAAAAGTAATGGTCTTCAATTTATAATGCTAACAACTTTAAATGAAATTATTTTTTGACTCTTCTTTTCCATGTTGATTTCTCGCGTGTCTTATTATATTTAGATTGTATGATTTAAACGACTTAAACACTTTATAAAAACCTCTAAAACATGTTAAAATATTTCGAATTTTAGAATTTGAATAGAGCGCGAAAAACTCATAAGATAGAAAAAGTAATGACCTTATTTTAGTTATTTTTTTAATAATACTATCGACACTCTTTCTATTTCATTTTGATATTTAGATTGATATTGATGTTGTAAGTGCAGGGTGGTAGTAAAAGTGGAAATTGTGCAAACATGAGCAGTAACAACTTCATGCCATTTGGAGGAGGACCAAGGCTATGTGCTGGATTAGAATTAGCCAAACTTGAAATGGCTGTTTTCATCCACCATATCATCATCAACTACAACTGGGAGATGGTCGATATTGATCAACCTATTGTATACCCTTTTGTTGATTTTCCCAAAGGTCTACCTATTAGAGTCCAAAGACAAGACACTCTTTAATATCAACAAAATCCATCTGAACCCCTCTTAGTACCATAAATAATAAGAGTCCTTATAGTAGTAATTTTTTTAATTTACATATTGAAGTAGATTTATTTATTTGAACAATTCTATGCTGCTTTGATTTTATCTTCCTAAGCCATCCTTTAGTTTTATGGCAGCATAACATGTACTTCTCAACGCTCACTGCAATTTACCTTTTGTAAGTAATCCAATAATCTTTAGTGCATTATATCCTTCATAATTTTCAAGCAGGGTGATTTTGGATTTTTTTTTTTTTACACCAGCGCAATGGTTTAGTTTAGGAGAAAAACATAACCGAACCTAGTTGGCATGAAGGTTTAGGGCGTCGGTCATGGTGGTTCTAAACTAAACCGAAACTACCTTGAAAGAATTTCAGTATTGGTAAATGGCAGTCCGGCAAAAGAATTTGGGATGGGTCCTGGCTTAAGACAAAAGGACCCTTTGTCGCCATTTCTTTTCTTAATAATTGTTGTTGGAACATTGGTGTGAAGTTGAAAAGAAATTGAAAGATTATACCCTAAATAATAAGATTTTGAATTAGGTGAAGTGAATTGAAAAAATAGAGAGTGAATGTCGCACATTTTAAATTGCAGTATTTAATTTTTAAATACTTGATAATGATAAAAATAATAGTAATTATTATTTTTATTCATGGATATCTTTAATTTTTTTAAATACTTGGTAATGATAAAAATAATAGTAATTATTATTTTTATTCATGGATACCACTTCCATAAATTTACCTTATGTTGATTGTGATAAGAATAAGAATTCAACTTAGTATTCTATCTTTTCTTCGTTCATATCCAATGAGTTTGTTTTCTTCACTTTTGTGGGTTTGTTTCTTTTTTATCTTATCCACAAGATTTGTTGAATTGATTAGTGGTTAAGTTTCCTTTTCGCTAGTATAAATAGAGGATTTTACTCGCTTGAAAAATCACACCAAAGAATTCTATTGAGTTGTCGAGAACTCTCTCTTCTCCCTTCAGTTTGTGTTAACGAGCTATTCTTCTCCTCATATCATTTTTCTGTACCTTCGGAATTAAGAGTGTTCTTAAGATCATAGTCTCTATTTGGTATAATGTCCATTCGGAATTAAGAAAGGTCCTAAGAACGTAGTCTCTTCGATAATACACGTCTCTTTGGAATAAAGTGCACTTTTAAGATCATAGTCTCTTTTTGAAATAATAATGTGCCGTCAGAATTAAGAATGATTTGAATAGTATATAAATATTCTTTCGATATTTTTTTGGAGAAGTTAAAAAGTCAGAATGGTGGTATCACCATAATATTTGAGTGGTCGTAGTACCATATTGATATTTTTGAGAACTTAAAAATTAGAATGGTGGTAACATCATATTTAAGTGGCCTTAGCACCTAATAAAGAGGTCACAATACCATATTAGAGTGGCCTTGCACAATTTTGGGTAGTGCCACGAAACGTCTTAAAAAGAGCGACCTGGTCGTGACTCAACCTAGTAACAACTTCGGTAGATATTCTCTTTCAAAATAGAATTGGGAAATTCAAATACAACCGTTTGGAAATCGAAAAACCAATAAGTTTAAGACGAACTAAATGCAATCCCAACAAATTTAAGATGTTTCATTCTGCCATGTCTACCGAAGAAATTACAAACTCGAATTCTATTGACCCTAAATACAAGAAGAATAAAAAGGCTATATAAATACATCTCTGTACTGAACACGAAGTGGTTGTTGTTATAACAACAACACTAAAAAATTCACCTATGAGACTTTTAATATGTTTGAAGTTTATTTTCAAAAATCAGAACCAAACTGTGAATAAATAACTCTAATTTCCAAGAAAATAGGAACACAAAAAGGTCCTATATTGGAAATTAGCAGCCACCATCAGGAAATGACAACGGTTCACAATTTATTTAATTGTGCGAAATCAAGTCATATCTCCCGTAAGTATAAGAACATGCCAAGTGTTGCTCTGCAATGTAACTTGACTGGAGAGAAATTCATTGTTATTATTAATATAATCAATATAGAAAGGAATCTTAGGGTCCATGTTATCATCTGATTGCTTTTATTCCTATGCTTATTGAGCTGGGTATTTTTTGTTTTGATAAAGTCAGTTCTCCCATCTTCCTTACCATCTCTTGGTATAGAGAATTATAACTACTATAGCTTAGGGTCCATATTTATATTTATGTCCATATTTGCATTGAACTATTACATACATTAACATAAATTCAGTATAACCTAAAAAAGTAACTACTATAAATATGACTTTGTCTAGTAATTCGACTATGATCTTTACCATTAAAGCAGTTTGTTGTGAATGCATATAATTTGTTTATAGAAGACTTCCATTGAGTTGTTTGTGATTGCATTTTTTATAATTATGTGCAAGTGTGTCTCTTGTGATTCAAGGAAGTAGAAACCGAGTGAATGAGAAAGACTTACAAGAAGTAGAGCCAAAAAATGGAAATACAGTGCAAAAGTGAAAAGCAAAATGCTACCACTTGAAAAATGGGTTTGTATTAGTTCTTTCTATATTAGAGTCATGACAAATATGTATGCTAGTTTTGAATTAATGGTCACAAAGTATATAGTTATTTATGAGGGACATGATTATTATTGTGCCTTTATTGTTACAAGGTGCTTTTTTCTCATTTTTGATTCACATAAACTACATATCACATAGCCCTTTTTAGAAGATGGAGTTTCCCATGATATAGATCAGCACCAGATGTTTGCCTTTTTGCAAGGTAATTTCACGTAATTTTTACTTACCAAACCCTTAATATTTTTCTAGTTTACTATGTTTTATGAAACATTCAGTTGCACATCACTTGCTATTGAAGATCATTTTGAAGGGACCATGATTGAACCTTTAAAATTAAGGACTATATTAAGGGCTTCCCAACTTTTGACTAAGTAAAATATTGATATTTAACTTTATATGTACATCATAAAAAACATTGAATTTGTTCAAACAAAAAAAAAACAATGAATTTGTTATAATATCAAATTTTGATTTTTTTATTTTATATTTTACTCATTTTAGTCAAAAGTTGCCTAAGAACATTTATTCCATTCCCACATATATATGGTAAAAGCCAACAGATAACAATTTGTACTTACCTACAACTAAGAGCAAATACAACCACAATTTTATTTTATTTTTCCTTCCTTTTATTTTGCCTAAAAAAGTATAAGAACCACCACTGCCTTGTCATCAACGCGCCTATCGAAGGATCTAAACTCAATGTAACAACCTTTATATATAGCGTAAAACAATTGTTGAATTTTAACAATAACTTCATTTCTTTTATTCTTACCAATACCTACTTCTTCAACAATCTCATTGTAGCGTGCTGCAAATTCTTCCACATGGATCGGTTCATGATCTACACATCGATGGTTTGTTTTCCTTGGTATGATTAATCTTACCTTTGTTGATTATTTTTCTTTAATCACTTTCGTGTTTGTTCTAATTTCATTTTCATCTGCATCATTTTTTATAGGTCTGAACTTCAATTTCTCAGATCTATCATTGTGAGGAGGCACGATCTTCTTATTTATATTGCTTTCAGAGTTTCTTCATGTTTATCAACCTAGTTGAAGTGTTTTCGTTGCAGGTACAATTGGATCGTTGTGATGATCACGAGTTTCGTCATGGATTGAAATTGAAGAGAAATTATTGTAACAGAAGCGTAGTTATCAATTTATTTACATGATGATGATGATACAAATTCTTTGATATTGAACCGACCTTTGTCATGACTGGTGCGCTGGCATGGCAGGTCAAAAAAATGAATAAAAAAATATTTTGTTGTTTTGGAGGAAGATCGCACGGGAATTTCCCCCGATCTTCCTCTGGTGTGTTGGTGTGTGTGATCTTCTTCTTCTTCTCGTTATGGTTTTGTTTATCTTAATTGATATACCACACATCACAAAGAAACAAATCATAACACTGATCACAAATGATTTATCACTGTCACTGGATTTTCTCCGTTGCTAACTGAATAAGGTATCATTTATTAGTTTACATTCAATGTTTAATTAAAACATCCTATACAGAATTTGAGAAACTCTGATTGTTTCAGTTAATTAATTTTGTGCTCAAGTAAAACTGTGATTGTTTCAGTTAATTGAATTCTTCGATATATGTTATCAATTAAGGTAATAGATTTTTTTTAATTCAGTGTTGAGGAGATTGGATCTTCGATTAAGTTCAGCTATGAGCCAATCAATTAACACCTCATTTGCATATATATATATATATATATATATTCTTTCTTTAATGTCTTCAACATGATTACAACAAACTATCACTTCAAATGCAGTTATATATTCTTTCAATTGCAGCTATATTACTACTTAGTTCCTTATATAAGCAAATTTAACAAATCTATTTCTTTAAGAGCCTGTATGGTGCGTAGGATATGATAGAGATAACATATGATAAGAGACCAGATAATGATAGGATATGACAGTGACATGATAGACATTATTCTATCATGTGTTTAAGGCAACACATGATAAGAAACATGACAACATTATTTTATCCTTTTATATGTTTGGTGTATACTTGATCTTGACATGATTATATATATATATATATATATATATATATATATATATATATTACAGAAATACATATTTAAAAAATATTCATTTTTTTATTTAACATTAAGAAAATAATGAATAGTTAATTTAGCGAAAAATTAACACAACAAAGTTATTTAACTATTCATCATTTTTTTTAATGTTAAATAAAAAATGAATATTTTTTAAATATATGTATTTCTTTAAAATATAATATATATCTTATCATGTCATGATCAAGCATACACCAAACAGATAAAAGGATAAAAAATGCTATCATGTTTCTTATTATGTGTTGCCTCAAACATATGATAGGATAATGTCTATCATGTCACTATCATATTCTATCCTTATCTGGCCCCTTACCGTATCTTATCTTTATCATATCATGCGCACCAAACGAGCTTAAGGTTTAGTGTTTAACACCTCAATTGCAGTTATTGTATATTCTTTCTTTAATGACTTCAACACGATTATTTATGAATAATTGGCAAACTAGTTTGTCTACACAAGGAGATATAGACTGAAGGCTTTGTCATGCATTTTTTCAAATTTTAATTTCATTTACTTCTTATTGATACGTCTTTCTAGTTTCCTATATACAATTTGTACTATTTGATGTAAGAGTACTATGTTCACATGAACTACATCTACTTTGATTTTGTATTTGCCAAGGCTATTATTGCTTAACATGCTACACACACTCTGATAAGAAGCCATTATGGTTGATGGTTGATACATGATGTATCAAACAGGAGAAACATGTCAGAAGAAAATCATTTATGGACAGCATAGAGAATATTGATGGGTACATGGAATTTGTTTAGGAAGGGTGGATGACAAAACTAAGTTTAGATAAGGGTGGATATGCAGATGATATTGATTTTTTTATCAATATTTCATATACTTTGGGAAGTGAGATCTATCATTAAAGGAAAGATGAAAAATTTCTCTCTTAATTTCCCGTGAGATCTCATTGTGGGATGAGTGACTTGATAAATGGATGAAATTAGGGATAGTTCTTTGAAAGCTCTTGGATCTAATTTCTTGTTTCCTCCTTGTATCACTCATTTCATAGTGGACTGGAGAGCCGATGTCTCCCCCCAGATGTAGGTCATATTAGGCCGAACTGGATTAACAAACATTGGTGTGTTGTCATTTTACTCCTTTTTTCTTTGATTCTGCTTGTGGATTTCTTTTACACTTAGTTGTTATTTGTTTTTGTTGCTTGAGGATAACTATTGGTTGTCACATTTAATTTTATTGCTATGATTTGATTTCAAATTCAACAACAATATAATTTAATAAATATACAAAAATTAGTATTATTTTTTGTGGATTAATAACATTATAGTCATTTTTTTTGGAAGACTTTAGCCCAACTCAACGTAAAATCCCTTCATCAGTTTTCTCATCACTTTCATCATCCCATAACTTTAGAGTCTCCTCCCAATTAGCTTTCACATGGTATCATTAATGTCATTCTTTATTATTTCTAAAGTGTCCTTATAAATAGAAGAGTTCTAATTTGTGGTAATTGAAACTGCCGTCTCTATAGTATATGAATTTGTTTTGTTGATGGTATTGTCTTTTTGTCATAACTAATGGATGCAAAGTAGGTATTTATTAATTATTGTACAATCAAAAATTGAAGCGTGATCTACGTATTTATCTTGCTTTTGGATTATCTTCGTGTTCATTAAGGTATCCTCTTTGCAAGTACAATTGGATCGTTGCTATGATCGCGAGTTTTGTATTTTTTTCTGCTTCCTTCAACATCATGTATTGAATGGAAGGTTATTGTAAGAGAAGTGTTGTTGCATCCTTAAAATATCAAATCTTGATTTGTGTTGTGAATTTAGCTACATGAGGATGAAACTTCTGTGATTGTGGTTTGAGGATGAAGTGGATTTGAAGAACATCTTTGTGAAACTGACCTTTGCCACAATAGGTGTGTTTGCGTGGAAGGTCAAAAAATGACTAAAATATATTGTTGCTTTTGAGGGAGATTGCACATGAGTTTCCCTGGATCTCTCTAGTATGGTGTGTGTGATCTCCTCTCGTTATGCTTTCATATTTGTATATTCCTCTAACACAAATTACAACACTGATCACAAAGGATTTATCACCAGGCTGGATTTTCTCCTTCGCTGACGGGACAAGGTACCATTTATTACTTTATATTTTACTTCTATAATCGGTTAAAACAATTAAGCCAAGTGATGCATAGTTTGGGATACCGTGTTTGTTTCGATTACTTAATTTTGTGTTCATGGTGGCTTTAGATAGATTTCAATTGCTTTAGATTTACTCAACTAATTAAGTTTTCATTCCAAAATGGCTTTAGATAGATTTCAATTGTTTTAGATTTCACTCAATTAAAACTAAGTTTTGATTTAAATGTTTGATGGTGTTCTTTATTGGAAGAGAAATTGCTTAATGAAGTTCTCCAATAACTATGTTATCAGTTAAGGTAATTGGTAATTCAACTTGCTTGTATAAGATTTTCTTTGAGGGAAATTAGAGCTTTGGTTGACTTCAGTTATGAGTCGATATAACTAACACTTCATTACAATTATATATTCTTTCTTTAATGTTTCAAAAATTATTATTTATAAATAATCATCTAAGTGGCTATTGGAGGGTAGTTTGATATTAATGAAATCATTTGGATTGTCGTGCTTAGGATATATGAAATTAATCAATCGATTACCTAGTTGCTAGTTGACACATAAACATAGACTGAAGGATTAAACCTTAATGATGCTTTTCTTACAGTCATTTTTTAGAAGACTCGAACTAAACTCAGTTTATGAGTGAAGGAATTCGTCTTTCTATCATAATTTATGGATGTTAAGTAACAATCTATTAATTATTTGTTGGATAAAGTTTATGTTAAATGAGTTTGCATCCATCGAGTTGTGTACTTATTAACTTAACCAAATTTACTGGTATCAAAGTTAAGTTAAATTAAGTTTCATATCTAATATAGGCACACATCGATCAAGACATCAATTCAATATAATGAAAATTATGCAGTGTGGGCATGTGATTGTTGTGATTTATATTAAGTTTTGAATATATCTAGTTATCAATATTTAATAAATTATAAGTTTGTAACATTAGAAAGTGAGTACTTGAGTGAAATGTGACGTTATCATTTTTTGTGTATGTAATGAATAGGTGTCACTGTAAGTGGTAATAATTGTATTGCTTCATAATATCAACAATAGTTTTATTTCTTTGCAAGGTATAAATTGTAAATTAGTTCTAAACTTATACTTTGTACGGAATATCATTAACTCATTAGTTTGTTTACGATAGAAACTTGGCATATCATTCTAAAAACCTTTTTCAGACGGTAAGCCATAAAGTGTCCCAACAACAAGGGAAGTCAGCCTTCTGTTAGACTTCAATAAAAGTTTAAAAGATATAATTGATATATTATATTAGACATTATAAAATTATACCACCCTTTCCTAAATATTTTAAAATATATGCTTGATTAAATGAAGACTTCGCTTTAAAGACTATTCTTCACTCGTTAAAATTGAATGTTTTATTGCTTTGTGTATTATTTATGATTGAGTCATTCCCCTCTGGTCAATTCCCTGAGAGAAAGTAATCTCTGAAAGTTGGACTTGAGTGCCACGATTCCTTAATAAGCCACTCGTCTGGCTAAGGCTTTTCCCTACTATTTAACCCATTGTCCTTTTATATACCTTCCAACCCTTAGAGTGGTAGATGGAAGCTTGATCGTTCGTCTACTTCCCTAATAGTAGCACCAGACGGAGGTGAGACTTTTCCTTGAGCCTTGATATTAACCACCATATTTATTTTGGTGGTGAGGGACTTGAGTAGTATGTATGAGGTCTTAGTCGAAGGTTTGTTGTTTCTATTGTACATCCAAAAGTTTACTTTAGTTGTGAAGGACTTGTGTAGTAGGTATGACGTCTAGACGAAGGCTTATTGTCTCTATTGTACACCTCAAAAGATTCAATAAATAAAATTTGAAAACATGAAATCAATTATTCATCTAAAAAATAAACATGAAATCAACAGCAGGAGGATGTATAATGTTTATATTTAGGCATTGAAAATTTATTTGCTTGTATGAGACTGTTGAGAGAAAAATGAATCTTTCAATTGACTTTGTTCATTAGTTGAAATGATAAATGAACACTTCGTTAGATATTGTCTCCATTGTAAGGTATAAATTCATTTTTAATGCCACTAACACGATTACGGATATCATTTAATTTGAAGTTTTTTATTTTTAGAAAATCATTTAATTTGAAGTTAACATTGCAACATAACTTAATGTTTGTGCTCTACTTGTATAATGGTTACCATTACCATTTTATCACCGGCTTTATGACATTTTACTATTGATATCTTATGCAACTATGTATAATTTCACAATTACCATACTTATAGATATTTATGCCCATGAAAAGTATGTGATGTTAGAAATTTGCCTCTTAACGTCAACTTTATTATTTAAAAAAAATAGTAGATAATCTCAAATCATTTGTTAAGCATTCTAGATCACACCAGGTTTGTTAAACAGTACCCATTTTGTATGGGGGATATATCTATTTTAGACTCATATTATATTTGGTTAAAATAAACTAATCCTGTTTATTTGAACAATCTTACTAATTCATGTTATATATATATATAAAGCATTAAAAACAATTGAATCGAATAAAACTATATTGTTATTCACAATTGAATCGAAACATTAAAACGTAAATAAACAGACTATGAGTTGGATGTAATGGCCACCTCTTCAGTCTTTTGCTCTCAACATCGTGCTTCATATCTCCAAAATTCAGAACCGTTATTTCTGAAACAGGTTTAGTTTAAATAGGAAATTATGTGACAAAAACCGTGTTACAATCCTCAGTAATCATGCCACGATTTCAGCTTTAAACATATTTTCCTGACTGTCCTCTCTTCAAAATCGTACCATAATTTTATAGGCATAAACATGCTCAGCTTTTGGACACGATATCGTGTCATGATGCCAAAATCGTGACACGATGTAATGATTTCATGTTCTTCATATTTTCTTGCTTTTCACATTCTTGGTTGTCTCAAATTGCTACAGATTCAATAAAAATGTCAAAATAGGTTTAAAAAATTACGTAATAACAACATATCATCAAGTACCCTTACATTTTCAATTTTAATACATGTCATGTTCATGGATTTCCAGTAACATAATCTAACAACCTTATGCAGTAAAATTCCATAATGTCGAATCCCAACCATATTTTCAGCCCATGCAGATGCCTTTGTTTAAGAACAACTTTACTACTTCATCCTCATTCTTCGGAGATATTGTATAACAATTGAGACAAAAATTATCTTCATTGCCGCTCCATCCCCAAATTCTATTTTCTTTTCGCCATATACTTACTTTAGACTTAGCATGGTATTAATTAACTATCCTTCTCTAAAAAATTCTTCATTTCAAGACTCTCATAACATCTCTGCAATAACCAAAGAACACTTAATCTTCAAATGCATTAATATATAAGAAATTTAAGTTACACTCAAAGTTAGTATTGTCAAACAATAACCCATTTGGATTGGTTTGATGGTATTGACTTGAGACTTAAGAGTGTGTTCCTTCTCAAGATCTCGGGTTTGATTATCTCTGATGTCAATTTAAGTGGGCTAATTTAACTTCTTAAAAAAAAACATTGTCGATCGATTTATTTTATTCTATTGTTGATTTTATACTTACATGATTAAAGGGGTTTTTCTTTAAGAAGCTAAAGTTTTTTTTTTCTTCCTATAAAAGACAAAACCCAATACACATATAATATATTACTTCAGATGAAAGTACTAAGAGCATCCAGAATGACTTCAATGACAATACACTAATATGAACTTCAATTAAAATTACTTAAATATGTCTCACTAACAATGACTTAATGGAATGGGCGGGGGGACCACATTGAATAAAAAATAAGATCCTATTAAAAAAAAACATGTAATATCACAAGACCAGTAATATGGAGAAGAAAAAAATTTGAAAAAATTGGGGGGACCACGGCCACCCCTGTCCCCCCCCCCCCCCCCCCCCTTGTGCATCTGCCGCACAGAAGTAAAAAAATGAAACATAAAATGTAAAAGAAAGTAAAAGTGATACCGAAAAACTCACCAATTAGATCAAAGGAAAATTCTATGGTGAAGTCATGAGAATGACTTTTTTGGTGAAGTTAACCCTATGACCAATCATTGAGCATATTGTCTTGCTTAATCAAAATTCATCTTTTCTAAAATTTACATTCTCGAACCCTAAAATTGTTTCTCTCCAAAATTCATCTGCTTAATCAAATCTCTTTTTCTCCAAAATTCATCTTCTTCGAAATTCATTATGTTGTAATTCTGTATGTCATATGTTCCAAACTGGTGTTATGCTGTAATGAACATAAGCTAATTTGAGGCTTTTAGCTATTGATGCTAACTAAACAGTACCATAATCGTAAAAAATCCAATCAGGTTTTGATGTTTTGAGAATCTCAATAATATCATCTTTAAGACTTTGATAAGCTAGTTCAAGGAATTTGTGTTTAGTGGAATGTCCATGGTGCTTTCTGCATCTAGTGTGAATTGCTCTACGTGTGGTAAAAACAACCTTACTAATTTGATAAATGTTTCAATGGTTTTGAGTGTTTTGGCAAAGGAGAAAGATGAAGAACAAAATGACTTTTTCAAAGAAGTCAATTTCCTACTTCACCATATAAGCGCTCTAGATCAAATCACAGTGGAATGAACAAAACTAAATCCAAACATAGGGTTAGACTAATATTTCTAATGACCACTTCTTATTAGAATGACACATCCTTAATTATTATCCATTGAACTCCCTAAGGATTAAGGAATTATACAACAAAGGTTAGAACTTATGCATAACAAAACCCCATCACACTTGTTAAACCCCTAATTAAGGATTCACACTTTAAGAATAATGCAATGAAGTTTTTAGTACATGTATGTGCCTTTAGCCAACATTAGCGAACATAAAATATATTGAACTATAGGATACTTTATGGTTACCAGCAATAGCCAGTTCCTTCTCTTAAAATTGGATTTCTAATAATTTCATATTTTTAATAAATGAAAATACAAAACAAAAACTAATAGAGGTCACAATTTTTTGCTCTCGCATTTTCTGAAGCCAAGAATATTTGGTGGGATTGCTAAGCTTTATGGAGTCAAAGACCAGATGCTTTATAAGGAATGGTCTTTACAATTCAGAGAATATCACTTTCAACTCATGCAAGCAATTTTCATACAACTTCTGTTCATTGCTGTTTGTGTGTGTTGTTTTACATTTACCATGGAAAATTTCAATGTTGACATTAATGATTCACCAAATGAAGACGGTACTGCTGTCAATATGTCATTTAAATATGAGAAACTTGGAGTATTTTGCTATTGCTGTGGTATTTTGGGACATACTGACCAGTATTGTCCTAAGAGAGTAGAACCGGGTTTTGTTGATGGTGTGCAACTTTGGGGCAAGGTCCTGAACCCGAGTAATAGTTCTGTTGGCGGAGGCGTAACTGTGAATTAATGGTTGCGTGGTGGTAGAATGGCTGGTCGTGGTGGTTGTACTGATGGAAGAAGAGGTGCTGGTAATAGTAATGGCGTTGTTGATGCTAATGAAGTTCCTGGTGGTGATGGGCCCTTCCAGCGAGCATGCCCAGTTTGGAAGAGTTAAAATCATGCGTGGTAGGGGCTTTACTTTTCATATGTTAGTCACAAGTGTTATTGGTCCTAATGGGGGAGGTGAAGGTCAGTGGGTTCCTTTTATTCTGAATAATACAAACATTCAAAACCAAGTCAATGTCAGGAGGTTAGTTAATGGTATTGCTACTGCTAATGCTAGAGGTGCTTATGCAAATTCTCTGAATACTAATGCTAATCCAACACATCAACAAACAACTCTCATGCTAGCAGAGAATACATGTAATAATTCAGCAGGAAATGATGGGAAGCTGAGATTGACTGGCTGCAACCAAGTGACTAGTTCTGAATTCTCCATAACTAACAGGGCTTTGTTGAATGAAGGTGATGTTGGACAAACTTCTGAACCAGGGCGGGTGGTTTGTACAAGTAACAAGAAACCAGTAATGACAAAACATATTGTTGATGGACCATCGGTGATAAGGGATGGCCCATGTGAATCACAAGTTGTGCAGACACAAAATAAACAATGTGAAGGTAAAGGTAAAGCAAACGAAGTATTTGGGCCTGCTGTTAAAAGAGAATTCGGCCAAGTACAACTCAGGCAGAGAATGTAAGCATGGTGGGTGTGCTTGAACATGAAGCAAGTGATATGGTGTTGGACTAAGTGAATGAAGGTAGCGCTGCTGAAGTGAACTCTGTAACTCTGCAAAACAACCCTTTATTTACTGAAACAATTGTAATGGCAGAGGCTGAAAACCAGCCCTGCCAGTGCCAACAACCATAAAAATAATTAGTTGCAATTGTAGGGGGTAGGTAGTCCCCGTACAATTCCTAGTTTAAAATACCTTGTCCGTGTTTATAAATTGGATATCCTCTATCTTTGTGAAACTATCTCTACAAGTAATAAAACTGAGGAATTAAATTATGTTTTGGGGTTTGATTTCTTCTTTACTGTGAATAAAAAAGCTCATAGTGGTGGTCTTGTTTTGTGATAGAATTCGTCGGTTAACTGCTCAATTTTTAATTACTCAACTAATAACATTGATACTGAGATAACATATATTAATAAGGGTAGGTGGCGCCTTACTGGATATTATGGTTTTCCTAATAATGGTAGAAGACTTGAGACTTGGAATTTTTTGAGACAACTTGCAAATGTTTCGAATTTATCGTGGTGTATGATAGGGGACTTCAATGATGTTCTTTCTCCTCATGAAAAGAAGGGTAATATAATGAAAGGGCGAATTGGCTTATCAATGGTTTTAGAAATGATGTTTGTGATTCTGGGATGGCTGATGTAAATACATAAGGTTACCTTTAAACATAGTTTAAAAGTCTTGGCACCACTAGAGCTGTTGAGGAACGTCTTGACCGCGCCCTTGCTACTGAGAGCTGGCAGATTCAGTACCCTAATGCAGTTCTAGAAAATCTTCCAGCACCTTCTTCGGATCACTACGCTATTATGCTCTCAAATTCGAGAACGCCTGGTTAGCTAATCCCAGCTTTAGCAGTTTTGTCACTGATAAGTGGAGCTCCTATGGAGTTTTCCCGATTGTTGATAAGTTGGAATTTTGCGCTTTTGATGTCACAGATTGGAGCAGAAACAATTTTAATAATTTGAAGCGTGAAATCAATACTTGTCGCCAGAAAATTGATAAAATGAGGAGTCGGGTGGATAGTGATAACAATCATCAGTTTAATGAATTGAGGAGTCGTATAACTCAGCTGTTAATTCAAGAGGATGCTTTTTGGCGTCAAAGAGCGAAGACTCGCTAATTACGGGATGGAGACCTTAATACTAAGTTTTTCCATGTTGCAGCTTCTTCAAGACAGAAAATCAACAAAATTCATTCGTTGTTGGATCCAGATAACAACTGAATTACTGATGAAAATCAATTGTGTGATGTTGCTCGGAATTACTTTGTTGACTTGTTTCAGGAACAGATTAGTGACACCGAGCCGGTCATTGAGCCTATTGAAGCTTCGATTTCCATTGAAGATAACAACAACCTGTTAGCACCTTTTGTGATTTCTGAATTTAAAGAAGCTCTTTTTCCATGAAGGCAGATAAGTGTCGGGGCCAGACGGCTTCAATCCGGGGTTTTTCCAAAAAAATTGGGCATCTTGTGGCGAAGAATTATTCCACCAGTGTTGTCAATGGTTAGATACAGGTAGCTTCCCTCCAACTCTCAATGCGACCACCATAGCTCTTATTCCGAAGGGTGAGTCTCAAACTTCTAGAAAGACCGAAGACCGATAGACTTATGTAATGTTATTTATAAGGTGGTAGCCAAAGTGTTAGAAAATCGACTCAAAGTTGTCTTAAATAAGTGCATTTCTGATAGTCAATCTGCATTTGTTCTGGGTCGATCTATCCTAGATAATGTTATTGCAGCCATAGAGATCATTCATTATATGAAGTCTAAAGTCAAAGGTTAATTGGGGGATGTTGCTCTTAACCTTGATATAAGTAAAACGTATGACAGAATTGATTGGAGTTATCTGAAAATGGTCATGATAAAAATGGGTTTCAATGATAGATGGACAAATTGGATCATGATGTGCATCAAAACTATTGATTATTCTATTCTTGTCAATGGTAATATTGTTGGTCCGATTATACCAGGTAGAGGGTTGAGACAAGGTGACCCTCTTTCACCTTATCTCTTTATCATATGTGCAGAAGGGTTATCAGCTCTCATCAGGAAGGCATAGGCTAGAGGAGAGATTAATGGGGTAAAGATTTGTACCAGGGCACCAATTATTTCCCATTTATTGTTCATGAACGACTGCTTGTTATTCTTTCGAGCAAACACTAATCAAGCCGAGAAAATGAAGCATATTTTGGAAGTTTATGAAACGGCATTTGGTCAAGAAGTTAACCTCTATAAATCAGAAATCTTTTGCAGCATAAATGTTTCGATTGCGGATCATAAAAGCATAGCTAATATTCTTGGAGTTCAAGTTGTGTTGGGCACGGGTAAGTATCTTGGGCTGCCATCTATGATAGGAAGAAGCAAGAAAGCAACTTTTAATTTCATTAAGGATAAGGTTTGGATGATTAACTGGTGGAATAGTAAATGTATCTCCAAAGCAGGATGCGAAGTTTTAATTAAATCTGTCCTCTAGTCTATTCCCACATATTTTGAGTTTATTCACTTTATCGTCATCTATTTGTGATGAGATTGAAAAGATGATGAATTCATTATGGTTTGGTCATTCAGGAGCTCAAAGTAAATCCATTGAATGTCATGGGACATATTATCTATGCACAAAAAAGATGGAGGCATGGGATTCAAGAGCTAAGGGAATTTTAATCTTGCTATGCTTGGTAAGCAGAGGTGGAGAATTATGACCAATCCTTAAACTCTTATAGCTAGAATGTACAAAGCAAGATATTTTCCGCATAGTAATTTTTTTGAAGATCCCTTGGGGCATAAGCCAAGTTTTGTTTGGATAAGTAATTGTAATGCTAAGTTCATCCTTAGAGCGGGAAGCTGGTGGAAGATAGGTGATGGGTCCTCAATTCCAATTTGGAATAATAACTGGCTTGATGGTAATGAATATCTTACCCTTTAAAATCACGTTTTAATACCTGTTGATAATCTCAAAGTTTCGGATTGTATCATTCCGTAAGCTAAAGCTTGGAATGTTCTTTTCGTACTTTCAATTTTTGATCAACATATAGTGAATCAGGTGGTGAATACACCATTGTATCCCTCAGTTCATGATGATAGGCTTGTTTGGACGAAGGAAAACAATGGTGAGTATTCTGTTAGAAGTGCATATAAAATGTGTATGCAAGAATTACTCGATGTCAATCATTTTAAGGCACAAGGACGCTATGATCTGATCTAGAAGCTTAAAATTCCTCCCAAGGTGAAGAACTTCATATGGCATGTTTGTCACAACACTTTACCAACGCGCTTACGCCTTAAAGACAAAAAGGTTAATTGTGACCCGGCTTGTGCTTTATGCAATATGGCGGAGGAAGACAGTTTCAACCTTTTCTTTCGTTTCCCTGGTAGTTGCAATATTTGGAGCATTTATGATTCCTTTAATACTGCGAACAATGTGATAAATCAGGGTCAGGATAGCGCAAGTGTTATTGTTTATTTGTTGCAGGTGTTAAATGGTGATAATGGAGCGATGTTCTGCTGCATTCTTTGAAGTATTTGGAAGCAACATAACAACAAGGTTTGGAATGATGTGATTGAAGCGCATGTTGCTGTTCTGGAATGTGCAAAGGTGATTTTACAAGATTGGAGAGCAGCTAAATCTTATCAGCAACGACCTTCAAGGGTACAAAATATCGTTGATACTTCAAAGTGGAAGAAACTAGTTGTAGGTTGATTTAAATGCAATATCGACGCCTCTTTCTCTAAGCACTAAAACAAGGTTGGAATAGGTATGTGTATAAGAGATGACACATGTGTGTTTGTCTTAGCTAAAACTGAATGGTTTAGTCCGATATGTGAAGTTCATATAGGAGAAGCTCTTGGTTTATTATCTGCTCTAGAATGGGTTCACGAGCTTAATCTTGGTTCTATGGATTTTGAGATGGATGCGGAAAAAGGTTGTTGATAATTTTTTATCGAGAAAACATAATGTAACTGAGTTCGGAAATATCATTCAAAATTGTCAATCTCTTTTTAGGAATTATTATGAAAAATCTAAGGTAGAGTTTGTACGGAGATAAACAAATGAGGCAGCTCACACTTTAGTTAAGGCGACCATATTGTCAGCTAGTTTCCAGTTATTGCATGTAATACCTGATTGTATGGAAAACATTTTGATTAATGAAATGCTTTAAGCTTTTTCTCTTAAAAAAAAAAATTTCAACCCCTTCTTCAATATATTATTAAGTTAAAACTTTGAAATATCATTAATACATGTGAAATTTTGAGTTAAAACTTTGTAATTTCTCTTTAGTATTTGGTAAAAATATCATTAGTTCATGTGAAATTTTCTAAGTAGTCTGATATTAAAGAATAAAAGTTTTAAAAAAAATCTTATAAATAGAGATGAAGGGAGAAACATCTAAAAAAAATTATAAACTATTTTTTTAAAGGTTTTTCTATCATGTGCAAATTTACACATATTAAAAAGTTTAAAATAGTAACTTTGTCTTTTTTTGACAATAGTAACTTTGCCTTGAAACTTGTTTATTTTATATAAAATATGTAGTTTTTTAATAAATTGGTGCTGTTTTTCAATAAAACTTCACATAAAAGAAAATAATCTATAAACGATATGTGAGTATAATTTATCATCAACTCTACTTTTGTTTGATTGTTTTTTTTTTTTTTTAGAATTTTGACTTAGTCCTCCTCTTGTATATTTTTTCCTTTTTTAATAAAATTTCAAAGGCAGTTGAGGATGAGATCAACCATGAGGTGCCAACATAGTTGAGATGTCTAGCTTCTCCTTTATGTCTTCCTTGCTCTCTTGATTCATAAAAAAAAATATAATTTTTCTTAAAAATATTTAAATTTAATTCTTATCCTTATAAAATTATTATTTTTAGTCTTTTTTAAAAAAAGTTATCGTATTCAATTGCAGAAAATTTAAATAAAGTTGATATACAAAGTTAATATATAAAGTGAATTGAATTGCAAAAAATATTAATATTTAAATCAATATTTTTTTCTAAAATAAATAAAATGAACTTTTGACAAAGTAAAATATTGATATTCTATTTTTTTCTTTACCAATTTTTTTTTTTTTTGATATTGTAACTTTGTATGTACATCATAATAAACATTGAATTTGTCCAAAGAATTGTTATATTATCAATTTTTGAATTTCTTATTTTATAGTTTACTCACTTTAGTGGATAGTTACGGTAGAACATTTATTCCATTCGCACACCACATATGGTAAAAGCCAACATGTGACAATCTGTACTTACCCACAATTGAGATCAAATACAACCACAATTTTATTTTATTTTTCCTTCCTTTTTTACCTAAAGAAAGGATAAGAACTAATGTCTTGTCATCAACGCGCCCATGGAAGGATCCAAACTCAATGTAACAACCTCTATATATAGCGTAAAACAAACGCTGAATTTTCACAACAACTTCATTTCTTTTATTCTTACCAATATCTACTTCTTCATCAATCTCATTGTAGCATGCTGCAAATTCTTCCACATGGATTGCTTCACAATCTACACACTAAAGGTTAATTTTCCATGGTATGATTAATCTTACCTTTGTTGATTATTTTTCTTTAATCACCGAGATTGTTCTAATTTCATTTTCATTTGC
Source organism: Medicago arabica (assembly GCA_946800305.1). Taxonomy (NCBI): domain Eukaryota; kingdom Viridiplantae; phylum Streptophyta; class Magnoliopsida; order Fabales; family Fabaceae; genus Medicago; species Medicago arabica. The sequence goes on along the minus strand of OX326968.1, from coordinate 42,325,699 downwards.
ATCATTTTTTTGTAGATCTGAAGTTCAATTTCCCAGATCTATCATTGCGAGGAGGCGTGATCTTCGAGTTTCTTCATGTTCATCAACCTAGTTGAAGTTTGTTGTAGGTACAATTGGATCGTTGTGATGATCGCGAGTTTCGTCATGGATTGACATTGAAGAGAAGATTATTGTAACATAAGTGTTGTTATGAATTTAGTCACATGATGATGATGATGAGAATTATGTGATTGTGAACCGGCCTTTGCCATGACAGGTGCGCTTGCATGGCAGGTCAAAAAAATGAATAAAAAATATTTTTTTGTTTCTGAGAAAGATCGCACGGGAATTGCCCGGGATCTTCCTCAGGTGTGGTGGTGTGTGTGTGTGTGATTTTCTTCTTCTTCTCGTTATGCTTTTGATTATCTTTATTGATATACCACGCATCGCAAAGAAACAATACATAACACTGATATCAAAGGATTTATCACTATCATTGGATTTTCTCTGTTGCTGACTGAATAAGGTATCATTTATTTACATTCGAAGTTTAATTAAAACAAGCTATGCGGAATTTGAGAAATTGTGATTGTTTTGGCTAATAAATTTCGTGCTCATGTAAAACCAAGCTTTATATACGATTTATGTGATCTAGATTTACTCAATTAAATTAAGTTTTGATTGCAATTTTTGATGATATTCTTTATTCGCAGAGAGTGCTTAATGGAGTTCTTCGAAAATTGTGTTATCAGTTAAGGTAATTTGTTGATATTTACGCTAAAATTCGATTCTCTTGAATAAGATTGTTGAGGAGATTGGATCTTCGAATAAATTCAACTATGAGACAATAAATTAACACCTCATTTGCATTTATATATTCTCTCTTTAATGTCTCCGACATGATTACAACAAATTAACACTTCAATTGCAGTTATACTACTACTCAGTTCCTTATCAAAAGCAAATTTAACAAATCTATTTCTTCAATGTCTCGGGCACGATTACCACAAATTAACACTTCAATTAGCGTTATATATTCTTTATTTAATGCATCCTACATAACTAACACTTCAATTGCAGTTATATATTGATTCAATTGCAGCTATATTACTTCCTTCTTTATTACATGGAAATTTAACCAGCTTTTTCTTTAACGTCTCCCACATGATTATGGTTTATGGTTTAGTGTTTAACACTTCAATTTCAGTTATAGTATATTCTTTCTTTAATGTCTTCGACACAATTATTTATGAATAATTGGCAAACTAGTTTGTCTATACAAAGAGATATAAACCGAAGGCTTTGCCATGCATTTTTTAAAATTTTACTTGCATACTTCTTATTGATACGTCTTTATGATTTCCTATACAATTTGTATTATTTGATGTAAAAGTACTATGATCACATGAACTACATCTACTTTGATTTTATATTTGCTAACACTCTGATAAGAAGCCAATATGGTTGATACACGATGTATCAAACAAGAGAAACATATCAGAAGAAAATTATTTATGGTGAGCATAAAGAATATTGATGGGTACATGGAATTTGTTTATGAAGGGTGGGTGACAAAACTGAGTTTATATAAGGTTGGATGAGAAGACAATATTTTTTTATTTTGAATATTTTGTATACTTTTGGAAGTGAGATCTCTCATTAGAGGAAAGATAAAAACTTTCTCTCTTAATTTCTCTTGGGATTTCATTGTGGGATTAGGGATAGTTTTTTGAAAGCTCTTGGATCTAATTTCTTGTAACCTCCTTGTATCACTCATTTCATAGTGGATTGGAGAGTTGATCTCTCCCCCAGATGTAGGTCATATTGGGTCGAACTGGGTTAACAAGCATTGGTGTGTTGTTCTTTTACTCTTTTTTTTTTGTTCTTTGATTATGTTTGTGGATTTGTTTTACTCTTACATGTTATTTATTATTGTTGCTTGAGGATATTTATTGGTTATCACATTTAATTTTATTGGTATGATTTAAGTTCGAATTCAACAACAATAGGATTTAATAAATATATATAATTAGTATTATTTTTTGTGGATTAATAACATTATAGTCATTTTTGGAAGACTCTAGCCCAACTCAACGTAAAATCCCTTCATCGGTTTTCTCATCATTTTCATCATCCCACAACTTCATAGTCTCCTCCCAGTTAGTTTTCACTTGGTATCATTAATGTCATTCTTTATCATTATTGATAGATGCTTTATTAATTGAAACTGCAGTCTCTATAGTATATGAACTTGTTTTGTTGATGATATTGTCCTTTTGTCATAACTAATGGATGCAAAGTAGGAACCTATCAATTATTGTACAGTCAAAAATTGAGGTGTGATCTCCGTATTTGTCTTGCTTTAGGATTATCTTTGTGTTCATTGAGGTATCCTCTTTGCAGGTACAATTAAATTGTTGCAATGATCGCGAGTTTTGTGTTGTTGCTGCTTCCTTCATCATCATGTATTGAATGGAAGATTATTGTAAGAGAAGTGTTGTTGCATCCTTAAAATATTCAATCTATATTTGTGTTGTGAATTTAGCTATATAAGGATGAAACTTTTGTGATTGTGGTTTGAGGATGAAGTGGATCTGAATAATATCTTTGTGAACTTGACCTTTGCCATGATAGGTGTGCTTGCATGGAAGGTATAAAAATGAATAGAATATATTGTTGCTTTTGAGGGAGATCGCACTGGAGTTTCCCGGGATCTCTCTAGTATTGTGTGTGTGATCTTCTCCCGTTATGCTTTTGTTTTCCTATATTCCTCTACCATAAATTACAACACTGATCACAAAGGATTTATCACCATACTAGATTTTCTCCTTCGCTGAAAGAATAAGGTACCATTTATTACTTTAGATCTGACTTCTATAATTGGTTAACACGCTTAATTAATCCAAGTGATGCATAATTTGGGAAACTTTGTTTGTTTCGATTACTTAATTTCTGTGTTCATGGTGGCTTTAGATAGATTTCAATTGCTTTACATTTACTCAACTAATTAAGTTTTGATTCCAAATGACTTTAGATAGATTTCAACAGCTTTATATTTTATTCAGTTAAAATTAAGTTTTCATTTAAATGTTTGATGATGTTATTTATTGGAAGAGAGATTGCTCAACGGAGTTCTCCGATGACTATGTTATCAATTAAGGTAATTGGTAATTCAACTTGCTTGTATGAACTTTTTTTTGAGGGAAATTAGAGCTTTGATTGACTACTTCAGTTATGAGTCGATAGTGCTACTTTTCATTGCAATTGTATATTCTCTCTTTAATGTTTCAAACGTTATTATTTATGAATAATTATCTAAGTGGCTATTGGAGGGTAGTTTGATATTAATGAAATCATTTGGACTGTTGTACTTTAAGATCTATGAAATTAACCAATCAGCTACCTAGTTGCTAGTTTACACAGAGACATAAAAATTAATCAATCAGTTACCTAGTTGCTAGTCGACACAGAAATATAGACCGAAGGACTAATCCTTAATAATGCATTTTGTTAGTCATTTTTTAGAAGACTCGAACTAAACTCGATTTATGAGCTTGTTTTGTTGAAGGGCTTCCTCTTCATAATTTATGGATGTCAAGTAACAATCTATCAATTATTTTACATATAATATTGAAGCTGGCAAAATCGAAAACAAACATCAAATGGCAGAAAATGGTACATTTGTGAACAAAGTATATGTTAAATGAGTTTGCATCTATCGAGTTATATACTTATTAAGATCTTGTCTCCAAATTGTTTGGAACAAAGTTAAGTTAAAGTAAGATTCATATTAGTTAAAGTAAGATTCATATCTAATATAGGCACTTCGTTAGATCTTGTCTCCAATGTAAAGTATTAATTAATTTTTAACGCCACTAACATGATTATGGATATCATTTAATTTGAATTTAACAATGCAACATAACTTAATGTTTATGCTCTACTTGTATAATGGTTACTATTACTAATACCGTTTTATCACCAGCTTCATGACATTTTACTATTGATATTTTATGCCACTGTGTATAAGTTCTCAATCACCAGACTCGTCATGTAGATTAATTAATGCCCATGAGAAGTATGTGATGGTAGAAATTTGTCTCTTAACATCAACTTTATTATTTTTTAAAAATGGTAGATATATCTATTTTAGACTCAGATTATATTTGAGCAAAATAGCTGTGATAAATCTATGAAAATTCAATATCGAAATGCCTGAAATTTATGCATCAGACTCAATATTGAATTTTCGCATCACACGCAATAAATTGTGCTTTTATTGAAAAATCTGGATTGAATGGCTTGATTGGCTTAGTCGTTGTTTTAGCTAATTCAATTGGAGATTAGTTTGACACTAAATGGATCATTTGGAGTACCTTTTTAGGATTAGTGTAGCGAATCAGTCCATCAATTAGGTGGTATCATTAACCTAAATAGAGGTAAATTATCATCAAAATATTTATAATATCTTGTTGGATGTAGTTTTTTTTTGCTCCGTTATGCATTTGAATGTGTCATTGTTGCTCAAAATCTCGACTCATCTTGTTATTATTACAAAAGCAGTTTGTTTTGCCGTTTATATAAAATAATTTAAATTGATTTTATATTTTTTTTTTTATAAATCATATGTTCTAATTCAATCTTCTAATCTTCAAGATCTTAGCATTTCATCCAATCATTTCTTCATTATCTTGGATTCATCCAGGATATATCATAATCCATATGCTCTAGTTGTACTAATATTTGTGTATATTGACAATGCTACAACTCAAACAAAGGCAATTCTTTTTGCATGTTTCAAGAAGCCAACTCAATAAGTCAAGAAGAAAAAGGTATTTTTATGTTTTCTTCAAGAAACCAACTTGATTTAATATCATTAATTATTCATGCATGGAGCAGTAGTATGAAAATGATTTATATGAAAGGAAAGAATGAAAAGACAGAAACAATATAAGAGATACTAGCCTCAATTACATCAAAGTGAAGTTGGTGGGAGAACAATGAAGCATGGGAAGTGTCCAAGACCATCCAACTCAATGAGCCTTGATGCCCCATCTTAGTAAAGAATCACAACCATTAACTTCATGATAACAGTGAAAAATATAAATGTTCAAATCAGGAGAACATGGAGCAAATGGAGGATCTCTGCATACTGAAGATTGAAGTAAAAGTTTGAATTTGGTTCAAGACAACTTGAGAGTCTCCCTCAAAGAAGAGGGAGAGAATGGATAATTTTCTAGCAAGTCGAAGGTTGTCAAGAAGGCCCAAATCCTTGCCATTGATGCAGTGGAGGTTCCACACAACTATGATGAAATCATTTTATAAAAAAACCAATTGAGTTGCAAATGATAACTCCAGAAGCAATGCAGGGACAAACCTACATGGAAATGTGTGTGTGCATGCTTGAGCCCTCACTGTTTTGACACTTTTTTTTTTCCGATACAATATATAAACATATAAAGTTGAGATATTGTTTTCAATTTTGTTGAATAGCATTATAAATATATTGGTTCATCGGTCATGAATATTATCAAGAATTGGATGGAAAATCACTTCAGAGATTAAAGGTTAAATGATTGTTTAATTATTTACATAGAAAAAATGTTTTTATTGACTTTGGAAAAAAAAATATTGTTTTCAAATATAAAAAGTCACATAGAATAACTATGATGCTAATTTATACTTTTAAAAATGAAGTGTTATATATATATATATATATATATATATATATATATATGTGTGTGTGTGTGTGTGTCTAGAGTCTCCGGTCCACGACCCAAAATTTATGGATTCGTTCTTATCCGTATGTTATCGATGAACCATCAATAACATGTGGGTCGTTGTAAAAAAAAAAACTCATCGCGAGAGTTTCCAATGTAAGAAAGAGTATTCTAAATCATATATTTGGAGATAATAAGGTTGATGAAGCTAGTAACAAAGCCTTGTAAATAAGAGTATTTTCGTTAATGATCTCAACTTAAAGGTTTCTAAAGGGTCTCATCGAGACACATCACTTTGAAACAACACGTTCAAAATTTACTTTAATGGTGAACTCTACTAGAACCAAAAACATGTCCCACAAACTATAACTTTTTTTTATATCAAAATGAAAAAATCATTTGCTTCCTAGTTTTTCCCCAACAATTGTTACTTTAGAGAGGACCTAAAATACAACTGGCGGACTCCATTCATGAGAATGTGAAATATTGAGTTCGTCCAATGAAAAACTCATGAAAAACCTCCCACTTGAGGTGCTTTAAGGACAATCATATAACACTTTATAAAATTACTTTCACGACATTTAATAATAGGTTTCGTCAAACTTACACTATATACAAGTTTATTTTTCAAAGGTTTCTTCATATTTTTTTTTTTTTTTTTTGTGGCTGAGGTTTAAACTTCAGATCTTTGTATATATTATGCATTATTCCTACCAACTGAGCTAAGTTTAAGATGACATATTTCATTTAATTTAATAAAAAGGTTTACCAATCCTTCCTTAAAAAAAAAAGTTTACTAATCCAATAATAAAAATGGATGCATGTTTTTCTTGTGCAACATAGAATGACCTTAACAGGCACACATGTTTTTTGTTTTTATATTTGGATATTTTCTTGTTAAAGCATCACATGGCATCTATCACATGGAACATTTATCGTATTAATTAAAGTGGAACACGTCATGTCCCATAAGTGTAGCTCAGTTGGTAGCTACCAGAGATAATTTGTGCAGGGGCTGGGGTTCGAACCCCAGATTCCCCACTTCTTCACATTATTGTGTGTGAATCTAACCACTAGGCTACTAGACAAAAAAAAAAAGTGGAACACGTCATGACATTATAATATTATTAGCATATAAAGACAACACCAGCATATCTCTCTTGTTTTTATTAAAAAAATAATAATATCTCTCTTGTTTATTGACGATGAATAATAAAATGGTAAAAAGTAATTAAATGAAGGGTAAAATTGGAAAAAATGTTACAACAAAACAAATCTTATTTGCATAAGATCAAAATAAGTTTTCAGTGGTATTGTTTCTATTGTCATGGATTGTTTCTAAAAATGTCTTTGATTGATCTTATATTAATAGGATATAACTAATTTTTTAATTTATAACTTAACTAATATTATGAAAAATGATAAAGTAGATTAAATGAAAGAGTAAATTGAAAAGAAAAATTCAGTCCAAATGAGTACATCCCCTTCATATATTGTTATAGATATAGATTATGATTATAGAGGCTAATGAAACTTTTCATCTTTTTTTTACCCAGAAATTTTCATCTTAAAAAAAACCATTAAACTTTTTTTCTATCGGGTGAAGCATTGTTTTTCTTGTAAAGCCCCAGAAACGTTCACGTAAACAAACACTATTTTAAAACTGGGTAAAAAATTCATTTCCCAAAAATAAATAGTTGAAACAATAATGTGAGACCACTACCCCTAAAAAAAATGCGAGACCACAAAAAATTAGAAAGTTTGTTGCTCTCAAATAGAAAACGACAATTAAATTTGTTTTTTTGTTACATGAGAAAAAATAAACTAAAAAAAAAGCTGAAAAATAAAGTGTTGTGAGAGTGACTTAGAATTGGAGAAATTGAAGTTTGCTGAAGCTGTCAAAATCGGAGCACGATTTGTGAAATCGAAGTACGATTTTTGGACCATAATTGACACTTCCATTCGTAAAAAATCGGAGCACGATCTGGCAAAATCGGAGCACAATTTTGCGCATATGCATAAAAATAAAAAGTATTTTTGGGCCTGATTTTGTTCCAATTTTTGAGGGATTCTTTTACTATAAATATAGGCTTTGTATCAGAGTAAACCTTGAGATAGAGGGGGCTGAAACAAGGGTTTGGAAATGCAACAACAAAACTGAGGTTTGTATAGAATTTGTCTCTTGGGAACAAACACTAGGGTTTGAGGGTTCATTCACCTTGGAAAACACTATTAAGATTGAGTCTCTTGGTTACGGGAAGAGATTGAAACTTTGGGTAGAATCAGGCGGGAAACTTATTCTTGTAACTCATTGATATCTCTTTTGTAAAGTTACTCATCATTATAGTGAAACGGAGGGCTGCTCTCCCCCTTAGGTTAGGTCAATTTTGGACTGAACTGAGTAAACAAATTCTTTTGTGTTCTCTCTTCTTTTCTCTCGCTGTTTTTTACTTTTGCTTGTGATTATAAATGCTACCCACTTGTTTTGGTTTCTTCATTATTCCTTGCTCCACATATCAAGTATTTATTGGTGTGATTTTTCAATCGAATTCACAACAATTGACGCCCACCGTGGGGCAAGGATCAAAAGATAATCAAGTACCATGGGTTCGAAGTGGGATATTGAGAAGTTTACCGGAGATAACAATTTTGGGTTATGGAAAGTAAAGATGGAAGCGGTGTTAATACAACAAAAGTGTGAGAAAGCTTTGAAGGGTGAAGGTACGTTACTGGTCACCATGTCACGAGTGAAGAAGACCGAGATGGTGGACAAAGCCAGGAGTGCCATTGTCTTGTGCCTCGGGAATAATGTTTTGAGAGAAGTAGCAAAGAAACCAACCGTGACATCGATGTGGTCAAAGTTCGAATATTTGTATATGACAAAGTCTTTGACTCATCGGCAATTCTTAAAGCAACACCTCTAATTACTCAAGATGGTGGAGTCGGAGGCCATCATGGAGCAACTTGCGGAGTTCAACAAAATCATTGGTAATTTGGAGAACATTGAGGTGCGTCTTGAGGATGCAGGTGCTCTGATGGTGTGGTGTTGTTTGGAGGATGAAAAAGGTGATGTGTCTCACCTTGGGAGTGATGCCTAGTGGAGCGATGGTCGTCTGGAGAGACGTTAAACACTCAACATCAGCCTGAAGAGGTGAAGGTAAGAATACTCATGATCAGTCTAGAGAGGCAAAGGCAACAATACTCATGATCTACCTGTTGAGGTGAAGTTTCAAGGTTGAAGACATAGTGGGATGTACACATTTGCTAGTTGAGAGGTTGGAAGCTCAGCTTTAGGTGGAGTTGAACACACCGGGAATGGTACGACTATGGAGGACCTTGAGTATTATGCTCTAGTGGTGAGCAAGGGATTTCTTCATGAAGACGGAAGGCATTCTGGAGGTTGAAGAATGTATAGCACGGCTTGCGGGATTACCCTAAAAAAAGGTCAATGGTGATTGGATGCAAGGTGATCTTCAAGGAAGCGGGAGAGGTCCTGTGTTGAAGAGGTAATGGTGAATGCTTGTGGAACTACCTAAAATTCCTAGTGTAGTTGGACTGCAAGGACCTTCGAGAAGGCAGAAGACATTCCGATGGCTGAAGGGGTTAAGGTGTGTACTTGTGGATTACTCTAAAAAGCCAAGGGTGATTAGGTACAAGTAGATCTTTTAAGGAAGCGGGAGATGTTCCGTATTGAAGAGGTATGGTATAGTCTCGTAGAACTACTTGAAATTCCTAGTGTAGTTTGGATACAAGGATCTTCGAGAAGGCGGAAGACATTCCGATGGCTGAAGAGATTAAGGTGTGTACTTGTGGAACTACCTAAAATTCCTTGAGCAGTTTGGACACAAGGATCTTCAAAAGGGCGGAAGGCATTCCGATGGTTGAAGAGGTTAAGGTGTAAACTTGTGGAGCTACATAGTGTAGTGGAAAGCAAGGGAAAGAGCAGCAAGATGTTGATGTTAAATTGACATCATCACTAATTTAGAGTCAAGGTGGAGATTGTTGTGAAAGTGACTCAAAATTGGAGAAATTGAAGTTTGTTGAAGCTATCAAAATCAGAGCACGATTTTTGGACCAGAATTGGCACTTCCATTCATAAAAAATCGGAGCTCGATTTTGCGCATATGCATAAAAATAAAACGTACTTTTGGGCCTGATTTTGTTCCAATTCATGAGGGATTCTTTTACTATAAATATAGACTTTGTATATGAGTAAACCTTGAGATAGAGGGGGCTGAAACAATGGTTTAGAAAGGCAACAACAAAACTAGGGTTTGTATAGAGGTTGTCTCTTGGGAACAAACACTAGGGTTTGAGGGTTCATTCACCTTGGGAAACACTATTAGGATTGAGTCTCTTGGTTACGGAAAGAGATTGAAACTTTGGGTAGAATTAGGCGGGAGACTTAATCTTGTAACCCATTGATATCTCTTTTGTAAAGTTACTCATCATTATAGTGAAACGGATGACTGCTCTCTCCCCCAGATTAGGTCAATTTTGGACTGAACCGGGTAAACAAATTCTTTTGTGTTCTCTCTTCTTTTCTCTCGTTGTTTTCTACTTTTGCTTGTGATTATAACTGTTACCCACTTGTTTTGGTTGCTTGATTATTCCTTGCTCCACACATCAAGTATTTATTGGTGTGATTTTTCAATCGAAGTCACAACATAAAGACTATGCACGAGAGTATGAAACTCTCATGACATTCGCGAGAAAGAATAACTAAAGCTTAATCGGAGGATTGTTGAGAATCACTAAGTTACTAGAAGCTATAGCACCAAGTTTAACGAGAACATCTACACTCATATTAACTTCTTGAAAATAATGGCTATTTCTTTTTCTACGATACTCTCTTCCCATGTATCCTATTCAGATTATCAAATCCAAAACAATTGAGGGTTTCAAGAGAGTTTTAATGTGTTTTTGAGGGTTTGGAAGAAGAGTGTTTATGTTGTTCGGATTATAAAATCCGAAATCCGTATGGTGCGCGAGAAGATAGTAAGGTGGAAAAAGAAATAGTCAATAATAACATCATTATCATTGAGCAAAATACTTGAGCATATAAACACTATATTATTATTATATGTTAGAAAGTTTTAGACTCTTTACCATCTACAAATTAAAATTGTTCTTTGCGTGTCTTTAATTATATTTAAAAAGTGTGGTAGAATTTTTTACATTTTCAACACACAAAAATATCTCCCTATGCATGTGAAAAATAATCATTTAGAATTTCATCTCAAATGCATATGGACATTTAATTTTATAAAATTCATGAGAAAAACTCTTTTTATTGTATAAATTTCATTTAGTGGGGGCAATATATTATTTAAGAGGGGGCAATAACTAAAATATCAAACACTTAACAAATATAATGAAAATTGTAATGAGGCAGTTGCCCGTAATCAACCATAAGTAGCTCCATGCCTGGACGACGTTCACTTACTTCCTTTCATGTTAGCAGTGTCTTGTTTAATGTGTATCATCTGGGACAAAATTTGATGATGATGATGTTGACGATGATGGTTAGGATAACAGTGAAGATGATGGTGACCATGATGATGACGATGGCGGTGGTGATTTTGATGATTGACAAGATTTCATCGGAGCTTTGGATGTTTGAAGACATTTAGACATGGCAACTAAAACCGCCCCCGCCAGCCCCGGCCGCCCCCGTCCCGAATTTAATGGGGAAAAGCCGATTTAACTGGGTGCGGGTGTGGGTGTGGGGGAAATCTGAGTTTTTAGTACGGGGGCGGGGCCGGGGCCGGGGTCGGGGGATGCTTACCCCCGCTCCGCACCCGCTCTTTGAAATTTACTTTATTAAATTTTTTAATCTTATTTCCATAAACACTAAACTATTTTAATATATTATTACTCTTTAGAAACATAATTATTATATTTATTTTACTCTTTTAAAAAAAGTTTATTGGATATTTAATTATTAATATAATTATTGTATTTTATTACTATGAAAAAATAAAAAAATATGCATTTTTTAAATATTTTATTAAAAATAGAGTTTTCGTGAGTGGGGGTGGGGGCGGGGCCGGGAGACCCGTCCCCATTGGGGGCGGGGTTGGGTGTTCAATTTTGACATCCGATATGTTTGGGGACAGGGGCGGGTGCGGGTGCATGCAAACGGGGGCGGGGACGGGGTTGCTTAAACCCACCCCCGCCCCGCCCCGCCCCGTTGCCATGTCTAAAGACATTATCATATATGTTTTAGGTTTTTTTTTCTCATTTACGTAGCAGCCAATTGAGAAGGAACTATGACCTTATCTACTTACTTTTGCAAATTTACTAGCTTTATGATAGAATTTTTTTGTTAACAAGTTGGTTATGGAGTTTGAATTTTATGTTAATTGATATATATATATATATATATATATATATATATATATATATTTGTCATTTATGTGTCACATATAGGTTTTTTAATGTCATTTTTAATTTTCCATAAACTCGTACGAGTTTACAGACCCTTTTTTGAGTCTATGTAGACTCGTGAGTCTGACAACGTTGAACAAACTTATTAAATTTGTAGTGTTTAGTAAAACTAACGGTTAAATATGAAATGACATAAAAAATATTTAATTAATAATTAAAATTTTCAATCACTATTGCATATTTACATGGATAAAATTAAGGTAAATATGCCATGAGTATAACTCAGTTGGCAGAGACATGCATTATTATATGCAGGAGCCGGAGTTCGAACCCCAACCTCACTTATTCACTTTAAAAAAGATTAATTGAATTCTAGCCACTAGGCTTGTTGACAAAATAAAATAAAATAAAGGTAAATATAATCTACTTAAATCAAATTATAAAAAAATTGTTACAGTTACAAACAAAACAATGAACTTGTGAGAAATGAGGGCTACCAAACATAATTTTTTTTTTAATTAAATGAACTTATAAGAATAAACTATTAGAGATCATGTGAACTTTCTTGCTAGACATAAAAAACTCCTCTTGCTAGACATGCACAAAATCATAGAGGTCATGATAGCTTTCTTCTCGCCTGCAAATGAGGCTATTTATTTTTAGGTTAGGTTAACTTGTGCCATAAAGACACATGTTAAAGAATAAAAAAAGAGCAATTTTGTATAACATAATATTTTAATTTTTAAAAATTTAAATACACGATTTTTGATACGTTTATTTCTATAATGAGTTTCTTAATATGTGTCCTTGAAGACATAAGTTAACATTTGCATTATTTATTTTATTTTTTCAAGGGCCATTTATTTATTTTTATTTCCTAGTTAATGACATTTTCGTGCAGTACTTGTCAGTCCATTTAATTATAACACTACCAAAAAAAAGATCCTTTTTTTTTCTTTTAAAAAAAAATCCATATATATTTTTTTGACTAAAAAGAGGATCCATTTAATTATTGGTCAAAAAAGATGTGATGTGATTAATTAATTAATGAATGAAATGAATGGGAAAGATGAGATGAGGCTACCTACTACTACTGCAACGCCCCATCTCAGCCGCTACGGTATCTTATTCTCTCTCTCTCTCTCTTTGTCAAAACGGTGACCGTTTCGTGCCCAAGTCACAACACTACTATATTATGATTCGCGTGACTTTCACCTTCTTCATTAGAATTAGAGCACTAAATTAACTACACTCTTTCTTTCATTTCCCAACTTAATCAACATTAACACCCTAACACTAGCACTATACCATTCCCTCTCTCATTTTCATTTTCTCCAGGTTCGTTCGTTACCTATTATCGATTATTATTGAATTATACATTTTTTTTTTACTTCTCAGATTTATATTCTTCACGTACGTTTCAATTCTGTGTTATGCAATTTTCGTTTCAATACTGTATTAATCAAGACAAAATGTTTTAGTATTTTCATTTTTAGATGATGAATATTGTTTTTTAGCTTGAAGTCAACGCTACTATGTTTGAATGAAATTCCTTTACCTGTTTCTGATTTGAGTTCAAAAGTAGAAAAAGACGAAATAACTTTGAAAATGTTGACTGCCGGAAAAGTTTTCACCTAATTTTTTTGGTTGTTTTTGGTTAAATTCTGAATCAGTTGCTATAGGTTATAGCTATACACGTGATTAGTGTAGTACAGTGTAGGTGGATTCATTAATTAATTTTGTTTGGAGTGAAATGAAAAAAGAAAATTAATCTTATTTCAAATTTTCTGTTGTAGGTTGGTTGGGACATTTTTTTGGAGGCAACATGTTCCTTCTTAGAAGGCAAACCCAGAATCAGCCGGAGAATACTTCCTTAACTCAGGAAGCTAAGGTAAATTACCAAAATAGTGTGACGCGGTTGTCAAATGACCGGGTGTCCCGAATCATAACAAAATATAAGTCAAAATGAGTCAAAGAAGATTTATGTATCTGATCCAATATTTGGTCCCGATACATCAACTTTCTTTGACTCATTTTTGCTTATATTTTCTTACGGAGGGAGTATGTGGTCAAGACGAGTTCGATCTTAGATTTTGTGTATAGAAGAACATAATGAGTTCTATGTAAGAGGGTCTGGATTCGATCCATGCTATTGATATTTGTCCTACTTAACAAATTAATCACTAATGTTTGGCTGTTTGCTTATCCAAAAACAAATAGATCTTAGTACCTCTGGGGGATTAATACCTGACTTTCAGCTAGGTGATAATCGAGTTCACTGAAAAATGTCAGAATTTTATGTATAATAAATATTGAAAAAAGTTCTAAATAAAAGTAGCTGGTGATTTTGATTGCATTAGATCTTCTCTCCATGGTATCATGTAATAATAATAGGAATTTTTTTATGCTTTGTCTCTGAATGGATCTGATGTGATTATGATTGTACCTGGATCTATGAACAGGTGGCTGAACTAAGAGCTGCTATTGGGCCCTTATCCGGGCGTCGATTGAAGTATTGCACAGATGCATGTTTAAAGAGATATTTAGAAGCTCGGAACTGGAATGTTGATAAAGCCAAGAAAATGCTGGAGGAATCACTCAAGTGGAGGTCTACTTATAAGCCTGAGGAAATCCGTTGGGTTAGTTTGATTTTTCAGGCTTTGTCCTTCACATGCTTAATTGATGATGCCGAAACTTTTGTATCATGAACATGTTATATATGTAATGCTGATCCATGCCATAAACGATTTGACAAATTGATGAAGCACAAAGTCGTATGGAGTTTTGCTATTTTTCTTCAGTGTCTAACTTGTGTTGACCTTGCTTAATGGTTCATGTGTTATTTTGCCTCTTCTCTTAGCAAAAATAATTCATTTCTTTGTATGACTTTTCTATATTTTTTTCTTTAATTTTTAATCTGCTGCAAGATATTTCTCTCTATTCTGTATTTTTTTCAATTTTTTTTTTGGAGAAACATTATTTTTGGATTATTATTGATCAATATTTAAGTATCCACTGTCCATATTACTCAAATGTAAAGTCAACAACAACATGCATCTAGGTTTCGAATTGTCAAAATTAAGTTGCTATCATTGTTGAGTTATAGTTCTAAAATTGATTAAGATCATGCATTATCTTCAGAAGACATTTAGTTCCAAAAATGATGTGCTACCTACCGCATGAGTTTAATATATGCATAGCCTGTTAGGGCTAAATGAAGTTATCATTAAATGATAGGCTATTTATGCATATTTCTCTTTCATGCATCATAAACTTATATTTACCGTTCAACGGTTGGTAAATTCAGGCTGAAGTAGCACATGAGGGCGAGACAGGAAAAGTCTCCATAGCTAACTTTCATGATATACATGGGAGGACAGTGCTTATAATGAGACCAGGGATGCAGGTTTGAACTAAGATGTACTCTCATTATTAAAAGCTATATGTAGTTAACAAGGATTCTTTCTTGTACATAACTGGTCAGCTAACTCTTTAATCTGTTTCCTTCTGTCAGAATACAGTATCAGAAGAAAATAATATCAAGCATTTAGTCTATCTGTTGGAAAATGCCGTACTTAATCTTTCCGATGGTCAAGAACAAATGTCATGGTTGATAGACTTCACAGGATTTTCATTTAGCACAAAGATTTCTACTAAGACTGCTCGTGAGATTATTCACATTTTACAGGGCCACTATCCGGAAAGGCTTGGTATAGCTATTCTGCACAACCCACCAAGAATATTTCAGGCTTTCTATAAGGTTTGTACTCCTTCCCTGCAATTATATTTGTTCTGCTTCATTGCTGCATGCTGTTATGTAGTTAGTTTTTCTAATCTTTAGGTGGTAGGTCACATTGCATGGTTGTGGTTTTTCTCATTTATATTTTATTTTAAAGATCAAACAATACTTAGCTATCATTGTGTTTTAAGTGTATTTTCTTTGTCTAACCAATTATAGAACATTGATATTGATTATCCAAATCATATTGTTTCTCTTTCTGCACTTTAAACTCGATTAGGACTTTCAAATTTTTACAATCAGTATTATTTTTGAAAGCAAGTCCTGACATGATTTCCCATGGGCCCCTTCCCACAGTCCCTGATTTATGTCCCGATCTTATCCATTTGTTTTTTCTCCTGTGTTCTTTCATGTGTTTTTAATCTCACCCTTAAACTTTCATCTCCTATTTTTCATATTAAAAACTCTCCTTACAAGTCTTACCTTTTTTCTATGCAAAGGTTTATCTCTCACTCTTCTTTCGTTTCAATGGAGAGAATCCATTTCCGTTCTTAATGGATTTTGGTCAACTTCTTGTGCTTATGATTTGAGGTTGAATCGTGAGTTTTTAACCGTGGCCTCTTCCATTTAACAAATTTGACGTTGCTTTCATTTTGATAGGCTATAAAGTACTTCCTGGATCCCAAGACAGCTCAGAAGGTAAAGTTTGTTTATCCCAACAGTAAGGACAGTGTGGAGCTGATGAAATCACTCTTCGACATGGATAACCTTCCTAGTGAATTTGGTGGAAAAACTACTTTAAAGTATGACCATGAAGAATTCTCACGGTGGATGACTGAAGAGGATGCGAAAACTGCCAAGTTCTGGGGACTTGATGATGAGAAGCCCTTCACCACTAAGAATGGCCATTCTGGGGCAGAGGTAGCACCAGAACCAGTGGCCTAGTATAGTTAGTTGATCAAGTTTTCATATGATAGCTGTTATTACATCCAAACTGTATTTTGTGGCTAGTTATTAAGAGGTGAATAAACAGTGCTTTATAGTGTTATTCATAATGGCTAGTTACTGTAATCCTCATATTTTCATTGATATTCCAACACCTCAATAAAGAGTATTAAAGGCGTGGCTCCTATGATTTGATATTCCAACCAGTATCTGTCAATTGACTCAATTCTGCAGACTGTAGATCGTGCAAAAGTAGATCGTGCAAAATGAAGTTCTAGTGGCTTGAATTCCACCTTGCGTCCTGGACACATTATAGATTTTTTTTTTTTTTAATGGGAATGGGCACATATTATACATCAATGATCAATGGCTTGTTTTGGCTAGAAGACAAAATGCACATTATTGTCACGCTTTTCATGCCTTGTTATTGCCGGCAAGCATTTACTTCCACGGCTCTTATGTGAAATTCCAAAGAATTCTTCTAGATTTTGGCAAAGAAAATTCTTGTGGACTTGAAGTTTTGTCTTCTATTAAATTATTGAACTTTGAATAAATTAGAACCAGTAAAATTAAGAATTTTTGTCCCCGAGTATGAACACTATAAATTTCTACACAAATTAAGAAAATTAAGGATTTGCATAATGTCTATAAGTAAAATAGTTTTGCCCTATACACAAACTATAACTATTGTTAACCAAGAAAAATAAATCATAATAAAAATAAAAACACTTGCACCAGAAAAGTCCGTGCTTAAAATAAAATGGAAAATAATCTTTTTTATTCTGAGCACGAGTTTTTGCTAGGAAAAAAAAAGATGTATCATGTGGTGTTTTTTGAAATGTATCAATATAAGTTAGACCTATATAATTAAATCAATAAGTTTTGATAAATTCCATCGTGTCTCATTTGATCTAATCTTGACATCTTTTAATTTGATAGTGAAAAATAATTTAAATATGATATGATGCAAAATTTATCTCACTTGTGCAACACAGAATTAACCAAAATTAAATACCAGTATGAAATTCATTGAGGTTTCAATCCAAAATTTTGGCGTATTCAGCATCCTTTGGAATGAAATTGGTACCACCTGGATTTTATTTTAAAACTTCCTACAATTTTACCCTTATCATGTCAAAGTTTTGGGTAACAAAGCATATAACTAAGCCATTGATATAATTCTATGATTTCTTCTTTAAAAAAAAAATGATTCTATAATGATCACCAATACTCATAGAGGCATGAAAGAATTGTACTAGGCTCTGTTTGAATATCTCAAAACTAACGTAGCGGAGTGGAACGAAACAGAACGTCCATTCTATTGTTTGGATATTTGATGATGGAATGAGACTAATTTTTCATTCCATTGTTTGGAAAGTAGACAGAACGGAATGATTTATAACTTTTTTATTCCAATTTTACTTTTATTTAAAAAAAGGTAACAAGTAAGCATCAATAATTAATATGCTGCAAAATTCTCGTTTATAGCAAATCATTTGGAATTTAAAAACAAAAAATAGTTTGGAATTTAAAAACTAAAATAGTTATATACGCATATGAAAATTACAGGCTTTTAAGCTATCCAATATGAAGTCAAACATCAATATTGAAATTGTAGTGTCTATAATAAGCTGCAGAATTCTCCTTTTGTAGCAAATCCCTTGGAATTTTAAAATTAAAATAGTTGTAAGGTAGCACATGCTTGAAAGTGCACGTATTCCACATTTCTACAGAGGCCAAGAGCAAGATGGAATAAGAACATGGTCAATGGAAGAAAAAAAACGAGGGAATGAGGTCACTTAAATGAAATTGGGGAATGAAAACCAGGGACAACGTTGTAATTGTATTATTAATGTGTTTTATTTCAAACTCTTGGTTCCTGTAGTTGTCCTAGAGCATACCTTGTGCTTTCGGGGCTGCTTTGTTATATAATTTCATTTTGGTTTGTTCAAAAAAAAAAAGTATTTTATTCCATTGGATACACCCTAAATTAGGAGGAATGGAAAATTGGATAAATGAGTGGTATTGGATGGAATGAGTTCCATCACACCCCATTTCATCTCATCCTTTTTTTTACAAAACCAAACAATAGAACATGAATATATCTCACTCCATTCCACCACTCTCCATCAATCCAAACATAGCTATAATGTCAAATGATTAATAACCTATTACGGAGTCTCATGCCATCTCAAAAGACAATCAAAATATTAAACGGTAAATAATCAAATCAATATGGAGAAAAATAAAATAATTCTAGTGTCCGAGACCAACAAACTTCATAAATGTGTGAAAGAATTCAAAATTGAGTCACCGCAGTTAAAAACATTTCTTAATTAAAGCGGGTTAATATGGACTCTTATCTATTTAGTTCTATATAAATGTAGTTAAATATTAATTAGTTCACCAGTCTTATAAACAGGTCCCGTAGCTCAGTTGGTTAGAGCGTTGGTCTTATGAGCCGAAGGTCGCGGGTTCGAGCCCCGCCGGGACCGCTCTTTTCTTTTTCATTTCCAAATTTGTGATTTTCTAATGACCAAACGTATACCCTACCTTTATGCATGTGATTTGGATGCGTTTCCTACCCTGCCTTATTTTGCTCCAATCATACATACACTACGTGAGTTGTTCTGCATTAATTATCTTTTCCCTTTTTGTCAATTTAAATTATCATTTTTATGACTAGCCATATACTCTTTTCTTTTACTAGTATACCCTTCTATATATGTGGTGTAACAAACATATAAAGTAAACATATAAAGTAAACAAAACAAAACAAATACCCTTCCTTATACATGCGTCATGTGTGGATGCGTTTCCCACGCTGCTTTGTTTTTTGCACCAATAATAGAGCATTCTACACGAGCTCTCATCAAACAACATTTCTTCTTCTAGATTTGTTTAAAGAGATCATAGAGCATCTCTCTAGTCAACTCAATAATCTTTGTTTAACTTCTTTGCTTATCATACGAAAATTATTGGACTTTTTTTTACTTAAGTCTTCGAGCATGCATTGAGGGATAAATACAATAAGCATTTAAATATATGCACTCTCCTTTGTTATTACATTTTCCCACAAACTTGTAAGCTTACAAAAAATAAAATAAGCATCCATAGGCAGCATAAATTGTACGTAAGATAAATTATTTACACGAGTATCACAGCTAATGTCTTTTTTTCTTGGTCAATCACAGCTAATGGCTGTATCATAACATTTTTTACTAAAAACTAAAAATAATGGTTGTATCACTACAAACGTATTATAAGAAAATTTAATTACATTCAGCTAAACGATCGAAAAGAAATTTTAATCACATTATTTAGTCAGAAAAAAAACTTTGATCACATCAAAATAAATAACAAACTATCACAAAAAAGTAAATAACAAACAATTTATGATAGTAGGTGCAAATAAGATATAGGCTTATATTGTTTCAAAAGATATTGGCAAATCATATAAAGTGATAAGAAATCAGATAGAGTATGTCGAAAGATATCGGCAAATCATAAAAAGTGACAAACGCAGGATTTCACCAAGTTGGTGATCGTGTATATTTCAAGTGTGAAATTTTAATTATAAAAAAAAAAACACATTTTTTTCGGCAGGTTTGTTATAGCGGTTGCAATAAAATGCATTTAAATTTATACCGTTCGATCTTGATATGATATTCTTCTATGAATGTGAGATTTTCACTGATTGCATCGTATCCGTGTTATTATATCTTGAACCAAACACATTTTTTCATCCAAACGGAATAGGGTGTTGTTCTTGATCTTCAATGCAATCGCACACACATATGGCATTCCGTAAGTGATGAAATTAAACAACCACACTTGAATTTATCTGTACCACAACCAACTGCTCGATCAACGTTGTTTGCAAGAGATAATACAAAGCGTCCCTTGATATGTTTCGAATCAACCTAGACCACAACAACTTTTCTTTGAACCTATGTTCAACCATGATCATGCTCGTCTAGAAGGAAGCGTGTATATGAGTATGTTGTGAACGGAGTTTCAGTTTGTACTTAAATCACCCATACTACACATATACTTTTTCAACTGGCTGTGTGTAAATCCAACTCTGTTTGTTGTACCCATATGCATGCGTGCGTTGATCCAAAACTTCACAATCTTCTCCTTCACCGGACCCAAAATTGTTCTCAACATATTCAAAAAACTTAGGAGATTTGTTGCATACAACTTTGAACTGGTTTTTATTATCAATATATGCTTGCTCTGTATCGGAATTCACGATATCCTCCCATGCAACCATCACCATCTTCACTACCTCACTTGACTTGATATCTTTCCCATCCTTGCCTTTGAGATCCTTATCTTTGCAATTCGTTTTACACTTTGCTTTAACATTTTTTTCAATGTGATACTCACACAATAGAGCAGTAGCCTTAGGGAAAACGATATCGACAACATTCATCAAAACATTGTCCCGATCAGTGACAACTACTTTGGGTGAACTATCCTTGGTATGCAACAGTTCATTACACCTCTCAAGAGCTCAAGTAACGTTATTTTCCTTCTTAGACATCATATAATCAAATCCAATAGAAAACTTGTACTCGGTAAAAGTGTTACAAACAAACTCAAGCAACGGAAAACGATACTTGTTGGTCTTATAAGTGGAATCTGAACCAAGTACCGTAGAGAACATGTTAAATAACTTGATACCATTTGGATGTGTCTAGAAAATATTAGCAACATCATCGGAATCAGGATACTTTCTACAATGATACACGTACTCATTCTGAACCAATAATTTCAAGAGATGTTACATGTTTGTTCTCGTATCCCAAATGGACTGCCTATACCTAATACAAGCATTATAAATATGCTTGATAGTTGTTGAAGTTCTACTGTTCCTTTTCCTTAAGGTGGTTAGAATTTTCCTCTAAGGAACATTTGAGCCCGCCAACTCATGAAGGTATAGACTTTCATTTGGGTTGAGACGTATGACGGTTTTACGACCTTTCAACACATATGTCATGTCATGGTTGTGTCTACCGTCACGAACTTTGATGCTTCAATCACTAGCATTCAACATATAACCTCTCAGCCGAAACATACACTCACATTTAACCAAACTAGATATTTTGTGCCTCTTTCACATATCACACTAACAAATGCATTTCTCACATTGCCGCCTTTTATCTCATTAATTGATAACAGTTGAAAATCTTTGCTTCATCTCGAACCCACTCCAACAAATCATTTTGTGTAAAAAAAAATTGTTTGGTGGTAAAATGTTCTCGATAACCAATAGAAACAACATCTTGAGGTATAACAACCGGAGGAGCATCCTATACTTTTGCATCGTCAGAAGGAATGTCAACTTTCGGTGGAGGATCCTCGGGTTTGGCATTTTTGGAATCATCTATAACTTCAAGTGAAAATACCGACAACACATTAGGCGGTTCAATCTCAGGTGGAAATTAATTGGAGTCATCAACATGAACATCCATTACTGAAATAGCGTGAAAGCATGGTAAAAAAAGAAACCAGTTTATGTACGGATGGTTTTTGGATTATACAATATGAAACGTGCAATGAAGATTCATTGACGTGATCAAAAGGAAAGCGCCTAGAAATCGAATGAGGAATGATTTATATAAACATTACCTTTGCATTCAGACGAAAATGATGTTGTAAACGTCCCTTGATGACCAAATTGCTACTCCAAATCATGTTTTCGCCCAAAATGGTGTATGTTTAGAGGTGTAGGGAGTGTTTGGTGATAAAGGTGGTGAACTCCTGCTATGTTTTAGGTGAACCTTATATAATCCAGGGTTTCAGATTATACAATCTGAAATAATCCGTAACTTTCCCGCTTTTTAAAAAGTTGATATTTTGGAATATACTATCCGAAACACGTAAATAAAATCCAGATTATACATTTCGGACATGGTTCCACCCTACTCTTGTCAAGGATGGAAATCAGACATGATGACCTTCAGGTTTTTGACTCGTTTCGTATTTTAGAATCCTAAACCAGTTTAGATTTTAAAAACCAAAAAGAGGGTAATTTAGAAAAAAAAATACGTGCGAGAAAATCATAAAATGTGAAAGTAATAGTCAAAATATTTTAACCCCTTAGAATATAGACTGTGGACTGAGACTCAAATTTTTCTGACCCTCTAAATTGACAACTCTTGCCATGCAAATTAATAATATTTTCAATCGATGCAACTATCAATCTTAGAGAACATCGATATTGATATGATAAAAAATCCACGTGTAAAAACTTTAAGTATAAACCCAATTTAGTTTAAAACAATCATTACAAAAATATATTAAAATAATAACATAAAATATCATTTCTTTTGTATTCACCTTGTGTTCTTAATTTTTCAATTTTTTTCTCTCTATTACTTTTGACCAATAAGAAGAAAGAAAAAAAAAATTGTTACAACATAGTTGTACAAATATCACTACTCATTTTTTATTGAATATTAATGTAGAATTATTTCATTTTAGTGCATCTTCTCCATTTTTCTCTATGCGACATAATTTGATTAGATACGTATGTAAAATAATTACAAAATCAATGTATACAATTAAGTATCAATTTGTTTTCATGGTGGAAATAGATGCAAACATGCATTTATTTTGGATACAAACGGAAAAGAGAAAAAGAAACGAAAAAACTAAAAAAAAACTTAATGCCTAACAAAAGAGATGCCTAGTGCATTAGCAAAGAACAAGGAGGATAAATCCGGATGAGCTTTATCTAAAAACATTAATTTCTCATAATGTAAAATACAAGAGGAATCAATAGTTTGAAGGAAATTTATTAAACTATCCCTTACCTTAAATTGGTTTACACTAATGGATATTGGTTTTTTTTGTCCAAATAAAAATATGCATTTTTGCTAACTTGATCCATATAAGTTAAGGTATGATTCATCGGTAACAATTGGGAGGAGAAAGAAGGAGTGATTTTTTTATAAAAAAGTTGTAGGATCATTTTTTTTTCGATACAAAAGTTGCAAGATGGATCATTGATGCAGCGGGTTGTGAGGTTAGAGAGAAAGAAGGAGTAAAACATCATTACCATATTAATGGCAAATGCTAACCGGTGTCCATGGGCACAAGTTAAAGATATGAAAAAGAAAATTATCTAGTAGTTAATGCATTGAAATTGTGTAATTAATTTATAATAAAGTCAAAAACAGTTTCCTTTTATGGTATGCTTAACAAGTGTCCGGAGGCACTGGTTAACATGACCCATAATTAATTAAGGTCATTCATTAATATTAAGATCAAGGGTTATGATTTGGAGTAACTTTAGAGAGTTACTCTTGGAGTCAATGAATCCCTTCTCATATATATATATATATATATATATATATATAAAGTTTGGTACTACAATAGAAAGTCAAATTTTGAATCGAGTAGTTTTGAATTCGAATCTCCCAATGCTCTTATAAAGGTAAAGTATGTGATATATGATCTCTAAGTTCTTTCCTGCCTTTGACTAAAGCACCATCAATTTAACTTAAATTTTATCATATATCTGTGCAAGGTGGGTAGGGTTCCGTTTTTGTATCTGGGTCTTTCGATCGGAGGTGATCCTAGAAGGTTATCTTTTTGGGAACTTGTGGTGAACACCATTAAGTCTAGACTGATGGGGTGGCAAAGTCGTTTCCTCTCATTCGGAGGCCGGTTAGTCCTTCTTAAATCTATCTTGACCTCTCTGTCTGTCTATGCCCTTTCCTTCTTCAAAGCTCCGTCAAGTATAATCTCTTCCATTAATTCAATTTTTTTTTTGGGGAGGGAGTGAGGAAAACAGGAAAATTCCCTGGATCGCTTGGAGCTCTATTTCTTTACGTAATGAGTATGGTGGATTGAGGTGAGACAGTTGAAGAAGTTTAATATTGCTTTATTAGGTAAATGGTGTTGGCGGATGTTGGTGGATAGAGAAGGGATACAGGGTGCTGGTGGCGAAATATGGTGAGGAGGCAGGGAGGTTGGAGTGTTTCTTGTTGGTGGAGGGAGATAGCGAAGATTAGGGATGGGGTAGGAGAGGCTGAGGGGGGGGGGGGGGGGAGGGGGGGGGGGGGTGGGGGGTGGTTTGCAGAGAGGATGTCGAAGAAGGTGAAGGATGGTTCTCAAACTTTCGTTTGGTATGATAGGCAGGTTGGTGATGCTCCTTTATGTAAGCGTTTTCCCCGTTTATTTGATTTATCCACCAATAAATTGAGCACGGTAGAGGAAATGTTTAATCTTGGTTGGGAGGCTGGATGTGAGGCGTGGAGTTGGAGGAGGAGACTGAGGGCTTAGGAGGAGGACATGGTAGAGGAGTGTAGGCTTTTATTTGACGGTTTTGTTTTGCTTCATGATAGTTTTGACAAGTGGCAGTGGGAGCCAGACATCCATGATGGCTACATTGTGAGTGGAGCGTATCAACGTCTGACTTCTCAGAACGATGTTCACTCAGATGCGGTGAAAGATCTTGTTTGGCACAAGCAGGTTCCTCTGAAAGTGTCGATTTTGGCTTGAAGATTGTTGTAAGATAGGCTTCCTACTAAGTCTAACCTTGTTAGGCGCGGCGTCATTCAGCAGGATGCAGCTAAGTGTGTGGCGGAGTGTGATCATGATGAAACAACATCCCAGTTGTTCCTTAATTGCGATGTTTTTAGCACATTATGGCATCATATCAGGCATTGGTTGGGTGTTGCAGGGGTTGATCCTAATATTATAAATGACCATTTTATACAGTTCATTCATTGCACAAGTCATTCCAAGAAGCGAAAATATTTTCTTCAGCTAGTATGGTTGTTGTGTATCTGGGAGGTTTGGAATGAGCGAAATAATAGACTCTTTAATAACATCCAAACTCCTATTATACAGCTTTTAGATAAAGTTAAATATCATTCTTATTGGTGGCTCAAAGCTATTAAGGCCACACCTGTGTACGGTTCTCAGAGCTAGTGGTCGGACTCTATGTTATGTCTGGGTCTCGACTAACCTTTGTTTTGTAGTGACTCTTGGTTTTGTGGAGTGGCTCCTTTGGTACACCTTGTGCTAAAGGGGTAACACTCATGTTGTTAATATAATTCATTTTTATTTTTTCAATTTTTTTTTATCATATAAAAAACATTAAAAGGGGTTAACATGAGCTTTACACAATAAGATTAAAGTTTTTTTTTCCTTCAAAAGAATAAAATTATAAGTCTTTTAAATAAATAAAAATTGCTGATGACAGTTTGTTCGGTTAACACAATGAACTACAAACGTTCGCACCAGAAACGTTCCCCGCCATAAACGAGACAAAGAACCATTCCACCAAACGACATCGTTTCCTGAAATTTCCATTTCATTCATCAAATGCAATTTCTCAACAATGGTGCACGGTGCCTACGATTCCTTCGAGCTTCTCACAGACTCACCCTCCAAAATCGAATCCATCGAATCCTACGGTTCCAAACTCCTCTTAGGATGCTCCAACGGATCTCTCCTGGTTTACGCGCCGGAGCGATCAACACCGGCACCGGTGGAAATGCGGAAGGAAGCGTATGTGTTAGAGAGAAATGTAAACGGTTTCGCGAAGAAGCCTGTGGTGTCAATGCAGGTGGTGGAATCGAGAGAGTTTCTTCTTTCCTTATCGGAATCCATCGCGTTTCATAAACTTCCTACGTTTGAAACTATTGCTGTTATTACAAAAGCGAAAGGTGCTAATGCGTTTTGTTGGGATGAACATAGAGGCTTCTTGTGTTTTTCGAGGCAGAAGCGTGTTTGTATCTTCAGACACGATGGTAATTTCATCTCATTCAATGCTATTTTCATTCTTAGTTTAATTGGTTTAGTATTAGTTTTTGAAGTTAACTTGATTTCAATTAATTTATATCTATGCATTATGTAGTAGCTGTAGTTCATGTGTTTTGTTATATGAAACACCAACATTAACGCGGACACTAGATAGATACGACACTGATACGTTGACACTAATGATAGTTTAAAAAAAATGGCATAATTGAATGGAATTACATGTGTTGATGTCAGACATTGACATGTGTTGGACATTGAACACGGCTTCTATTAGTAGTGTCGGTTTTACGCAGATTTTGATAAATGAAAATGGTAGTATTAATTAATATTATTTAAAAACTAGAAAAGTTTAATCGAGATTCACTCATCATATAGCAACAGAAGACCACTTTGTAACTGTATTTGTATTTTAAAATAACAAAATACTGAATTTTCATTGGACTGTCAGTGTAAAACTAGTTTATACTAATTGTGCAAGATCGCATTATCGTTACTACATGTGATGGCGCAAATGGCATGTGGATGTTGACGTAGTCCAACCTAGAGGATTACTGCATAGGTCGAAACGCCAATCAATTTCAACCGAACAAAAATAATCAACTAAACCACGAGCCCTGAGTACTAGTCTGAGCAGTCTCAGCGTAAGAAGATCTCCTGGAGAGAGGTTTGTTCACCAAGCATGATTTTCAGTTTTTAGTAGCTTTGATGGGAATAAAAACCCACTTCTATGGAGAAGATAAGAATTCATTCCCTTAATCCTTGATCATTAAATTTGTAAATGTAGTAAAGTCATGTTATTTATTTACTCACTGTGGTAATTTTCAACTTGATTGGTATAGAAACTTAGAAAACAGGAGAAGGAAAATAACATAAATATAGTGGAAGTGTCTAACGTAAATACATGTCGGACACATGAGCAAAACAAAACTACTGTTTTGATGTGATTGTGTTTCCTTAATTATGATGACCCGTTGCTGGTGTTTTTCCTAGGTAGTAGAGGATTTGCGGAGGTGAAAGACTTTGGTGTTCCTGATGTAGTGAAGTCAATGAGTTGGTGTGGTGAGAATATATGTTTGGGGATTAGAAAAGTGTATGTGATTCTGAATGCTACGAGTGGTTCAATATCTGAAGTTTTTACTTCTGGGAGGCTAGCACCACCTTTGGTGGTATCTCTTCCTTCTGGAGAGCTCCTTTTGGGAAAGGTATTCACTTCATTATTTGAATCTTGAATGATATATATGTCAGTGGTAATTGTTTCATATATCACAAGTTCATTCTTTTCCTAGTGGCATAAAGTGCTTAGAAGTTAGAATATAGTTTATGTAATAAATGCACGTTCTACTTTTCCATGACATTTTGGCAATGAGCCAATAGAATTATGTTGCATAGATATATTGACCATGTTCAAACTGACCTATAGGTTGGGGATTGGAGTTGTAAACTGCTCAGACTTAGGTAAGGTAGGGAGTTATCAGATATACATGCAGCAATGAAAGAAAATGTTTTCTACCACTGGGCAGTATCACATAAATCAAACAGTTAAATATTGTTCATGTACTTGTGTAAATTCATTAGCTCCCAATATTGCTTGACCCAAGAATGTTCAACTGGATATAAATAACAGATGTTAGAAATATTGATGTGGGATTTCAAAATGTAGCTACTATTATTAGAGCAGGGGAGGGCAATCAAAATATTCACCAATGTTCTTTTAAAAACCTCCTGCTTCATGCTGTTGCATTTTCTTGGGTCAGATAAACTGATGTTCTTCTGGTGGATTTTTAGGATAACATTGGTGTCATTGTGGATCAAAATGGAAAACTTCGTCCAGAAGGTAGGATTTGTTGGTCAGAGGCCCCTACAGAAGTTGTAATTCAGAATCCATATGCTTTAGCCCTGCTGCCAAGATTTGTGGAGGTAACTAAGTATTTGGTGTCAAACTTCCGGTTATCAAGAATAGGTTTCCGGTATTTTTTTTCTTTTTGCGTGGAAGAGGTTGTGCATCTATACACTTTGTGTTGCTTGCATTTTGCAGATTCGATCTCTCCGAGGTCCATATCAATTGACACAAACAGTAGTTTTTCGTAATGTACGCCATCTTCGCCAGAGCAATAATTCAGTGATTATTGCTTTAGAAAATTCTGTTCACTGCCTCTTTCCTGTTCCTCTTGGAGCCCAGGTATTTGCAATGTGATCAATTTTCATAACGTCGTACCTGTGATTGGGTTCTAGTGCAAATGAGAAAACAGAAAAAATACTTCACTTCCTTTTGCAATTCTTCGTTATATATTATACTTTTGTGTTTTGTGATTATATCACAAGTTAAGGATTGTACTATTTCATTGCAGATTGTCCAATTAACAGCTGCTGGTAACTTCGAAGAAGCTTTGTCATTGTGCAAGCTCCTTCCACCTGAAGATTCAAATCTTCGTGCTGCAAAGGAGGGTTCAATTCATATAAGGTTCATAGCTATATTAGATTATTCTTGTTAAAGAAACTGAAACAAACTAGACAGTTTTCCTTCTTTATTTTGTTTTAATTCAGTTACATCTCTCTGAACCACTTAACTGGCAGTCCAAATTTAACACTTATTTTTATTTGTTGACAAAAAAATTAAAATGACAACAAATTGATGGTTTAATTATCATATAACTAGGGTGTGGACGTGCGGTTATGCAATGCATGGGAAATTCCTACTGCTCAAAAGAAATATCTAAATAATTTTGACCAATGTAATTTAAAGAGACAAAAGGAAAGAATTGCATTGATAGAGTTTGATATCTTTCCATATTTTGTCCATTATTATTATTATTATTACCTAGTTTCATGTAAATTATAAGATTAATTTAATTAGACAATTAATGTCACAAGTATTATTACATGGTTAAATTATAAATGTCAGTAACTATACACTAAAATAATCTAAAAATTAGTAGTAATAATTTAATAACTAAAATAAATAAAACTCTTCAAGAAAACCTTTAGCTTTAGTTAAGGTATAGTGTTGTAACCCTGTCGTGCCATGTGTCAACAAGTTAAGAGCCCATGTTTCAGATTTACAGATTTGAGGGTACAAATAAGATTGAAAGATGAGATTGTATGTAAGATCTTTCAATTATGTATGGTAGCCCCAAAATACCAGTATAGATATGGTTATTGGGCTATTGATATGGGTTACATAATGATACCTTCAATAATAATAGGTGAAATATATTGTGGAATCTTTTACATTTCATTCATTCTTGTGGAATTCTAATGTGCTAAAATCTTGATATGCTTCTCATTGCTCGTTTTGCAATTTTCTCACGAAGTTGTTAAATGTGTTTTGTTACATTATAGGTATGCCCACTGTCTTTTTGACAATGGAAGTTATGAGGAGTCAATGGAACATTTCCTAGCATCTCAATTAGATATAACTCATGTTCTTTCTCTGTATACATCAATTATCCTCCCAAAGACAACTATTGTTCATGATTCAGACAAGTTAGACATTTTTGGGGATCCTTTGTATCTTTCCAGAGGTTCTTCGTCTGATGATATGGAACCCTCTCCAGCATTTAATATATCAGAATTGGATGACAATGCAGAACTTGAATCGGAAAAAATGAGCCATAATATGCTTATGGCTCTCATAAAATTTTTGCACAAGAAGAGACATAGTATTATTGAGAAGGCCACTGCAGAAGGAACCGAGGAAGTAGTTTTTGATGCAGTTGGTAATAACTTTGAATCCTATAACAGTAATAGGTTTAAGAAAATAAACAAGGTAAATACTGAGTTTTTTTTTGTTCCTTTTTCATGTATCAAGTGTGGTGTTTGTACAATTAATGTTTTTGTTTATCTTCAATACGCTCAACGACAAATGCTTTTAGGGTAGACTTGCTAGAATTTACAACTCGTGCATATATTTGGAGATCAGAAAGGGAAGTATTATACTTGTATAATACTTTGTTGACAAAAAATAATATACATATTGAAGTAGTGTAAATTTCTTTAAACAATGTCTGCAAGATTAATACTGAAGCTGTGGGACATAAGATGTCCTTAATCCTTTTTGTAACTTTAAAGCTATGCAATACTAGTATTGGTTTTTATCACAATTGTTATTGAAGTTACTACTTGGAAATTTATTGGTGTCAGAGGCATGGTAGTATACCTGTTAGCTCAGGAGCCCGGGAGATGGCTTCAATATTGGATACCGCTCTACTCCAAGCATTGCTTCTAACTGGACAACCTTCTATGGCTGAAAATTTATTGAGAGGTCTTAACTACTGTGATCTGAAAATATGTGAAGAGATACTTCAAGAAGGAAGTTATCATGTTGCTTTAGTAGAACTTTACAAGTGCAACTCCATGCACCGGGAAGCCCTTGAACTTATTAATAAATCAGTGAAAGAGTCAGAGTCTAGCCAGTCTAAGATTGCTCATAGATTCAAGCCCGAGGCCATCATCGAGTACCTCAAGGTAAATTTGGTGAATAGTTTTGCTGATAAACATTTTGCTTCTATGTTTTTAAACAGCTGTCATGCTATGTTTTCTTCCTCAATAAAACGATTGATTTAACATAGTGCGAGGAAGCAACAGAGTCTGGCTATATGACATTATATAATCTGTGATCAGATAATAAGTGCACTGTTACTTTTGGTGTATTTATTACGGCTTAAACAAAGGAATAATTTTTTATTTTATTTAGTAGAGTTCATCAGATGGAATTTTACTATCAAATATCATTTTTTCTTTAGTCGTAATGTGGGGACAATGGATAACAGTGAGCTGTTGTAAGTTTATTGGATAATTTATTCTTCTTTTTTTTTCTGCCATATAGCTGGATGGGAAAATATTTGTAGTCACTTAGGGGATTAGTTAAAAATATGTATTCATTCAGTCTCTGTTATGCAAGAATTAATGTTTTCGCAAGTCCAACCTCTTTAAATGAGTTATTATTTCCATTATGCATTGCTTATTGTTAATTGATGCTATTTTTCCTGATTTGGTGGGTTTCTGATGCAGCCACTTTGTGAAACAGACCCAACACTTGTTCTAGAGTACTCCATGCTTGTTCTTGAAAGCTGCCCAACCGAAACTATTGAGCTCTTTTTGTCTGGAAATATTCCAGCAGATATGGTTAACTTATATTTGAAGCAACATGCTCCAAACTTGCAAGCCACGTACTTGGAGCTCGTGCTTTCAATGAACGAGGGTGCCGTATCTGGAACTTTGCAAAATGAAATGGTGAGGTCCTTTGGCATCTGATTCAATGACTCTAAGGACCAACACAGTTCTATTTTTCTTTTTCAAAAGCATTTAGCTCTGGTATTTTCATGGTTGATTTGATTAATAATAGTAGAAAAATCTTTATTTACTTGCTGCACTCTGCAATGTAGGTACATATATATCTTTCTGAAGTACTTGATTGGCACACTGATTTAAGTTCTCAACAGAAATGGGACGAGAAAGTTTACTCCCCTAAAAGGAAAAAATTTCTGTCTGCCTTGGAGAGTATATCAGGATATAATCCAGAAGCTCTTCTGAAACTTCTTCCATCAGATGCTTTATACGAAGAGCGGGCAATATTGTTGGGAAAAATGAACCAACATGAACTAGCATTATCTTTGTATGTTCATAAGGTATATCAATTAAATACCATTTCGTCTTTACTGTTTAAACAACAATTGTAATGGTTTAATTGCTTCATCAACATGTATTTTACATTAATATTAGTTTTGTTGCGAGTATAATGGGAATAAGTGAACTCTCTTTTCATTTGTAGCTTCATGTTCCAGAACTGGCATTGTCTTATTGTGATCATGTGTATGAATCTGCCCATAAGTCTTCTGTAAAATCTCCCAGAAATGTATACCTATTGCTTCTGCAAATCTATCTGAATCCACGGAGGACGACCAAGAACTACGAAAAGAAAATTTCAAATCTATTATCTCCTCGGAATAAATCCATTCGGAAAGTTACTTCAAAATCATTATCAAGAACTATAAGCCGAGGATCAAAGAAAATTGCTGCAATAGAGATTGCAGAGGACGCAAAAGCTAGTCAGAGTAGCGACAGTGGTAGGAGTGATGCTGACACAGAAGAATTTACTGAGGAAGGAGGTACTTCTATCATGCTTGATGAGGCCCTCGATTTGTTAGGCCGCAGGTGGGATAGAATCAATGGAGCCCAGGCCCTTAAACTCCTACCAAAAGAGACCAAACTGCAGGTATAATTGAGGAAATGAGGTGATGAAATTCTCTTTATTTCATCAAACATAACGTCAATGCATAACTATATTAGATTTGGTTTATTGAAGAGAACATGGTTTATGATTTCATGGTAATTTTTCCAATTTTGGTGTTGGGCCATAGCTATATAACAAGCAACATTTTTTTTATTGGTCCAACTTATGCTCCTGGTGGAGTTTGTGCTGTTAGCTGAATATTTTTATTGGTCCAACTTATTCTTCGATTTAGTAAACAATTGGATGTTATCTGCAGAACTTGCTTCCATTTCTTGGGCCCCTTGTGAGAAAATCTAGTGAAATGTATCGTAATTGTTCAGTTGTCAGAAGCTTGAGACAGAGCGAGAACCTTCAGGTAAACATACATCAGCAATCAAGATTTTTATTTAACATTGTTAGAAGAAAATGGTAGGTTTGACCTTTAGGGCTATAATGAAATATCTTAACTGGCAACTTCTCAGTTGGGTTTTATCGTCTAATTGTGCACATTCAGATGCTTCTGTTTTGTTATAATGTGGGTACACATCTATAACGACCCAATCTTGTTTTCACAGGTGAAAGATGAACTATATAATAAGAGGAAAGCAGTTATAAAGATTAGCGGTGATAACATGTGTTCCTTGTGCCACAAGAAAATAGGGACTAGTGTTTTTGCAGTTTATCCGAATGGGAAAACTCTAGTGCATTTTGTGTGTTTCAGAGATTCTCAAAGTATGAAAGCTGTGGCCAAAGTGTCTCCACCGAAAAAGGCATTTTGAAAATGGGTATTGAAAAGTTTTGGTGAAATTGGCACTGTAATCTAATCTTAGAAGATCAGCTTGTACTAGTTTGTAGACATGATATCATTCTGAAAGGGACAGGGGGATATGTATCTCTTTCATTTTCTTTTAACTAATGTAAATATTGGTTTGGCTTTTGGGTTAAATCTAAGCATCTTTTCAACATAAATCTAAGCATTGAAAGGGAGCATCTAACCTTTCACCCTGTGTGCTTCAAAAATAAAATAAGTATTTTAACAATTAAAATCACTTTAATTTGTGGATCGTTCAGTTTGTTACTAATCTTAAGGAAGAAACATTCCGATGCTAAATGTTAGGAAGTAGGTGAAATTCTGTTCCTATTTGTGCTATTGAACAGAAACACGTTTATTCAATCACCAAAAAAGTAAACTAGTTGGGAAATAATCACAACTGCTAATTAATCATAGATCATTTCATTTGCTGCTTTCATTATCACAAGTTAGTTTTTCTATTCTATTTCTGTCAATATTGTGAGTGTTTGTATTGTTAGTCTTAGATTGCAAAATGTGATACCATTTTTTAAGGATGTCAAATTAATCACAACATGGATTGCTTCATTGCAGCGTTTTAGATATATTCCGATTTCCGACCATAATTATAAACCTTGATAATATTCATGAGTTATTATTATTACTGCTAGTGAAAAACGGGCACCGTTCTTTTTATTGCGCTAACGTTTGAAAATTATGAACGGTATTTTTTGTATGAAATTTTGGTTTTGATTAAAAGTAAAAATATAAATGTTTGTTGTTTTTTTAATGACACGAACAACAATCTTTATCATAGAAAAAGTTGTTTAAGGGTATAATTGAAATATTAAAAAAGCAAGTATAAATATAGTTTGTTATATTTTTTAAATGATAAAGGAAAAAACATATATACAGTGTTTGTTACATTGTTTTAATATTTAAATTTATTATTATCTATTTGTTATATGTGCTATTTGTATTGAAAATTAAGGATATTTTTGGAAAGAAAATTCCAACCCAAAAGTGCTGAAATTTTTCTTTGTAAATAGTATAGATTATTTTAAAAAAAAAAAAATTACTCACTTTACATGTATGTATTATAAACCTTGATATAACCAAATGGTAGTTAAATTTTGGCCATTTGGCTTAAGTAAGAAAATCAAAGAAAGGTTGTACCCAAAAAAATAAATAAAAGAAAATCAAAGAAAGGTTGATATAGCAATACACTCATGATTAGTTATACATGTATATACGCAAGAGTAACCATTGCTGAATAATTTAATTAATTACTCTCTTTAATTTTTTTTTTAAATTAATTACTCACTTTACGGTCCAAACTCTAAAATGAGTTGCTCACACTTAGAGGAGTCAATCCAATTTTGTTTCCAATTGTTGACTTGACGCTAGAAAATTTTGTTGGTGATGTTTTCTATCGCCTTCAGTCTAGAATGTTACGAGTAACTAAATGGTTATATTTGTCTGGTTATCTCGAGTCTTTGCCTTTGTATTTTTGTTAATGTCAGAAATTTAGTAACTTGCATCTGAATTGGTGCAGTTTTATGTTGCAACGGAGTGTGGAAACATGTCATGTCATCGAAAAGCTTAGGCCGCAAACTCAAGGGGATAAGAAATGGAATAGGTAGCATATCAAGCAAGCATATGCTCTGTCGATCAAATTCCCATGTTGCTCTGGATGTAACTCCAATTGAACTTATTCAACAGGGACAATGGGCAAGTCTACCACCTGAATTGCTTTTGGATATAATCCGAAGGGTTGAAAAGACTGAGACATCTTGGCCTGCACGTGCTGTTGTTATCTTTTGTGCTTCAATATGTAAATCATGGAGGTCCGCTACGTTAGAGATTGTCAAGACTCCTCAACAATGTGGAAGGATCACATTTCCTATTTCAGTGAAGCAGGTAATCAATTATTTCACCCACTTTCTGGTCTAATCCGAATTATTCTTTTCCCTCGTGTTTTTTATGTTCTCTTTCCCTTATGTGTATGGTTAGCCCGGTCCCTGTGATTATACGATAAAGTGCTTTATTAGGAGGAACAAAAGAACGTCTACATTCCTGTTGTACTTAGGTTTGGAGCCATGTAAGTATTTCATTGCTGAAGCATTCCATCTCTTTTTGTAAGACAATGAATATCAATTTTCAAACTTTTCATCTTAGTTACTCTTCAAGTTTGCATTCATGACTACCAATGTTGAATTTCAACTTACTTGCTCTAAATTTATGGGTTTCTTTTATTTAATTATTTATTCATTCATTGTCATTATGATTGTAGTTCATTGTCAGCATCGTTCATTTTTTTTTTTTTTTGCATTTTATGATCTATGTATTTAAGCCAGATTGTTTTGTTTTGGTTGTAATTGTATAGCGAATAATGAGAGTAATAAGTTGTTATTAGCTGCCAAAAAGATAAGAAGGTCCGAATTTGTCATATCCTTGACAGCAGACGATTTTTCTCAAGCCAGCAACAAATTTGTTGGTAAATTAAGGCAAGTTTTAGTCAATTGAAACATTGACTTACCCTTCTATTCTATCGGCTTTTCATCCTACCCCTTATAGTCTTCACAACTTGATTTTTATACATAGCAGGTCCAATTTTTGGCGCACCAAGTTCTCTATATACGACAGTCAACCACCAGATAATGCTGCAGTTCAATCAAATTGTCGACCAAGCGGGATATTGAATTCTAAACTAGTGTCACCTAGAAGAGTTCCAGCATATAGCCATCTTGTTGGCACCGTTTCCTATGAGGTGATCACTGATACACCACGAAAGATCAACTGCATCATGAACTCGATACCCGTCTCAGCTCTTTATGAAGGGGGAAACACTCCGACTCCAACATTGTTACTTCCAATATTTGATATACCTTTTTCTCGTTCACCAGCACTTAAAGAAAAAAGTCCAATGCAAGATTCATACTATGGAAGCCTATCAGAGCTACCAGAACTGAGCCAAAGCTCTATTGAGTCCTTGACACTCATAAACATCTCTCGCACATATTGGGATCAACAGATCCAATGTCGGGGACGAGGCTCCGCGGGCCACATTAGAGTGGTGGCATCTGTAAAGAACTTTCAACTTGGAGCCGCTGTTCATCTGTCTCATAATGTTTCGTGGGCGGAGCTAAAAAGGGTAATCTTATGGTTTGCAAAGATTGAAAAAGATCTATTCATCATTGACTACTCTTATCCACTCTCTGCCTTCCAAGCCTTTGCTATCTGCTTGACGTCAATAAGAGCCATCTGACTACATTTATGATCATCATATGCTGATTTTTTGCATATAAAAATGTGCACAGTTAATCAAGTACCAAGAACTGTACCATGCTGGTAAAAACATAGTCACAGAATTCGCTGTACATTTAACTCCCAAAACACCACAAACCAGAGAATCAATGCGACTTGAATGAGCAGAAGTTGGCTCAAAATGTACAAAGTAAAAGCAATGAAATGTTAGAAAAGGGACATGTAATTTCCGCATTTTCGAGAGGGGAATGTCCCGTCCTGCATATGTGCAAAGCGTCACCTTGTATATTTTATACTATTTCATAATAATTGTTAAATTGTTAATCAAATTAGTATTTTCTTTAAAAACATCATGCATAATAAATATTGGCATAATATATTTCAAGACTCTTTTTTGTCTATTAATATTTCAAGGCATTTGTTATTGGTGTTTCATTTTGTATTTTAACTAGACTTGATAAAATAATATTGATAGCATACCAATTAAAATATTAGAATGTACCATTAATTCAAATAATGTACCGAGTTGGTATACCTCCATGTACCTAATATTTCAAGAGTTGCATGTTGTGCTCTCGAACTTGTACGACGTACCAAAGCGAATTGCAAACTAGTTACTATGAGTGAAAATCTCGAGTTGTATTCTTTCCTCCCCTTGCACGAGCTGTATTGATTCTAGAATTCATTTGTATGCTGTTTCATAGGCATACAACAAAAATTAAATTTAACCATGTTTAGTGAATGATATAATATATAGTAAATGTTTACAAATGTTCCTTGCTGATGAAGCTTTTGATCAGTTTAAATACTGAATTGTGAGTTGTTAATGTTCATGCCTATGAATGTTAACTATATACAATTCTTTTAGAAAGAGCGGGACATAACTACTATACTACATTCTTTACACAAGAGCTAAATATCTTCATTTTTTCAATGCTCTTGTAGAGAGGGTGATTAGCTGTTGGGTAGCTAGATAACAAGCAACACTTGTTTTTCTTCAATCAGATGAGGGGAATTCGTCTTACCATAAAATTGTCTGTCTGCAGATTGGGGATAGCATTTTACTATTTATTCTTATGTGTAAACAGAAAAAATGAATCTCATTAATCCGACAATTGATTATTATCATAACATCTTAATAATCAACAAAGTCATGGACCTTTTTGAAATACTCATAAAATCATGGACGTATTTGAGAGCGACCTACAAAGTCAATGACTAATTTGGTGGTTTACTCGTTCGGGTATGCATGCCCCTTTTATCTATTATCTCGTTTTTACAGAAACTTTCTAATAAATAAATAAAACATCCAATGAGTGTGGGTCGAATGAGACGACAGCCCCAAACATCAGATGGTTTCTCAATAAACCTCTCGAATTACTCAACTGATCAGATCATAATCAACTTCCGATTGACTTTTTTGTATGTAAACCCCGATCAGGTTGTAACTCTCGATCAACTTTTTTCAAATAATGTGAGAAATCTTGAGGAGCCTATTGAGAAACCAACCAAACCTCTCTTAACATTGGCGGAGGCGTGTTCCAAAGCAGACTGCCTGCACATTTAGTTATTAGTTACTAATTTTAGGAAATGTCTCAGATGCTAAGTGTTAGGAGCGAGGAAGCAGTTTGAAATTATTATTAGTGGCACTCAACGTGAAATGATGGTTAAAACAAATCCAACAAACAAAAAATCTAATCTTCCCCGAGATTACTTCCTTATTCTAGTGGGAAAATAATCAGCACTGCTAATTAATCACAAATCATTTTCATTGTCACAAGTTAGTTTTTTCTTTTCTATTTCCATCAAGATTGTGTGTGTTTGTAATGTTAATCTTAGATTGCAAAATGTGATAGTATTTTTTAATGATGCCAAGTTAATTTTTTTTTTTTTAAGAAGCTAAATTGACCCACCTAAATTGGTACCAGAAGCTAAGATAATTG
Organism: Medicago arabica; assembly: GCA_946800305.1. NCBI lineage: Eukaryota > Viridiplantae > Streptophyta > Magnoliopsida > Fabales > Fabaceae > Medicago > Medicago arabica. The sequence continues at coordinate 42,286,929 of OX326968.1, read as the reverse complement.
AACCTGAGACCTCGAGGAGGAGCACACTCCTAGGTCCCAAGTCAATACCACCAGACTAACCCAAGTGGGATATAATGATGCCAAGTTAATTACAACATGGAATGTGTTTAGTGCAGCATTTTAATTTTTTAGGTGTTATCTTGATTTTATAAACCTTGATAATATCCTAGTTTTTTTTTCTTTCAATTATCTTGATAATATTCATGAGTTATTATTGTGAAGATGAGTGAGTATATAATCAAATAGTAGTTAAATTTTGGGGGATTTGGCTTAAGTAAAAATATCAAATAAACTTCATAAGGCAATACATGTACATATGTCAATACTAACCACTGATGAATAACTACTAACTTTACAGTGCAAACTCCAAAATTAGTTGCTCACATTAGAGGAGTCACATTCAAATTTGTTTCCAGTTTTTGACTTGACACTAGATAATTTTGTTGGTAATGTTTCCAATGCATTAAGTAAAGAACAATTTCTGCGTGAAAAGCATCTGTTATGAGGAACTAAATGGTTATATTTGTTTGGTTGTCACAAGTTTATGCCTTTGTATTTTTGTTTAGCTTAGAAATGTAGTCATGTGCATTTGGATTGGTGGAGTTTTGTGCTGCAACGGAGTGTGGAGAAATGTCATTGAAAAGTATAGTCTGCGTGCTCAAGGGGATTAAAGTCACACATTGTTCCGGATTCAACAGGGACAATGGGCAACTCTACCGCCCGAGTTGCTTTTAGACATAATTCGTAGGGTTGAAGAGAGTGAAACATCTTGGCCTGCGCGTGCTGTTATTGTCTTTTGTGCTTCGGTATGTAAATCATGGAGGTCGTGTCAATGGAATTAATGGCAAATCAGATTCTATAAGATTGCACATTTATATGTAATAGTCAAATAATCATTCTTTCAATTAGCATAATTAGCTGTAAATATACATATGTCAGTTTAGCTAATTTAGTGGGTTGAAAGTCAACTTGACAGCTTGTAAATACATTGTATTTATATGAGAAATCAGAATGAAGAGGGATATAGTTTTGACCCTCATTTCTCTTAGTCTCTCTGAGTTTAACATCCCTCATTGCTCTTAGTTTCTCTTAGTCTAACATGGTATCAGCCTAGGTTACAATCCAGGAACCTAGTCTGTTTTTTTTTTCCTTTTCACTTCTGTTTCTCGGTTATTCGTTTCCCTGTCCAGATTAACCTCTCATTCTTGTTCAATACCTATTTCCATAGTCACATGTCTACCGAAAAGCATGAAATCTTGGTGGTTCGCCTTAATGGCAAAAACTATTCAACTTGGGCATTCCATTTCGAGATATTTGTCACAGGAAAAGATTTGTGGGGTCATGTTGATGGCAGCACTCCAGTTCCTGACAAAGAGAAAGATAAGGTTGCACATGCCAAATGGGTAGTCAAAGATGCTCAAGTCATGTCCTGGGTCCTAGGTTCTGTTGATCCAAACATTGTCCTGAATCTCCGACCTTACAAAACAGCAGCCACAATGTGGAATTACTTGAAGAAAGTCTACAATCAGAACAACACCGCTCGAAGATTCCAGCTTGAACACGACATAGCTTTATTTAAACAGGATAGTCTCTCCATCTCTGAATTTTACTCTCAATTCATGAATCTTTGGGCTGAATATACTGAGATAGTTTATGCAGACTTGACTTCTGAAGGTCTAAGTTCTGTACAATCTGTCCATGAAACTACTAAGCGAGATCAATTTCTTATGAAATTGAGATATGAATTTGAAGGTATTCGGTCCAATCTCATGCACAGAAACCCTGTACCATCACTGGATGCATGTTTCAATGATCTGTTACGTGAAGAACAACGTCTGCTGACACAGTCCATCGTTGAAGATAAAAAATTGTCTACTGTTCCAGTGGCTTATGTGGCACGAGGAAAGACAAGAGGTCATGACATGAGTGCTGTTCAATGTTTTTGTTGCAAGAAATTGGGACATTATGCTTCAAACTGTCCAAACAAAGTCTGCAACTACTGCAAACAAGATGGACATATTCTTAAGGAATGCCCAATAAGGCCACCAAAGAGAAATGTCACAGCTTTTACAACCTCGGTTGATTCATTTATTCCTAGCAACTCAGTCAATCCAGCACCGGTTCAGCAAAATGCTCCTACTACTTCAACGGTGACCCCTGAAATGGTTCAACAGATGATCATTTCTGCCTTCTCTGCTCTAGGAATCTCAGGTAAATCCTCTTCCTCCTGGTACTTTGATTCGGGGGCTTCCAACCACATGACCAGCAATGCCGAATTTCTTACTAATATCAAAAAATATTTTGGAAATCTCAAGATACATACTGCTGATGGAAATCAATTACCTATCACAGCCACCGGTGATATTTCTTCATCTCTAACAAATGTTTTTGTCTCTCCTGGTCTCACTAGCAATCTCATTTCGGTTGGTCAATTAGTCGAGAATGATTGTCAAGTACAATTCTCACAATCTGGTTGTCTTGTGCAGGATCAACAATCAGGGAAGATAATCGCGAAGGGGCCTAAAGTTGGACGTCTTTTCCCAATCCAGTTTTCATTTCCTCAAAGTCTTTCGTTGCCTTTACTTTCTTGTAATTCTGCTATTGTTGATTACCAAGTGTGGCATAAGCGTCTTGGACATCCAAACGCAAATGCACTTCATGAGTTGCTAAAATCTAATTTTCTTGGAAATAAACACACTCCATCACTTAATTCTATACATTTTGATTGTATTCCTTGTAAGCTTGGTAAAAGTAAAATTTTGCCATTTCCAACACATCAGTCAAATGTAACACAACCTTTTGATATAATCCATAGTGATGTTTGGGGCGTGTCACCAGTTATATCTCATGCTCATTACAAATATTTTGTAACTTTTATTGATGGTTATAGTCGTTTCACATGGGTCTATTTTCTACGATCAAAAGATGAAGTCTTTCCCACTTTCAAATTTTTTCATGCTTATGTTCAGACTCAATTTTCTTCAAAAATCAAAATATTTCGCTCTGACAATGGGGGGGAATACATGTCACACTCATTTCAGGAATTTTTGCAATCTAATGGCATTATATCTCAAAGGTCATGCCCCTCAACTCCACAACAAAATGGGGTAGCGGAAAGAAAAAATCGTCATTTGCTTGATGTTGTTCGCACCCTTTTGTTAGAGTCGCATGTGCCTTCACGATTTTGGTGTGAAGCTCTTTCCACTGCTGTCCATCTTATAAACAGAATGCCATCTCCATCAATAGGTAATGAATCCCCTTTCACTCGATTATATGGTCACCCACCAAATTACTCCACTCTACGTGTCTTCGGTTGTGTGTCTTATGTTCATCTTCCTCCACAAGAACGCACCAAGCTCACTGCACAATCTGTTGAATGTGCTTTTCTTGGATATTCTCCTCATCAAAAGGGTTTTCAGTGTTATGATCCTAACCTTCGTAGGATTCGGGTATCTAGAAATGTCATATTCCAAGAAAATAAATATTTTTTTGCATCACATAATGACCTTGTCTCTTCTCCAGTTTCTATTTTGCCATTGTTTTCTAACTCTCATTCAAGGCAACAACAACCTTCTAAACCTCTCTTGACCTACAAAAGACGTAGCACTGCCACTCATGGACCCCCTCAAGATAATTCCTTGGTTGCTGGTCCAGTAGAAGAACTAGAACCAGCTCCTCTACGACGCAGCTCACGCGAAAGTAAGCCCCCAGAAAGGTATATCAATTGCATGACAACATCATTATCTTCTATCCCTATTCCTTCATCTTATAAACAGGCCATGGAGAATGATTGCTGGCAGAGAGCTATAGAATTTGAACTTCTTGCCTTAGAAGAAAATCAAACATGGGATATAGTGCCATGTCCCTCATCTGTTAAACCTTTAGGCAGAAAGTTTGTGTTCTCTATAAAGCTGCGCTCGGATGGATCTATAGATCGTTACAAGGCTCGTTTAGTTGTGCTTGGAAATAAGCAAGAATATGGACTAGACTATGATGAGACGTTTGCTCCGGTTGCCAAGATGACAACCGTGCACACTATTCTTGCTATTGCTGCGTCACAAGCTTGGCCGTTACATCAAATGGATGTCAAAAACGCATTCCTCCACGGTGATCTTCAGGAGGAAGTTTACATCAAACTTCCTAATGGTATGCCTACACCTTCACCTAATACTGTTTGCAAACTAAAACGATCTTTGTATGGATTGAAACAGGCCCCAAGAGTATGGTTTGAAAAGTTTCGATCGACACTACTTGGTTTTGAATTCAGTCAAAGTCAGTATGATTCATCTCTTTTCCTACAAAGAACTCCTAAAGGCATGGTGGTGCTTCTTGTTTACGTGGATGACATTGTTGTGACTGGTTCTGATCAAGATGCTATTTCTAGGATCAAAAACCTGTTGCATTCAACTTTTCATATGAAAGAGTTGGGCCGTCTCACTTATTTCTTGGGTTTAGAGGTGCATTCTCATCATGAAGGTGTTTTTTTAAATCAACAAAAGTATATTCAAGACTTGGTCCAGCTAGCTGGACTCACAAATGCAACCCCCGTTGACACTCCCATGGAAGTTAATGTTAAATATAGAAGAGATGAAGGTGACCCCCTTGATGATCCCACTCAATATCGCAAACTGGTGGGAAGTCTCATCTATGTAACTATCACTCGCCCAGATATTTCTTTTGCTGTACACACAGTTAGTAAGTTCATGCAAGCTCCACGACATTTTCATCTGTCAGCAGTACAACGAATCATTAGATACCTCCTTGGCACCCTAAAGCGTGGTTTATTTTTTCCCGTTGGTTCATCTCAAACTCCAAGCATATAGTGATGCCGATTGGGCTGGCTGTCCAGACACAAGAAAATCTACTACTGGCTGGTGTATGTTTCTAGGAAATGCTCTTATTTCATGGAAATGTAAGAAACAAGATTCAGTCTCAAAGTCATCCACTGAAGCAGAATACCGCGCAATGTCTGCTGCTTGTTCTGAAATAATATGGTTGCGTGGACTTCTAGCAGAGCTTGGATTCTCTCAAGAACAACCGACTCCACTGCATGCTGACAACACCAGTGCCATTCAGATTGCAGCAAATCCAGTTTACCATGAACGGACGAAACACATCGAGGTTGATTGTCACTCTATTCGAGAAGCCTATGATCGAAGAATCATCAATCTACCACATGTCTCAACATCTGTTCAAACAGCTGACATTTTCACTAAAAGTTTGACACGTCAGCGGCACAATTTTCTACTTGGCAAATTGATGCTTGTAGATTTACCAGCATCAATTTGAGGGGGGATGTCAATGGAATTAATGGCAAATCAGATTCTATAAGATTGCACATTTATATGTAATAGTCAAATAATCATTCTTTCAATTAGCATAATTAGCTGTAAATATACATATGTCAGTTTAGCTAATTTAGTGGGTTGAAAGTCAACTTGACAGCTTGTAAATACATTGTATTTATATGAGAAATCAGAATGAAGAGGGATATAGTTTTGACCCTCATTTCTCTTAGTCTCTCTGAGTTTAACATCCCTCATTGCCTCTTAGTTTCTCTTAGTCTAACAGGTCGGTCACTACAGAGATCATTATGATTCCTCAGCAATGTAGAAGGATCACATTTCCTATTTCATTGATGCAGGTAATACATTCTTCACCCACTTTCGGGTCAAATTTTCTTTTCCCTCAGGTTTTTTATGTTGTAATTTCCTTTATGTGTATGAATAGCCCAGTCCCCGTGATCATCCGATACAATGTTATATCAGAAGGAACAAAAGAACTTCTATATTCCTGTTGTACTTAGATTTTGTGCAATGTAAGTATTTAATTTTAGAAACATTCCATCCCTTTTTCAAAGACAATGAATATGAATGTTAAATTTCAACTTGCTCGAAAAATAGGGATTTGTATTTCTTCGTTGTCTTTTAGACTGAGGCTCATTGTTTGCCTCATCAGTTTTTCTTTTATGAATCTTTTGAGGCATTAATTTAAGCAACTAGTTTTGGTTTGGTTGTAATTGTATAGCGGATAATAAGGGTTATAAGTTGTTATTAGCAGCCAAAAGGATAAGAAGGTCCAACTTTGTCACATCCTTGGCTGCGGACGATTTTTCTCAAGCAAGCAACAAATATGTTGGTAAAGTGAGGCAAGTTTTGGTCAATAGAAACATTGATTTACCCTTCTCCGGATTTTCATCCAGCCTCTTATAAGCATCACAACTTGATATTTATACATATGACAGGTCAAATTTTTGGGGCACCAAGTTCACTATATACGACAGTCAACCTCCAGTATTTGATGAAACTTTTTCTCCGTCACCTGCACTGAAGAGAAAACGTCGAATGAAAATTCATACTTTGCAATCCTATCAAGGGTACCAGGACCGAGCCAAGGCCCAGTCGAAACCTTTATACTAAAAAACAAGGCTCTTAGATGGGATGAATAACACAGTGGTTGGTGCTGTGATGTCATGGGGCGTGTTAAAGTGACATCTGAGAAAAACCTTAACCTTGTAGCCAATGTTTATGGATCTTGTAATTTTTCTCGTGCAGATCGAAAATGGCCACTCTTGCAGTTACTAAGGGCTGGTAGAAAAGATGTATTCATCATGGATTACACTTATCCACTCTCTGCCTTCCAAGCCTTTGCCATCTGCTTGATGTCAAATGTAATGTGATCATCATCTGCTGATTTGTTGCATATAAAAATAAGAATGTGACATGCAGTTAAAGACATAGTCACTTTGAAGATGTTACAAGCACACCATTGCAAATGTTTTTTTTTCTGTTGTAATAATTGTCCAAAACTGAAGAACCAATACTTCTTTTTTTTAAAGAGAAGAACCAATATTTTGAAATACTGTTTTGGACCAGTTTGAAGGCCAATTCGACGCTAACACGTGGACCAAACGTCCATCAGACTAACGCGCATCGCCACTGAAGCACGCCCCCGTTCATCAGACACCATACATGTGTCATCTATATAAGGGCGACTTAGCTTCACCCCAAGGTATGATTCACTTTTACCACACTTTTTACGCACTCATTCTCATTTCCTATACTAAATTGAGTTGAAATGCTAACATGCCTGCAGCCACCTTTCATCCCACCACGAAGACTCATCACCATTGTACCAGATCACTTTCTACCACCGTACCGGAGCACTTTCCGCCACTGTTGCCTCCGTCAGTTCCCAACCGGACAGATCATTTGGTTCCATGGAACAGGGACAAAATTGTGTCTAAATTTAGATTAATGAACACAATAACAAAAAAAATTGCTATAATATACAATATATTATTTAGTTACGTACTTTTTCTCATCTAACATAGTTGTGATCACTTTTATTCTTCTTGGACGATTTATGGTCAATTGGGTCCCTAAATCATCCTTTTAAATTGCTTGTTCTTTCTCTTATTTCCACATATTTTCCGTTTTTTTGGTTGTTTATCTTGATTTCTCGTCGGTGTTTTTTATTTTCCACCTTAGTGTGATGTTTATTTGATTCAAGTTGAAAGATTTGGTTTGATCATCAAGCGCAGATTCAATCAATCATTATGACGTCGTCAACGTTGTAGAGTAGGTGACATGGCTAGTTTGGACATTTGAATAATCATATTTGTAGGCAATGTACATTATTGTTTTATGCTATTAACTTGGATAATACGAGTTATTCGCAGATTCATTACTTTATGTTTATAGCAGCTTTAAATTTGTAGGGTTAATAGTGTTTTATCTCATGTAATATAGGTCATTTCCGGATTTGCCCTCTGTAAAAATTTTGTTTTAGTTTTCGTCCTTGTAAAATTATTTTTTTCTAGAATACCCCCTTGTTAGGCCATTCAAAAACCAAAATTTCCTGAATTTTTTCTTCTTCTGAAAATGGCCTAGGGGGTATTCTGAAAAATAATAATTTTACAAGACGAAAACCAACACAAAATTTTACAGGGGTAAATCCGAAAATGACATATATTACAGGAGGTAAGCCCTTTTAACCCAAATTTGTATTTTATGCACCTAGTCTATTATTTGAATGAATATCCTTTATTCTTGTAGAGAAGGTGCTCATGTAAACCATTATTTCTTAAGTAAATTACACTCTCCTTCCTTCAAAGATGCTTGAATTACACTCCCCTCCCCTCTTAATCTCTTATGTTAAAATATACACTTCCTTCCTTTGAAAAATAAAATTTATACTCCACTCCCTTATATGATGCTTAAACTACAACTCTCTCCTTTAATAATTAAACATGCACTACACTTTAATCTATTTTAACATAAATAAATATTTTTAAGATATATATTAATTTTGAACCACCATTTAAGAAAAAATAATTCATTTCTTTATAATTTAAATGTCAATGATAATTAAATTTAAATATTTTGATATTGATTTTATAATTTAGAGTATAAAATTAACTTTTAAATAACCATGCTTTATTGTATTTAGTAATTTTTCACATATTTTAATTTTATTTTGGATTGTTTCATATTTTATAACAGGGTTTAAAACTACAAGTTCATGAAATTGTGAATAAAAAATAGCGAAAAATATGTATTCAATTTTTTATTATATTAAAATAGACCCAAAATACTATATTTTCGGAAGTGTGTTAGATTATTATTTTTTTGCTAGATTATTAGAAATAAAAAAATTATTGAGAGAGTAAAGTGTAGCTTTTAATATAAGAGGGGAGGAGAATGTAATTTAAACTTCTCTTAGGCGAGGGGAGTGAGCAACCCTAATTGTCATCTCTCTATCTGGTTTAATCGTCAGTTTTACTGGGTATGCCTTATATACTACTTTTGGGCAACCCTCTCAACAACTAAGAGATCCATTCGAAGAACATGGGGATGGGACTATTTGAAGTAATGAGCCTCCAATAGAGCCTCCAATGTTGGAGGCTCGTTACTTCAATTGAGTTCAAGTATCTTTAATGGGAGAGGAGTGTAATTTACTCTTATTTCTTTGCAACCTCCACATATTTTCCATTCTGGTTTGTATCCTTGATGGCAATGCAAAATACTCAAAAACCCCTCGAATTTATTGCATTGTTACTTCCGATCACACAAAATTTATCAGGAGACAACACCCGATCGGGTTATTTCCCCTCGAATTTATTGCAGAGGTTAAGCGATCTACGAGGCGCATATAGGCTGTTTCTTGTAACATAATTGGGCCGGCCCGGACAATAGGCCCAAACCTGCACATTTAGTCAAAACAAATTACAAGAAACAGTCTCAGTCAGAGCTAGAATTTAGGAATCAGTTACGTGGTACTGAACTTGGAATGATGGTTATTACTTCACATAGTGCTTTAATAATCATTATCAAAAGTTAGTTTTCAGTGTGGTTACAAGTTAATATGCAGTTTAAATAAATAGGCAATTATTTGGGAGAGATCATTATCAAGCTCTCAAACATCTTGGTGTGAAGTTGCTTTATCACTGTTTTTTCTATTCCATATGTTTCTATCAACATTGTGTGTGTGTGTGTGTGTTTGTAATGTTATTCTTTGATTGCAAAATGTGATGCCTTTTTTATGTTAATAACATAATGGAATGTTTTAATTCTTAAAGTTTTAGTGCAGCATTTTAGTTTTGTAGGTATTACCTTGACCATAATAATAAACCTTGTTAATATTCATAATAATGATGAGTATATGACCAAATGATAGTTAATTTTTGAGGGATTTGGCTCAAGTAACAAAATCAATGATAGGGCAATACACTCTGTGAATGTATTACTAACCATTGGTTACAATCAGAACTCTAAAATGAGTTGCTTATTTTAGAGGATTCGGATCCAATTTTGTTTCTAGTTGTTGACTTGATGATAGATGCTTTTCGAAGAATTAACAATTTCTGCATAAAATGCATCTGTTATAATGAAATAAATGGTTGTATTATTTGGTTATCAAAAGTCTTTTCCTTTGTATTTTTGTTTGAATCAGAAATTTAGAATTGTACGTTTGGATTGGTGCAGTTTTGTGTTGCTACGAAGTGTGGAAACAAGTCATTTAAAAGCATGGAAAATGTTGCTCCCGATGTAACTCCAGTTGAACCTATTCAACAGGGACAATGGGTAAGTCTGCTTTTGGACTTAATCCGTAGGGTTGAAGAGCTCGAGACATCTCGGCCTGCGTGTGCTGTTGAACCTCAGCAAAGTGAAAGGATCACATTTCCTATTTCAGTGAAGCAGGTAATAAATTATTCGCCCACTTTCTGGTCTAATCCAATTTATCCTTTTCCTTCATATTTTTTATGCTCTATTTCCTTCATGTGTATGAATAGCCCGGTCCCCGTGATCATCCAATGTTTATCACTTCAAACATTTCAGTTGTACTTAGGTTTGGAGCCGTGTAAGTATTCCGTTGCTCTAACACTCCATCTCTTTTTCCAGGACAATGAACATAAGTTACTCTTCAAGCTTTCATTCATCGACAATTTTTCTCTTTTTTTTTTTTTTTTTTTTGCATCTCATGATCTATGTGTTTAAGCATCTCTTTTTTGGTTTGCTTGTAATTGTGTAGCGCGAATGAAAACCACCAATAGGACAACAAGGTTGAACTTTTTCATATTCTTGGCTGCAGACAATTTCTCTCAAGCTAGCGAATGTGCTGGTAAAGTGAGGCAAGTTTTGGTTGATAGAAACATTGATTTACCCTTCTATTCTATCGATTTTTCATCCATTCCCTTATAATCTTCACAACTTGATTTTTATACAGGTCCAGTTTTTGGCTCAACAAGTTCTCTGTATACGACAATCAACCTCCAGATGATGCTGCAGTTCAACCAAATTGTCGATCAAGCGGGATTTTTAATAATCAGGTATCACCGTCTCCAAATAATTGTCGATCAAAATACCGAAGAATTGCTCCAACATGTAGCCGTCTTGTTAGCACCATTTCCAAAGACAAATCGCCAAGAAGAATACATTGCATCATGAATTCTATACCTGTCTCAGCTATTCATAGAGAGGGAAGTGCCTCCCCCGACATTAACATCGTTACCTCTAGTATCTGATGGAACATTTTCTCCTTCACCAACACTGAAGGGGAAAACTCCAATGAGAGATTCATACTCTGCAAGCCAATCAGAGCTACCAGGACTGAGTGAGCCCTTGACACTCAAAAACAAGGCTCCTATATGGAATGAGCAGTGCAAGGGTTGGCACCTAGACTTCAAGGGACGTGTTACAGTGACATCTGTGAAAAACTTTCAATTTGTAGCGGCTGTGGATCCATCTCATAATGTTTCTCCTGAGGAGCAAGAAAGGGTAATCTAACAGTTTGGAAAGATTGGAACAGATATATTCACCATGGACTACTCTTATCCACTCTCCGCCTTCCAAGCCTTTGCCATCTGTTTGGCTTCTGCCTTTTCCAGCCCCTAAACGTATATCGGCATATCTTTTCATCTGCTAAATCTCTTATGTATCTTAGTGGTGTTAGATCAAGAAATCAAACTCTTTCAAAATTTATTTCCTTTACTTATGCCGGAAAGTGTGTCATAAGAAATTGGAGTCAAGAAATAACTGACAATTATTTTCTTTCCGGTTAATTTGAAGAGGTGTTGAACAAATAATTTTTTGCAGAGAAATTAAGTAGAAAAGTTAACGAGGCCGCTTACTGATTGTATGGAAATTAATTCTTGAAAACCATATTTGATATACTGTTTTATGCATTTTCATAGAATAGTGTTTTTTGCATTTTCATTCCGATTCTACAACTGCTAATTTGTCATAGAATATGAACACGCAAGTTGATAATCTTGAGTTTTTTTAACGACACTTTCAAGGATATACTATAGAGAACTTCAACAATATTGAAGAAATGTAAATTAACATTGAATTGAGTTACAAGAGTGCAATACATGTATATATACAACAGCTCAACCGGATATACAATGAGTTTCATTAATTCTACATTTGATTATTATCATAGTATATTAATAATCAAATGCATGACGGCTCAACCGGTTCAAAACCTCCAATGGATTGGCTTGCGAAGCAGGTGCTTCTTCTTCGGATGTTCTTTGAGTTGTTCGCCTGAGATTATAGTTTGGTTTTATTTTATCATTTATTATTGATGAAAAAATATCAATAAAAATGTTTGATCTAACGGTTGAATTAATGATATTTATTGTCATGTCAAACAAAAAAAATGAAATTTATTGTTAGTAAGAGAACAAATTATTAAAGGAAGTAACTCATTTCAAAGTTGGTCTTTAAGACCAGATAATTCCACTCATGTTTCAGGTTACAAATAAATAAATAAATAAAATCCACTCTGCAAATGTGGATGCATAATGTCTCAATTCATAGTCAATTTTTTATTTTATTTTATTTTTGAACAAAATCATAAAGAAACTTTTATATTTTATTCGTATTTTTTTTTTGAAGATGTTAAGCCTCCAACCGAGAACTGCAAGGTGTAAGAGTAAATTCTGCAGCCAAATGACCTACGAGAAACTGGCCAATTTATTTAAAATAGCTGATTTATTTATACTCTCGTTATTTCAACATTTGAACGAAACTTATTTTATTTATAGAAAAACATATTATTTAATTGGGTTATAGTATATCTAGAATGAAACCCACAACAAAATAACAAACTCTTCTTAGTTTATTATCACAGCACATTCCTTAATTCTTCCCTCATTTTTGTATCTTTAGAAGACAATTTCAGAAATCATACTTGAACCAAGCACCATCCATTGTCGATATCTGTTAGATGAGGCCATCAAGCCATAAAGAATTCCTCTCTTCCTTTTTGTCTTACTAGTTAGTGCTTATAAATAGGCTTGAGGTAGTCATGTTAACAGTAAAAATGAAGAGGCATAATAACTTGCTTGTTGAGCACGCAATAGAGATATAACTAACCTACAGTTAAGTTGTTACAAAGTTAATTTATGTGTAACTGTTTCTAGTTGCTCATAGAGTAGTAGAACAAACTTTATATAAGGCTAGCATAACACAATTGTAAAGTTTAGATTGGTGAAATAAAACTACTCTTCTTATCTTTCTTCTTCTCTAAGCTTCATGCTTATTTGCAAGCTTTTCTACTCATTAATGGAGGTTGAGATCACATTTTTCACAAGTCATATTGTAACCAACTTCCTCATTTGTACTATTACTCATTATCATTAATACAAGAGTTTCGTAGCTTTCTCTCATCTTTATCTATGGATACCATGTTTCATAACACATACCCTTGTTTCTCCGACTTTAGATACATACTCTTTAGTTGTTTGTATTGATCTCTTCTTTCTTTCGATTAGTTTAACCAGCCCCTTTTATCCATTTTCACGTTTTTACAACTTCTATTAGTAAATAAAGAGCAAACCACAAAGACACTCTCAAATAGATCGTTATGAATATTTCAAAATGACTCCCAACTCTTTCAAAGTTTACACACATTAGTCATTCTCACATAAGGTACGGACTAAATTGATAATGAGTGGTTAAATACAAGCAGGGCTGGCCGAATCAAATTGGAGACCCTGCTCAACTATTAAATAAATATTAATCCCTAATAAAAAAAAATTGACACATATTTTTCTCGTTTGCCCTTTTCTTACATATAAAATGTAGGTGGATTTAAATAAATAGACATATTAATATCAAGGAACCTTTACCTACGGACAATTGAAATTTAGTGACAGATTTTGTCCGTCATTAATCAATTTTCTTGTTTTTCTAAAAAATTGAGCCCCAAAATTTTTAGACTTGTTCTGTAGGCCTTGTTGCACTTTCTAAGTGGCGTCCCTGAATATAGAAGTTAAATTGATAGAGTTGTTAAAATACAGGAACTTCATCGATAATAAGTGCTTAAAATATATGGACCAATTTAACAGTTTAATAAAGTCACCCATAAAGATCATTTTGAAATATTCATCGTTGGAAATTTAGTTTTTAGTTACTAATTTTAGGGAGTAACTAAGATGCTAAATGTTAGGAGAAAGCAGTTGAAATTATTATGTTTGTATTTGTGCCACTCACATAGAATTATGGTTAAAGTAAGTTATTCATTCAGCAACACAAAAACAAATCTAGTCTTCCCCGAGATCCCTTCCTTACTCTAGTTGGGAAATAAACAAGTTATTCCTTTGGTACTTTCATTGTCACAAGTTCGTTTTTTCTATTCTATTTCTGTCAAGATTGTGTGTGCTTGAAATTTTCATCTTAGATTGCAAAATGTGATACTGTTTTTTAAGATGTCAAGTTAATCACAACATGAAGTGTGTTTAGGGAAGCATTTTAATTTTGCAGGTATTACCCGGACAATATATAATAAACCTTGATAATGTGCTTTATTTTACAATTACCTTGATAACATTCGTGAGTTATTATTATGAAGATGAGTATATGTCCAATTGGTAGTTAAATTTTGGGGGATTTGGCTTAATTAAGAAAATCAAAGAAAGGTTGGTATGGCATTGGCAATACACTCCATGCATGTATATATGTAATACTAATCATTGATGAATAATTACTCACTTTACGGTCCAAACATTAAAATGAGTTGCTCAATTTAGAGGAGTCAGGTCCAATTTTGGTTCTAATTGTTGACACCACGCTAGATAATTTTGTTGCTGATGTTTTCAATGCTGTCAGTCTAGACAAATTTCTGTGTGAAATGCATCTGTTATGAGGAACTAAATGGTTATATTTGTTTAGTTATCAGTTACTACGAGTCATTGCCTTTGTATTTTGGTTAGGATCGGAAATTTAGAAGTTTGCATTGGATTGTGCAGTTTTGTGTTGCAACTGAATTTGTAAGGTGTGGAAACATGTCATCGGAAAGCATAGTTCAAGAACCCAGGGTGCTCCATCGGATAATTTCGCATCTTGCTATGGATTCACTTCCAATTGAACCTCTTCCCAAGGGAGAATGGGAAAGTCTACCACATGAATTGCTTTTGGACATAATCCGTAAGGTTGAAGAGAGTGAGACATCTTGGCCTGCGCGTGCTGTTGTCGTCGTCTGTGCTTCAGTATGTAAATCATGGAGGTCTGTCACAAAAGCGATCGTCAAAACTCTTCAGCAATGTGGAAGGATCACATTTCCTATTTCATTGATGCAGGCAATACATTAATTCTTCACCCACTTTCTGGTCTAATTCCAATGATTCTTATCCCTCGAGTTTTTTATGTTCGCTTTCCTTTGTGTGCATGCTTAGCCTGGTCCTCGTTATCATCCGATACATTGCTTTATAAGGAGGAATAGAAGAACTTCTACATTTCTGTTGTATTTGGTGCAGTGTAAGTATTTCATTGCAAAAACTTTCCTTCCCTTTTTCAAAGACAGTGAATTTCAACTTACTTGCTCTACATTTATGGATTTTTATTTATTAATTGTCATTCCTATTGTGGTTTGTTGTCATTGTCAGTTTTTCTTACATGTTTTTATGACTTACATATTTAAGCAGCTTGTTTTGGTTTGGTTGTAATTGTATAGCGGAGAATAAGAGTACTAAGTTGTTATTAGCTGCCAAAAGGATAAGGTCCAACTTCGTCGTATCCTTGGCTGCAGATGATTTTTCTCGAGCAAGCAACAAATATGTTGGTAAACTGAGGCAAGTTTTGGCGATAAAAATATTGATTTACCCTTCTATCGGCATTTCATCCTGGTCCTTATAGTCTTCGCAACTTGATTTTTATCCGTATGGCAGGTCAAATTTTTGGCGCACCAAGTTCACTATATACGACACTCAACCTCCAGTATTTAATGAAACTCTTTCTTCTTCACCAGCACTGAAGGGAAAACGTCGGACGAAAGATTCATACTTTGCAAGCCTATCAAAGCTACCAGAATTGAGCCGAGGCTCATTCGAGACCTTTATACTAAAAAACAAGGCTCTTAGATGGGATGAGCAGCGCAATGGTTGGTGCCCTGACTTCATGAGCCGTGTTAAAGTGGAATCTATGAAAAACTTTGACCTTGTAGCTGTTGTTGATCGATCTCATAATGTTTCTCCTGGAGTGCGAAAATGGCCAATCTTGCAGTTAGGAAGCGCGGATGGGAAGGATATCTTCTTCATGCACTACACTTATCCATTCTCTGCCTTCCAAGCCTTTGCCATCTGCTTGATTTGTTGCATATAAAATAAAAATGCGCACAGTTTATCAAGCACCAAGAATTGTGACATGCAGGTAAAAACGGATCTGGTTGCTCTAACGTGAGCAACTCACTTTAGAGTGTAAAGTGAGAAAAATCAATAGTTGATTAACAAATTAAAGGTAGATATTGTTACAGTAACAACCCTTGATTTTCTCACTTTACTCACTTTAGATGATCCAAATCCGGTTAAAACAAAGTCACTGAATTAGCTACTCTTTTAATTTGTAAAAACACCACGAGCATAAGTTCACCCAAATGCAATTTCCACTTTTTTGGGAGGGAGATGTATTGTTAGCATAGGTGTAAAGCTTCACCTTATACACTGGTTTAAATTGAAGGGTGTAGCAACACTGAACGTGGGAGTAGTTTTATTCCATTGGCCTTTTTTAATTGTTAATCAAATCAGTAATTTCTTTAAACACTACTTGTAGCTTCAATATTTACATAAAAAAATTCAGACTCTTATTTTTGTCTTTTAATATTTCAAGTTCTTTGTTATGATTATTGAAAACTGATACCAATTGAATGTTGTGTGGTGAAAGCGGCACTGTAAATTGTAATATATTGTTAGGAAATCAGCTTGTACTAGTTTGTAGGCATGATATCATTGTGAAAGGCATGATATTTGTTTGTTTTTTTGGGATAAATTGGAGCATTGTGTTCTTCAGAAATAAAATTAGGTTAGTAGATTAACGATTGGAGTCCACAAGTCCTGACTCAAACGACAAAAATAATAAAATTGTCAGGATGGACGCTATGATTATGATCTGACACCTCTACTTTTTTTTTTAGGAAGTAACTTATATTATTTCATTAAAAATTAAATTAGTAATACATGTTGGAATTTCATCAAAGATACGGAAGCTAGTACTAGATGTGGCTACCTTAGCTAATTCATGTGCAACCTCATTTGCTTGCCTCCTAATAAATTCGACATGAGAGTTTGTTAAATATGAACTACATAATTGGATACATCTATCCATGATGGACCCAAACTCGGTGACATCTCCTCGCCCTTTATTGAAATAATCAGCTACTCTTTTCGAATCAACCTCAAAGTCAACATTATCAAGTTGAAGCTCGTGTATCCACCGAATTGCATGATATAGACCCAAGGCCTCCCCAATATCAACGGAGCACAATGGAGTGAACCACATGGTTTTTGAACTGACATGGTTTCCTGCTGAAACTCGAATGCACATGCCCACTCCTACCTTATTACTGGCATTTGAAAAAGAGGCATCAACATTACATTTAAATATGCCACTCCTTGGTTTCATCCATCTGATGTCTATATCTCTGTTAACTGAGTTGGATGTGTGATTCTGACTTGTAGGACTTTGCTTGCGATTAGCATTCCTCCAACCATCTCCTTGCCTTAGACCATACCCTGGAATAATAGGTCCTACCATCTCTTTGTTCACAATGAAGGAATAGTCAACTGTTTCCACACACATCATGATCCATTGGATCCACTTTTCCGAGAAACCCATCTTGTACATAACATCTTTGAGATATGACCAGTCAATCCTATATACGCTTTACTTATATGAAGCTTCAGCGCAACACTTTTCTCATTACCTTTCATTTTTATCTTCATATAATGAACCAACTCAATAGCTACTAAAGCATTATCCAGAATGGATCTGCTAGGCACAAAAGCTGACTGTGAATCGGCAATGCATTTGTGACGGATTTTCTTTAGACGATTTGCAAGGACTTTGGACAGAAGCTTGTAAAGAAGATTACACAATGTTATGGGTCTCCAGTCTTTCATAGTTTTTTGTTCTGTACCTTTTGGGATTAGAGCGATATTTGTGGAGTTCAAAGTTGGAGGAAATTGCCCTTCATTCAACCACTGACAACACTCATTGTAGATATCATCTCTACATACTGACCAAAAGTGTTGATAGAATCCAGGGTTGAAACCATCAGGTCTCGGGCATTTGTCAGGTTGCATGGAGAACATTGCTTCTTTAAATTCTTCTACACAAAAAGGAGTTGTTAGTTGATCATTGTCTTCATTATCGGTGACATGGTCTAGCAAATTAACCATTGGAGAGCTGATGACAGGTCATCTTACGTTATTCTTAGCATGTTTTTCAGTTAATTTTAGTAGGAAATAACAGCAAAATGGAGGAGTATTAGAACGATTGCCTATGATTTTGGGACTTTTGTAATGTTTTTTATATTTTGGTATGTAATTCTAGTTTTCCCGAAACATAGCAATTTCAGGGGGTTTTTAAAGTAATTCACGAAGAAATCATGCAAAACAGCAAATCAAGAACAACCGAAGAATTGTGAAGATTCAAGAGATAAGATTAAAGATTCAAGAGGCCTCAAAAGACTTACAAGTGGGAGGAATTATGTTCCCAAAGTACCTAGGCAAGTTATTTGAAGACGAAGACCTAAAAACAACGGAAAATCAGAGATTGGGCCCGGAAGGGAGACAAAATGCGCCTAGGGCATTTGAAATGCGCCTAGGACATGAAAATCAATTCCATGCGCCTAGGGCATTTCATATGTGCCTCGTGCATGCAAAATATTTGCATTATGCGCCCCGTGTTGCAAAAAGTCAGAGCGCAACTGTCTTTTCCTGCTTCCGAAATGGGTAAAGCCCGCACTTTTTGCCCAAACCCAGGTAGAAACTCTCACTATAAATACCAGCCTTCCTCATTTAGAATTTCCTATTCATAACTGGAGCAGTTCAAGAGGAAGGCTACTTTGGAGCTTCGGGAAAATTTCTATCTTCTCCTTGATTTTCTAGGGTATGTTTTTATCTTTAGTAATTTGTTTTTAGTTACCATGTGTAACTAAATCTTTTTAGGTTAGAGTTCTAAGATGAACCTCTGTATATTTTTGTTGGATATTTATTTAATTTAATTTGCCGTTTATTTATTTTATTTATGTTTTTGTCCACTATAGAGTTTTATTAGATTATAGTTTTTATTTATGTGAGAGGTGTAACTCTAGATTAGGTACTTAGGTTGTGACAGAACCTAATATTGCTATCACTAACCAGATGCTTATATGTTGATATTTATATCACTTTACTTATAACTATTTGTCTAGGAAGTAAGAGATTATTAATTAACCAAAGATATCGTAGGAATTGTTGACCTAGACATCGGTACCTAGTGGCTAGAACTCATTGGGTCGTGTGGTGCATTACCGAAGCTAGGAATTAACTCGTTAGTAATTAGGGAAACAAGAACCTAGACTTAAAGCTATAACCTAGTAAGATCATTCTCTTGAAACCCTTAGTAAGGTAGACGTAGATTAGGGTTGCCCGTTTGTATAACTACTAAGTAAGCTTAGAGAGAGTGTGTTATGAGTGTCATAAGATTCATAGATGGGCAGATCTAAGGGAACCTTGGCCTTCATTGCCTTGGGAAACACTGGAAAGTCAATATAAAGTCTATGTCTCAATTACCTTTGCATTAGCAAAACCTGTGCAATCAGCAGGTGCAGTTAGCCATCGTATGGAAAGGCCTAATTAGGTACCCAATGACTAAAACTCATTGGGTCAGGTGGTACCCTACCTATTTAGGAAACTCCAAACGGCATTATCACTTCTATAGTCACCAAGAGATAAATAAACGCGACATTTAAATTATGTATTATCCAACAATGAATATACATAGGGGATTCGAAGAATCCTAACCGTTGCTTACTTTTCTGCAACCAAAAACAGGTAAATTCGCTTTGTTGCGAACAGATAAAAATTGCAACTAAATTTTATACCGTCAAACTACAAAAATAAGTAACAAGAATTGTTCGAACGAAAGGACAACCCTTGTGGATACGATACTCTACTTACTAATTGTATTACTTGATGAAAACGATTGCCACACTTGCCATTGCGCAACTACGCTAATCGAATTAAACACGAAAGTGTTGCATCAAGAGAGAACACTTTCATGTCCTTCAAACAATTCTTCAAAGTAATTCTTTGCTATCAATTTCATCTCTGAATCATGTGTAATACAGATTCCTTCATCAGTTTCAAGAGAAAGAATTTTGTTGACTTTCTTTCTAGAAGCAGCTGCAGCATGAAAGAATTTCGTATTCAAATCTCTGTCATGATACCAATGCTTCTTTGCTCTCTGTCTCCAATACATATCCTCCTGAACAAGTAGATGATCGATTTTTTTCCTCAAATTGGACCTCATCCTGAATTCCACTGACACTGTAATTTCTACTGAGCTGATTTCGACAATTTTCAATATCAATTCGGAGTTTGTTACAATGAGGTTTACTCCAATGCGTCAGATCTTCTACACATGCGAATAATTTATTAATGACATTGTTTCCCGCATTCACAAGCCAGTTGTTTTGAATTACCTCATTTATCCCTTCTTTAGTTCTCCAAGCATTTTCAAATTTGAATGACCTTTTAATTATGTGAGAACGTTCCACCGGTGTTCTATCCAACAAAATAGGAAAGTGATCAGAAGACGGAAAAACAAGGTTTTCTAATGTAGCATTAGGAAACATCTGCATCCAAGAATTATTTGCTAAGGCCCTATCTAACTTCTCTTCTACAACATAAGGGTAACCAAGCTCTTAAACCAAGTGAATGGATAACCCTCCATGTGAACATCAACGAGATAAACATCTTGAACAGCTTGTCTAAATTCCCTAATGAGCTAATTAGGTCTATTGGCTCTTCCTTTTTTCTCATCTGCATGAAGAATATCATTAAAATCCCCCATTAGACACCAAGGTAAAGTAACTTGACTAGCAAGACTATGAATAAAGTTCCACGAGTCTCTTCTTCTACTAACTTCTGGATATCCATAAAAGTTTGTGAACATCCAAGCCCCATGACTTTCTTCATCAATTTTAGCACTAATATGATTTGAACACTTGAAATTGTGGTTAATGATATTCATAATCGTGATTGATTGTGTTTCACTGTTGGTCGGTGGAACAGGTCAGATCGGGAACCGGAGGGTGCAGCGGTTCGGGCAGGCTATTGGATCAGATATGTAATTAGCCTGCTGAAACTTGTTGTTACCCGATCGGGTCAGTGGGCGGACTGTTGAACCAGTTTGACCCGTCCGATCCGACCCGTTTTTTATTTAAATGAAAAAGTAAGGCATATATAAAGACAAAAATATTTTTTGTTGACTATGTTCAAAACTTACTTTGGTTTGTAAGTCTGTTATATTTTGATTTCCAACAATGTTTAGAACATACTATGTTTTAACTTTTAAAGATGGAATCTAAACTAGAACTTATTTGTGAGATTTTTTATGCAGTAATATTGTTTAATGTATGAATTCATTTGAATTTGGATTGTAATTAACTTGAAATTGAATTGTGTTGCAGTTAAAAAATTAACTTGCAAACTTGCAGCTGTGAATATAAATTTTTTAATGTACGAACTATAAATAGAAAAAAAATGACAGGACTTTTTTATCAAAATTTCATTCATAATGTAATTTTTGGTCATAAATGTTTTTATATAGATCGGGTCAATAGTTATGCGGTCCAACCAGTGACCCACTGGTTCGATCAGTGACCCAATGCTTTGAGCGAGTCGATCAACGGTCCGGGTTTTAAAACATTGTTGTGTTTAACAGACGGTTAATGAATTATGATACTTATTCATATTATTAATCATCTATACATATTTGTATTTTGTTTACCATCTACATTGTTGTCGAAATTTTTGTCAGAGTTTGTGTCAAGAATAAACCATAACTTATTTAGTTCTTAAATTATATAAATATAAAAATAGTCTTTAAACTATATATAGTAGTGATAATTCTGCGGATAATTTTTCGACTGAAAATCCGCAAGAAAATGACAGATTTCTAGTAGTGATATGAAATCTATCAATTTAGTCCATAAAACAAATGCAATTTGTTAATTTAGTTCCAACAATAAAATGTTAATTTATGATTGGGTATTATTTTAAGGGTAATATTTACATATTTATATACTTATGGATTATTTTTTATATGTACATAGTAGAATTGCTAAATTGCAGAGGGGGTAATATTTTAAAGACTAAGTCATTAGTTTTAACCCAATCAAACATGTCATTTCTCACCTGATCGTGTGAATCTCTTGCGACCCTTCATAAAAGGTGGGTAGAGGTGTCTTTATGTGATGCTTGGGCTGGGTGGACTTATTAATAAACTTATTAATTCATCGGAAACAAATCTAAATATTCCAAAGAGTTATTGTGAAACTCATTGAGAAGTTGCAAGTTGGATCCGACCTATCATTATTATTGACACTAGCGTAAAGCGGGTATTCACGTGCCCGTCTTTCCGTTCTTTTTATTGCGCTAACGTTTAAAAATTATTAATGATATTTTTTTAGGAAATTTTGATTTGAATTAAAACTAAAAATATAAATGTTTGTTGCTTTCAAGTTATAACAAACAAAACTAATCATGATTATTTATTTTAATTTACACTAACAATATAACCAATTTTTTTTTAATGACACCAACAACAATCTTTATTATAAAACTTGTCAAAAAAAAATTATCATAGAAAACGTTGTTTAGGGGTATAATTGAAATAATGAAAAAATAGGTATAAATATACTTATCTAATTTGTTACACTTTTTAAATGATATTTATTTCAATTTACACCAACAATATAACCAAAAAAAAAATAAAATTAATGACACCAACAACAATCTTTATTATAAAACTTCTCAAAAAAATAATTTTTATCATAGAAAACGTTGTTTAGGGGTATAATTGGAATAATGAAAAAATAAGTGTAAATATACTTACCTAATTTGTTACACTTTTTAAATGATAAAAGAATATACACACACACACACACACACACACACACACACACACACATATCGTGTTGTTACATTTTTTTAATATTTAAATTTATTCTCATCCATTTGTTACATGCGTTATTTTAATTGAAAATTGATGTTCTTTTTGGAAAGAGAGAAAGTCAGTCCAAAAGAGCTGAAAAAGGTTGTTTTCTTTATATATGGTATAGATAGATGTATGTATTTGAAATTAGAAGCATGTATGAGAAATTAAAACACAATCAAAAAACTAACTACTTCTTCGTTTGTTGTGAATTCAAACAAATAATCACACTAACGAAACTTAGATGTGTGGAGTAATGGAAATGGTAATCAATGAGTAAAGTAACCTCAAGCAACAAGAACAAACATACCTAGATCAGAGTGTGAAGCAAAGCATATTAAAAGCAACAAAGATAAGAAAGAAGAGAAAGAAAACAAGACACCAATATTATTTACTAAGTTTGGTCCAAAATGACCTACTATAGGAAGAGAGCAGCTCTCTCATTCAGTTTGATAAGAGTGATACAAATAAGTTAGAAGAAATTAGCTTAAAAGGTCACAAAGAACAAGCTCTAATTTCTATCCAATTTTCAAATCACCCACACCAACAAAGTAAGCTTTTTGACCCTTCCTCTAATCAAATATGTTGGAACACTAGCAACAATAGTGGAAGTTGGATAGAATAAACACATTAGCAAGAGCTGGTGTTGGTATGACTTAAAAATGTCCCACCTTGGAGAGTCACACTACCCAGTAAGTGTTTATATAAGTGGGGGTGACCTACAAGGGTGTGTGCTTAGGGTATCCACTTTTACAAACGGATGAGCGCTTAGAAATTATATATATTTCACACGCGCGACGACGCCGTCATCCATCCAGGCGGGCCGGGATTGGGTAAAAAAAAATTTGTCACTTGAAAATGTTAAATTAATCCGAACGCGCTTATATGTAAAAAATAAATTTGTTATGATCTGATCCAACAAAGTATCCGGAAGGTTCCAGATATATCCACACACAAAAACAAATGTGGTTTGTTTTAAAGTTAATCCCTTTAATCACTCCGTTTTTTGTTACAAATTCTCCATATAAAAGGAGAGCTCGCCGCAGCTCACCGCACAAACTCGAGTAGTGCCGCGAAACGTTTTAAAGAAAGCGAACTGGTCGTGACTCAACCAGGTAAAACAATGAAGGTGGATTCTAAGGTGGGGGCAATCTCACCGGTATACCACTTTCATTA
Organism: Medicago arabica; assembly: GCA_946800305.1. Lineage (NCBI taxonomy): Eukaryota > Viridiplantae > Streptophyta > Magnoliopsida > Fabales > Fabaceae > Medicago > Medicago arabica. The sequence goes on along the minus strand of OX326968.1, from coordinate 42,262,768 downwards.
CCATTAGATCTCTTGAAATAAATTAAAGGCCGAGATTTGTTAGAATTAAAAAATTAACATCTATGTCTTCTTCCACCCAACCTTAGCTCTTTTTAATTTTCAGAGTTTTTTTTACAATTTCTGTCATATACTTTCAAACGAATATGGAACAAATTTCATGGAGGTTCTTAAAAAGTTCAATTCCTTTGGCTTTCTTTTCAATTTTTGAGAGCCATGGTTTGCTATGAAGATTTCCTTTTATTTTATTTTATTGGTTTCTTCCCATGATGGTTACACCTAATAACCCATCGAAAACAAAAAACAACAAAGGGAAGGAAAAAAAAGTCATTGCCATGGAAACAACTTCAAAATTGGAAAAACACAAACGAATTAATTAAAATCAACTTCGTTTGCAGATCTTTTCAAAACAAAACATTTTAGTTTTCGATCTTAGAATGTAGAGGTTCCCTTGGAGGATTGATGTGTTTGCATACATGTGATTCATCAGGGAAAGCGAAAATCAGATTCAATGGGAATAATTGAATTTGAATACCTAGAAATTTTATAACAGAATTTTGGTTTCTATTTGGTTTGCCTGTAACAAAGAGAAAACAGAAAAAATTGGGTGGGAGAAGACATAGGTGTTCCTTTTTTATTTTCGACAAATCTCAACCTAATAAATAGATTTAACGGTATAATTTAAGTGGTACACCGGTGAGAGGCTTAATTGCCCCCTCACCTTAGAATCCAACACCGTCTTTTCCTTAAAAAAAAAAAAACACTGTCTTCTTTCCAGAGACCCCTTCTTACTGTAGTTGGGAAATAATCAGAACTGCTAATTAATCACAAATAATTTCATTTGTTACTTTCATTATCACAAGTTAATTTTTCTATTCTATTTCTGTCAACATTTTGTGTGTTTGCAATGCTAGTCTTAGATCACATATGCACGTTTCTAAAATGCATGTTTTGTAGGCATTACCATAAGAATAAACCTTGATAACATTCATAAGTTATTATTATGGTATGAATATGACCAAGTGGCAGTTGAATTTTGTGTGATTTGGCTTATGTAAGCAAATCAAAGAAAAAAAATTGATACGGCAATACACTATGTACATGTTTATATGTAATACTAACCATTGATGAATAATATAATTACTCACTTTACAGTCCAAACTCTAAAATGAGTTACTCACTTTAAATGAGTTACATAAAATTTTGTTTCCAATTGTTGACTGCTAGATAATTTTGTTGGTGATGTATCCGATGCACTCAGTCTAGAACGATTTCTGCATGAAATGTATCTATCATGAGAATTGATTATATTTGTTTGGTTATTATCATCATCACTCATCGGTGTTTGCCTTTGTGTTTTTGTAAGGATCAGAAATTTAAAAGAGTGCATTTAGATTGGAGCAGTTTTGTGTTGCGACGCAGTGTGGAAACATGTCATTGAAAAGCATAGTTTGCAAACTCAAGGGCACGAAAAATGGACTAGGTAGCATATCGAAGAGTGTTGAGACCAAGCATAGGTTTTGTCGGACAAAGTCCCATGTTGCACTGGATGTAACTCCAACTGAACCCATTCAACAGGGACAGTGGGCAAGTCTACCACCTGAATTGCTTTTGGATATAATCCGTAGGGTTGAAGAGAGTGAGACATCTTGGCCTGCCCGTGCCATTGTTGTCTGTTGTGCTTCGGTATGTAAATCGTGGAGGTCCATCACGCTAGAGATTGTCAAGACTCCTCAGCAATGTGGAATGCTTACATTTCCTATTTCATTGAAGCAGGTAATGAATTCTTCTCCCACTTTCTAGTCTGATACAAATTATTCGTATTGCTCGGTTTTTTATGTTCTCTTTCCTTTATGCATATGACTAGCCCGGTCCCTGTGATTATCCGATACAGTGCTTTATTAGGAGGAATAAAAGAACGTCTACATTCCTGTTGTACTTAGGTTTGGAGCTATGTAAGTATTTCATTGCTGAAATATTCCATCTCTTTTTGTAAGACAATGAATATCAATTTTCAAATTTTTTATCTGAGTTACTCTTCAAGCTCGCATCCATGACTATGAATGTTGAATATCAACTTACTTTCCATAAATTTCTGGGTTTGTTTATGTGATGTCTATATGTGAATAAGATCTTAGATTACTTGGTAAAAAAAAAGATCTTAGATTACTAATCGAACAAAAAATGAAAAGAACAACATTAACTTCTCAGTTTAGAACATGTAAGGATCTCCTAACTCACTAGCCAAACCAAAATCAGCTATCTTGATTATATTTTTAGAATGATTGATTAAAACATTTCTTGTTTTCACATCTCTGTGAATAACCTTATAAGAATGACAGTACTCCACTGCAGTTAGTATATGATACAGAAAACTCTATAATACCACCAAAAACAAATATTCACATTAATTGTAAAAAGAATACAAGTATTCAACAAAATATATAATTGGAAAGAAAAAAAACTTTACTTACCTTTCTAGTCCTTGGATCATTAATAGATGAATTGTAACCTTCATTATCTATAATGTTATCATAAAGATCATAATCAAGTTACTTGCTCTAAATGTATGGGTTTTACTTTTGGATAATGATAAATGTTACGAAGCCTTGCAGAAAGAAAGTGTGGTTGGCATATGTGTTTTTCATCAAACCCGCTTGTAACCGTTTGCTCTGGCTCATATATGTGATTTCCGTTTGTGTAATTGTCTGCTTAATGAGTAGATGAAATACACATTTGTTATTCTTGCAATTTACTAAGGACAAACTTCGTAATATTTAACACTTCTCTTTATTTATTTATTTATTTATTTTCATTTAGGTTGTGGTTCATTGTCGACATCAACAGATTTCGTTTACTTTTTTTTTTTTTCATTTTATGATCCATGTATTTAAGCAGCTTGTTTTGGTTTGGTTGTAATTTTATAGCGAAGAATGGGAGTAATAAGTTGTTATTAGCTGCCAAAAAGATAAGGTCCGACTTTGTCATATCCTTGGCAACAGACGATTTTTGTCAAGCCAGCAACAAATATGTTGGTAAAGTCAGGCAAGTTTAGGTCAATAGAAACATTGATTTACCCTTTTATTCTATTGGCTTTTCATCCATCCCTTTATAATTTGACAACTTGATTTTTATATGTATGGCAGGTTTGATTTCGCGGGCATCGATTTCACTATATACGACAGTCAACCTCCACATGATGCTGCAGTTCAACCAAATTGTCGACCAAGTGGGATGTTTAATTCTAAGAATGTGTCACCAAGAAGGGTCCGAGCATGTAGCCATCTTGTTAGCACCATTTCCTATGAGTTTTTCTTTAAAAGGCCAAGAAGAATGTACTGCATCATGAACTCTAACATCGTTACCACTATTCAGGAAGGGGGAAACGCCACGTCTCCAACATTGTTACCTAAAACATTTGATGAACCTTTTTCTCCTTCACCAGCATCGAAGGGAAAAAGTCCAATCACAAATTCATACTCTGCAAGCCCATCAGAGCTACTAGGACTGAGCCAAGGCTCGATCCAACCCTTGTTGCTCAAAAGCAAGGATTGCATAAGGGATAACCAGCGAGAGTGTTGGTATTTAGACTTCATGGGTCATGAAATAGTGCGCTATTCAATGAACTTTCAACTTGTAGAAGATGTTGTTGATCCATCCCATAATGTTTCTCCGGTAGAGCGAGAAAGGGTAGTCTTGCTGTTTGGAAAGATCGGAAAAGACGCATTCGTCATGGACTACTCTTACCCACTCTCTGCCTTCCAAGCCTTCGCCATCTGCTTGACACAATTGAGAGCCCTCAAACTACATTTCTGATCATCATCTAGCTGATTTGTTGCATATAAAAATAAAAAAGTGAGTTAATCGAACACCAAGAACTGTGGCATGCAGGCAAAAACATAGTCATAGAATCCGTTGCACTTTTAATTGACAAAACACCATGAACCATAGATCCACTGCGGCTTGAATAAGCATAAGTTCGCTCAAAATAAAAAACTGAAATATTAGAAACCGACATACGGGACATGCAATTTGTGATTTTCAAAAGTGAAGTGTTTTGTAAATGCTCGTCCCTTCTACTCTTTACAAACTTCCGATGAGAGATTCCTCAGATACTACAATTTATTAGTTTAAAAGCTTAAACTGAAGGGTGTAGCAACACTTCATCTAGGACTAGTTTTATCCTATTGTTGTTAACTTTTGGACTTGTTCTTTTATATTTTATTACAAAGTGAATTGCTTTCTTTTCAATTTTCTTTCCACGTGTGAAAGATGAACTCATATTTGCTTTCCAAGAAAATAGGGACCAGTGTTTTTGCAGTTTATCCGAATGGTTAATTGGTTGTTGTCTGGATACCTTACCAGGGTACTAGACTGCTAGTTTGTATGCATGATACATCATTGTGAAAGGCATGATATGTTATATGTGGTTAACGCGGTTCAGTTGATTATTAATGAATATAACAAGGTCTCATAGCTCAATAACCTTCACTAAACACAATTAACCACGATGTTCAAGTGTATATTTAAATTCAAATTTATCAACTTGTATGTTAATATCATATGACAAAATTGAAGTTGTAGAATTAGAATTAAATTAAATTGTGAAGTTATTTTGGACTGTCTCATGTGAACAAATGAAATCAATGATAGCTCTTCCAAATTCTATAAACATAGACAATAATAATTCCATAAATTTATGTGTGGTGTGTCAAGTTCTTAACATTTTGTTTCAAGTCCTCATGGTTTAATGGTAAGCTTTGTTTATTTTTTATTTCTTTTTTATCATAGTATTTCCAGATTTTTTTACATATTTATTTGTTCTTTTTTTTTAATATAGGAACCACAAATGTTTTTGTGTTGTTGTAATAATTGTCCAAAACAGAAGAACCAATGTTTTGAAATAATATGTGTTTGTTTGAGACAAGAAGAGCTAAATAGTGAAACTGAGTTACTTATATTTGTTCCATGGTATTTGTGTCTACAGTTTAGACTGATGAACACAATAACACAAAATTTGCTATAATTCACAATATATTATTTTGTTATAAGTTTTACATTGAGAACGCTACAATTTGTACTAACACAAAATGAATCTTCAGGAATTTCGCATTTGGAGCAAAAAAGAATAAACTAGAAGCAGCCTCTGGTGAAACTTTGAAACCACAACAAATAAGATCATTCAAGATGCTCATGTAGACCATTATTTCTTCACAACCTCAATATATTTTCACCTTTTGACTTGCATCCTTAAGGCAATGCCAAATACTCGCAAGCCCCTTGAATTGATCGGATCGTAATTTCCGATAGCACAAAACCTATAAGGAGACAGGTTCATGATAGATTTATTTCAGAGGTTGAGCAACCTGCAAGAGGCATAGAGGAATCCTTGAAACATAATAACATAATTGCAAAATAGGCCTAAAGCAGACTGCACGCACATTTAGTCAAAACAGGTTAGGAGAAACAGTCTCAGTCAGACTCTGAGCTAAATGTTAGGAATCGGTTACTATTACTATGTTATGTTATGTGGCACTGAGTGGAATAATGGTTATTAATTCAGCAAAAAATAAAATAAAATCAGCGTGGTTACAAGTTAATATGCAATTTACATAAATAGGCAATTATTTGGGAGAGATCATTATCAAGCTCTCAGAAATCTTGGTGGGCAATTGCTTTCTCACTGTTTTACTATTCCATGTATTTCTGCCAATAATGTTATTCTTTGCTTGTAATGTTTCTGCCAATAACATGGATTGTTTTAATTCTTAAAGTTTTAGTGCAGAATTTTATTTTTGTAGGTATTGCCGTGACCATGATAATAAACCTTGTTAATATTCTTTTGCTATGAGGCACTCAAATACTCCTTGGATTAGGCGTGTACCAGTGTTGGATACGTGTCGCGTCTGACACTGACACATGTTATTTTCTTAAATTATTGTCAGCATTGACGTGTCTGGTGTCAGTGTATGAGTCTGTGCTTCATAGTTCATAAGTTATTATTTATAAAGATAACTATATGACCAAATGGTAGTTAAATTTTGGGGGATTTTGCTTAAGGAACAAAATCAATGATATGATAATACACCCTGCATGTGTATATTGTAACGCCCACTTTATTTATTTAATTATTTTATTAGAGTATATAGTATATTATTATATATTATATGATTTTAATGATGTTTGTGACGTATGAGATGATGTTGTGGTGTGACGTTTATTTTATTGTTTAATAAAATAAAATATGTGATGAAAATTAAGATGGGATATAATAACAAATATTTTTAGAGATGGGGTTGTTTTTATAAATAAGATAGAGTTGTGGGGATAAGTGAGAATAGAAGAATTATAAAAGGAAATTAGGTTTAGAGAGATACAGTCAGTACGTTACAGACTTTTGGCAAGAAAGGAGAAAGTGGCTAGAGAAGAGGGAACCCCAATTCTGCAATATTACCAGGTAAGGGTGATCCTAGCTTCAATTATATTACTGTAATTCATCTATTTATGATTAACGAAGGAATTAGGAGGTAATTTTGAGGGATTTCATAAACTAGGGTTTAGAGGATATTTGGATGAATTGATGTTAGAATGATGTGAATTGGTGTAGAAACCTGTTACAGAACCTAGATTAATCACTAGGAATATAATTCTGATAGATTAGAAGCATAAAACGAAGAATTGGACGAGTTTTGGCGAGGTTTTGAGCGAACCCGCAGCCTGTTCTGCGACCGCTCGCCGTGGCAAGCAGACCTACTCGCCGTGGCGAGCAGAACAGTTTAACTCGCGAGGCGAGCAACATCACTCGCCGTGGCGAGCGACCCTTTAGTGCTCGCGAGGCGAGCAACATCACTCGCCGTAGCGAGCAAGTGGCAGAACGCAATTTAAGTAGCTCGCCGTGGCGAGCAGTCCCACTCGCCACAGCGAGCAATGTGGTCTCAGACCACTATAACTTGAGTTTTGGAACTCTGTTTTGAGCGGGACTTTGAGGGTAGACCTTTGGATAGTATTAGAGATGTTTAAGACCTAATTAGAACATGTAATGACACTGTAAGATGATATTTAATTGTTGGCGTTAAGCTTTGATTAAATGCTTATTAAGTGAAGTTTATGAATGAAGTATAAATGATGATTGTGATGATAACTATGTGCTGTAAATGTATATATATATAAGTGTGCTGAGCTGCTGCCATGTATTGTATAATTGCATGTGTCGATAAAGAGTCATATTTGATGTTAAGACGTTGGGATAACTTGTTTAAGAATAAAGAGTCGAGTCCATGCATTTGCATATTTTGAGACGGTGGAGCTTATGCTCATAGCGACGGTGGAGCATTTGCTCAAAGCGACGGTGAAGCTTATTAAAGCTAAAATATTGGTACCACATGCATGATGTTAAGATGTTAGAGTTGCATTTAGTCGAGTCTTGTGTCGGAGATGTTATGAGATGTTGTTATGTGAAGATGTTCTGAGATGATTTTATTATACGCAAATGTCTGAGATGTTTTCTGCAACACCCCGAAATCCCGACTTTAAAATTTCATTCAAATAATCAGAGTATAACACATAAATCAGGATGTCACATTTCATAAAATCTTAAAAATCAAATTGAATAATAATTTATTCTTAAACAATATCAAACACAGCAGCGGAATTCATAAACGTCTCAAAATCTTAAATAAATAATGTCTCGGCTCAAAGCCACATAAAACATCTCAAGTCAAGTTACGTCGCAAACATCATTATTAGTCAAAACGATACATAAAGGAATAGAAACAATTGATAAATCCCCATCCCGTTACGTATCAGAGCTCCTAAGACTCCACAAGAACCTCTCACATCGACGAACCTAAGCTTGGTCACCTGCACTTGCCCACAAGGCGGCAATTCCAACAGAAGGGGTGAGATTCACAACAATTATATTAACATATAATTCAAATAGTTATGCTTAACAATAACAACATTATTCATCACATAGAACAGAAACGTCTCAAACATCTACTTATACAAATCATCTTAGAACATCTTCATAAACAACCATCTCAAAACATCTCAGACCCAAGACTCGACAAATGCAACTCTAACATCTTAACATCATGCATGTGGTACCAATATTTTAGCTTTAATAAGCTTCACCGTCGCTTTGAGCAAATGCTCCACCGTCGCTTTGAGCATAAGCTCCACCGTCTCAAAATATGCAAATGCATGGACTCGACTCTTTAATTCTTAAACAAGATATTACAACGTCTTGACATAAAATACGACTCTTTATCGACACATGCAATTATACAATACATGGCAGCATCTCAGCACACTTAACATATATATTTACAGCACATAGTTATCATCACAAACATCATTTGTACTTCGTTCACAAACCTCACTTAATAATCATTTTAATCGTAGATTAACGCCAACGTCTTAAAATCATCTTACAGCGTCATTACATGTTCTAATTTAGGTCTTAAACATCTCTAATGCTATCCAAAAGTCTAACCTCAAAGCCTCGCTCAAAACAGAGTTCTAAAACTCAAGTTATAGTGGTCTGAGACCACATTGCTCGCTGTGGCGAGTGGGACTGCTCGCCACGGCGAGCTACTTAAATTGTGTTCTGCCACTTGCTCGCTACGGCGAGTGATGTTGCTCGCCTCGCGAGCACTAAAGGGTTGCTCGCCACGGCGAGTGATGTTGCTCGCTTCGCGAGCGAAACTGTTCTGCTCGCCACGGCGAGTAGGTTTGCTCGCCACGGCGAGCGGTCGCAGAACAGGCTGCGGGTTCGCTCAAAACCTCGCCAAAACTCGTCCAATTCATCATGTTATGCTTCTAATCTCTCAGAATTATAGTCCTAGTGATTAATCTAGGTTCTGTAACAAGTTTCTACATCAATTCACGTCATTCTCTCATCAATTCATCATAAACCCTACAAAACCCTAACTTATGAAATCTCTCAAACTCTCTTTCAATTCCTATGTTAATCACAACTAGATGAATTACAGTAAATACAATTGAAGTTAGGCTCACCCTTACCTGGTATGTTCGCAGAATTGAGGTTCTCTCTTCTCCTGCCACTTTTCTCTTCTTTTTGCAAAAGTCTGAACGTACTGACTGTTTCTCTCTAAACCTAATTTCCTTTTATACATCTTTCTATTCTCACTTATCCCCACAACTCTATCTTATTTATGAAAACAACCCCATCTCTCAAAATATTTGTTATTATATCACATCTTAATTTCATCACATATTTTATTTTATTAAACAATAAAATAAACGTCACACCACAACATCATCTCATACATCGCAAACATCATTAAAATCATATAATATATAATAATATACTATATACTCTAATAAAATAATTAAATAAATAAAGTGGGCGTTACAACTCTCCCCCACTTAAAGGATTTTCGTCCTCGAAAATCTTACCTCGATTAAACAACTCTGGATAAGACTCCAGCATCTTACTTTCCAGCTCCCAAGTTAAGCTTTCACCGGTCGCTCCACTCCAAACAACTCTCACCAGAGGTATCTCCTTGCCTCTCAACAACTTCACTTTGTGATCATCGACCCTCAAGGGTAGAGTCTCAACCGTAAGGTTGTCCCTCACTTGTACATCGTCACTTTGGACCACATGAGATGGATCCGGAACGTACTTCCTCAGTTGCGACACGTGAAAAACATCGTGCAAATTCGATAAATGCGGTGGTAATCCAACACGATAAGCCACCGTCCCAATCCTCTCTGATATCTGATATGGACCAATAAACTTTGGAGTCAACTTCTTCGACTTCAAGGCACGACCTACACCGGTCATTGGAGTAACTCGCAAAAACACATGATCTCCTTCTTGAAACTCAAGGTCCTTCCTTCGCTTGTCATGATAACTCTTTTGTCGACTCTGCGACGCTCTCATCTTCTCTTGTATCATTCTTACTTTCTCAGTGGTTTGTTGCACAATCTCTGGTCCTAAAACCACACTTTCACCCGACTCAAACCAACACAACGGGGTTCTACATCTTCTTCCATACAAAGCCTCGAAAGGTGCCATTCCAATACTAGAATGATAACTGTTATTGTAAGTGAATTCTATCAACGGGAGGTGATTATCCCAAGCTCCTCCTTGTTCGAGTACACATACCCTCAACAAATCTTCCAACGATTGAATCGTCCTCTCGGATTGACCATCTGTCTGTGGATGATACGCCGAGCTCAGCTTCAACTGCGATCCTAAAGCTTCTTGCAAACTTTTCCAAAATCTAGAAGTAAATCTTGGATCTCTATCTGACACAATGCTCGAAGGAACACCATGCAATCTTACTATCTCTTGAATGTAAATCTCGGCTAACCGAACCATAGGAAAAGTGATATTGATCGGTAGAAAATGTACTGACTTGGTTAGCCTATCAACAATCACCCAAATAGCATCGTTCCCTCTTGGAGTAGTTGGCAAACTCGTCACAAAATCCATGGATATGCTATCCCATTTCCACTCTGGCACATCCAACGGTACCATCATACCAGCAGGTTTCTGATGTTCTATCTTCGATTTCTGACAAACTAGACAAGAATACACAAATTGTGCCACATCACGTTTTAATCCAGACCACCAAAACAACTTCTTCAAATCATGATACATCTTCGTAGCTCCTGGGTGAATACTCAAGCTACTTCTATGGCTCTCTTCCAGGATTGCCTTCTTCATCTCATCGTTGTCCGGAATACAGATTCTACCTCGGAAGCTCAACACACCGTGATCATCTACTCTAAAGTCACCATCTGCAGTCTGGTTACTCGCAACAAGCAAATCTACAAACTTAACATCTTCCTTCTGCGCTTCTTTAATATTTTTGAGAAACTCGTTGTCAATTTTCAACATTCCTAGCTTTACACTCTGATGTGATCTTTCACAAACCAAGCTCAAATCTCTGAATTGTTCCAATAGTTCGAACTCTTCCGCCATCATAGCAGACATATGCAACGTTTTCCTACTCAAGGCATCCGCAACTACGTTAGCCTTACCCGGATGGTAACTCAAATCAAAATCATAATCCTTCAATAACTCGAGCCATCTCCTCTGTCTCATATTTAATTCTTTCTGATCAAACAGGTACTTCAAGCTCTTGTGATCACTAAACACTTCAAACCTCGAACCATACAAATAGTGTCTCCAAATTTTCAACACAAATACTACTGCAGCCAACTCAAGATCATGGGTAGGAGAGTTTCGTTCATGAATCCTCAACTGCCTGGATGCATAAGCAACCACTTTACCGTCTTGCATAAGTACACCACCTAAACCCAATTTAGACGCATCACAATACACCACAAAAGGTACTTCAGGCTTTGGCAAAATTAAAACTGGAGCTGTCGTCAACCGCTTCTTCAACTCATTGAAGCTACTCTCACATTGAGCATCCCACACAAAGGCTTTACCTTTACACGTCAACTGCGTTAACGGAAGTGCCAACTTAGAAAATCCTTCTATAAACCTTCTATATTAACCTGCCAATCCCAAAAAGCTTCTAATCTCCGTAACCGACCTCGGAGTCTCCCATTGCGACACTGCTTCAACTTTAGACGGGTCAACAGCTATTCCATCACCAGAAATAATGTGACCAAGAAAACTAACTTCCTTCAACCAGAACTCACACTTAGACAATTTAGCATACAACTTCTTTTCTTTCAATACTTGCAAGACAATCCTCAAATGTTCAGCATGTTTTTCTTCGGATTTGGAATAAATCAGAATGTCGTCAATAAACACCACCACAAAACGATCCAAAAATGCCTGGAAGGTCCGATTCATATACTCCATAAATACTCCTGGCGCGTTCGTAACACGAAAGGCATCACTTTATACTCATAATGACCATATCGAGTTCTAAAGGCCGTCTTCTGCATATCTTCATCCTTCACTTTTATCTGATGATAACCCGACCTTAAGTCAATCTTGCTAAACACACATGCACCCACTAACTGATCCATCAAATCATCAATTCTCGGAAGTGGATACCTATTCTTTATAGTTACCTTGTTCAACTGACGGTAGTCAATACACAATCTCATACTCCCATCCTTCTTCTTCACTAGCAATACAGGCGCTCCCCAAGGTGAAACACTTGGTCTTATAAACTTCTTCTCAAGCAGATCCTCCAATTGCTTCTTTAACTCACCTAACTCAGAAGCTGACATACGGTAAGGTGTCATAGACACAGGCTTCGTTCCAGGAACAAGATCAATCGCGAATTCAACTTCTCTTTCAGGAGGCACATCAGGAATTTCATCAGGGAATACTTCAGGAAACTCGCACACCACTTGCAGTTCGTCAATCTTCTCTTGATTCTCAATAGATAAGGATGCCATCAGAGAAAACATCAAAACTCCATCTCGTTCTAATTGTTTCAGCTGCTTGGTAGATAAAAATTCTGCTCCACTTTCTTCCTCTTCAGACAAGAAATACACCGTCTTGCGAAAACAGTTGATAAGCACACGGTTGTACTCTAACCAATTCATCCCGAGAATTACATCCATACCCGTCAAAGGTAGGCAGACTAAATCCATCTCAAAATTACGATCAAACATAGACAGCGGACAACTTAAACACACACGAGAAGTAGTCACCGAACCCTTAGCTGGAGTTTCGACAACCATCTCTCTATACATATCGGACATAACAAGACCCAACTTAACAGCACAATCATAAGCAACAAAACAATGCGTAGCGCCAGTATCAATAATAGCAACTAAAGGTATATCATTAATATAGCAAGTACCTCTGATCAAGCGATCCTCATTCTCAGTCTGAGTGCCGGTCAACGCGAAAACCCTTCCAGTAGTCCTAACTTTCTTTGGCTTCTTGCATTGCGAGCCAATATGTCCCTGCTCATCACAGTTGAAACACACAACATCATCAAACTTGCAGTCTGCGGTAATATGCCTTTTCTGTCCGCATCGGTAACACCTCTTCACATCAACAGGACACGCATTACTCTTGTGGCCTTTCTGCCCGCAATTATAGCAGGTAATCTCAGCAGGAGCATCCTTCTTCTGTGGTCGCCTCTCATCATTCACTCTTTGCTTACCCTTATCTCTAGGAGCATCATAAGGTTTGGGACGACTCTGCTGACCCTTAGCTTTTCTATCATTCACTACCTTATAGTGAGCCTTGGTATCCTCCTCATAAATCCTGCAACTACTCACCAGCTCAGAGAAATTCCGAATCTTCTGGTAACCAATTGCCCTCTTAATCTCAGGACGCAAGCCATTCTCAAACTTGATGCACTTGGAAAACTCAGCATTCTCAGCAGTATAATGGGGGTAGAACTTTGCCAGTTCCACAAACTTCGAAGCATACTCCGTCACAGACATATTTCCTTGCTTCAACTCAAGGAACTCGATCTCCTTCTTTCCCCGGACATCCTCAGGAAAGTAACGGTTCAGGAATTCTCTCCTAAACACAGCCCAAGTCACAATAGCACCTCCTTCCTCCAGGATAGGTCGAATACCAACCCACCAGTCATCAGCCTCCTCCGCCAACATATGGGTACCAAACCGTACCATCTGACCATCTTCGCACTGCATCACCCTAAAGATCCGCTCAACTTCCTTGAGCCACGTCTGAGCCCCGTCAGGATCATATCGCCCTTTGAAGGTAGGCGGGTGGTTCCTCAGAAAGGTTTCCAACATTCTCGTCCCATCGTTCCCACCAGTGTTGTTCTGATTCCCCACAGCTTGGGCCATTGCTTGCAAAGCAGCAGCAAGGGCAGCATCATTTCTTCCAGCCATCTTATTCCTCTACAAAGTAAACATAAGTTAGAATAATATAACTATAATATTCTAACTCTAAGACACCGTCACTCGACTCTCTAATTGGCCGGACGGACCGACCTGCTCTGATACCAATTGCAACACCCCGAAATCCCGACTTTAAAATTTCATTCAAATAATCAGAGTATAACACATAAATCAGGATGTCACATTTCATAAAATCTTAAAAATCAAATTGAATAATAATTTATTCTTAAACAATATCAAACACAGCAGCGGAATTCATAAACGTCTCAAAATCTTAAATAAATAATGTCTCGGCTCAAAGCCACATAAAACATCTCAAGTCAAGTTACGTCGCAAACATCATTATTAGTCAAAACGATACATAAAGGAATAGAAACAATTGATAAATCCCCATCCCGTTACGTATCAGAGCTCCTAAGACTCCACAAGAACCTCTCACATCGACGAACCTAAGCTTGGTCACCTGCACTTGCCCACAAGGCGGCAATTCCAACAGAAGGGGTGAGATTCACAACAATTATATTAACATATAATTCAAATAGTTATGCTTAACAATAACAACATTATTCATCACATAGAACAGAAACGTCTCAAACATCTACTTATACAAATCATCTTAGAACATCTTCATAAACAACCATCTCAAAACATCTCAGACCCAAGACTCGACAAATGCAACTCTAACATCTTAACATCATGCATGTGGTACCAATATTTTAGCTTTAATAAGCTTCACCGTCGCTTTGAGCAAATGCTCCACCGTCGCTTTGAGCATAAGCTCCACCGTCTCAAAATATGCAAATGCATGGACTCGACTCTTTAATTCTTAAACAAGATATTACAACGTCTTAACATCAAATACGACTCTTTATCGACACATGCAATTATACAATACATGGCAGCATCTCAGCACACTTAACATATATATTTACAGCACATAGTTATCATCACAAACATCATTTGTACTTCGTTCACAAACCTCACTTAATAATCATTTTAATCGTAGATTAACGCCAACGTCTTAAAATCATCTTACAGCGTCATTACATGTTCTAATTTAGGTCTTAAACATCTCTAATGCTATCCAAAAGTCTAACCTCAAAGCCTCGCTCAAAACAGAGTTCTAAAACTCAAGTTATAGTGGTCTGAGACCACATTGCTCGCTGTGGCGAGTGGGACTGCTCGCCACGGCGAGCTACTTAAATTGTGTTCTGCCACTTGCTCGCTACGGCGAGTGATGTTGCTCGCCTCGCGAGCACTAAAGGGTTGCTCGCCACGGCGAGTGATGTTGCTCGCTTCGCGAGCGAAACTGTTCTGCTCGCCACGGCGAGTAGGTCTGCTCGCCACGGCGAGTAGGTCTGCTCGCCACGGCGAGTAGGTCTGCTCGCCACGGCGAGCGGTCGCAGAACAGGCTGCGGGTTCGCTCAAAACCTCGCCAAAACTCGTCCAATTCATCATGTTATGCTTCTAATCTCTCAGAATTATAGTCCTAGTGATTAATCTAGGTTCTGTAACAAGTTTCTACATCAATTCACGTCATTCTCTCATCAATTCATCATAAACCCTACAAAACCCTAACTTATGAAATCTCTCAAACTCTCTTTCAATTCCTATGTTAATCACAACTAGATGAATTACAGTAAATACAATTGAAGTTAGGCTCACCCTTACCTGGTATGTTCGCAGAATTGAGGTTCTCTCTTCTCCTGCCACTTTTCTCTTCTTTTTGCAAAAGTCTGAACGTACTGACTGTTTCTCTCTAAACCTAATTTCCTTTTATACATCTTTCTATTCTCACTTATCCCCACAACTCTATCTTATTTATGAAAACAACCCCATCTCTCAAAATATTTGTTATTATATCACATCTTAATTTCATCACATATTTTATTTTATTAAACAATAAAATAAACGTCACACCACAACATCATCTCATACATCGCAAACATCATTAAAATCATATAATATATAATAATATACTATATACTCTAATAAAATAATTAAATAAATAAAGTGGGCGTTACATTTTCAGTTATATGTGATGATTATTATTATTGTTGTTGTTGTTAAGCATAATTATTTGAATTATATGTTAATATAATTGTCGTGAATCTCACCCCTTCTGTTGGAATTGCCGCCTCGTGGGCAAGTGCAGGTGACCAAGTGTAGGATTGACGATGTGAGAGGTCCTTGTGGAGTCTTAGGAGCTCTGATACGTAACGGGATGGGGATTATCTTTTGTTTCTATTCCTTTATGTATCGCTTTGAAATTAATTATGACATTGGTGCGAAGAACTAATCTTTTAAAGAGTTTGAATTATGTTTCCGCTGCTACATTTTGAATAAAGACGAGGAATAAATTATTATTCATTTTGTTTAAAGATTTTATGAAATGTGACATCCTGAATTATTGTGATATACTCTGATTATTTAAATGAAATTTTTAAGCTGGGATTTCGGTGTGTTACAATTGGTATCAGAGCAGGTCGGTCCGTCCGGCCAATTAGAGAGTCGAGTGACGGTGTCTTAGAGTTAGAATATTATAGTTATATTATTCTAACTTATGTTTGCTTTGTAGAGGAATAAGATGGCTGGAAGAAATGATGCTGCTCTTGCTACTGCTTTGCAAGCAATGGCCCAAGCTGTGGGAAATCAGAACAATGCTGGTGGGAACGACGGGACTAGGATGTTAGAGACTTTTCTGAGGAACCACCCGCCTACCTTCAAAGGGCGATATGATCCTGACGGGGCTCAGACGTGGCTCAAGGAAGTTGAGCGGATCTTTAGGGTGATGCAGTGCGAGGATGGTCAGATGGTACGGTTTGGTACCCATATGTTGGCGGAGGAGGCTGATGACTGGTGGGTTGGTATTCGACCTATCCTGGAGGAAGGAGGTGCTATTGTGACTTGGGTTGTGTTTAGGAGAGAATTCCTGAACCGTTACTTTCCTGAGGATGTCCGGGGAAAGAAGGAGATCGAGTTCCTTGAGTTGAAGCAAGGAAATATGTCCGTGACTGAGTATGCGTCGAAGTTTGTAGAACTGGCAAAGTTCTACCCCCATTATACTGCTGAGAATGCTGAGTTTGCGATTGATCTTGTTCCTGGAACGAAGCCGGTGTCTATGACACCTTACCGTATGTCAGCTTCTGAGTTAGCTGAGTTAAAGAAGCAATTGGAGGATCTGCTTGAGAAGAAGTTTATAAGACCAAGTGTTTCACCTTGGGGAGCGCCTGTATTGCTAGTGAAGAAGAAGGATGGGAGTATGAGGTTGTGTATTGACTACCGTCAGTTGAACAAGGTGACTATAAAGAATAGGTATCCACTTCCAAGAATTGACGATTTGATGGATCAGTTAGTGGGTGCACGTGTGTTTAGCAAGATTGACTTAAGGTCGGGTTATCATCAGATAAAAGTGAAGGATGAAGATATGCAGAAGACGGCCTTTAGAACTCGATATGGCCATTATGAGTATAAAGTGATGCCTTTCGGTGTTACGAACGCGCCGGGAGTATTTATGGAGTATATGAATCGGACCTTCCAGGCATTTTTGGATCGTTTTGTGGTGGTGTTTATTGACGACATTTTGATATATTCCAAATCCGAAGAAGAACATGCTGAACATTTGAAGATTGTCTTGCAAGTATTGAAAGAAAAGAAGTTGTATGCTAAATTGTCTAAGTGTGAGTTCTGGTTGAAGGAAGTTAGTTTTCTCGGTCATATTATTTCCGGTGACGGTATAGCGGTTGATCCGTCTAAAGTTGAAGCAGTGTCGCAATGGGAGACTCCAAGGTCGGTTACCGAGATTAGAAGCTTTTTGGGATTGGCAGGTTACTATAGAAGGTTTATAGAAGGATTTTCTAAGTTGGCACTTCCGTTAACGCAGTTGACGTGTAAAGGTAAAGCCTTTGTGTGGGATGCTCAATGTGAGAGTAGCTTCAATGAGTTGAAGAAGCGGTTGACGACAGCTCCAGTTTTAATTTTGCCGAAGCCTGAAGTACCTTTTGTGGTGTATTGTGATGCGTCTAAGTTGGGTTTAGGTGGTGTACTGATGCAAGACGGTAAAGTGGTTGCTTATGCATCCAGGCAGTTGAGGATTCATGAACGAAATTATCCTACCCACGATCTTGAGTTGGCTGCAGTGGTGTTTGTGTTGAAAATTTGGAGACACTATTTGTATGGTTCGAGGTTTGAAGTGTTTAGTGATCACAAGAGCTTGAAGTACCTGTTTGACCAGAAAGAATTAAATATGAGACAGAGGAGATGGCTAGAGTTATTGAAGGACTATGATTTTGATTTGAGTTACCATCCGGGTAAGGCTAACGTAGTTGCTGATGCCTTGAGTAGGAAAACGTTACATATGTCTGCTATGATGGCGGAAGAGTTCGAACTATTGGAACAATTCAGAGATTTGAGTTTAGTTTGTGAAAGATCACATCAGAGTGTAAAGCTAGGAATGTTGAGAATTGACAATGATTTTCTGGAAAATATTAAGGAAGCGCAGAAAGAAGATGTTAAGATTGTAGATTTGCTTGTTGCGAGTAACCAGACTGCAGATGGTGACTTTAGAGTAGATGATCACGGTGTGTTGAGGTTCCGAGGTAGAATCTGCATTTCGGACAACGATGAGATGAAGAAGGCAATCCTGGAAGAGAGCCATAGAAGTAGTTTGAGTATTCACCCAGGAGCTACGAAGATGTATCATGATTTGAAGAAGTTGTTTTGGTGGTCTGGATTGAAACGTGATGTGGCACAGTTTGTGTATTCTTGTCTAGTTTGTCAGAAGTCGAAGATAGAACATCAGAAGCCTGCTGGTATGATGGTTCCGTTGGATGTGCCAGAGTGGAAATGGGATAGCATATCCATGGATTTTGTGACGAGTTTGCCAACTACTTCAAGAGGGAACGATGCTATTTGGGTGATTGTTGATAGGTTAACCAAGTCAGTTCATTTTCTACCGATCAATATCACTTTTCCTATGGTTCGGTTAGCAGAGATTTACATTCAAGAGATAGTAAGATTGCATGGTGTTCCTTCGAGCATTGTGTCAGATAGAGATCCGAGATTTACTTCTAGATTTTGGAAAAGTTTGCAAGAAGCTTTAGGGTCGCAGTTGAAGCTGAGCTCGGCGTATCATCCACAGACAGATGGTCAATCCGAGAGGACGATTCAATCGTTGGAAGATTTGTTAAGGGTGTGTATACTCGAACAAGGAGGAGCTTGGGATAATCACCTCCCGTTGATAGAATTCACTTATAATAACAGTTACCATTCTAGTATTGGAATGGCACCTTTCGAGGCTTTGTATGGAAGAAGATGTAGAACCCCGTTGTGTTGGTTTGAGTCGGGTGAAAGTGTGGTTTTAGGACCAGAGATTGTGCAACAAACCACTGAGAAGGTAAGAATGATCCAAGAGAAGATGAAAGCGTCGCAGAGTCGACAAAGGAGTTATCATGACAAGCGTAGGAAGGACCTTGAGTTCCAAGAAGGAGATCATGTGTTTTTGCGAATTACTCCAATGACCGGTGTAGGTCGTGCCTTGAAGTCGAAGAAGTTGACTCCAAAGTTTATTGGTCCGTATCAGATATCAGAGAGGATTGGGACGGTGGCTTATCGTGTTGGATTACCACCGCATTTATCGAATTTGCACGATGTTTTTCACGTGTCGCAACTGAGGAAGTACGTTCCGGATCCATCCCATGTGATCCAAAGTGACGATGTACAAGTGAGGGACAACCTTACGGTTGAAACTCTACCCTTGAGGATCGATGATCACAAGGTGAAGTTGTTGAGAGGCAAGGAGATACCTCTAGTGAGAGTGGTTTGGAGTGGAGCGACTGGTGAAAGCTTAACTTGGGAGCTTGAGAGTAAGATGCTGGAGTCATATCCAGAGTTGTTTAATCGAGGTAAGATTTTCGAGGACGAAAATCCTTTAAGTAGGGGAGAATTGTAACGCCCACTTTATTTATTTAATTATTTTATTAGACTATATAGTATATGTCGTACCCTAATTTTTGACCGATTTATTTTATTTTATTCGTACGTTGTTTGTTTTCCAGTCGTCTGTTCGCGCGCGAATTCCTGTAATGATCTGTTTTTGTTCGTACTTGTGGTCGCATTTACTATTCGTTCGTCGTTTATTTTTAATGTCGATCACGTTTTATTTTCGTAATTTTTACTCGCGTTTTGTGCGTTTTTTTTAGCGTAGCGTAGCGTTTGCGTTCGTAAAGTTTATTTCATTCACGTCGTTGATTTATCGTTTTATTTAGCGTAATTAAGCCGCGTATTTCAGTCGTATCAGACAAAATTTCGGCAGAGAGGTATTTTAAAATACCTCATTTTTTGGTTCCGACGGGACATTTTTTTATTTATTATGTTAATTTTCGTTATTTATTTATTTAATTATTTATTTTTCTATTTAGTTAATCTGTTTCTTATTTCATTCATTTATCAGTTTATTATTTATTTCTTTAAGTCCTTGTACACATGTCACTTTGTTATTGGTCCAATCCAACTTTTCCTCCAAGAAACTGCAGGGGTAATTTTGTCATTTTCAGTGTACCAGTGAACAGTACTATAAAAGTACTGTTCACGCGTCAGAATGGTCCCCCAAGGGTCAGTCAAGTCACAATCAAGTCAGATCAGTCAAAAATCATCAAAAACACAAAATAATTTTCTCTTTCCAAAATTTTGGATCAAACTCACAAAATACTCAAGAACATGAAGAACATCACATGAACTTCAAAACTCAAAAATCATAACAACACCATCAACAACAGATTTCGGCCAACCCATATACACTACTATAACATCATTTTTCGGCCAAGACATCACAATAACACCAAATTCGAACCAAACACCATCATCACCAAACATAACTACGTTTTTTTTTGGATCCAAATAACAACACGAAATTCGGCCGAACCGAATCTAAGCAAGGAACAACAAAAAACCGAACGGACAAGGTGAAACCGAACTCAAAGAAGAACAAGGCACGGCCGAGAAGAACAAAGAACAAAAGAAAGAAGAATCTGAAAGAAGAAGAAGCAATAAGAAGGAAAGCAAAGAGGTAATCCTTTTTGTGTGTGTTTTTGTTTTGTAGATCTAGGATTTTTGTGCGTTTTTTTTGAAAATCTAAGCTTGGATTTGAGTTGAGGAGGGTGAGACGAAGCTAAGGAAGTAAAAATTTTTAAAAAAAAATTAAAAAAAAACCTCCGGCGCGGCGGCTCTCCGGCCGACCACCGCGCCGGAGGAGCTCCGGCCACCGTCCGCCGCCACTCAACTCGCCGGAGAAGATGAGTCTTCATCTTCTCCGGCCAACCCCTTATATTTTCGGTTTGGCTTTTTAGAGAGAGAGGAGGGTTTTTGAATTTTTTTAGAGTGAGAAGGAAAAGAAAGAAATGAATGAAAATGGGTGAAAAACCCTTATATACTCATTAATGGGAGCTGGGCGGGTCACCCATGGGTCGACCCAGTACCCGCCCCAGCTCCATACCCATAGCCCAGCCCTTTTGGTTTCTACTGTTTTGCTATGCTCACCCCCCATTACTGCTGTTTGCACCCCCCTGCTTGGTGTAGTAATTTTTTTTTGTTTCTTTGTTTGTTTGTTCTTTCTTTTAATTTCATGTGCTTGCCTCTTAATTTATTTCATTTAAGTGTTATATTGTATTTTCATGCATCTTCATTAGTATTTTAATTTACACATTATGCATTTTATTTTATTTTATCACTTATGTTTAATGCATTTTAGGCTATGAAGTAACATTTCATATTTTTTTTCATTTTTGCCTAATGTTTTAATTATTATGCATGCATCATCTTTTAATTGTTTAATCACCATCTCATGCATATTTTATTTTTTGATTGTCTTTATTTTTGTAGTAAGCATACTAGAACATGTTATAATTTCATGCGTTTATTTTAATTAGTTAGTTCATATGATTTTAAACCATAATTCATGCATTTCTTTAATGTCTTAATGTTAACATCATGCATATTTTTTGGCTTAATTCATAGTTAATTTTCCCTTTCATATAAATTTTATTCATTTAAATATTCTAAAAACATTTCATATACTTTCGTTCCTTTTAATTTTGTTGTTCGGCATTTAGGGTTATTTCATATATTTGCATTTTAGGGTCTTGTTGTTTTTTTAATGTGTTTAAAATTGCATTTTAGTTCATAGGAATATTTCTCATATTAGATATCATATGCATATTTAAATTGCTTGTCATTTATTTTGTTTTATTTTTATTTTTGGTTTAGTGTGTATAATTAGGAAATTGATGTAATTTTATTTTCGCGTTTTTTCTCTCTTAAGACCATAGAATGTATTTAGGGTATGTAATATGTAACCGGCACACGCACTGACACGCGCACCGACACACCACTTTATTTATCGCTTTACGCTCTTTTATTTTTATTCCGCCGTTACGCGATTTCATCGTTTAGTTTAGAGAAAATATTTTCTTCAAAAAAAATCAATCAATTTAAATTCAAATTTCTTTCAAGTAAACCTTGGTATGTAATCCAAGTGATTTTCTTTTTGTTTTCCTTAATCAAATGTTAATCAATCTAATATCCACATTAGACATGGATTTCGTACAATTAAAAGTAACCAACTTCCTCGTATTTTCTTCTCATGCCTTGAGGCCTCTCATCTCTTCTTAAAATCTTTTCAAAAAATGTTAAAATCAATTCAACTCATCAAATAAGTTCTTTAGCCGAACTACTTGATTTTGATCCCGAGTTATTTGGGTAAGTAGGCAAAGAGTTCCAACTCTTCCAAATCAATAAAAAATAACCAAAAACATGCTTCTTCTTTCTCCCTTCTTTCACTTTAACTCTTAACTCTTTTAATATAAGTAAAATCAATTTAGCGCAAGATTAGAGAATAGGTAGAAGGTTCCTATGGGATACCATAGTCGGTTAGGGTGCTTAACACCTTCCCCAATCGAAACCAACCTCCGAATCCAAGGTCTATAAGGGTTTTCACTCACTTTTTCCCTTCCCGCGAATAAAAGTTGAGAGTTCAATGATTCAAGGTTCGAATCTAATCAATGATTCTGACACCCGAAAATCACGAGCACAGAAATGGCGACTTCACTGGGGAGCTTTTTGAGGGTTAAGCCTATTTTATCTTTCTTTACTTTTGCGCTTTATTTGCTTATGCTTTTGTAAATACGTGCCTAATTGTTTACTTTTTACGCGAGTGGCGAGATAAGTCCTATACCCGGGCTTGAGTGAAATATAAGATAGGAGTGGTAGAATCATAGTGACATGCCGAGAGTATTCTCGTGTGGTGAAACATGTGATATAACCACACTTAGCGGAGGATCTTGAAGTGATATACGTCGGCGTGTGTTGTCGCGCTTAGACATTATTGCTTTTAAGTTTCCGTCGAAGCTAAGGACCTTAGTTACCTTTAACCCATCTTGGCCATTAGGATGTAGTGCGGTGGCTAACCAAGTGTTGTCTTGGTCTTAGTCGATACGCGATGCTACACTCAAACTAGACTCTCCTACGGACACTGTTGGACCGGGTGTCGTCTCGGGAATCCAATAAAGTTCGGAGGGGGTTGTAATTTGGGAACTGTGTTAGAACCCTGGTTACAAGTGCATCTGAGACCTTAGTCCTTACCAGATGGCGTGTTTACCCTCAGCTCCAACTTTGTGGACTTAACCTCCCATGTTTTCTATGTTCTTTAGCATAATCATGCATACATGCATTCATACATAGATACTCTTTTTGCATCCATTAAAACGTCGAAGGACTTATGTAATCTCTTTTTTTTGTAAACATATTAGATATGGAGGGTGTTGTGAAGAAAATTGTGAAGAGGACTAAGAAGTATGATTTCAAGAAACCGGATTTGGAGAATTTAAGGAAGCTAGCAAGGAGGTTGACTAGCCCGGACCACTTTCGTGAGCGGTATGGTTATTTGCTTAGTATTCTCAAGACAGATGTCGATGAAGGACTCCTCCATACTTTGGTCCAGTTCTATGACCCACTTTACCACTGTTTTACTTTCCCGGATTATCAACTTATGCCTACACTTGAGGAGTATTCTTATTGGATCGGTTTACCCATACTCGACAAAGTACCTTTCCATGGTCTTGAACCCGCACCCAAGTTTCCAACCATTGCGGCTGCTCTTCATCTTGAAATCTCCGAGATAAAAGCTAATCTTACCCTTAAAGGAGGTCTCCAATGCCTACCCTTCAATTTCCTATACCAAAAAGCCACTACTTTCTCCGAGAGATCCAATGCCGACGCCTTTGAAGCCATCCTTGCTTTACTCATCTATGGTATTGTGCTTTTCCCGAATGTTGACAATTTCATTGACATGAATGCTATCCAGATTTTCATTACCCAGAACCCTGTCCCTACCTTGCTTGCCGACACCTACTTGTCCATCCATGACCGCACATCTAAAGGACGTGGAGTTATCGTTTGTTGTACACCCTTGCTCTACACCTGGTTTACCTCCCATTTACCTCGCCCTAAAATTCGATCTGAGTTCATTCCATGGTCGGAGAAGCTCATGGCTCTCACCCCAGATGATATAGTGTGGTACAACTCGGCTTATGATACTGGAGTGATCATTGACCATTGTGGGGAGTTCTCCAATGTGCCTCTTCTTGGTATACACGGGGGCATCAGTTATAACCCGCTTCTTGCCAGACGTCAGTTTGGGTACCCTATGAGGATGAGACCTGCTTACCTCTTCTTATCCAGTGAGTTTTTCTTGTACAAGGAGGATGTTAATGATAAGAGATCGCAGTTTGTGCAAGCTTGGCGATCCATTATCAGGTTGAACAAGAGCCAGTTGAAGTATAAGTCAAATGTGACTCATGAATCTTATATCGATTGGGTCATTGATAGAGCTGCTCAGATAGGGATGCCTTACCCCCTGCTAAGATCTTTAACTGCAACTATTCCAACAATGCCAGTGCCTTTACCTCCTAAAACCATGGAGGAGTATCAGGCGCGTTTGGTTGAGTCAGAGCGTGAAAGTGCTGATTGGAAAGAGAAATATCATGCAGCTAAGCGTGAGAATGACACTCTCATGGGTCTTTTAGAAGAAGAGAATTGGAAAAATCATAAGAAAGATCAAGAGATTGCTGAGCTGAAAGAGCGCATCAGGGTGAAAGATGCTATACTTGAACAGGTTCCCAGGAGTAAGAAGAAACGCATGGATTTCTTTGCTGGTCCGCATTCAGATTTGGAGGAGTAGTCTGCTTCAAGAGCTTGAGATCTTCATCTGTTGTTTCCTTTTATTGTATTTTCTTAAGTTTTCTATTATGTACTTTGAAGTCTATCCCTTGGCTCAGTTTGTTTAAAAGGGAATTATCTTGTTTTGCTTTTTATTTTTTGTAATGAATGTTTAGGATTGTTATGTTTACAAAAGATTGTTTCTATAAGTTCTTCGATGAATCAAAAATTGCATTATTTTTGCATTTAGCATATCATGCATCATACTGCATCCATAAACTGTCAAAACCGAGTCTCATAATTCTCTCATTTCTGCCTCAGTCAAGGAAAGTGGCCCGGCGTATTCAGTACAAGCCTTCTCGCATCCACAACACTCGGGCAATTGTTAAAAAGAAGATGGATTTAATGGAACAAGAGAACAGGGACCTCAAAGAGCAGGTTATTACACTCAGAGAGGGAATGGATAAGTTGACAGTTATGATGGAGGCTATAATGGCCAATCAGGCACAAGCGGCAGCTACCCAGCCGATTCTTGATGTTATCCCGGTTCAACCAGTTCTTGATGCTCAGCCAATTCCTGTTGTTGTGTCTGCTGCACAAAATTCTCCTGTGGTTGTTTCGTCTGCCCAGACTGGTCCTACACAATCAATCCTTACTGCTACGGCTGCTGGCACTGCGCAGCCCACCCCGGTTGGTTTTTCTTTTGGAGATGCATCGAATATGTACAAAGAAGGTCTTCGTCCTCCTGGTTTTGCTTATCACCCTCAGAACTGCATGTCCAAAGAGTATCCTTGGAGTATGCCTCTTACAGCTAATGAGGGTGTACGCTTTGCTGGCCCAGAAATGCCAACTCCTTATGGACAGCAAGCAACGCCACTTTTCCATCATGGACAGTTATTCCCTCAAGCTGTCATGAATCATACGGCACCCATTGTGCACACTGCTCAGCAGGAGGAAGAACCCATTTACCATTCGGGTAGCGTAGTAGGAGATGACAGAATGGTAAGTCTGGAAGAGAAGTACGACGTAGTGCAGAAAGAACTGAGGGCTCTTCGTGGTAAAGACATCTATGGTCAGAATGTGCACGATCTTTGTTTGGTCCCAAATGTAGTATTGCCTCCCAAGTTCAAGACTCCGGATTTCGTCAAATATGAAGGGAACACTTGTCCGCAGAGTCACCTGGTTATGTATGTAAGGAAGATGACAGCCTACAAAGACAATGAACCTTTGCTCATTCATTGTTTCCAAGACAGTTTGACTGGTCCCGCACAAATATGGTATATGAATCTGAAGGGTATCACCACCTTCGAGGAACTGGCTAGGGCTTTCATACAGCAGTACAGGTATAACATACATCTGGGGCCTACCCGAAGGGAACTGCAAGCTATGACTCAAAAGGATAAAGAGTCTTTCAAGGAGTATGCTCTCCGCTTTATTCAAAAATCGGCTCAAATCCGCCCTGCTTTGGAGGAAAGAGAAATGGCTGATCTATTCTTTGAAACTTTGAGTCCCTACTACTCGGAGAAAATGATTGGTTGCGCATCGCAGAAGTTTACTGAGATGGTTGATGCGGGGGTTCGCATTGAAGATTTGGTCCGTAAAGGAATTCTGGCCAAAGAAAGTAGTGTATCAAGTGCTTCGTCAGGTGGGTCGTCTAATGGACCCAAGAAATTTGGAAGCAGTTATCCAAAGAAGAGTGCTCAGGAAGTCAGTATGGTAGCCCAGGGTGGATCCCAACCAATATATCCAAACTACCCCTTTATTGCCAATATTCCACCACCTTTTCCAGCTCCACAAAATCAACATTACCACCCACAAACGCCCCAAAGGCCTCCACCATTCTATCCACCACTATATCAACAACCGTATCCGCAACCTTTCTACCAACAACCATATTATCCACCACCACCTCAACAACAACAGCCTCGTAGTCGAGCCCCACAACAGCCAAATCGCCTACCCAGAAAAGAGTTTCCCCCCATACCCATGTTATATGCAGACTTGCTACCCTCTTTATTAGCAAGGAATCTTGTGCAGACTAGGCAGCCTCCTCGTCCACAGAACCCACTACCTCCATGGCACCGTGCTGACCTTACTTGTGCCTTTCACCAAGGGGCACCTGGGCATGATGTTGAGCATTGCTACCCGCTCAAAGAAGAAGTTCAGAGATTGATTCAAAGCAAAGAGTTGTCCTTTGAGGACACCAATTCCAATACTCAGAATAACCCTTTGCCATCTCATGGGCCGGCTGTTAATATGATTCAGGAGGATCAAGATTTGAGTCTAATTCTCAGGGCTCAAGATATCAGAACTCCTTTGGTCCCGATTCACGCCAAGATGTGCGAAGCCAACATGTTTAACCACGATCATGATGTTTGTAAAGTGTGTTCTATGGATCCC
The DNA here is from genome assembly GCA_946800305.1 of Medicago arabica. Lineage (NCBI taxonomy): Eukaryota > Viridiplantae > Streptophyta > Magnoliopsida > Fabales > Fabaceae > Medicago > Medicago arabica. The sequence continues at coordinate 42,235,372 of OX326968.1, read as the reverse complement.
CGAGGGTGTGAGAAAGTCCAGGAGGATATACAAGGATTGATTGACAGAAAAGAGCTGATTGTCAAGAAGGAATCCAGGAATGTTTGTGTTATTACTCCGGTGTTTAAGAATCTTGAGGTAGTCCGTGATGGTGCGAAGTCAGATGTTACTCCTCTGGTGATCCGTTTGCCAGGACCGGTTCCCTATACTTCTCAGAAGGCCATACCCTACCGGTATGAGGCAACTATTGTGGAGAATGGTAAAGAGATCCCTCTGCACTCTGCAGATGCTGTCATAAATATAGCAGGTGTGGGTAAAGTAATGAGGAGTGGGCGTATTCTTCCTACTGTTGTGCGCAACGAGAATACTACTCCGAATATGCCAGTGCAGAATCTTGACAAGGGTAAAGGTGCCAGCCAACCTGAGGGGATCATTCAGGAAGGTAGTGATGAAATTTTGAAGCTGATCAAAAAGAGTGAATACAAGATAATTGATCAGTTGTTGCAAACTCCGTCTAAAATTTCCATAATGTCTTTACTTATGAACTCTGGAGCTCATAGGGACACTCTGATGAAGATTTTGGCTCAAGCATATGTGGATCCCGATGTTACCCTGGGGCAATTCGGGAGTATAGTGGGGAATGTAACGGCGTGTAATAACCTGAGTTTTAGTGATGAAGACCTCCCGGCGGAGGGAAGAAACCACAACTGGGATTTGCACATTTCCGTCCTTTGTAAGTCAGACTCGATGTCGAATGTGTTGATAGACACCGGTTCCGCCCTCAATGTGATGGCAAAAACTACTTTGGAAAGGTTGGTATACCGTGGCGCCCAGCTGAGGCCAAGTGCAGTAATGGTAAAAGCATTCGATGGATCTAGGAAGTCGGTGATTGGGGACATAGACTTGCCTATCACGGTGGGCCCTCATACTTTCAAGGTTACATTCCAAGTCATGGACATCCAAGCTTCATACAGTTGCTTACTGGGACGACCGTGGATCCATGAGGCTGGAGCAGTGACCTCCACCCTTCATCAGAGGCTAAAGTTTGTAAGTTGTGGAAAGCTGATAACGGTAATTGGTGAATCAGCCTTGTTGGTTAGTCATTTGTCTGCTTTCTCCTATATTGGTGCTGATGATGTAGAAGGAACTTCTTTTCAGGGGTTCTCTGCGGAAGGAGGAGTTGCTAAGAAGGGTGAGACTTGTATGGCCTCCTTAAAGGATGCCCGGAAGCTTGTACAAGATGGTAAAACAGGAGGCTGGGGTCAATTGGTACAGCTGCCTGAGAACAAGCGGAAAGAGGGTCTCGGTTTATCTACCAGTCAGTCGAGCGCCAATTTCAAGCCAGTTGAGGGTATTTTTCACAGTGCTGGGTTTATTCATGCTCCACCTGAAACCAATGCTATCCTGGAAGATCAGTCGGAAGAGGTTGCACCTATCTTTGTCACACCTGGAGGAGCCTGTTGCAATTGGATCGCTGTGGATATTCCTTCTGTGATGCATGTGTCTAAGTAATATGTTTGTCTACTTTTTCGTTTTTTTAAGAAAACTCTTTTCGTCCTGCCCCAGACGAAAATGAACTCTTGTAGGGCTTTTGGTTTTATCTTCAAGTATTGTCGTTATTAATGAAAAACGTCGTTTCTATCATGACTGTTTTATTTTTATTTACTGCTTTTTCTGGAAAAATGGTAATAGAAAAATCCCAAAAAAAAAAATTTATTCTCTTTTTCTTTTTAAATCAATCAAATTCAAAAGTCTGCATTTACTCATTTACTAAAATCAATCATAAATCATGTGCAGACTGAACATACATAAGCCCGTTGAACACAGTGACCCTATGCTTCTGCCCAACTTTGAATCCTCTGTTTACGAGGCTATGGTAGAGGAGGATGATGAGATTCCTGATGAGATCAGATGGATGTTAGAGCAAGAGAAAAAGATCATTCAGCCTCATGAGGAAGAATTAGAATTGATCAATCTGGGTACTGAGGAGGATAGAAAAGATATCAAGATTGGAGCGTCATTGGAAGTTACTGTCAAAGGAAAGGTAATTGAACTTCTCAGAGAGTACGCTGATATTTTTGCTTGGTCATACAAAGACATGCCAGGATTAGATCATGAAGTTATAGAACATCGCTTGCCGTTGAAACCTGAGTGTCCTCCAGTCAAACAGAAGCTCAGAAGGTCACATCCTGATATGGCCCTCAAGATCAAAGAAGAAGTGAGGAAGCAGATTGATGCAGGCTTTCTGGTTACATCCGAGTATCCTCAATGGTTGGCCAATATTGTGCCTGTTCCGAAGAAAGATGGTAAGGTCCGAATGTGTGTTGATTACCGAGATTTGAACAAGGCAAGTCCGAAGGATGATTTCCCTCTACCTCATATTGATGTATTGGTTGATAGTACTGCTCAATGCAAAGTTTTCTCCTTCATGGATGGTTTCTCTGGTTACAATCAGATCAAGATGGCTCCTGAAGATAGAGAAAAGACATCTTTCATCACGCTGTGGGGTGCTTTCTGCTATGTAGTAATGCCATTTGGTTTGATAAATGCTGGTGCCACTTATCAGAGGGGTATGACTAAGATATTCCATGATATGATGCACAAAGAGATAGAAGTTTATGTGGATGATATGATTGTCAAGTCTGGTACTGAAGAAGAACATGTTGAGTTTCTGTTGAAGATGTTCCAACGTTTGAGAAAGTATAAGCTCCGTTTGAATCCTAATAAATGTACTTTCGGTGTCCGATCAGGGAAACTTTTGGGTTTCATTGTTAGTCAGAGGGGTATTGAAGTAGATCCCGACAAAGTCAGAGCCATTCGGGATATGCCCGTTCCAAAAACAGAGAAACAAGTCAGAGGTTTTCTCGGGAGACTGAATTATATTTCCAGGTTTATCTCTAATATGACTGCTACTTGTGGGCCGATATTCAAGTTACTCCGCAAAGATCAAAGGATTGTTTGGACGGAAGATTGTCAGAAGGCATTCGACAGTATCAAGGAGTATTTGCTTGAACCTCCAATTCTTGTCCCTCCAGTTGAAGGAAGACCGTTGATCATGTACTTGACTGTGTTAGAAGATTCCATGGGTTGTGTACTCGGACAGCAAGATGAAACTGGTAGAAAAGAGCATGCAATTTATTATTTAAGCAAGAAGTTCACAGATTGTGAATCCCGGTATTCGGCACTTGAGAAGACTTGTTGTGCTTTAGCCTGGGCTACCAAACGTCTTCGGCACTATATGATCAATCATACCACTTGGTTGATATCCAAAATGGATCCAATCAAGTACCTCCTGGAGAAGTCATCGATATCAGGAAGAATTGCTCGTTGGCAGATGTTATTGGCCGAGTTTGATATTGAATACCATACTCAGAAAGCAATCAAAGGGAGTATCCTTGCAGATCATTTGGCTCATCAACCGGTTGAAGATTATCAACCGGTTAAGTTTGATTTCCCTGATGAAGAGGTCATGTATTTGAAGATGAAAGATTGTGATGAACCGTTGTTTGGTGAAGGTCCAGATCCTGAGTCTGAATGGGGTTTGATATTTGATGGGGCCGTTAATGCTTATGGCAATGGAGTTGGGGCAGTCCTTGTCACACCTGAGGGTACTCACATCCCTTTTACTGCAAGGCTACGATTTGATTGTACAAACAATATGGCAGAATATGAAGCTTGCATCATGGGCATTGAAGAAGCGATCAATATGAGGATTAAGAATATTGACATATGTGGAGATTCAGCCTTGGTGATTAATCAGATCAAAGGGAAATGGGAAACTCATCATGCTGGTCTAATCCCGTACAGAGATTATGCAAGACGGTTGTTAACTTTCTTTAACAAAGTGGAGTTGCGTCACATTCCCCGTGATGAGAATCAGATGGCAGATGCTTTGGCCACCTTGTCTTCGATGATCAAAGTAAATCGTCACAATGAGGTGCCATTAATCAGTGTGCAGTTCCTTGAAAGGCCCGCTTATGTGTTTGCAGTTGAAGTACTTGCTGATGGTAAGCCATGGTTTCATGATATCAAGGTTTTCCTTCAAACTCAAGAGTATCCGCTTGGGGCATCTCACAAAGATAAGAGGACTTTGAGAAGACTGTCTGGTAATTTCTTCCTGAATGAAGATATATTGTACAAAAGAAACTTTGATGCAATGTTGCTCAGGTGTGTGGATGAACGTGAAGCAGATTTGTTGATGCATGAGATACATGAAGGTCCATTTGGCACTCACTCCAGTGGACATGCAATGGCTAAGAAAGCATTGAGGGCAGGTTATTACTGGATAACGATGCAAAATGATTGTTATAATCATGCCAAGAAGTGCCACAAATGTCAGATTTATGCAGATAAGAGTCATGTACCACCATCTATGCTCAATGTTATCTCTTCTCCGTGGCCTTTCTCCATGTGGGGCATTGATATGATCGGTCGGATTGAGCCAAAAGCTTCTAATGGACATCGTTTCATACTAGTGGCTATTGATTACTTTACCAAGTGGGTTGAAGCGGCATCCTTCGCCAATGTGACCAAGCAAGTAGTGGTTCGGTTCATCAAGAATAACATCATCTGCCGTTATGGTATTCCTAACAAGATCATCACGGATAATGGTACAAATTTGAACAACAACATGATGAAAGAATTGTGCGATGACTTCAAGATTGAACATCACAACTCTTCTCCATACAGACCTCAGATGAATGGTGCGGTTGAGGCTGCAAATAAGAATATCAAGAAGATTGTGCAAAAGATGGTGGTTACCTACAAAGATTGGCATGAGATGTTACCCTATGCCTTACATGGATATCGTACCTCAGTGCGTACTTCAACAGGGGCAACCCCGTTCTCTTTGGTATATGGCATGGAAGCAGTGCTCCCCGTGGAGGTGGAAATCCCATCTTTGAGAGTCTTGATGGAGGCTGAGTTAACTGAAGCTGAGTGGTGCCAGAGTAGGTATGAGCAATTGAATTTGATTGAAGAGAAACGTATGACCGCTTTGTGTCACGGACAACTGTATCAATCAAGGATGAAACAAGCGTTTGACAAGAAGGTTCATCCCCGTGAATTCAAAGAAGGAGACCTTGTGATCAAGTGTATCAAATCTTTCCAACCGGATCCCAGGGGCAAGTGGTCTCCGAATTATGAAGGTCCTTATGTGGTCAAGAGAGCGTTCTCTGGTGGTGCTTTAATCCTTACAAATATGGATGGAGAAGATTTACCTCGTCCTGTGAATTCTGATGCAGTCAAGAAATACTTTGTCTAAAGATATATGAAAAAAGAACAGCTCGGTAGGTCGAAAACCCGAAAGGGCGGCCTAAACCAAAAAAGAGCGTCTCGGTAAGTCGAAAACCCGAAAGGGCGGCTTAGGCAAAAATTAGAGACACAAAAAAAAAAAAAAAAAGATTGAAAAAAAGAGTTTATCCTGATAGGTCGAAAACCCGAAAGGGCGGCCTATGCAAAAGTTAAGGACTATGACAAAGTAACTGCATCAGATCAAACATCACCCGTTTGGGGCACCTTAGCTGTCAGAAGTCCTCCGACACTAAAGCATCTAAACAGTGGTTCAAAGTTGTTAAGAAATGTAGTGGTTATTGTGTTCAATGTACCTTCCCATGTAATTACCATTTTCCAACTTGTGTAATCCGTGGAGCCATGCCTTTGGCCGGTTACCACCCTATTACATTAATTTGAGCCGGTGCCCTCTTTTGGAATTCTTGTTTATTCTATATGCAAAATTTTCTTCTTCCATTTTTAATGTCAATACTTGAAGTAAAAACTTTGAAAATTTCTTGTACTTTTTATGTTTTCTTTTGTAAAAAACAAAAAATGACAAACATATTATCTATAGGTTCATATATCATGGAAACATATGTCAACATCCATTCAAACACAGGTGAATTCAACAGAGTGGATCATAGTCTTGCAAAAAAAAAAAAAAGAAGCAAAAAGTAGCAAAAAAAAAGAGAAAAGCTCGCTAAGTCGAAAACCCGAAAGGGCGGCTTAAGCCAAAAATGAGCGTCCCGGTGGATCGAAAACCCGAAAGGGCGGTCCAGGCAAAAATTAGGGACATACAAAAAAGAATATATTCCCGGTGGATTGAAAACCCGAAAGGGCGGTCCAGGCAAAAGTTAGGGACTTCAAAAAAAAGAGAAGAGAAAAAAAGAGAGCAATGACTATGAGAAGCACGATTTTGAGAAGGTACTTTGGTTCAGTTCAGAAATGGCGACCTCAGCCAGGTTTTAGTGTTATGTGGTCCTTACCCAGTTTCAGTTTGGTTAACAGGTGGTACCCCGATTGTGGTTTGATTCATCTCCAGTAATTTCATCCCCAATGAAGAATGCTAAGTGTTGGCACTGTAATACCGGGTCACTATCCTTACGACCTGCCCAATCTTGTCTCGTCAGTTTCACCAATATATTTTCATACATGTTCATTCATTCATGCATACATATCATGCATACTGATATCATTCATATGCATTTTACCTATGTGTCGTACTCCATGTGTATCCAGTAAAGTTTGTCATCATTAATGTGTTCATTTCGGTCTGTTTATCAATTAAGTTTCTTTCAAGTGGCAGGTCCCACCTTTCAATTTTCCCCAGTATCTCGTTGAAGCATTTCCTACGAAGAGTACTTGTTTGTACCCGGTATTTTGTTCAACAAATTTGCCTCAGTATTAGTAACTCATCACCAGTATTCCCGTTCGTATGTTCGTCGTTACCCCAGTAAAGGTAATTGACAGTTTTACCCTTCGTATGTTCGTCGTTACCCCAGTAAAGGTAATTGACAGTTTTACCCTTCGTATGTTCGTCGTTACCCCAGTAAAGGTAATTGACAGTTTTACCCTTCGTATGTTCGTCGTTACCCCAGTAAAGGTAATTGACAGTTTTACCCTTCGTATGTTCGTCGTTACCCCAGTAAAGGTAATTGACAGTTTTACCCTTCGTATGTTCGTCGTTACCCCAGTAAAGGTAATTGACAGTTTTACCCTTCGTATGTTCGTCCTTACCTCAGTAAAGGTAATTGACAGTTTTACCCTTTCGTATGTTTGTCGTTACCCCAGTAAAGGTAATTGACCGTTTTACCCTTTCGTATGTTCGTCCTTACCCCAGTAAAGGTAATGACCAGTATTTCCTTTCGTATGTTCGTTGTTACCCCAGTAAAGGTAATGACCAGTATTTCTTTCCGTACGTTCGTCTTTACCCCTGTAAAAGGTAATAGACATCTTTTTTTTCTCCCCAGTAACATTTTATTTGGTCTTTGAGTTTAGTGTTTTAGTCGTCATTGCATTCGTACTTGCATAACAGACAACTCATATCATTACATCCATAGAGCTTTCTCGATTTCTGAGTTGGTCAAAAATTGGTGTACTTGATATTTAAGTCTCTTCGGCCCGTCGTTTCAAAAAACCTCGTCTTTTTAAACCCTCGTGACGGAGAAACTTAAATAGGGGCATCTGTCGTACCCTAATTTTTGACCGATTTATTTTATTTTATTCGTACGTTGTTTGTTTTCCAGTCGTCTGTTCGCGCGCGAATTCCCGTAATGATCTGTTTTTGTTCGTACTTGTGGTCGCATTTACTATTCGTTCGTCGTTTATTTTTAATGTCGCTCACGTTTTATTTTCGTAATTTTTACTCGCGTTTTGTGCGTTTTTTTTAGCGTAGCGTAGCGTTTGCGTTCGTAAAGTTTATTTCATTCACGTCGTTGATTTATCGTTTTATTTAGCGTAATTAAGCCGCGTATTTCAGTCGTATCAGACAAAATTTCGGCAGAGAGGTATTTTAAAATACCTCATTTTTTGGTTCCGACGGGACATTTTTTTATTTATTATGTTAATTTTCGTTATTTATTTATTTAATTATTTATTTTTCTATTTAGTTAATCTGTTTCTTATTTCATTCATTTATCAGTTTATTATTTATTTCTTTAAGTCCTTGTACACATGTCACTTTGTTATTGGTCCAATCCAACTTTTCCTCCAAGAAACTGCAGGGGTAATTTTGTCATTTTCAGTGTACCAGTGAACAGTACTATAAAAGTACTGTTCACGCGTCAGAATGGTCCCCCAAGGGTCAGTCAAGTCACAATCAAGTCAGATCAGTCAAAAATCATCAAAAACACAAAATAATTTTCTCTTTCCAAAATTTTGGATCAAACTCACAAAATACTCAAGAACATGAAGAACATCACATGAACTTCATGAACTTCAAAACTCAAAAATCATAACAACACCATCAACAACAGATTTCGGCCAACCCATATACACTACTATAACATCATTTTTCGGCCAAGACATCACAATAACACCAAATCCGAACCAAACACCATCATCACCAAACATAACTACGTTTTTTTTTGGATCCAAATAACAACACGAAATTCGGCCGAACCGAATCTAAGCAAGGAACAACAAAAAACCGAACGGACAAGGTGAAACCGAACTCAAAGAAGAACAAGGCACGGCCGAGAAGAACAAAGAACAAAAGAAAGAAGAATCCGAAAGAAGAAGAAGCAATAAGAAGGAAAGCAAAGAGGTAATCCTTTTTGTGTGTGTTTTTGTTTTGTAGATCTAGGGTTTTTGTGCGTTTTTTTTGAAAATCTAAGCTTGGATTTGAGTTGAGGAGGGTGAGACGAAGCTAAGGAAGTAAAAATTTTAAAAAAAAAATTAAAAAAAAACCTCCGGCGCGGCGGCTCTCCGGCCGACCACCGCGCCGGAGGAGCTCCGGCCACCGTCCGCCGCCACTCAACTCGCCGGAGAAGATGAGTCTTCATCTTCTCCGGCCAACCCCTTATATTTTCGGTTTGGCTTTTTAGAGAGAGAGGAGGGTTTTTGAATTTTTTTAGAGTGAGAAGGAAAAGAAAGAAATGAATGAAAATGGGTGAAAAACCCTTATATACTCATTAATGGGAGCTGGGCGGGTCACCCATGGGTCGACCCAGTACCCGCCCCAGCTCCATACCCATAGCCCAGCCCTTTTGGTTTCTACTGTTTTGCTATGCTCACCCCCCATTACTGCTGTTTGCACCCCCCTGCTTGGTGTAGTAATTTTTTTTTGTTTCTTTGTTTGTTTGTTCTTTCTTTTAATTTCATGTGCTTGCCTCTTAATTTATTTCATTTAAGTGTTATATTGTATTTTCATGCATCTTCATTAGTATTTTAATTTACACATTATGCATTTTATTTTATTTTATCACTTATGTTTAATGCATTTTAGGCTATGAAGTAACATTTCATATTTTTTTTCATTTTTGCCTAATGTTTTAATTATTATGCATGCATCATCTTTTAATTGTTTAATCACCATCTCATGCATATTTTATTTTTTGATTGTCTTTATTTTTGTAGTAAGCATACTAGAACATGTTATAATTTCATGCGTTTATTTTAATTAGTTAGTTCATATGATTTTAAACCATAATTCATGCATTTCTTTAATGTCTTAATGTTAACATCATGCATATTTTTTGGCTTAATTCATAGTTAATTTTCCCTTTCATATAAATTTTATTCATTTAAATATTCTAAAAACATTTCATATACTTTCGTTCCTTTTAATTTTGTTGTTCGGCATTTAGGGTTATTTCATATATTTGCATTTTAGGGTCTTGTTGTTTTTTTAATGTGTTTAAAATTGCATTTTAGTTCATAGGAATATTTCTCATATTAGATATCATATGCATATTTAAATTGCTTGTCATTTATTTTGTTTTATTTTTATTTTTGGTTTAGTGTGTATAATTAGGAAATTGATGTAATTTTATTTTCGCGTTTTTTCTCTCTTAAGACCATAGAATGTATTTAGGGTATGTAATATGTAACCGGCACACGCACTGACACGCGCACCGACACACCACTTTATTTATCGCTTTACGCTCTTTTATTTTTATTCCGCCGTTACGCGATTTCATCGTTTAGTTTAGAGAAAATATTTTCTTCAAAAAAAATCAATCAATTTAAATTCAAATTTCTTTCAAGTAAACCTTGGTATGTAATCCAAGTGATTTTCTTTTTGTTTTCCTTAATCAAATGTTAATCAATCTAATATCCACATTAGACATGGATTTCGTACAATTAAAAGTAACCAACTTCCTCGTATTTTCTTCTCATGCCTTGAGGCCTCTCATCTCTTCTTAAAATCTTTTCAAAAAATGTTAAAATCAATTCAACTCATCAAATAAGTTCTTTAGCCGAACTACTTGATTTTGATCCCGAGTTATTTGGGTAAGTAGGCAAAGAGTTCCGACTCTTCCAAATCAATAAAAAATAACCAAAAACATGCTTCTTCTTTCTCCCTTCTTTCACTTTAACTCTTAACTCTTTTAATATAAGTAAAATCAATTTAGCGCAAGATTAGAGAATAGGTAGAAGGTTCCTATGGGATACCATAGTCGGTTAGGGTGCTTAACACCTTCCCCAATCGAAACCAACCTCCGAATCCAAGGTCTATAAGGGTTTTCACTCACTTTTTCCCTTCCCGCGAATAAAAGTTGAGAGTTCAATGATTCAAGGTTCGAATCTAATCAATGATTCTGACACCCGAAAATCACGAGCACAGTATATTATTATATATTATATGATTTTAATGATGTTTGTGACGTATGAGATGATGTTGTGGTGTGACGTTTATTTTATTGTTTAATAAAATAAAATATGTGATGAAAATTAAGATGGGATATAATAACAAATATTTTTAGAGATGGGGTTGTTTTTATAAATAAGATAGAGTTGTGGGGATAAGTGAGAATAGAAGAATTATAAAAGGAAATTAGGTTTAGAGAGTACAGTCAGTACGTTACAGACTTTTGGCAAGAAAGGAGAAAGTGGCTAGAGAAGAGGGAACCCCAATTCTGCAATATTACCAGGTAAGGGTGAGCCTAGCTTCAATTATATTACTGTAATTCATCTATTTATGATTAACGAAGGAATTAGGAGGTAATTTTGAGGGATTTCATAAACCAGGGTTTAGAGGATTTTTGGATGAATTGATGTTAGAATGATGTGAATTGGTGTAGAAACCTGTTACAAAACCTAGATTAATCACTAGGAATATAATTCTGATAGATTAGAAGCATAAAACGAAGAATTGGACGAGTTTTGGCGAGGTTTTGAGCGAACCCGCAGCCTGTTCTGCGACCGCTCGCCGTGGCGAGCTGACCTACTCGCCGTGGCGAGCAGAACAGTTTAACTCGCGAGGCGAGCAACATCACTCGCCGTGGCGAGCGACCCTTTAGTGCTCGCGAGGCGAGCAACATCACTCGCCGTCGCGAGCAAGTGGCAGAACGCAATTTAAGTAGCTCGCCGTCGCGAGCAGTCCCACTCGCCACAGCGAGCAATGTGGTCTCAGACCACTATAACTTGAGTTTTGGAACTCTGTTTTGAGCGGGACTTTGAGGGTAGACCTTTGGATAGTATTAGAGATGTTTAAGACCTAATTAGAACCTGTAATGACACTGTAAGATGATATTTAATTGTTGGCGTTAAGCTTTGATTAAATGCTTATTAAGTGAAGTTTATGAATGAAGTATAAATGATGATTGTGATGATAACTATGTGCTGTAAATGTATATATATAAGTGTGATGAGCTGCTGCCATGTATTGTATAATTGCATGTGTCGATAAAGAGTCGTATTTGATGTTAAGACGTTGGGATAACTTGTTTAAGAATAAAGAGTCGAGTCCATGCATTTGCATATTTTGAGACGGTGGAGCTTATGCTCATAGCGACGGTGGAGCATTTGCTCAAAGCGACGGTGAAGCTTATTAAAGCTAAAATATTGGTACTACATGCATGATGTTAAGATGTTAGAGTTGCATTTAGTCGAGTCTTGTGTCGGAGATGTTATGAGATGTTGTTATGTGAAGATGTTCTGAGATGATTTTATTATACGCAAATGTCTGAGATGTTTTCAGTTATATGTGATGATTATTATTATTGTTGTTGTTGTTAAGCATAATTATTTGAATTATATGTTAATATAATTGTCGTGAATCTCACCCCTTCTGTTGAAATTGCCGCCTCGTGGGCAAGTGCAGGTGACCAAGTGTAGGATTGACGATGTGAGAGGTCCTTGTGGAGTCTTAGGAGCTCTGATACGTAACGGGATGGGGATTATCTTTTGTTTCTATTCCTTTATGTATCGCTTTGAAATTAATTATGACATTGGTGCGAAGAACTAATCTTTTAAAGAGTTTGAATTATGTTTCCGCTGCTACATTTTGAATAAAGACGAGGAATAAATTATTATTCATTTTGTTTAAAGATTTTATGAAATGTGACATCCTGAATTATTGTGATATACTCTGATTATTTAAATGAAATTTTTAAGCTGGGATTTCGGGGTGTTACAATTGGTATCAGAGCAGGTCGGTCCGTCCGGCCAATTAGAGAGTCGAGTGACGGTGTCTTAGAGTTAGAATATTATAGTTATATTATTCTAACTTATGTTTGCTTTGTAGAGGAATAAGATGGCTGGAAGAAATGATGCTGCTCTTGCTGCTGCTTTGCAAGCAATGGCCCAAGCTGTGGGAAATCAGAACAATGCTGGTGGGAACGACGGGACTAGGATGTTAGAGACTTTTCTGAGGAACCACCCGCCTACCTTCAAAGGGCGATATGATCCTGACGGGGCTCAGACGTGGCTCAAGGAAGTTGAGCGGATCTTTAGGGTGATGCAGTGCGAGGATGGTCAGATGGTACGGTTTGGTACCCATATGTTGGCGGAGGAGGCTGATGACTGGTGGGTTGGTATTCGACCTATCCTGGAGGAAGGAGGTGCTATTGTGACTTGGGTTGTGTTTAGGAGAGAATTCCTGAACCGTTACTTTCCTGAGGATGTCCGGGGAAAGAAGGAGATCGAGTTCCTTGAGTTGAAGCAAGGAAATATGTCCGTGACTGAGTATGCGTCGAAGTTTGTAGAACTGGCAAAGTTCTACCCCCATTATACTGCTGAGAATGCTGAGTTTGCGATTGATCTTGTTCCTGGAACGAAGCCGGTGTCTATGACACCTTACCGTATGTCAGCTTCTGAGTTAGCTGAGTTAAAGAAGCAATTGGAGGATCTGCTTGAGAAGAAGTTTATAAGACCAAGTGTTTCACCTTGGGGAGCGCCTGTATTGCTAGTGAAGAAGAAGGATGGGAGTATGAGGTTGTGTATTGACTACCGTCAGTTGAACAAGGTGACTATAAAGAATAGGTATCCACTTCCAAGAATTGACGATTTGATGGATCAGTTAGTGGGTGCACGTGTGTTTAGCAAGATTGACTTAAGGTCGGGTTATCATCAGATAAAAGTGAAGGATGAAGATATGCAGAAGACGGCCTTTAGAACTCGATATGGCCATTATGAGTATAAAGTGATGCCTTTCGGTGTTACGAACGCGCCGGGAGTATTTATGGAGTATATGAATCGGACCTTCCAGGCATTTTTGGATCGTTTTGTGGTGGTGTTTATTGACGACATTTTGATATATTCCAAATCCGAAGAAGAACATGCTGAACATTTGAAGATTGTCTTGCAAGTATTGAAAGAAAAGAAGTTGTATGCTAAATTGTCTAAGTGTGAGTTCTGGTTGAAGGAAGTTAGTTTTCTCGGTCATATTATTTCCGGTGACGGTATAGCGGTTGATCCGTCTAAAGTTGAAGCAGTGTCGCAATGGGAGACTCCAAGGTCGGTTACCGAGATTAGAAGCTTTTTGGGATTGGCAGGTTACTATAGAAGGTTTATAGAAGGATTTTCTAAGTTGGCACTTCCGTTAACGCAGTTGACGTGTAAAGGTAAAGCCTTTGTGTGGGATGCTCAATGTGAGAGTAGCTTCAATGAGTTGAAGAAGCGGTTGACGACAGCTCCAGTTTTAATTTTGCCGAAGCCTGAAGTACCTTTTGTGGTGTATTGTGATGCGTCTAAGTTGGGTTTAGGTGGTGTACTGATGCAAGACGGTAAAGTGGTTGCTTATGCATCCAGGCAGTTGAGGATTCATGAACGAAATTATCCTACCCACGATCTTGAGTTAGCTGCAGTGGTGTTTGTGTTGAAAATTTGGAGACACTATTTGTATGGTTCGAGGTTTGAAGTGTTTAGTGATCACAAGAGCTTGAAGTACCTGTTTGACCAGAAAGAATTAAATATGAGACAGAGGAGATGGCTCGAGTTATTGAAGGACTATGATTTTGATTTGAGTTACCATCCGGGTAAGGCTAACGTAGTTGCTGATGCCTTGAGTAGGAAAACGTTACATATGTCTGCTATGATGGCGGAAGAGTTCGAACTATTGGAACAATTCAGAGATTTGAGTTTAGTTTGTGAAAGATCACATCAGAGTGTAAAGCTAGGAATGTTGAGAATTGACAATGATTTTCTGGAAAATATTAAGGAAGCGCAGAAAGAAGATGTTAAGATTGTAGATTTGCTTGTTGCGAGTAACCAGACTGCAGATGGTGACTTTAGAGTAGATGATCACGGTGTGTTGAGGTTCCGAGGTAGAATCTGCATTTCGGACAACGATGAGATGAAGAAGGCAATCCTGGAAGAGAGCCATAGAAGTAGTTTGAGTATTCACCCAGGAGCTACGAAGATGTATCATGATTTGAAGAAGTTGTTTTGGTGGTCTGGATTGAAACGTGATGTGGCACAGTTTGTGTATTCTTGTCTAGTTTGTCAGAAGTCGAAGATAGAACATCAGAAGCCTGCTGGTATGATGGTTCCGTTGGATGTGCCAGAGTGGAAATGGGATAGCATATCCATGGATTTTGTGACGAGTTTGCCAACTACTTCAAGAGGGAACAATGTTATTTGGGTGATTGTTGATAGGTTAACCAAGTCAGTTCATTTTCTACCGATCAATATCACTTTTCCTATGGTTCGGTTAGCAGAGATTTACATTCAAGAGATAGTAAGATTGCATGGTGTTCCTTCGAGCATTGTGTCAGATAGAGATCCGAGATTTACTTCTAGATTTTGGAAAAGTTTGCAAGAAGCTTTAGGGTCGCAGTTGAAGCTGAGCTCGGCGTATCATCCACAGACAGATGGTCAATCCGAGAGGACGATTCAATCGTTGGAAGATTTGTTAAGGGTGTGTATACTCGAACAAGGAGGAGCTTGGGATAATCACCTCCCGTTGATAGAATTCACTTATAATAACAGTTACCATTCTAGTATTGGAATGGCACCTTTCGAGGCTTTGTATGGAAGAAGATGTAGAACCCCGTTGTGTTGGTTTGAGTCGGGTGAAAGTGTGGTTTTAGGACCAGAGATTGTGCAACAAACCACTGAGAAGGTAAGAATGATCCAAGAGAAGATGAAAGCGTCGCAGAGTCGACAAAGGAGTTATCATGACAAGCGTAGGAAGGACCTTGAGTTCCAAGAAGGAGATCATGTGTTTTTGCGAATTACTCCAATGACCGGTGTAGGTCGTGCCTTGAAGTCGAAGAAGTTGACTCCAAAGTTTATTGGTCCGTATCAGATATCAGAGAGGATTGGGACGGTGGCTTATCGTGTTGGATTACCACCGCATTTATCGAATTTGCACGATGTTTTTCACGTGTCGCATTTGAGGAAGTACGTTCCGGATCCATCCCATGTGATCCAAAGTGACGATGTACAAGTGAGGGACAACCTTACGGTTGAAACTCTACCCTTGAGGATCGATGATCACAAGGTGAAGTTGTTGAGAGGCAAGGAGATACCTCTAGTGAGAGTGGTTTGGAGTGGAGCGACTGGTGAAAGCTTAACTTGGGAGCTTGAGAGTAAGATGCTGGAGTCATATCCAGAGTTGTTTAATCGAGGTAAGATTTTCGAGGACGAAAATCCTTTAAGTATGGGAGAGTTGTAACGCCCACTTTATTTATTTAATTATTTTATTAGAGTATATAGTATATTATTATATATTATATGATTTTAATGATGTTTGTGACGTATGAGATGATGTTGTGGTGTGACGTTTATTTTATTGTTTAATAAAATAAAATATGTGATGAAAATTAAGATGGGATATAATAACAAATATTTTTAGAGATGGGGTTGTTTTTATAAATAAGATAGAGTTGTGGGGATAAGTGAGAATAGAAGAATTATAAAAGGAAATTAGGTTTAGAGAGATACAGTCAGTACGTTACAGACTTTTGGCAAGAAAGGAGAAAGTGGCTAGAGAAGAGGGAACCCCAATTCTGCAATATTACCAGGTAAGGGTGAGCCTAGCTTCAATTATATTACTGTAATTCATCTATTTATGATTAACGCCCGTCTCGATTATTTAATTAATTTTCCAAGTTAGAATATATATTTACTTGATTTATATGATTTATGTGTTATATTGTGATTGCATTAGGTGGTCTATTTTATTATTTAATAGAATAGGGGTTGGAAATAAAATAAATAATATGCTGAAGGGTTGTTTTGTGAATTTAGAGAGTTTTGTGGAATTAAGAGAAATAAATAAGTTAAGGGGGAAAGAGTAAGTTTTGGTGTGAGAAGAGAAATTAGGTTAAGATATAAAAAGGAAAAACTAGGTTAGAATTGTACAGTACGTACAATTCAGTTTTTGGGAGAAAAAGGAGAGGAAAGTGGCCGGAGAAGAGAGAACCTCAATTCTGCGAACATATCAGGTAAGGGTGAGACTAACATTCAATCTTATTAAGTCTGTAATTCTGATGGTTAGGTTTAACAAGAGTAGGAAGAGTTTTGGAGGATTTGAGGGTTAGGTTAAAAGTGATGAATTGAGGATTAGATGATGAGAAGTTGTTAGATTGATGTAGAAACTGTGTACAGACCTTAGATAATCCATAGGATGATTATAGAAATCAGTTTTGAGGTTTTAACCAAGTGATTAGGTGAATTTTCGTGAAAAAAAAACACTGTTTTATTTTTCTGAGTCTGCGACAATTCGGGCGCCGATTTTTAGACTTCGGGCGCCGATTTTTGTCGCGACTGCTGCCTCCAAAACAGGCAGAATTCGGGCCCCGATTTTGCCAGTTCGGGCCCCGATTTTGGTTTTCCAGCGCTGAATTTTGGAAACTTCAAAAATCCGTAACTTGAGTTCCGGGAGTCTGATTTATACGCCGTTCGAAGCGTTGGAAAGATAACGAGATGAACTACCATATAATAAAAGTCTCTGACCCAAAATGCAAGTTATATTAATGTAGAATAACTTAAGAATGGAACTGCACAGTAACAACATACCCTGTTTTGCGTTCTTGCGTCCTTTAAACACGTTTCTGTTTGGAGTTGGCCTTAGGCTTAAATATAAAAATTATTGATGTATATGACCTATACCCAGTAGCTTTGAAATGATGTGAAAATATTGTATGGAAGAATTGATATGGCTTAATTGAAGTTGTTGTTGATTATCATTTGATTACTGTTATGATTAAGCTGCTGAATTTTGTCGTTAGCTGATTTAATGAGTCGGTCTAAGATTTTAGAAGTTGAGTCCATGCATATTCATCCAGAGACGAGGGCTCATGCCCTAGGAGCTTTTGCTCAATAGCGACGAGAGCTTATGCTCTAGGAGTATTGTTATACTCAATAGCGACGAGAGCTTATGCTCTAGGAGTATTTTTATACTCAATAGCGACGAGGGCTTATGCCCTAGGAGTATATTTATACTCAATATGGTACCACATGCATGATTAAGATGTCTAAGTTGCATTGTCGAGTCGAGGTCGCATTACCGAGTCGTACTAAGATTGTTGATTAAGATGTTGAACATGATGTTGATTATGATTATGATGTGGATTTATGACGTTGATTTATGATTAAGATGTTACTTGACTGTTGTTGTGATATTATGATAATGAAGTTATGTTGTTAAATATCATTGTTGAATTATATGCTTAATGTTTTGTTTTGTGAATCTCACCCCTTCTGTTGGAATTGCCGCCTCGTGGGCAAGTGCAGTTAATCAAGCGTTGGATTGACGATGTGAGAGGTCCTTGTGGAGTCTTAGGAGCTCTGATACGTAACGGGATGGGGATTATCATTTGTTTCTATTCCTTTATGTATCGTTTTTGAATTAATTATGACATTGGTGCGAAGAACTAATCTTTTTAAAGAGTTTGAATTATGATTCCGCTGCTACATTTTGAATAAAGATGAGGAATAAATTATTATTCATTTTGTTTAAAGTTGTTTTGAAATGTGACATCCTGATTATGTGTTATACTCTGATTATATAAAAGAATTTTTAAAGCTGGGATTTCGGGGTGTTACAATTGGTATCAGAGCAGGTCGGTCCGTCCGGCCAATTAGAGAGTCGAGTGACGTTGTCTTAGAGTTAGAATAGTATAGTTGTATTATTTTGACTATTGTTTGTTGTGTAGAAGACTAACATGCAGGAGTTTATCCATAGTTGTTTAATCGAAGTAAATTTTCGAGGACGAAAATTCTATAAGTTGGGGAGAGTTGTAACGCCCGTCTCGATTATTTAATTAATTTTCCAAGTTAGAATATATATTTACTTGATTTATATGATTTATGTGTTATATTGTGATTGCATTAGGTGGTCTATTTTATTATTTAATAGAATAGGGGTTGGAAATAAAATAAATAATATGCTGAAGGGTTGTTTTGTGAATTTAGAGAGTTTTGTGGAATTAAGAGAAATAAATAAGTTAAGGGGGAAAGAGTAAGTTTTGGTGTGAGAAGAGAAATTAGGTTAAGATATAAAAAGGAAAAACTAGGTTAGAATTGTACAGTACGTACAATTCAGTTTTTGGGAGAAAAAGGAGAGGAAAGTGGCCGGAGAAGAGAGAACCTCAATTCTGCGAACATATCAGGTAAGGGTGAGACTAACATTCAATCTTATTAAGTCTGTAATTCTGATGGTTAGGTTTAACAAGAGTAGGAAGAGTTTTGGAGGATTTGAGGGTTAGGTTAAAAGTGATGAATTGAGGATTAGATGATGAGAAGTTGTTAGATTGATGTAGAAACTGTGTACAGACCTTAGATAATCCATAGGATGATTATAGAAATCAGTTTTGAGGTTTTAACCAAGTGATTAGGTGAATTTTCGTGAAAAAAAAACACTGTTTTATTTTTCTGAGTCTGCGACAATTCGGGCGCCGATTTTTAGACTTCGGGCGCCGATTTTTGTCGCGACTGCTGCCTCCAAAACAGGCAGAATTCGGGCCCCGATTTTGCCAGTTCGGGCCCCGATTTTGGTTTTCCAGCGCTGAATTTTGGAAACTTCAAAAATCCGTAACTTGAGTTCCGGGAGTCTGATTTATACGCCGTTCGAAGCGTTGGAAAGATAACGAGATGAACTACCATATAATAAAAGTCTCTGACCCAAAATGCAAGTTATATTAATGTAGAATAACTTAAGAATGGAACTGCACAGTAACAACATACCCTGTTTTGCGTTCTTGCGTCCTTTAAACACGTTTCTGTTTGGAGTTGGCCTTAGGCTTAAATATAAAAATTATTGATGTATATGACCTATACCCAGTAGCTTTGAAATGATGTGAAAATATTGTATGGAAGAATTGATATGGCTTAATTGAAGTTGTTGTTGATTATCATTTGATTACTGTTATGATTAAGCTGTTGAATTTTGTCGTTAGCTGATTTAATGAGTCGGTCTAAGATTTTAGAAGTTGAGTCCATGCATATTCATCCAGAGACGAGGGCTCATGCCCTAGGAGCTTTTGCTCAATAGCGACGAGAGCTTATGCTCTAGGAGTATTGTTATACTCAATAGCGACGAGAGCTTATGCTCTAGGAGTATTTTTATACTCAATAGCGACGAGGGCTTATGCCCTAGGAGTATATTTATACTCAATATGGTACCACATGCATGATTAAGATGTCTAAGTTGCATTGTCGAGTCGAGGTCGCATTACCGAGTCGTACTAAGATTGTTGATTAAGATGTTGAACATGATGTTGATTATGATTATGATGTGGATTTATGACGTTGATTTATGATTAAGATGTTACTTGACTGTTGTTGTGATATTATGATAATGAAGTTATGTTGTTAAATATCATTGTTGAATTATATGCTTAATGTTTTGTTTTGTGAATCTCACCCCTTCTGTTGGAATTGCCGCCTCGTGGGCAAGTGCAGGTAACCAAGCGTTGGATTGACGATGTGAGAGGTCCTTGTGGAGTCTTAGGAGCTCTGATACGTAACGGGATGGGGATTATCATTTGTTTCTATTCCTTTATGTATCGTTTTTGAATTAATTATGACATTGGTGCGAAGAACTAATCTTTTTAAAGAGTTTGAATTATGATTCCGCTGCTACATTTTGAATAAAGATGAGGAATAAATTATTATTCATTTTGTTTAAAGTTGTTTTGAAATGTGACATCCTGATTATGTGTTATACTCTGATTATATAAAAGAATTTTTAAAGCTGGGATTTCGGGGTGTTACAATTGGTATCAGAGCAGGTCGGTCCGTCCGGCCAATTAGAGAGTC
The DNA here is from genome assembly GCA_946800305.1 of Medicago arabica. Taxonomy (NCBI): domain Eukaryota; kingdom Viridiplantae; phylum Streptophyta; class Magnoliopsida; order Fabales; family Fabaceae; genus Medicago; species Medicago arabica. Next base: position 42,214,969 of record OX326968.1, on the reverse strand, counting down.
GAGTGACGTTGTCTTAGAGTTAGAATAGTATAGTTGTATTATTTTGACTATTGTTTGTTGTGTAGAAGACTAACATGCAGGAGTTTATCCATAGTTGTTTAATCGAAGTAAATTTTCGAGGACGAAAATTCTATAAGTTGGGGAGAGTTGTAACGCCCGTCTCGATTATTTAATTAATTTTCCAAGTTAGAATATATATTTACTTGATTTATATGATTTATGTGTTATATTGTGATTGCATTAGGTGGTCTATTTTATTATTTAATAGAATAGGGGTTGGAAATAAAATAAATAATATGCTGAAGGGTTGTTTTGTGAATTTAGAGAGTTTTGTGGAATTAAGAGAAATAAATAAGTTAAGGGGGAAAGAGTAAGTTTTGGTGTGAGAAGAGAAATTAGGTTAAGATATAAAAAGGAAAAACTAGGTTAGAATTGTACAGTACGTACAATTCAGTTTTTGGGAGAAAAAGGAGAGGAAAGTGGCCGGAGAAGAGAGAACCTCAATTCTGCGAACATATCAGGTAAGGGTGAGACTAACATTCAATCTTATTAAGTCTGTAATTCTGATGGTTAGGTTTAACAAGAGTAGGAAGAGTTTTGGAGGATTTGAGGGTTAGGTTAAAAGTGATGAATTGAGGATTAGATGATGAGAAGTTGTTAGATTGATGTAGAAACTGTGTACAGACCTTAGATAATCCATAGGATGATTATAGAAATCAGTTTTGAGGTTTTAACCAAGTGATTAGGTGAATTTTCGTGAAAAAAAAACACTGTTTTATTTTTCTGAGTCTGCGACAATTCGGGCGCCGATTTTTAGACTTCGGGCGCCGATTTTTGTCGCGACTGCTGCCTCCAAAACAGGCAGAATTCGGGCCCCGATTTTGCCAGTTCGGGCCCCGATTTTGGTTTTCCAGCGCTGAATTTTGGAAACTTCAAAAATCCGTAACTTGAGTTCCGGGAGTCTGATTTATACGTCGTTCGAAGCGTTGGAAAGATAACGAGATGAACTACCATATAATAAAAGTCTCTGACCCAAAATGCAAGTTATATTAATGTAGAATAACTTAAGAATGGAACTGCACAGTAACGACATACCCTGTTTTGCGTTCTTGCGTCCTTTAAACACGTTTCTGTTTGGAGTTGGCCTTAGGCTTAAATATAAAAATTATTGATGTATATGACCTATACCCAGTAGCTTTGAAATGATGTGAAAATATTGTATGGAAGAATTGATATGGCTTAATTGAAGTTGTTGTTGATTATCATTTGTTTACTGTTATGATTAAGCTGCTGAATTCTGTCGTTAGCTGATTTAATGAGTCGGTCTAAGATTTTAGAAGTTGAGTCCATGCATATTCATCCAGAGACGAGGGCTCATGCCCTAGGAGCTTTTGCTCAATAGCGACGAGAGCTTATGCTCTAGGAGTATTGTTATACTCAATAGCGACGAGAGCTTATGCTCTAGGAGTATTTTTATACTCAATAGCGACGAGGGCTTATGCCCTAGGAGTATATTTATACTCAATATGGTACCACATGCATGATTAAGATGTCTAAGTTGCATTGTCGAGTCGAGGTCGCATTACCGAGTCGTACTAAGATTGTTGATTAAGATGTTGAACATGATGTTGATTATGATTATGATGTGGATTTATGACGTTGATTTATGATTAAGATGTTACTTGACTGTTGTTGTGATATTATGATAATGAAGTTATGTTGTTAAATATCATTGTTGAATTATATGCTTAATGTTTTGTTTTGTGAATCTCACCCCTTCTGTTGGAATTGCCGCCTCGTGGGCAAGTGCAGGTAACCAAGCGTTGGATTGACGATGTGAGAGGTCCTTGTGGAGTCTTAGGAGCTCTGATACGTAACAGGATGGGGATTATCATTTGTTTCTATTCCTTTATGTATCGTTTTTGAATTAATTATGACATTGGTGCGAAGAACTAATCTTTTTAAAGAGTTTGAATTATGATTCCGCTGCTACATTTTGAATAAAGATGAGGAATAAATTATTATTCATTTTGTTTAAAGTTGTTTTGAAATGTGACATCCTGATTATGTGTTATACTCTGATTATATAAAAGAATTTTTAAAGCTGGGATTTCGGGGTGTTACACCCGCAGCCTGTTCTGCGACCGCTCGCCGTGGCGAGCTGACCTACTCGCCGTGGCGAGCAGAACAGTTTAACTCGCGAGGCGAGCAACATCACTCGCCGTGGCGAGCGACCCTTTAGTGCTCGCGAGGCGAGCAACATCACTCGCTGTCGCGAGCAAGTGGCAGAACGCAATTTAAGTAGCTCGCCGTGGCGAGCAGTCCCACTCGCCACAGCGAGCAATGTGGTCTCAGACCACTATAACTTGAGTTTTGGAACTCTGTTTTGAGCGGGACTTTGAGGGTAGACCTTTGGATAGTATTAGAGATGTTTAAGACCTAATTAGAACCTGTAATGACACTGTAAGATGATATTTAATTGTTGGCGTTAAGCTTTGATTAAATGCTTATTAAGTGAAGTTTATGAATGAAGTATAAATGATGATTGTGATGATAACTATGTGGTGTAAATGTATATATATAAGTGTGCTGAGCTGCTGCCATGTATTGTATAATTGCATGTGTCGATAAAGAGTCGTATTTGATGTTAAGACGTTGGGATAACTTGTTTAAGAATAAAGAGTCGAGTCCATGCATTTGCATATTTTGAGACGGTGGAGCTTATGCTCATAGCGACGGTGGAGCATTTGCTCAAAGCGACGGTGAAGCTTATTAAAGCTAAAATATTGGTACCACATGCATGATGTTAAGATGTTAGAGTTGCATTTAGTCGAGTCTTGTGTCGGAGATGTTATGAGATGTTGTTATGTGAAGATGTTCTGAGATGATTTTATTATACACAAATGTCTGAGATGTTTTCAGTTATATGTGATGATGATTATTATTGTTGTTGTTGTTAAGCATAATTATTTGAATTATATGTTAATATAATTGTCGTGAATCTCACCCCTTCTGTTGGAATTGCCGCCTCGTGGGCAAGTGCAGGTGACCAAGTGTAGGATTGACGATGTGAGAGGTCCTTGTGGAGTCTTAGGAGCTCTGATACGTAACGGGATGGGGATTATCTTTTGTTTCTATTCCTTTATGTATCGCTTTGAAATTAATTATGACATTGGTGCGAAGAACTAATCTTTTAAAGAGTTTGAATTATGTTTCCGCTGCTACATTTTGAATAAAGACGAGGAATAAATTATTATTCATTTTGTTTAAAGATTTTATGAAATGTGACATCCTGAATTATTGTGATATACTCTGATTATTTAAATGAAATTTTTAAGCTGGGATTTCGGGGTGTTACATATATGTCATACTAACCATTGATTACAGAATTTATAGTCCAACCTTATTTTAGATGATTCAGATCCAATTTTGTTTGACTTGATGATAGATAACTTTCTATGCATTCGGGCTAGGCGTAAAATCATCTGTTATGAGAAAATAAATATTTGTATTTGTTTGGTTATCAAAAGTCTTTACCTTTGTTGTTTAAAAAAAAAAAAAAAAAGTCTTTACCTTTGTATTTTTGTTACTATCAGAGTTTAAAATTGTGCATTTGGATTGGTGCAATTTTGTGTTGCTTAATAGTGTTGAAACATGGCATTGAAAGCATGGTTGGAGAACTCAAGCGGATTAAAAATGGAATATCAAAGCGGGGTGCTGAGAGCGAGAATTTTCTCTATCAGTCAAACTCACATCTTGCTCTGGATGTATCTCCAATTGATAGAGAATTTTCTCTATCAGTCTACCACATGAATTGCTTTTGGACATAATCTGTAGGGTTGAAAAGAGTGAGACATCTTGGCCTGCAAGTGCTGTTGTTATCTTTTGTGCTTCGGTATGTAAATCATGGAGGTCCGCCACCAAAGAGATCATCAAGACTCCTCCGCAATGTGGAAGGATCACATTCCCTATTTCAACGAAGCAGGTAATCAATTATTCGCCCACTTTCTGGTCTAATTCAAATTAATCTTTTCCCTCAAATTTTTTATGTTCTCTTTTCTTCATGTGTATGAATAGCCCGGTCCCCGTGCTTATCCATGGCTTTGCTTTATTAAGAGGAACAGAAGAACTTCTACATTCATGATGTATTTGAGGCAATGTAAGTATTCCATTGCAGAAACATACCATCCCTTTTTCAAAGACATTGAATATCTATTTTCAAATTTCTCATTTACTCTTCAAGCTTGCAATCATGACTATGAATGTTGAATTTCAACTTACTTGCTCTAAACTTAAGGATTTTTATTTATTTATTGTCATTCCGATTGTTGTTCATTCTCAGCATCGTCTATTTCTCTTGCATGTATTTTATGACATACGCGTTTAATCAGTTTGTTTTGGTTTGGTTGTAATTGCATGGCAGGGAATGATAAGAGTAAGTTGTTATTAGCGGCGAAAAGGATAAGACGGTCCAACTTCGTCATATCCTTGGCCGGAGATGATTTTTCTCAAGCAAGTAACAAATATGTTTGTAAACTGCGGTATGTTTTGGTCGACGGAAACATTTTTCAGCTTTCTATCGCTTTTCATACACCCCCGTATAATCCTCACAATTTCATTTTTATACGTATGGCAGGTAAAAATTTTGGGGCACCAAGTTTACTATATACGACATTCAACCTTCTGTATTTGATGAAACTTTTTCTCCTTCGCCAGCACTGAGCCGAGTCTTATTTGAGACCTTTATACTCAAAAACAAGACTCTTATATGGGATGAGCAACACAATGGTTGGGGCGCTGACTTCATGGGCCGTTTTAGAGTGGAAACTGTGAGAAACTTTGACCTTCTAGTTGATCAATCTCATAATGTTTCTCCTGCATTGCAAAATTGGCCAATCTTGCGTGTAGGAAAGCAGTTTAGATAAGATATATTCTACATGCACTACGCTTATCCACTCTCTTCCTTACAAGCCTTTGCCATTTGCTTGTAGGTTAAAGCACAGTCACAGAATTTGCTGCACTTTTAATTTGCAAAACACCACGAGCATAAGTTCGCTCAAAATGCATTTTCCACTTTTTTGGAAGAGAAATGTTTTGTCAGCATAGATGCAAAGCTTCACCTTATACACTGCTTAATTACATCTAGTGATCTTCCCTTCCACTTATCACAAACTTCCTATGTGGGACTCCTCTAATGCTAGAACTTATTGGTTTGAAAGTTTAAACTGAAGCGTGTAGCAATACTCAACGCCGGAGTGCCGGACTAGTTTTATTCTGTTATTGTTAATTGTTTCCCTTTGTTATTTGTTAATCAAATTATTATTAATTTGTTCAAAAACAACTTGCAGTTGCAGCTTCAATATTAATATGAAAAAATTTCAGACTCTTATTTTTGTCTTTTCACATTTCAAATTAATTTTTATGGGTAATTAAAAGTGATACCAATTGGTTGTTTTGTGGTAAAAGTGAATGTAATTTCTTCTTAGGAGATCAGCTTGTACTGTGAAAGGCATGATATGTTTCTCTTTCATTTTCTTTTAATAATGTAAATATTTGTTTGTATTTTTGGATAAATTGGAGCATTGAAATGCAGTTAGTTGATGACTAATTAAAATAACAAAGTCTCGCAGCTCATTAACCATTCCCTAAACACAAATAACCACACCATTTTTACCATGATTTTCAATTAATTAACCCTTCCTTACATGTTTTTTTTTGTGGAAACAAACAGGGCATGAGCCCGGGAAAAAAGAAATTACAAAGCAACTAGACGAGGAGTAGAAACTCCTCTAACATCAGCAAATAACAGCTGACTAATCTAACTCGGACAAGACTGAAGCAAACACCAAGACTCATCACTATCACACTCCATATTTGCTAGAGCATAAGCGCATCGATCAGATTCACGATATGAATGACAAACTTTGACCTCCTAGTCCGATTCTAACAAGCTTTGGATTTTCTGAATTAATCGTCAACCTACCACAGTACATGTCTTGTCTCCTTTGAAAGTATTCATGACTGCTTCGGAGTCAATACAAAGCTCCACAGCCTGCTGGAACCCCCCCCCTATAATTCAAAAACGAATGCATTTCAAAGCTCCATGCCATGCAAATCCTTATTTCTCCAAAACTAAAGAATATGACAAGCTACAGCCCAATATTCCTTCCATTCAAAATTAGACTAGCAAGAATTAGCCATGTTAAGCTCAATCCAACGCATCAGGTCTACACTAAAAAAAACAATCTCTAGCTTCTGATGGAACTAAATTAATCCATAAAGCCATAGCAATGGGAAAATCCCTTAATACATGTACAATTGTTTCCTCTTCAGTTTCACAATGCACACACCAAGGACTACTAATTCTCATTTTACTTTTCTGGAAATTGGTCATCAATCTTTCATGCAAAACAATCCAAATAAAAAACTTGACTCTTTCTTGCACCCGTAGCCTCCAAATTTGATTCCAAATATTATGATTATTGATGTAATTGGTACTTAATAGCAAATGGTAAGCTGCAGAAACTGTGAATTCACCCTTCATATCCACCCCGCTAACGCCTCAAATCGTCCTCGACTAGGTGGCACAATAGCTATGATTCTCTGCACAGTGTTCTGAGGCAGCCAATCATTCATAATATGCAAATTCCACTCTCCATTAGCATCAACTAGATCAACAACTCTAGCATTGCTCAAAGCCTTCGGAGAATCGGAATACTAACCTCAAAATCAGTGACACAAGATTAGTACCAATCCAATTGCAAGTCCACGCATTACATGTTTGTTTACATGTTTGGTTTCATGTCGAGGTACTCTGATGTTGCGATAGTTTTTGTAAAATCATAATGGTTCGTTGTAGTTCTGACAAAATCACCATAATATCATCAAACTTAAGGGGATTTTTCAAAATCTACACTTTACTCCTTTGTCACCCTGTTTCTTTTTTTTTCTCATACATGGATACATAAATTAGAGCACACATAAAGAAACTAACTACTTCTTAGGCTTATTCTCACTACACAGTCCTTCTTCACTCATTTTGTTTTTTATTTATAAAAAAAACAATCTCTGAAATCACATTTCAACAAGATCTATGAGACGAGGCTGCCAAGCCAGGCATGTTCTAAAACACAAGCCTTCAAATTTAGTTAGTTTCTAATTTTTGGAAAAAACTGTCAAAGATGCTAATAGTTACGAGGAAGCAGTTGAAATTATTACATTTATATTTGTGCCACCGAAAAGGGTGGAATTATAGTTAAAACAAGTAAATCATTACTCAGCAAAACTATAAAAACCTGTCTTCTCCCAGATATCTCTTCCTAACTGTTGTTGGGAAATAGTCACAACTACTAATTAATCACAAATCGTTACATTTGTTACTTTCATTACCACAAGTTAGTTTTTCTATTCTATTATTTCAAGATTGTGTGTGTCTGCAATGTTAATCTTAGATTGAAAAATGTGGTACCAACTTTTATGGATGTGAAGTGAAGTTCATAACAACATGGATTGTTTAAGTTCAACATGCATTTTAGTTATGTAGGTATTACATTGACCAAAATAATAAGCGATGATAATGTTCATAAGTTATTATTATGATATGAATATGACCACATGGTAGTTAATTTTTGGGGGATTTGGCTTAAGTAAGAAAATCAAAGACAGAAAGGTTGATATGGAAATACACTATCTGCATGTATATATCTAATACTAACCATTGATGAATAATTACACACTTTACAGCCAAACTCTAAAATGAGTTACTCACTTTAGAGGAGTCACATCAAATTTTGTTTCCAGTTGTTGTCTTGATGTAAGATGATTTTCAATACATTCAGTTTGCAACAATTTCTTCATAAAATGCATATGTTACGAGGAAATCAATGGTTGTATTTATTTGGTTATCACGAGTCTTTACCTTTGTATTATTTTAGGGTCAGAAATTTAGAACCGTGCATTTGGATTGGGTGCAGTTTTGTGTTGCGATAGAATGTAGAAACTTGTCATTGAAAAGCATAGTCTGCAAACACAAGGGGATAAAAAATGGAATAGATAACATATAAAAGCGGGGTGCTAAGACCAAGCATTGGCTCTGTCGGTCAAAGTCCCATGTTGCTCTCGATGTAACTCCAATTGAACCTATTCAACATGGACGTTGGGCAAGTCTACCACCTGAATTACTTTTGGACATAATTTGTAGGGTTGAAGATACTGAGACATCTTGACCTGCGCGTGCTGTTGTTGTCTTTTGTGCTATGTAAATCGTGGAGGGCCGTCACGTTAGAGATTGTCAAGACCCGTCAGCAATGTGGAAGGATCGCATTTCCTATTTCATTGAAGAAGGAAGTCAATTATTTCACCCACTTTCTGGTCTAATCAAAATTATTCTTTTCCCTCAGGTTTTTTATGTTCTCTTTCCTTTATTATTAGCCGCCAAAAGGATAAGGTCCGACTTTGTCATATCCTTGGCAGCAGACGATTTTTCTCAAGCCATCCCCAAATATGTTGGTAAAGTTAGGCAAGTTTTAATCGATAGAAACATTGACTTACCCTTCTATTCTATAGGTTTCTCATCCATCCCCTTATAATCTTCGCAACTTGATTTTTATACATATGGCAGGCCTAAATTTTGGGGCAATTAGTTCACTATATATGACAGTCAACCTCCACGTGATGCTGCAGTTCAACCAAATTGTCGACCAAGAGGGATATTTAATTTTAAGGTGTCACCAAGAAGAGTTCGGGCATGTAGCCATCTTGTTAGTACAATTTCTTATGGGGTCTTCAGTAAAAGGCCAAGAAGAATGTACTGCATCATGAACTCATCGTTACCACTATTTAGAAAGGGGGAAATGCCCCGTCTCCAACATTGTTGCCTAATGTATTTGATGAACCTTTTCCTCCTTCACCAGCACCGAAGGGAAAAAGTCCAATGACAAATTCATACTCTGCAAGCCCATCAGAGCTACCAGGAATAAGTCAAGGCTTGGTCGCGAGTGTTGAAAGTTAAACTTCATGGGCCGTGTTACAGTGCGCTCTTCAAAGAACTTTCAACTTGTGGTTGTTGTTGATCCATCCCATAATATTTCTCTTGCAGAGTGAGAAAGGGTAATCTTGCAGCTTGGAAAGATTGGAAAAGATATATTCACCATGGACTACTCTTATCCAATCTCTGCCTTCCAAGCCTTTGCCATCTGCTTGACGACAGTGACAGCTAGCAAACTACATTTGTGATCATCGTCTGGCTTCCTTGTTGCATATAAAAATAAAAAGGATCATGCTAATTTGGGTCCTCATAAGTTAAGATTTAAAAAAGGAAATAAAACAAATTTTGTAATGAAAAAAAAATAAATGTTTAAGCTTTTAATATATTGAATGTACAATTTACAAGATTATCTTTCTATATTTGGTTTCAAGTGAGCATTTTCCAAATAAAAATGTGAATTAGTCGAGCACCAAGAACGGCGGTTTGCAATTATGAAGATTAGCGTGCGGTGATAACATCTGTTCCTTGTGCCATAAGAAAATAAGGACTGGTGTTTTTTATGTTTATCCGAATGGGAAAACTCTAGTGCATTTTGTCTGCTTCAGAAATTCTCAAAGTATAAAAATTGTGGCCAAAGGGACTCCATTGAAACAAACAAGGCATTTTGAAAATGAGTATTGAAAAGTGATACCAATTGGTGATTGTGTGAGAATTGCCTTATCTCGTGAAAGTGGCAATGTGATGGTATATTCTTAGGAGATCATCTTGTACTAATTTACTTGCATATAGTATCATTGTAAAAGAGGCGATATGTTTCTCTTTCATTTTCTTTAACTAATGTAAAATATTGGTTTTTTTTTGGGATAAACTTAAGCATTGAAAGGGAGCAGGTATTTTTCTCTACTCTCACCCAGTGTTCTACAAAAATTAAACAAGGTTAGTATATTAACAATTGGAGTCACTTTAACCCGTTATTCCCCTGCATCGGGTCGAGTGGAACATTTTCCAATTCTAACTTTTTTTGCTACACCCCCTCTCTCTAGGCCTCTTATGCACCATGTGCCCCATCATGAAATTGCTAGGTTGTAAATTCTAACTCAACTCACAGTAACGATATTGTTATGTTGGATACTTATCCTCGGGTTCAAATCTGAGATCTCGCAGATGTGTGTGTGAGTTTCAAGTGTCCTTGTCCATGTGTATACATATCAAAAAACAAAAGAATGTTAATTTAAAGAGCAATGTCATTTGAACAACCATTTTTTGGAACAACTAAAATATATAAAGAAATGTAGGTATTGACACAAACTAAAACAATAGAGAGAAAGAGAGTAAGATCACAATATAAGTATAAAAGAGAAAATTGTCATAAAGTTGTCACAAAATGGTTGTTTAAATATCATTTATCTAATTTAATTTAACCTAAAAGAAATAGAGGTAAACTATAAACTAATCTAAATTAGACCTATATTGAATTCACCCAACTGATAACTTGAACTCTAAAATCCTCTTATGATAAATTAAAGTATCTACGTGAGTAATTGCAAAAACTAATCTATTAAAATGAATGAGAATCATGTAAGATGTTAACATTTTCCAACATGTCTTTCCAACATACCGGCATTAAAAAAAATTAAATAATTATCATTCTTAATATTAAAATTATTGAGAGATGAATGCTAAATAGGGATGACAATTGAACTCATACTTTATGATACCTCAAAAAATATCAATGATAGACTCACACTATAAGTATGGACACAGGAACGGGTAATTACCTATAAAATTGATCGGGTATGAGCGTGAATACGGCTGCTTTAGTACGTACCCTACCCTACACACGCGTAAGTATAAATATATATTTATTAATGTAAATAGAAATTCATATCATTAAATAATAAATAATTTTTTAAATTATTCTATAACATTATTTCTAATAATATATTTTTAAATGAGGACAATATAAAATTCCTTATGTGATCTAAAAATATTTTTATCTTTTCCTATTTTGGCAACAAAGAAGGCTTTTGCCCAAAAGAAAGAAAACTTGGAAGAAATTTAGGGTCAATAAAGGGTGATTTAGGGTCAATTTTGACCCAAAATCACTCCTCCAAATTATTTTTTCTTCTATCCTGATTGAATAAGTGATTTTTATATATTTTTAGTTTTCTTTCGTTTGTTTTTGCGATTTCGTCGTCTCTGCACGACTCTGTTTGTTTTGACTTCCCGTTTTTGTGCGATGTGTTTTTTATTTCTTGTCTTAATGTGGTATTTATTTGATTCAAGTTGAAACATTAGTTTTGAGCAAGTGCAAATCCGATCAATGACTTTGACGTCGTCAACATTGTAGATCCGGAGACGTGAGTATTCCAGAGACTTGAATATAGTCATATTTGTAGCATAGGTTCTTTGTCATTTTATGTTATTAACATGAGTGTTGTGAGTTTGTTCATATATCCATCCTTTTTGTTTTTAACGACTTTGAATTTGTATTGTATTGATTTACTCTATCAGTTTGAATAAATGAATATCGTTTCCTTTTGTAAAAAAAATAATAACTAACTACTTTGAGCAAGACATGACTTAAAATCCGCCAAAGATTATTACCATTACATCCCATATTAGCAAGGGCGTCGACACAATAATTAGCTTCGCACTAGGAATGACGAATTTTGACCTGCTAATCCAATTCTAATGGCTTTTAGAAGTTTTCAATCAACCTCCAACCTACTCACACTATTGAGATTTTTAATGTTGCTTTGGATAACATATGCAACATCTCAAACCGTTTTCAGGATTGTCGACTGACCCTACAAGCCGACACGAGTCTTTTCAGTATGTTTTGTCTTCACTCGCACACTTTACAGGAAACTTTGCAGAAGGTCACTCATCCAAAAATTGTTTCAAGTCAAGTACGCTTAACTGTGAAGTTCTTATGGAACTGGCTACCAAAAAGAAGATGCATCTTGTTGGTATATGTATTACAAAATAATTCTTATAAGTTTTCATTTAACCATGCTGTCTCATTCATGCACGGCCTCGGGAACCCTCTCATTTCAATGTGAATTCGGTTCGCCTAGAAGTTGTCAAAAACCGCTCATTGACATGCATTGTGCATCGATGATCACTCTTCGTCCTCATCAGCCTTATGTGTATTTAAATACCCATAAGTTACAAGTAATAAAGTTGCTACCCATGCAAATACACATATCAGGATGCAAGTTTTTTTTTTTAATGCATGTATGGGGACTTATAGTTCACTCAGTGACTTTAAGTTTGGTGATTTGATGATTTTGTCTCCATCTCTATCCTAATTTCATCAAAATACTTCCTCTAGCCCCTATTTGAGGGTATATATGTAAATAAGTTTGAAAAGTTGCTACTCCCTCTAGCCCTTATTTATAGAGGGTATATGTGTAAATATGTTTGAAAAGTTGCAATAATTAATGATTAATTGGTTTTAACGTTTTTTTTTTTACCCTATTTCAATATTTTTTTTGTTTTTCTTCTTCTATTAAGGATAGAATGGAGTAATTTATTTTTAAGAAAATGTTAACCAGTATCCCAGAACACCGGTTAAAGATCTTAAATAATAACTCTTTATAAAAGTTTGTGTATCGTATTAGAAACTGAAAATTTTTAAATTTTAAAAATATAATTACTTGTTTAGTATGTTTAAAGAATGTTGTGGGACAACACCCTTATTTTTATTATTCATTTATCGACTAAAGTCTATAATGCTTTACCTAGACTCTATCCTTTTTTTTCTTTTGAAGGACCTAGACTCTATCCATTGTCATCCCTGGCGGAACGTGTTTCAAAAACACAATAGTGAAGCATGTCTACATGGAATCTTGGGACTTTGACATATAAAAACCGACATCTTAATCAAATGGCCCTTTCTCTGTCTCATATTTGTCATCATTTCCACTTATAGTTGTTTTTAACTAAGGTTGAACATGCTTAATCTGGAAAATAAACAAAATCATTGTCAAGAACAACAACCAATGAACCAAAAACAAATGTAACACTTGAAATTGTATCATTGAATCAACTTACAAGTTTTTTCCCAACAAAACGATAAACAATAACACCAACTCTAGAACCATTACAAGGAGCATCAACATGCAAAACATCAACAAAGAAATACTTCCTAGCTTTCTTAAAAAACAAACTCTCCTTTTTCCATCTCTTCATATGAGCCATCACAAACACAATCTCCTTCTTAATCAACATCAACCTTAGCGTTTCAATCAACGGTTCATAAAGATGATCATGATACACCACATCTGAAGCTATCACAACATCAAACTCTCCTCCAATCATTTCCACGTCAGCAGCATGACCCCACCTAAGGGATGCAAACGTCACGTTACCACCGTTGGACCCCACAGCTTCTGCATTAGCTTCCGCGTTGAATTTGAGATTGGGAACGACGTGAGGGAGGTCGGTTAGGGTTACGTTTGTTCCAAGTGTGGCGGCTGCGACTATGCCGACGATGCCGGTGCCGGAGCCGAGTTCGAGGATGCGTGGAGGAGTGTGGAGAGTTGAGAGGACGGTGGAAAGAGGGCTGGTGGTGGGGTTGAGGCGGTGGTTGTCGAGGAGAGTGACGAGAGAGGTGGCGGCGGGCCAGAGCTGGAAGGAGAGGCCTTGAGATGGGAGTAAGCGAATGGTGACCGTTGATTGGATCGAATGGAGGAAATGGGTTTGAAGTAGTTCTTGGTTAGGTAGTAGATTGGGTTGTACGGTGGGGAATGGGGTTGTTTCTTCGTCGGAGTCAGACATCATTTTGACGAGTATTGACTTTGTCTTGTGAACTTGTGATAGCGCCGTCGAGGATGGTTGAGGTTAGAGACTCCCGGGTTTATACTATATATTCGCATTTGTAAAGTCATTTTACTTTTCTGTCCCTTCTCTTCTTTCTTTTTTTAATTACAAAGAGGGCAAAAGCCTAGAAAGGAAGAAAACTACAACAAAATCAAACCAGGGATCAAAATTCTCAAAACATTAGCCCCGTCAAACAAGTGACTCATGAAATAAACAATAGGTCTTGTTAACAAGTGTCTTAAGAACATTGTTTAAGAAACCCATAAAAAGAACATTTATCTTGAAAGTATATGTCAAACATATATAAAAGTTATAATTACACAATTTCAAAAGTTAAAAACTACTAATTTAGAATGCTTAAACAATGTCCTAAAGGCATTTGTTAACATTTTCTTAAACAATATCTGCATTCTCAATTCAAAGGCATTAATTTATGTATTAGAGCTACTCCACCAATGACTTTGTGATCGAGCTACCTTGGACATTTTATATATTTTAAATGATGCAATATACAATATTATGATATAAAATCACATGGATGAATAATTTATAATGTTGAATTTGAAGTTTTAAGGTCTTTTCTTGCAATTTGAAGAGTGTTATCATTCAACATCATCGAATTGTATACTATATTGTCGAAACATGAAATCCACTTCACGAGTGTCATAAATATAAATGATCAACTTCATTAATTAATCTGGTTGTATATAAAAAAGTAATTGTGTATTATTTTATAAAAATATCTTTTGTTAAGGTATAAAAAATATAAATTGAAATAATTGAAAAAATACAAAGCAATAAATAGTATGAAGAATAAATAAAATTTAAAAATAAGATTGTTTGGTATTGTAAAGTAGTCTATAATTTAGAACAAACAAATATTGTTAAAATGACATGTAAAGTGAAACGAATGGTATTTAACGGGTTAAAATTCTCTTCATTTATAATTTTCTCCATTTGTTTTATTTGGAGAGATAAAGACACGTAAAAAGTAAAAAAATGAGTTCTGATCTGCTCCATTTATGCAATTGTCCATTTACCCAGTTCTCTTCACCGATGAATGACACGTGTCAATTAAAAATTATATGGCTTGGATCAAAAACATCAATTTACGAGAGCCGCAGATAAATACTTTGTGAGCAACCCTCGTTGTACTCTCGTATAAGTTTCGTCTACATTTTTCTCTCCATACGATGGCGAGACAGAGTGAACGAAGAAGATGAATCGTTAGGTGATTGGGGTCACATATGTTTCTCTGCAGCTCTCATAAATTATTGTGTTTAAGAACCGAGTAAATGGACAATTGCATAAATGAAGCAGATCTAAACTAAAAAAAATATAACGATAATGAGACTCACTTAATAAAAGACTCGCACCTATCTATCTTTCGTGTCTATCTCTTTATAAATTGCATCTTCAATTTACTTTTATAAATCAAGACTCATATTTAACATCTTTTCTATGTAGAGCCGGTAAATGGAGAGGATCGGGAAGTAGTGACTTGCTTAGGAATAACAATTATTGAAACGGTGCGTTTCATAAATTTCTTTTGGCGAATCCTTCTTCAACCTGAGCTTATCGGCGATAAATTTGATCACAGAGATTCCACGCCGGCACCGTCAAACGCCGCCTGAACCGGTACGTAGTTTCCACTCCATTCCTCTATCAATATCTCTATATCGATCCTTTAATCCTTCTCAACACAGTGTTCTTTGTATAGTTGATCCTATTAATCTCGCAATTCGCTTCATTTTCATAATTAGCATCTATTTCCCTACCACCGATCCAAATTTATGAGCTACAAACTTAATTTAAGTTATTATGATTAGTAAACTAACTCATTTAGTTGTTTGCAGAAAGTAATAACAAGATGATAAACGCAGTGCTTGTGATGAACACACAAGGGAAACCTCGTCTCGCTAAATTCTATGAATTTCGGGTCACTCTCTCTTCATAGCTTTGCCATTTATATTTCAATTGATTGGTATGTAAATGCAATTTTATAACATTGTTTTTGTGTTGTGGTTGATCAGCCCGTGGAAAAACAGCAGGAAATTATTCGAAATGTCTTTGCAGGTTTATCTCTTTCTTACTCTATCTTTTTTAGTAAACCACCGATTTCATCCCCAACTATGTAGATTGCTTTCAAATAGGTCACTAAGATTTGAATATTTCAAGAAGGTCCTTCACATTGTCAGGTTTTACTCATATTAGTCATTTTGAGCGTATGTTAGTGCCAAAATAGTTAGTAAGTGGTTGGATATAAGGACCAAATTGATGGTAAGTTGTTAAAATATAGGGATTTAATTAATAGTAAGTGGTTAAATATAGGGACCAACTTGACAGTTTAACAGAGTCATTGATCTTTTTGAAATGTTTATAATCTCAGTGACCTATATTTGAAATTTTGTTTTCTAACTTGGTTTCTTAAGTGAATTTTGTTACTTTTACAGTCTTATGCAGTAGACCTGAACATGTTAGCAATTTTGTGGATGCTGAATCCTTCTTTGGCCCGGTATTTTCTTCTTCCATTTTATACCTGTTGTAGTTTTGTTCTTTCAGCTTCATAATTTTTATATCCTAATTAACATTAATGAGACATTGAAATTAAAAAAAGAAGTTCTGATTAGGGCTTTTTCTTAGCTTTGTTCGTTGATGTTGTACTGTGCAATGTGTAATGTTATTGTCTTATCATGCCATTTGGTTGTAAGAGGCGGTGCAGCTGAGCTAGAACTAAGTTACCATGAACTTGTTTCCAAACGAAGAAGTTAGAATTTGGAAGAATGACTAATGTGGGGTGTGAGCTTTGTTGATCTCATATCTCAAATATAGTAGTCTTCTTATTTTGATAGCCAAATAATTTTGGCGTTACTTTGTTAATTTATTTTAACTATCATGTGCTTTTTCATTGAAATAATATTAATTCATCCTTACACATCTGACGAATGGAAGTTATGAATTTTTTTGTTTTTATTATTCTTCAGGATGCTCGCCTTGTCTACAAGCACTTTGCAACTCTATACTTTGTGTTTATATTTGATGGTTCTGAGAATGAGCTTGCTATGCTTGATTTGATACAAGGTAGATTCCTGGACAATTTTAGTTTTTTAGCATTGCATTAGGTGTCAAAATCCAAAGGTGTCTTTTTTTTTTTTTGAAGAACCAAAGGTGTCTTTTTTATTTGAATAACTTTACATAGTAATGGGTTAATTGCAACCCCTTGGTGTTCTTGGGCTTCAGATTGTTTCTGTCTTGAGAAATTTCTCACAGAAATTACAAACTTTTGACTGACAACTGAAAGCCAACATAACCCGACAATATTATTTGGGATTAGGGATATTTTACCTACGTATATTTTTAATTGACTGTTGATAGAAATCTGGTAAGCCTGCTAATGATCTATTATAATAACATTGACTTTTAAAATTAAATAATTATAGCTCATTGATGCAACACTGGTTTTACACATAATCTGTTACTAACCCAAGAATTCGATTCCAAACGAATTCCTCAAAAATGGACAGAATTGACTATTCAAATGAATAATTCTTTGCATAACTTTCTGGTATCATAACTGAATGGAAATAATAGGAATGGACATGATAACCTTGCACTCAAGGTTACCCCAAGGGAGCATCTCCCTTCGCAAGAGCATTCTCTAATTTACAACTTTCATAAAGTGATTTCCCTCCTCTCTCCTGAGACCAAACCATCCTATTTATAATCCATAGGACTAACTGAAATACAAACAGAAAGCCTAACAAACTTGACAACTAAACTGACCCTAATTAACTTTTAAACTCCAATCCCGACAAACTTCCTCTATTCCAAGTCGTGACATTATCAGAGTAATGTAGCTGAATTTTTGTCATACACATTATAAGTACCTCTTGAAGTATGTAATGCATAATGTTTGGGTACACTGACATTTACTATCCTTACAGCTACATCGTCCTTGTAAGCTGCTAACTTGAGAAAATGTATCATACTTGCATTGAATTATACAATTACATATAACTTGAGTTATTTTTTATAGATTATGTCAATATTTATGTAGTGGAAGACCACAGTAGAGGCTGCTTCATAGCGGTAATAGGTTGAGGACTCGGGGTGATTGGAGTTAAACTACAAAGTTGTGGTTATAATTTTTGGATGGCTCTGAAATTATTACCTATTTAACACTTGGAAACTTAATAGAAGTTGTCATGATAAAACTTAGCTGACAAGCGAGAAACTTTTCTAGTACTTCAAACATACCGTACTATCCCAGAGCTAACTGAAATAATCAAATAAAGCTCGAAAACTATTCCCTGCAAATATGACATAAAATGGTAATGGAGGCATGCAAATATTGAATAAAATAGTAATGGAGGCACAACAGTTAATTATATAATTATTGCTGACACTCCCTAAAGGGGGAACTTGGCACAACAGTTGGAATTGTTTCCGTGAGACCTACACATAGTAGGAGCTTGTGTTGTCAAATATCGGCCATGGAGGCACGCAATGGCAGATTGCAGTGGCAGATTTTCTGACAACCTCCATGGCCAATCTGTGAAGGATGGCGGTACCTGTGGCGCTTTATGGCGGCTTTATATGGCAGATTTTTGGCTTTCCTCCATGGTTTTCCTTTGGTGACACTCATAGGAGTTTTATAATATCAAGCTTCCTTTTTCACGGTTAACTTTACATATCTTGAATCAAACGTTCATTGGTATTCAATGTCGAATGCGAAGTAACTCTTAAGTAAATTTTTTTGAAAATCTGCTGCATATCATATCTATAACCTGTAAGTTTGTTAGGTTTAGAAGTTTTGTAGCATTGTTTAAAGCGAATACGAAGTAAACCTTGTGAAAAGTACAAAAATTTGAAAATCTGCTGCATACCATCTATAGCCTGTAAGTTTGAGAGGTTTAGAAGTGTCATAGCATTGCTTAAAAGAGAGAATGTTACTAACTGACAATATTAGCATTGTTAAAAATGGCGAAGAGTATGATTGGGTTTACCTATTAATTTGATTAAAAGATAATTCTTTTGATGGTGGTCCCATTATTGATCATTCCAATCTCCAATAGACTCAATGATGTCATTTGATCCACATATGTAGTAGACCAAACATAATTTGACGTGGCTTAGTTGTTTTCATACACCATAAGCATGTGGACATAATTGACAAATCAAATGATGATATGCAGCAGATTTACATTCTAGATTTTTTTATTGACAAAAAATTTCTGGGGTAGGTAAGTTAGTAGTTCTCATAGATAATCTTGGAAAATTTTGTAAATTCTAATGCCAGATTAGCACAAAAATTCCCCTTTTCTGAAGAACTTGATTTGAATTTTTATTTGAGCTAAATGTTTTTTGTCGTCATTTTGCAATTTTTACTTTTGGAGCTGTGGAAGTTAGCAGTGTTAATCTGTTTAACTTAATTCAGTAATTTTATTTAGCCATTTCAACTGTATTGCATTTTTTATTAAGTATCCTAGTGGAATAATTATTTGCATTATGCAAGACCAATCATATTTTGCTACTGCATTTTACATGATTGTTAGTTTAATGTGGCAATTTGCTTACCTTGTCCCTTTCTGCCTTCAGTCTTTGTTGAAACACTGGACAAATGCTTCAGAAATGTTTGTGAGCTTGACGTAGTGTTCAACTATAGTAAGGTAAGGTTGTTTGCTTTGTGCCCTTGACTATAAATAAATCATATTTCTGGAGTGTGCTGCAGTCTGCGAGTTTGACTTGTTAAATTCTAAAAAAAAAAAATTGTTTCGAGCTTCCCTGCAGTCAAAATTGACAGTACTGTTTTGATGTTTTATTTTTCACTAAATATGGGTTGTTTTGGAAGTGCCCTTCTGTCTTGGGAAATAAATCCACTCTTTTACTTAATAGCTCAATAGTGTCAATACAGTAATATTTGCATCTTAAATTTCCATTTTTGCGATCCTGAAAAATGAGTTTGCCTGCAGATGCATACTATATTAGATGAGATTATTTTCGGAGGCCAGGTGTTGGAGACAAGTTCAGCTGAGGTTCTGAAGGCTGTTGAAGAAATATCAAAGTGCTCTCTCTTTCCTCTGGTTTTTAACATGGCTAATCTTTTTCACATTATAGTTAACTAGAAACTAAAGAATTTTCACTTTCAGCTTAATAATAGTTTCTTAAATGTTTTTTTTGGTAATAGAATCATGTGATAAATAAAATCAATTTATTTTAGGTTTTTTTTTGTTTTAATTTCACATTTTGTGGAAAACATGTACTAATTATTATATGCGAAGCAGGCTTGAAGCAGCATCCAGTGCAATCAATCTTGTTCCGAAATCCGTTTCTAGTTGGAGGTCACGGTAGTAAAATTTCACTTAAGCTTACGGAAGGAACCACATGGTTTGGAAAACGAAGTATCTCTGGTCAGGGAAGTCGAGTTGGAGGTAATTTTGTTCTTCTAATTGAAACGAAAACTGACACCCTTAACAAGCTGAGTTGACCATGGTAACTACTGATGAGTTTGATAAGCAATTGGTGAATTTTTATTTTCCTACCTTTATTGATCCAAGGAACAGTGACTTTACTGGCCATTCAATGTTCGCAATAGATCCCAATTTTGGTTTATCTATTGGCTGCACTGCCTTGAAATTGTGAGACAGTATAAATATGTTCCTACATATTGTAATTCATAAAGAATATTGGATATCCTCCTCTCAAAAAAGAATATTGGATATCCTTTAACATGCAGTAACTAGTGCAATCTTTATCTTTATTATAAACATTTGGTTGTTTAAAATTTAAAGTACACATGTCACTCTATAATTCTAGATCTCATTAATGGCTATTACATTAATCTACATCATCATATTTTTAAATTGTTTTGTTCAACAAGATCAATGGGAATTATAGCCTATTAACATTTCAAAAACAATGGTCAACTTTCTAATATTAATTTCTCATTAATTTTTATTAAGAATTTGAAATTTCAAAATAGTCTCTCCTAATTTATGTCTTTTATGGCTATATATTATTCCTCGATTTCTTTCAGTTTTGTTCATTCCATGGATCTAGCTCCTTTCATTTTTGGCCGCTTCCACATTGTTTAGCTTCATTACTTTAATTTTCTTTTTTAATCTTCAATTCTCTATATCAATAATCCTCATTTATGATTTATTTGTTGTGAATATTCATCATATCAATAATCCTCATTTATGATTTATTTGTTGTGAAAAGTTATCTTTGCGATGAAGGTATGGAACACATATTTTGTCAACCATGTCAATTTTTGATACATCTATATGGCAATAGAATGTTTTGAACAATTATTTAGTGTTTTATTTTATTTTTTGACAAATCTTATTTATGGGTGTTGTAATATTTATCAAATCAATACATGGTTTTCAATTTTGATTGCAATTATGTTGTTGTATATTGTAGATTTGTGGTCTAATCAAAATATGGTAATATTATAACTCAAGATTTGAACGATCATGTGGCGTGGATAAAATTATCGACAACCAGAATTGAAATTCTTCCCTTTGATTTTTAAAAGCATCATCATTGCCTTTTGAGATGTATAATGTCATTTCTTTTAGTTAACTAATCTCAAACTGTGTAAAATCTATAGTGGTGTATAATGTCATTGCCTTTTGAGATGTATAATGTCATTTCTTTTAGTTAACTAATCTCAAACTGTGTAAAATCAATGAGATATCTACTTTATACTATTTTTTTTAATAGGATAGCACAATATAATTATGAAGCAATTATATGTGAATCATATAATTGTATAAGATTGATCATTTTATTTTGAAATAAGAAGTTCTAAACCTTACAAAATACAATGAATTTAAACTTTTTGATATTGAAAGAATTTTTTCTTTATATTACCAATTGGTTTGTGTCATTTAGGGTCCGTCAGGATAGGGAGACAAAATATGATATCAAATCTCATGTTTGATGCACCATTTTCCTATCATATCCTACTTTCCTTTGCAATTTGCAATTTATATCTGAGTATAGGTTGTGTTAGAAATTATTTTGATGGGATTAGAAGTTCATTTCTTATTTATTATCTTGATATTCTGTCATTTTTAAAATATTGTCATTTTTAAAATAATGATAACATGTATTTTCTATTATAATTTATAACATGTCATTTTTACAATATTAATTATGAGAGCAATTTTTTTTCATTTAGTTATAATGATATCATGTTTATTATCATGTGCGCATCAAACACATGATAAGATTAATGTTTATCATGTCTTTATTATATTCTATCTTTATCCAGTTTTATATCATATTCTGCCTCTATCATATCATGACCATCAAACGGACCCTTACGGTGGTAATTGAGACAAACATTGAAAGAGCTATCAAGATAGAATGATACTACCAGGAGGACTCCTGAAAATTAAGAATAGAGCAAAGTAATTTAAAATGAGATACTTTTTTTAACTTTTAAAATCACGTTTAATTTTTTAATTTTAACGTGAATATCATAGACCACCTTAAAATCCACCTATAAATGAAGGGTAATATTCCATAACAAGTAGAATATAGTATTATTTTTTGATAAAAGTAGAATATAGTATATAAATGCAATGAGTTGCTTTCAAATAGAAAAAATAAAATACCATGAGTCATTTAAAAAATATATATTACCAATTTAGCAGTCTTTAATATATGGAAAACTATTTTAATTGGAGAATCAGTTTCTTTTTTAGGTGAGGTTTTACAATCAATGCAATGAATGTCAATCAATGTATATAAATTCAATATTTTAAATATGATAATAAATGGAAGGGATAATGCATTAATGCACATTTATTATAATATTTAAATTACTTTCCATGTTTGTAAAAAAAATAAAAAATTACTTTCAAATTTACTAATGATCAATAGTCCACGTGAGCTTAACTCACTTGATAAAGGATAATGCATATTATATGCAGGGGCTGAGGTTCAAATCCTGAACATCCCATTAAAATTTTCTAATGATCAATAAAAAAAATTATTTTTAAAAGATAATGAACAATGGAAATATGTACTAACGTTCAATAATGTGCATTTATAGTCTTATCAAGTTTTCTTTTCTTTTTTTTCTATCAAGCTCTTTACTCATTTCCTCTACAAAAGGAAAAAAAAAATAGAGCTCTTTTCTCATCTCTATTTTTTTTTTGGTTCCAAGTATACTTGCTTTTTTATTCACCAAACAAGTTCTCTCTCTTTCTCTCTTCTAACTATGTATTCGTAACTTTGTACTCTCATTGCACACAAATATTATGAGTCATAGTACAAGTTGTTAATTTAAGGGAAAAAACTATAAAAAAAATGTTTTAAAATGTATTTGATTTTTTTTACCTTTTTTGGGAAACTAAACACTTTTAGTTTTGTTAACAACTCAATATGTGTCCTTGTGTGTAGAGACTAACACGTAAATTTGACAAATTACCCACTAAAACTTATTAAAAAAAACACATGTAATATTATTTTATTTGAGTTGAAGCTAGATTAAAAAAAACCTTGAGCTTAGGATGGTGTGGTTAATTTGTTCGTAAGTGTATAAAGAATATAGAATAAATTGCTGATAATTTTATGGGTTTGTTGAAGGAGTTAGTGATATTTGAGTAATTATTTTACCAAAGAAAAAACGTGTAGGAATTATAAATAATACAAGTTTGTCATACCCCGCGACAAGGTTCTATAAAAAGAATAGCATGAAAGTGAATGACATCTAAAAAATAAATTTGAAAATAAAAAAATATACAATTGACATCCAAACACTAAGAAAGTAGATAAGCATAATGTCATGATTTCGGTGGGCGGGGGAGCCTACAATAGATTAAATGATCATATTAGGCTAAAACAACCACATAAGTGTCACTGATACCACATGTATTTTATTTACTCATCATAACACATCTGTTTTTTGTCATTATCTGATCCCGCCAAAGAACAAAAATGAAGGAATTTGAAATTATGAAGGTTGAATAAAAAAAATAGTATTAAAACGAATGAATTCCAATAACTAAAAATTAAAATAAAAGAATTGAGAAAATAACATCCAAAAACAAAAACAATTCATCATAATGTTGGAACTTCAACATGTGGGTGGGGTGGGGGTTGGGGGCTCATCTAAGTTGGATAATCACATTATACTAAGAGCAACCACAATGAGATTGAC
Source organism: Medicago arabica (assembly GCA_946800305.1). Classification (NCBI taxonomy): domain Eukaryota; kingdom Viridiplantae; phylum Streptophyta; class Magnoliopsida; order Fabales; family Fabaceae; genus Medicago; species Medicago arabica. The sequence continues at coordinate 42,190,979 of OX326968.1, read as the reverse complement.
AACACACATTCAACAAAGACCATAAGGCATTACATATATTAATCATCTCACTTTGCTCAACATATATTTTTGCATCTAATATGAAACTTTAACCCACACTTGATACATCTAAATAAGGTCAAACAAATGCACAAGATGATAAAAAAAAATGGATTTGCGGTGGTTTCATACAAAGAGGTTTTTGTTCATTTGTTTTAAGAAAATAGAGAAGGGAAATTAGAAAAAGGTGAAAAAAGGGATTTGAACATAATAGAAATGATAAGGGAAAAAATAATAATAAGAGTTGTGTACTTTGTCCACGAGAGTATAAGAAATGTAATGAGTGGCTTGTAATTTGTTGAGTTTCTTGAAGGAGTTAGAGATTTTTTACCAATTATTTTACAAAAAAATTATAAAAAACTATATCATTTTAAAATGTCTAATAAGCATGTACTATTTCGTTAACTCAACATAACACATGGATTTTTTCCATTTTCACTTTCAATCCAACACCAAATGTATTGGAATTTAAAATAACATAGGCCGAATAAAAAAAAGCATGAAAGAAAACAAAACCAAAAATCTAAATTTTAAGATAATAAATTAAAAAAATGACAACAAAACACTAATAAAACCGTTCATCATAATGTTTGAACTTTCGGATGGGAGTCTACATTGGGTTGGATTATCACATTATGATAAGAGAAACCACACAAGTGAAATTTATATCACATCTTTGCTTAAGACCATTTACAATGGTTAATTCTATTCAACAACACTCAACACCCACTTTTTCAATTCCCAACACTCCACATCATTTTCTCTCTCTTATTCAACACTCATTCAACTTTTACCCTCTCCAATGATTTTTTCTTTCAACACTCTATCCCACCATTTTTTATTTCATATTTTTATTTAATTTTATATTTTTGTTTTTATGATTACATAAAATTACAATTATCGATTATAATTAAATTAAAATAATAAACACTTAACAATTTATTTGTAAAAACAAAATTTTATTTAAATAATTTAATTTAATTTCACTAAAAAAAAGATTAAAACTTCAAAAGAAAAGTTAATAGAAAGATAATAATATTAAGTTAGTGGAAAATTTCGTTTTTTTCTATGTCCAAATCAAATGAACCAAGTCTCTATTTATAGACAAAAAAAATTCATGAATTTTGGTGAAAAAAAATTTAAAAAAATCATTTGTAATAAAATAATTGAGTTCAAATAATTAAAATGAGATAAATCCAGACAACCAATCAGGAAGTGCCACGTGACCTGCAACCTCCCACCTTTTCAACATTCAACATGTTTAATCCTGCCAGCACCTCTTTCATCCACATTATCTTTCCACTTTCTTTCAACATCATCTTCCAATCATTCAACATGTTTAATCTTCCTTTCAATAGAGCCATTGCACATAAATGTTTAATAAACATGTATTTTGTTAGCTCAATATAACATATATTCTGCCATTGTCATATCCCACCAAAAACCAAAAGTCAATGAATTTGAAATGACATCTAAATTCTAAAATTTAAGATGAAAGAACTAAGCAAATAACATCTAAAAATGAAAAACAAATAGTTCATCATAATTTTGAGACTTCCCATGGGGGTTAAACTGGATTAGATAATCTCATTTAGGCTAAGAGCAACCACACAAGTGAGATTGACACCACAATATTCAACCACAACTTTAAAGCATTAGGTATATTGGTTATCTCATTTAGTAAAGGAAAAAGATGTAAAAGGATTTGACCATGATACAAATGATAAGGGAACAAATAAGGTCGTACAGAGGCGCAACATGCTAAAATAGGTGGGTTGGTGGTGGTTTTCATGCAAGAAGGTTTTTGTGCATTTCTTTCATTAAAAATGAGAAAGGAAATCGGAAAGAGAAAAAATATGAATTTTTTTTTGAACATGATAGAAATGATTATGGGAAAATAAGGAATGCGAGGTTTGTTCACACGAGTATAAAGAATATAATGAGTCGTTGTTAATTTTGTGGGGTTTTTTTTGAAGAAGTTTGAGATTTTTGGGTTATTATTTTGCCAAAAAATTAGACTCAATTAAAAAACAACACATCATTTTAAACTATCTATTAAACATGTATTTCCTCAATTTAGAATATCGCATCTGCATCTTTCTATTGTCACATTCATCCATAGACCAAATATGTAGTAAATTGAAATATTAGAGGATGAATAAAAAAATAACATGCAAGCGAATGAAATCTAAAAATTAAGTTTTACGATAAAAAAGTTAAACAAATGACATACACACACTAACAAAATAGTTCACACAAGTGAGGTTGATACAACATCTTTACTTAAAATTTCTAGCAAGAATTTATTTTGTTAACTCGACATAACACAAACTATATTTTGCCATTGTCAAATCTCACCAAATGCCATCCAAAAAACAAAGAAAATTATTTATCAAAATATTGAGACTTTTAGGGGGTTGAGGAATTGCTAAATTGGATTGGATAATCACATCTATATTTCTCACAATCTACTCTTGCATCTAATAAGTAACTTTAATGGGTAGAATACACTTAATTGGACTAAGACCAACCACACAGGTGATTTTTTTTTTTGAAGAAATCAAAATGAAATTATATACCACCAAGGAACAATAGTTCCCAAGCACAATGAGTGTCTAGGAGACCACTAAAAGTTACAAAGGTTCAGGAACAACAAAACACAAAACAAATTAGCCAATACCCAAACAATCTAAAGGGTTTGACCACCATCTTTGCGTGCCATAAACAAGGATAAAATCTTAAGACATTAGATATATGAGCCACCTCACTTATACGTTTCTCAATATTTACATTTGCAAAGAATGTGGATGTTTTACTCACACTTGACACAATATTTGTGTTCCACCACCATGAACCGCTCCCCGAGAATTTTGAACCGGTTAGACCTTTTGGTTGATCCAACACTGATTTTGATCGAAACATTGGAGAAGAAACAACCACCCAAGTGAGAATGATACTACATCTTCATCCCAAATTTTAATGGTTAAATATAATTTTTTCCACTTATTTGTTAATCAACCTCCACTGTTTATCCAATGTTTGGCTTTAACTGACACTCAATACATCGAAATATTCTCTCCCTCAACTATGATGAAATTCTAACCCGTGTTTGGCACGGATGTCCATGCTAATTGTTAATATAATTAGATCGATTTGATATCCTTCTATCCCATACATTGCAAAAACATATTTGAGAATATCGGCCCAGATATATATAATTCATGAAGAATATGGGATTTCTTGTATCATGCAGAGACTATTGGAATCATTGCATAGCACAATCACCACCTTTTATTTAAGGATTACAGGTTCAAGTTTTCTAAAACACACCTAACAGCATCTCCAAACTTGTGCAATAGTTTTTATTTTTTGAAGAAACAACTTGTGCAATTGTTTGTTAGATCAATTCCGTGATCCCCTCCAACCAATACATCACAAAAAGATCTTGTGAGAAATTCAACAAGTGTAAATTAATATTATATATACTATTTATTACTCCCTCCGTCTCTATATGTAACTACCTATTTGATTTTATTTTTGTCCCTAATTGTAAACCCCTTTTCAAATTACTAGAAACATTTATTACTTTTTTCCTAAACATACCCTTAATTAATACTACTAACTTGTCTTGAAATTTGAAAAGTCAAATTTAATACACATACAAACAAAGGACAATTTGGTAATATTAACACACAAAACAGACACATTAATTACACTGACAACTTTTCTTAAGAAATGTGAAAAATGTAAAGGGAGTTTACATTAAGGGACGGAGGGAGTACATTTAATTGATTTTTTTTTAGAGGCAAAAATGAAATTTTATATTAACAACATAAGCTTCGTTCCTTCCGCACAAGGAGTGCTAGAAGGAAACAACCATAATTACACAAGAGTTCGTTCAAAAGTAACAGAGACCAAAAACCAAAAACAGCTAGCCTATACCCAAACAAAGCAGAGAACTAGCAAACCAACTATGAATCCCGAAGACATGAACACTATTAGCTGCCTTCAACCACCAAAATGAATGATTTTGAACCTTTTCGACCAGTTGATACATAGAATTTTCAGTGTTATTGAACTGTCTATTATTACGCTCGGTCCATAGCACCCACACACAAACTAACCAAAGTAGCTGCATAAAAGAACGATTTTTTGTTGCAGATCCTAACAAGTATGAAAACTGAACAAAGTGATCAGCATGTCATAGGGATCGACCCACTGACCCCAATCCAAGCACGAACATGCTGCCATAAGTTGCTGAATATAGGACATGAAACAAATATATGATGAACTACCTCCACCGCCCCACATCCAGAAACACAAAGATGCCCATCCTGAACCATGATACCATGAACCTCCAAATTTGACTTTGACAGTAGACGGTTGCGAAGAAGCCTCCAAGCAAGAATAAACACCTTTAGCGGAACATGTCTGTGCCACCCCAAATTTGAAGCCTCATCCGCAATAGTAGTACCACCTGACGTTAACATATCATAAACAAAACAAACAGAATATTTTCCTGTATTATCAAGACTCCATCTCCATTCATCTGGCCGAGTGTCCTGCAAAATAACGTTAGCAACGACCGATTGACACTATGTAACTAACTCCTCCTCCCAGTCCCATAATCTCCTCCTCCACTGCCACGCCTCACCACCTTCCTCCCACCCCAACACAAACATATCCTCCACCGTGCAGTGTTTGTCGACACTTAAATCGTATAAGCGTCTAAATCGCACCGAAAAGGCAATACCACCTAACCACAAATCAGTCCAAAAGTAAGTATTCCTCCCATTCCCCAACACTTTTGTAACACAGTCTCTAAACCACGCTCCTCCCACACCCCCACCACCATCACAGACACACACAAGCTCCCTCCACCAACTTGAAGCCCGCTGCCCCCATCCATCAAAACACCATCCTCCTCGTCATAACGGGCCACCAACACTCTATACCACAAACCATTTCTATCTACTAACATCCTCCAACACCATTTTTCTAAAAGAGCCAAATTAAATTCTCTCATTCTTCTCACCCCCAACCCTTCTTCCTCCTTACAAACACAAATAGAAATTCCAACTAATCCAGGAGATTTTCCTATTATCCTCACTTCCCCCTAAAAAAATTATTAAACAAAGATTCAATAGAAGAGATTATACCTGACGGAACTTTGAAGAATGAAAGGGCATAGAGAGGTACAGAAGACATGACAGACTTTATGAGAATCAAACGGCCACCAAACGATAAAAATCTACTCTTCCAGATAGACAACCTCTTTGCAATACGGGCAACAACAAGATCCCAGAAAGATAATATCCTAGCATCCAATGGGGAGACCCAAATACAGAAAAGGAACCCTCCACACTCTACAATTCAACACAGTGGTTGCTGCCCCCAACCAAGAGTCACCAATATTAATACCCGATAACATGCTTTTATGGAAATTCACCTTTAAACCAGACACACTTCCGAATAACACCAAAACAGCCCTTAAGGCACGAACATTCGCCTAACTCTTCTCTCCTATCAACAGAGCATCATCAGCGAACTGTAAATGGGAGACAGACACCCCGTTATGCAAACCAAAACGGTAACCAGTGAACAAATTTGAATCCACCACCGCCTTCATTAAAACATTGAGACCCTCTGCCGCCAAAAGAAAAAGAAATGGTGACAAAGGATCACCCTATCGTAAACCACGCTTTAAAGGAAACTCTGTTGTGGGGCTGCCATTCACAAGCACAGACGCTGAAGCCGTGTCGATACATTCATTAATCCATTTCCTCCAAAGAGTTGGGAACCCTATTCGAGACATTATTGTATCCAGATAATTCCAATCTATCGAATCATATGCCTTCTCAAAATCAACTTTAAATAACAATAATTCTTTTTTCAATTTTCTAGCCACATCCATCGCCTCATTTGCTATAAGAAGACCGTCCATAATCTGTCTATCTTGAACAAAAGTTGTTTGTGTCTCAGACACCACCTTACCCACAACTGTCTTCAATCTATTAGCAAGAAACTTAGCTAAAATTTTATACAAGCTTCCCACCAGAGAAATGGGGCGAAAATCATTAAGTTTTTGCGGACACTCCACTTTCAGAATCAACGTAATGAATGTACTATTAATTCCTTTTGTTAGCTTCTCATTCCAGTGAAATTCGTCAATGAAGCGCATAATATCACCGCTCATCTCCGACCAAAAGTCCTTGATAAAACAAAAATTAATTCCATCAGGACCTGAGCTTTTAAAACTATCACAATCCCGCACCACTGCCTTCACCTCTTCAATTGAAAAAGGGCCAACAAGAGACATACCGTCCCCATACTCAAGTCTACGAAATTCCATCCCTTCCACACTAGGCCTCACGGCCTCAACAGACAAAAAATGATTTAAAAAATAATTATATACCGCTTCACGCACCGATTAATTTGTTTACTCTTTTCACTCATAACATAAAAATCCCTTCCATATTTTTTTGTTGCCTAGAATGCTTATTCATTATCTTAGGCTCGTCATCGAGCATGCATCATTATCAAACTTAAATGTAATAAAATAGTTGGCCGTCCATAGGATAAAATATATAACTTGCCTCAAACGAGTATGTATAAAATAATGTACTAAATTTGTCGAAAAGAAATACTCCATGTTTACCAGCTATGAATTGGTGGACTTGTCTCAACAACAAAAAAAACTATATATTGATCTATGCAGCAAGAGATTTAGACCCCTCCAACATATATTAGTGATTGTTAAACATAGGTGAATACTTATACCAATAACATAATACCAAACATCTAAATACATGTTTATTTTGGAGAAATTGCAGTAACAAAAAAATCAATTAAATTTTGTTATTTTTGATGAAATTATGTGCGTGTTTTCTATAATACCCTTGACCATTTATTATTTCATTCTATTTTTTTTCTCTCTCTCTCTAAAATAAATATGTAAAGGTATTATTGACAAGACAAATGTTGTATTGAAACTTGAAAGTAATAAGTATTGTGAAACAAAATTATTTTCCAAAATGGACAAGAATATGAAACGGAGGGAATAAAACCAAGTCAATATTATCGTTGATTTAACTAGTGTGAGCCAGTCTAGCATTAAACTCTAAAAAAAATGTCCAGATCTATAACAATATATATATAATTCCATAAACCAAATCACTAATCTAGAGCTAAGCTAGCAACTCTATCTACAATTCCATTCCATGGCCGAAACAAAATCAACTAGTCATATAGTAGTAACATCAATCCCTCTATTTAGCCATGAATCTTCTGTAATTGAGTTTTGCAAGAGACTCATTCAAGTCCATAACCACTTCCATATCACTTGCATCTTCCCCACCATTGATGCACCTATCCCAGCCACCCTCAAATTACTTGAATCTCTTCCTTCAACCATACACTGCACTTTCCTCCCTCCCATAAAGAAACAAGACCTACCACAAGAAGTTACCATGCAACTTGAACTTGGGGTTACTAAATCCATGCCATCTTTTCGTGAATCATTGAGTTCGCTTTGTTCAACTTCAACCACACCGGTTGTAGCAATGGTTGTTGATCCTTTTGCAAACCAAGCATTAGAAATAGCGAAAGAGTTCAACATCTTATCTTTCATGTACTTTCCTGTTTCTGCCATGACAACTTCACTACACTTGCATTTGCCGATCCTTGATGAACAAGTTTCGGGTGAGTACATGGATCACGTTGAGCCTATTCAAATTCCGGGTTGCATACCTATTCGCGGCCAAGATCTCCCTCGTACTTTTTTTGAAGATCGGTCTAGTATTGCTTACGAGACAATTCTTCGACAAACCAAGAGATTCTCTCTTGCTGATGGTGTGTTGATTAATAGCTTCTCAGAAATGGAGGAAAGTACAGTGAGAGCCTTAATGGAAATGGAGCAAAACAACAACAAACAATTAGTTTATCTTGTTGGACCGATCATACAAACGGGTTCAAATGAGTTAAACGAATCGGTGTGTGTAAAGTGGTTGGAGAATCAAAGTCCAAAGTCTGTTTTGTATGTGTCCTTTGGAAGTAGAGGCAGTTTATCTCAAGAGCAGATCAATGAACTAGCTTTAGGGTTAGAGTTGAATGGTCAAAAATTCTTGTGGGTTTTGAGAGAACCTAATAATTTTGAAATTCTAGGTGACCATAGTGCTAAAAATGACCCATTAAAATACTTACCAAATGGGTTCTTAGAGAGAACCAAAGAACAAGGATTAGTAGTTTCTTTTTGGGCACCACAGACTCAAATCCTTAGCCACACTTCAACTGGTGGATTTTTAACACATTGTGGTTGGAATTCAACACTCGAGAGCATTGCGTCGGGAGTGCCAATGATAACTTGGCCGTTGTTTGGCGAGCAAAGGTTGAATGCTATTTTGTTAATAGAGGGACTCAAGGTGGGTTTGAAGGTAAAATTTAATGAGAGTGGCATTGCAGAAAGAGAGGAAATTGCTAAGGTGATTAGAGATCTAATGCTTGGTGAAAAAAGAAGTGAGATTCAACAAAGAATTGAAGAGCTTAAATATGCTTCTACTTGTGCAATAGCAGAAGATGGGTCTTCCACAAGGGTACTTTCTCAGCTTGCCATTCGAATGGAAAGCAATGCAAAGTAAAAAAAAAAGTACCAGTAATTATATGGTACCCATCTCTTCTGCACTTTCTACATCCGATCAATATGGTTAATTTATTTTAGTAGACGGTTTATTTAATCCACAGTCAAAATGATGTTTAATTCAACTACATGATTAACTGCAATCTCACCATTTTGAATGTGATCTGAATTAATCATTTAGTCGATTGAATTAAGTTATGCATGTGCAAGAAAAATTTGGTGTGCGTCCAGAAACATTTTTAATCAAGTATGGGTGGAACAATAGAGTGTATGCGAGAGTGAGAATTCATTTAAGTGTTTACTTTTTTCCTTTTGTTGGTTACAAGAATAATTAATTCATATTTATTTGGATAATTATACGAAATCAGAATATTATGTTATATTGGTTATTTATTTTTTTACTAAAAGATATTTATAGAATTTCGTTTGTTATACTTTATCTGTTTTAAAACGAGTATCGTTTAAGATTTTTATATAATTGTGTTTATATAAATTAACAATATGATATTTTGTACTCAATTGATGATATTGACACTTGAAGTTAATTTCTTGCACTTGGTGTTTAAAAGAAACTTACCTTGAAACCCAACATTTTAAAAAGCCATGTTTGTACCAAACTTTGAAATTAAATGCTAAAGTCACACTGGATATAAAAAAGAAATCCCCAACATATACAGAGTTTATATTGAATTAAATATCAAAATTTTAAAACTCAAGAGGATTTTGAAAAGTAGTAAAAATATCTTTGCAGCGGTGATAAATCTCTAAAGAAAAAGTTTTATAGTTTATTGTGGCCTTATCCGACTCGAGAGATTAGTCTTTGCAGTTGCACGCAGAGAATATCTGATTCACTCAAAAAAAATCACATTTTCAAAATTTATATATTTAATTCTGATAAAAAAAAATTGGATTTTCTCTTAAAAATTTGCCAAAATGAAAATTTTAATTCCATTTAAACATTGAAATAGTAAAATTTGAAACATATGACGCCTCAAAACAGCATTTTTGAAGGCATGCACATTAAGCAGATGTGACTGTAAGATTCTGTTTGCCACACTGGTCCTCCTCCTTCTGGTTGAATCTTATTGAGTCTCCGTCCACTGCATCATCTACACTCTGATTTTTTTTTCCAAGCTCAGTGCTTCATTCGACCCCAAGTTCTTGGTTCACGCTTCTGCTCCTCCAAGTCTTAAGGACACCCTTGCAGCAGATGCAGAGGAACGTTCGTTTTAAGATTGTAGTTGCTTTTATCTCTTTTTTCTTTTTTTAAGGACGTTGCTTTTTATCTTGTTTGTCATGCCACATGAGATTTTTACTAAGTTATATTAAACAATTAACATGAATTTTAAATATTTTAACTTTGAAAGCATAATATTGAATTAAATCTAATTATTTAAAACAACTGGCCATTCAATGTTCCCAACAGATCCCAATTTTAATTATCTATTTGGCTGCCTTGTCTTGAAATGTTGAAACTATATAAATACGTTCCTACATATTGTAATTCATGAAGAAAGTTGGATTTCCTGTATTATACATTTACAGGAATCGATGCATAGCACAATTGCCAGCTTGTCTTGAGGATTACAGGTTCAAGTTCTCTAAAATACACGTTACAACATCTCCAAACTTGTGCAATTGTTAATATAATTTGGTAGTACAATTTTGTGATCCTTCTAACCAATAAATACATCACAAAAAGCTCCTTCATATAAATACCACTGGTACCACTGAAAGACATCTTTCCAACCCCATTTGCAGGCACTAACAACTTGGGCGTGAGCTACAATTATCATCACTCATGTTTTTCTGATATCCTGAAGAACTAGATGGGCAGCATTGCGTCCAGGTGCTCCCATAACTCCACCACCAGGATGTGCTCCACTTCCGCATAAGTATAAACCTTTAAGTGGAGTCTTATAGTTTGACCTTTTGTCCAAAATCAAGAAAAACAAGTAATTATCAGCTATATCATATATGTCGAAAAATGGAAACAGATTCTAACACAAGTTACTTCAATTTATTTTACCATCCTTTTACAGGTCGCATGAGGAAAAGAGAATCCAAACCCATAGCACCATGGAATATATTCCCTCCTGTCAAAGAAACCGATCAAATGTTAGTAGTGACAAACTGACGATGTACTAGCGTTTTCTATAAGAAAATCAACTCATACTGAGGGAATGGCTTTGTTACCTGTCAAACCGATTTCCCTTTCAAGATCTGGTGGAGTCAGCATGTCATAACCGACGACTGATGTGCTGAAACCAGGTGCATATTCATCAATCAACGTGAAGCATTTTTGTGCAAATGATTCCTGAAGAGGAGGATAGATGAGATACAATGAAGCGCCTTTTAATATAAAATATTCAACAAATAGTTTTAGCATCAAGCAGCCACGTGCAAAGTGCAAACAGAGTGCATGATCAAGGAAGAACAAAATAAATTTGGACACTGAAACACATAACAAAATAAAAAAAAAGTAATGCAACTAGTACATCCAAAACAAGCTTACTCTGTACTCATGATCTTGCCAGTCTCCATCCGATGGTTTGTATGGTGTATACTGCACAAACAGGTTTATCACATGCATACCTATAAACATGTATCAAAGATTATGAAGGGTCATTAACAGATAGATTACGAGATGGGTGATAAAAAAGAAGTTATGTCAGTTAATGGAATTTGGAAGATAAAACAATGTCGTTTCAACAATGTGATAAGATAAATCAGAACAAATGTTGCAAATGCGTTGAAAGCAAAGTAACTAAATTCCTTCTTATAAACAGAATGTATCAGAACATTCTTACATGCGAAGTTTCAAGTACCTGGTGGAGATATAGTTTTGTCCAATACGGAAGGAATTGTCATCTCAATGACCGGTCTTCTTGATGGTATTCCATTCACCGAGTCTTGAGATGCAGAATGAATCTCCTCCATGCTAAATATAAATAGTCAAGGGCAAAGAAAAATTGACATGTTCTGAAAATAAACAAGCTGCAACTGCCTGTATAGAACAATACTATGGCAAATGTTCTGAAAACTACACAGCATGAATCGATAGTAGGTGAGCATACCTCTCTGAACCTATATGAATAGTGCCAACATGCTCTGGGCCAGCTTGAGAATGATTTGACTTGCAACACTGAAATTGGGGCAACTTATCAACCGCTACATTTATTTTTGTGGTGGCCTGTTTCAGAAGATATTAACCAATTAATGGAAGAAAGAAAAAAAATTATGTGAAGATTTCCTCAAAATTGTGTCCTTATTTCCGTAAGAGCAATGCTACTGACACTCGTTTGAACAGTCGCTTTCAAAACATGCTCAATTAGGACGCCCACATTGCATATTTTTTCTAATGTAACCGGGCTTATATGTTAATCCATTTTAATTTTTTTATTGGTTTTTTTATTTTATTTTATGTTATTCAGATCTTCACCGTGCAGGACCCACTCAAGCTATACATCCACAACAATAACTTCTCCTTCATCAATCTCCTGCAACAAATCGTCTTTTTTTTTCAACACCAACACCATATTTTTTTTATTCTCCTTCATAATTTTCCATTGACCAGCTAGTAGATTATATTCACAGTGCTTGTGCTTGCATCTGAACTCAAACGCCATCCTTATCCAGATCTGAGTTCTTTGATATTTTCGATTTTGATTGTTTTGTTGTGTGACATTTGGTCCGATCACTTCTGTCGCCATATTTCGCAAGATGACCACCGTTCTCACTATATATCTAAAACCACAATTTATTCACCACTCAAGAAAATCAGAGTTCCGATACGGCGGGACGACCGGTGCGGATCTGACCACCATCTTTGTGAATTAAAAAAATGGGTTAGAGACGTTGATGAACCTTGTGCGCAGAGGAAGAAAATATTCAAAAGACTTTTGATTTAATTTTTTATTAAAAAATTAAACCAACACAGCCGGTTGCCAGTTTTATTTGTTTTTAATGATGCTTACATGGACCAATAGTTGAGCAAGTATCTAAAAGCGCTTGTTAGAGTGACTGTCTTTAGCAGTCCTCTTTCCGTAAACTTAGTGAAACTGCGAGGGGGAAGACAAATGCCAATGGCCAGCATCAAACTTATCATATTTCATGAATAACTAGTGGGTATAAGGATAAAAATATTCAAAGGTTCATATTGTTTGTAAGTTACAACTATCCCAGCACAGGCTTCTTGTTTTTGACAATATTATCCCAGGTTTGTCATCTGTTTGATAATTTAACAGATGCTATTTTCCATGGTAGACAAGATCACGAGCCAAAACATAAGATTGTACGCTTCTACGATCTTGCCACCCCTTTCCGTACTCGTGTATGGCCAGAATGGGAATTTTGTGGGCGCGACCAGGATCGCCGCGCAAAGTTGTGACATTGTGTAAGATCGGCGCTTCCGGCGAGTTGCAGAGACGATAACTTGTGTACGGGGGCGGGTACGCAGCCTGTTTCTGGAGAAACATGAATTTGGGCCAAAAATGCCTAAAATATTACTTAAAAAGCCGCAAAATTAGACCTTTACTGTTTTATTATTTTATTACTTTTCACGGGAGACCATCTGTATTCTCACTTTGACCAAACCTTTTTTTCCCGCAATATTAGACATTTACTGTTTTATTAATTAGTATTAATTAAAAACACAAACCCATTATTTTTTTTTAAATAAGACCTTTACCGTTTTATTCATATTAATTAAAAAATTCTCTCCTTTTCTTTTGCACTCTGCTTCTATTTTTCCTACATTGTGCCCATCTCCTTTGAATTTTTTTATGGACATGTGCGCTTTGCTTTTCTTGTCTTGTGCTTTGTTTGTGGCACTTATAAGGTTTTTGTGTGACTTTTTTATATTATGAATCTTATAAATCTTGCGATCCTGAATTTGAGTTTCATTTAGTATATAGGGTGAGTTATATATATATGAGTTTGTAAAATTGGTAGGATCTTACGATCCGTGTTACAATCCCCCGATTTACGATCTAGTGACCCCTACCCGATCTTGTGTAGGATCTCGACTTTGACTACCTTGCTATTTCCCATGGATGAATTCCATACATTCATCCTCATCAGCAAACAATCAAATATAAGCACGCTGTCTATATATTCTAATCTTACCCATTCTTTTTAATGAAATGACACAAAGTAGAAATTGAGGGTATTAGAAAAGAAACATACTGAGAAGAAAAAAATTAGTAAATTAACTTACAGAGCTGTAGTCAGAGTGCTTAATTGCCCGAGAAAAATCATCAGGGAGAACATTGGTGGGCACTAAATCCTGGTACATAATAGCAGATATTATAAATTAGAACCAAATACAGGTGCCAGAGAAATTTGAATTTACAGCTAGTTTGAGAATTAACCATGAAAGTTTTATAAGGCGTTGCATTAGACAGAACAACTGAAGCATGCACTTCAGTACCATCAGCAAGAATCACCTATATGTAAGCCATGTTTCCAAAATTTATTGTTATGATTCATCATAAAAACCCACTTGATTGAGTAAAAACAGACAAGACTAACCCCGCTGACAGTGCTAGAGTTTTTAATCAACAACTGAGAGACCTATAAGAATACAGAATATCACAGGTGGTTAGAACCTCAGCAGAAAATATAACGAAAAGGGCGGGGAGGGGGAAGTAGAAGAGAAGAACCACTTATTGTCTTATCCCTCTTTTGTTTTTTATGAACAAAAATTATTACTATTTATAAGATATTTCAACTTGTTTTTATCATTTGGTTAGGAATAAATTTAATTAGGAAATAGTCTTTTCTACAATCAACTAGTAGATACAATAGCAACAGCAATCAAAAACCTTTGGCGAGTAGGTGGACTGCGGCAGGGATTAAATGATGTCATATCCTGTTATGAATCATATCTAAAATAAACCTTTTATATCCAAGTTTCACGATGACCATTGTTGTGAATAGACGTATACACTGTAATCATGTGTAACAGTTGTATCCAACCATTAATCAGGCCCGATAGGTGTGTAGAGTAATCTATATAAACATATTAGCGTCTGTAATCTATTTACTACTAAAAATAATATCAGAAATATTTTCTAAAACTATCCATGGTGCCTATAACCATAATATATTGCTGTAAAATTCTGCTTATTAGTTAGATTACCCTTGACAAATCATTTTCTACTTTCTGGTTGAGTTTAAGATCCAAGCCACGAAAATATCAGAGTCTGCTCAGAATGTGACAGTTTTTTTTTTTTTTTTTGAATCAGGCTCAGAATGTGACAGTTGATGCCAACTATGGAGAGACTCGGAAGAAGTCGATTTGAAAGCTAATAGAGATTCTTGATGATGACAAACCTCAGCATTCGTTGCAACATGTGCTCCAGCTGCCACAGCAGCACTAGCGATAGCCTTGGATATTGAGCCCATTCCACCTTCAACATATCTACATTGAATAATGGTATGCTATTGACTCACTTTGAATAAATAGTATAAAATAAATCTATAGTCAAAGGATAGCTAATTAATTGAAAAATGTCTAAACTATAAAATCAGGTAACTGTTGGTCAGAAGTTATTTTAGAATACCTTCTTCAGCTAGAAATATCAGTGATATTTATTCAAAAGTATGAATGTAATTGTATATATGCATGAAATGCATGTTTTTCTTTGTATAATAATGTAAAAAACAAAAAGACAGAAGTGGAACCGAAAGAAAATTCCATTCAACATTGAAGAAGATAAAAAAAAGCGAAAACTCCATCTTGGGGTAATAGGGTAGTGTAGAGGTTTTAGCATCCCACCAGTAATTTGTGATGCCAGGGATATTGCAATACTTAATAAAACTACATTTATTGTTCAGAATAAAGGCCAAACAGGAAATGTAAATTCTAGTTCACAAATGCTAAGGAATAATGATATCGATGTCTTCTTTTGGCCCTGAAAGAATTGGGGCTTAAGGCATAGGTACTTTTACACAGAATTTTACGTGCCACCCCAAGCTGCATAATATTTACATGTTGGATTCGCAGGTATTATCAAATTTTACTATCTTAGACCCTTTAGCAGCATGTTTGTTGATAAATTTAGAATCAGGAAAATATTATTTCAAATTACTCTAGCAAAGGAAAAATATTTGTGTAACATGTGCCAAAAAGTACTTCTAAATTTTATTTCAAATTATTCTAGCATAGGAAAAGTATTTTTGGCAAATAACACTATTCCATTCTCATTATGCACATTATAAAATATCAACCTAGCAGCAGAGATACATACGACCAAATTCCACGTTCTCCATCAGATTCTCCCATTACATGATGTAGCAGAACATAACCACTTCCCGGGGTGTGGACACTGGCCTGCATAACAGATTTATAAATATTATATGCACCATGAAAGATGAAACATTGTCTATTCTTTTTTTATTGGAGAAACTGACTAGGATGGTTATACCACAATTTATAAATTTGAAACACACACACACACAAACTCTCTATCTCACACAAACACACAAAGAAGGGTGAAGAAACTCATGCATATTATATCCTGAAAATGTTTTTTATCATGATGCATTTTTACACTAGAGATAACAGGTCTTACTGTAGATCCTATCACAGCATCTGTTGCAAGTGTTGCCTTCAGAACATCTGCCTGCAGAAATTATGTCAAACAAAACTAGATATTATACCACTAAGCGAAGGTAAATATAGTAACACAAATTTACAGCAATGATCAAAATATGTATAAGAGTTTTTAGCGAAATGGTCCAAGTCAACTTTAAAGTCATTATAAGGGGTACTTTGCCCATATATCTAGTCAATGAGAGCTCTCAACAGGCCCTCTCGAACACAAGAATGAACATCTAGAGTATAAAGTTTGCAGGACTAGACATCTATGGGTAGCCCAGTATTAGGCATCCAATAGGCTTCAATTCAACATTAGAATTAAGAGCCAACTAGGATCAACTCAACCTCAAAAATAAGCTTAATTGTGCAGGATTTCCCAAGTCATTGCATAGGCAACTTTAACCATATATTGAGTGTGGGATCTTAACAAAATGTAATAAAGGAATAGATGCCAATAGACGGAAGAACTACTACAGGATGGTGTCATGTCATGGATGGAAACAAGATAATGTGCAATTTTAATTCATTAAACCGAAATGCAGCCAGTGTCTAGTTGAACTAGTCAGTTAGGAAATTAAAAGGAAGTACTACAAACTTCAGAGACACAAGATGTGATCAGTCTAAAACCTAAGAGAATTAAGATATATGTACTATTTAAAAAGCATAGTCAGAGTTTTGAAAATGAAGGGCAAAATGAAAAGGAAAACGAGTCGTTCATTTTAGATAAGAATGTTTAAAAGACCATAAGATTACCTCAAACCAGTTATTCAATACTTTCGAAGCTGGGGACAACAAAAGGTCCATAAAGTCCCTGCCAAATTACAAAAAAAAAATAGATATCATGGAGATTGTTACTGCAATTCATAATTTAAAATTACTAGTTACTGTTTCAGTTAAGTATTCACATCAATACCAATTTACAGCTTATAAAAACAAAATCTTGAAATTTATTCTTACACCATATCCTTTTGCCCCATGGAGGCTGCATGCCGCAAACAACTGGCCCAAAATACTGAATTCTGTAATTTATTCTTCAGTTGTTCATTAAGAGATGACTTATGTTGCAAAGATTCAGGTGGAGATGAATCCAGCACTAGATCCATGAATTTACAGAAGGTCTCAAGCTGACTCTCGTATCTGAATGATGAAAACAAAAGAATTAAGAATAATGAAAGGAACACATGGGCGAAAACAGACAAATCATGGCATTCAATCAATGCAGCTTTAAGATAAGTACGTCAAATTGAATTCCTCAAAAAGTCTAATGAACTAAGGAGAAAATGTAGGTGCAAATAGGTTCTTTTCGTATGTTCTTAACTTTATTTTTTTGCTTAATCGTATTTTAATAATTTAACCACCCATGATTTCCTTAAATCTATAATTTTCTCAAGGATTGTTGATATAACCACAAAAAATGTTTTTTTTTTTAAGTCAAAAACCATACAGAAAGCACCTAAGTAAATGCACCTCCAGAAACTAACTGAAGATATAACACCAACATATTTCCAAGCAAATTACATGAAGTACATACATTTTTTACAAGACAAAACAAACAATACTTCAATTTTATGATTATCTAATTGAAGCTATAAGATCATAATCTAAATCTATTCTATTGCATTGTCTGAGTAAACCTTCAAATCTATTTAGTCCTTCAAAGATTAATCACATTAATCATTTAATTTAAACTAGTAACATTAGAATGCCACTAATAACATAATATGTTGGATTTAATTTGTATACACCAACAGTGCAAAACTTTTTTACACATGCATCCAATCAAATTACTTCATGATACTACATTTTTAGGTTAGTTCCTAAAGCATCACAAATTCACAGCAAATACCTACCAGTGATGTTTTAATTGAATGCATGTGTAAAAAAGTTTTACACTTTAGGTGCATATAAATTAATCTCTAATATCTTAGTCTAATATAAAAATAAAAATTAAGAGATAAAAAAAGATAAAAGAAAAAATATATACTTGGGATAAGCATCTGCATCAGCTCTTGAGAATTTAGAAATCTGAGAGTGATTAAGATCCTTATCAGGTCCTAAGAGAAGATATCTTCCATCAAGACAAGGCGTAAACGACGACGGATTTCTCTTCAGAAGCTTCAATCCATGCTTTGCCAACTCCAGTTCATTGATAACTGCCGGCCGGAGAAGGCTTTGGAGGTAACTGCAGCGAGAAAACTTGAAACCTGGAATAAGCTCCTCAGTTACGGCGGCACCGCCGATTATGTGGCGGCGTTCGAGGACGGCAACGGAGAGGCCTCCACGTGCGAGGTATGCTGCTGCTGTTAGACCGTTGTGGCCGCCGCCGATGATTAGTGCGTCCCATTTCTTATCCGTCAATGCGGCGGTGCTGTTGGAGATGGTGGTGGTGAACTTCCTTCGCCACATTTGGTATGTTTGCGATGGAACTGAATTGAAGGTTTTGGTTTCACTCTCGAGAGTGTTGACTGATAAGTGTGTCTTATGTTTTTGGAGTTTATTTATTACTTCTGTTTAATCACTCTCTCACCTTAATTTTACACGTATATTTTTGGTTTAAATAGTAAGTTTTTTATTCTATGAATATCTTAAATTTTATTTTTAGTTCTTTAACAACATTTAATTTGTCAAAAAAATACAAAAATTAAAAAAACACTCAGTTGTGGATGGAGATTGACTTGGTTGGTATTGGCAATTTCGTATGTTCAATATCTTTTGTCGTCGTTGTGAATATCTTCCCTGTCAGTTATTTGTAAATCTTACGTAAGTGTTCTTTGAGCAATTAATTCTCTAAAAAAAGTTCTTATCAATGTTTTGGTCTCCAAATTTTTTTCGTCACATCTTTTGATCTTTAATTACAAGTCATTTTAGAAGAAAAAATATTTGTATGATATTAATATATTAATGTTATTTTTCTTATGATACCTTTTATTATTTCTTACTTTTTATTTTCTATTCTTTTAATTTTTTTATGTCATTAATAAAAGATGAATTTATAAAATAATTCATTAGCTATCTTTCTAATATAAAGTTAATTGTATTTTGTAATATGTATGAAAATGTCAAAATGATTTACGATAAAAATACGAACAAATATAACATTTTAAATTATTTATTTATCTTTTTTGATAGGATTTATTTAGATTTATTGTAACCTCCAGCTCCTGATATTCGGGAAGCAACTCTGCAACTAGAAGCAAGAGCTTAGAAAACACGCCGACTATCATAGATGGCTTCGAAAAATCCTTCTTTCAAGATAATTTTGGGTTCTTCTTCGAAAGCTCGCAAACAAATTCTTGCTGAAATGGGATACGAATTCACAATAATGGTATGTTATTATTATGCATTGTGTCAAACTATGCTGATTAACTTGTATTGTATGATAAAAATATTGAAATTGTTTGGTTTGGTTGATATAATAATTAGACTGCAGATATTGATGAGAAAAGTATTAGGAGGGAAAAGCCTGAAGATTTGGTTGTAACATTAGCTGAGGCTAAGGTATATTATATATGCTTTCTTTCTTTTCATCTATTATTCGACTTGTCAATTGTGAATCCTTTATGAGTCCCTTATATTTTGAAGCATTGACACCGACACATGTGATTTTATTCAATTAGTGGATTTTCTCAAATTATGATCAGTGATGATGTGTTATTGTCTGTTGTCTGTGTCGGTGCTCCTTAGCTCTATGTATATATGTAGTAAACCTAGCAGTTATTAGCTATCCAATGACTGGTAAATCGTTGGGCATTGTCTCCTTTATGCTTAAAAACTGAAGAATAGTTGAATTATAGATTACTTACTTGTGAACACTTGGGTTTTTTTATTTGAGAAAAAAAAAAATGAAAATCAATTTGAGGAGGGAAAATGGAGTGAGATAAAATGATTTTGGTTTTTGCTTGTTGGTTGTACGATGATCAAGAATCTATACCAGTTCATTTGTATGTTTGGTTTCACTTATAGAGAGGTTGTAATTGATTTTGGAGGTGTAGAATTGATTCTGGTATGCTTGGTTGCTTTCGTGTAGAATTGATTTTGTTTTCAGAATTGATTCTACTTGAAGCCAGGATTTGTAGCTTTTGAGTCTAGAATTGATTTTTATACACAAATTTATAGTGCAACTGACTTTTACATAATGAATCTAAACATAAATCACTTTACCTTCAACTCACTTTTAGTCAGAATCAATTTTACATAATGAAGTCATTCAAAATCAATTGTTATCACTGCAGAACCAAACATACTGAGCGATTGAAGTTTTTAGGGTGAACCATCCTAAAATTTCACTATATCTAGTTTGAAGTAATATTCATTTTGAATTTTTTTAATCGTGTCAAATCTGCTCACTGTTGAACTTGAAAGACAATGGAAACCCAAGTCCATATTTGTTGTTTGATTTCTAATATGTTTATTTTGGAAGAACCAGTGTAAGGTCTTTGCATCTGATTGTTGTGGCTGATAACACAACAAATTGCAGATCATTGTCCCCACAAGACCATAATCTTCCTCTAATAAGAACCTAAATAAGTTAAATGATAGAAAAGTATATCATAAAGTTGAGAGGTTGTGCTCAATTTGAAGTTAAATTTAGGGATCTAACCTTGATATACTTCTTTAGGCTGATGCTATTGTGCAAAGGCTCCTTACTGTTGGTCAATTGGAGGCAGATGCTCCTACAACATTGTTAATCACTGCAGACACTGTATGTGTTCTTCTTTCCATCTTTCAGTATTTGTTTATTTCAAGTTTCAACTATGCAGCATTGATAAGAAATGACAGCTAATTTAGTTGTGTGTACATGAAGAAGAAGAAAGGCGTGACTTCGGTTTTCCTTTTTACAGATAATATCTGTGACTCTATTTCTGTTTCTGTTCTGCCAACTTAGACCCATTGAGAATGTTGTCCACCCCAGCTCACATTCTGATGCTATTTACAATCGTATAAATTTATTTAGGTTTGACGAAATAAGAATATGTTAGTCAAAATAAAGGAGAGAATGACCAACATGGTGTTGGGAGAGTTTTTGATATGAGTATGACTCTCCTACAGGAAAAGAATCTGAGTTCGATACCTAGAGTCGCCGAGTTGGGAGGCAGTCCAATCCCGTGTGGAATCGAACATCCCGCTTCCGACTCAGGGATTAATTTCATAGTGGACTCAAAGGGCCTAGTTGTGGGGATAACCTGGGTACCTATTGAGGTCAAAGTCTCTAGTTACAGTAGGTTAGCATAAAAAAAAGGAGAGAATGTGCATTTCGGACAAAAATATGGAATCCTCCAAAGCAGAAGTTAACTAGATGTTCCCTAGCCATGGGCTTTCTTCTTTCTCCTATATGAAACATATAGATACCTGGAGAAAGAGAACATTAACAAAGCAGGTGAACCTACATAATATATAAATAAAACTTGGTTGTGCTTCTAGTGTATTAATATCATGCCTTCTTCTGCACATATTTCATTACGTGCAATGTAAATCAGGCCAAATATTTGCCTCAGACACTGCAGTTTATTTTTACTTTCTGCGTCTATGTCTTCATTTCCCCAGCATCTCATTCTATATACATCTGCTCAAACGTGTAGTTACAATCTAAATCCTATATGACCTTTTCCTAATTTTCTTTTGGCTGAAGTCTAAAATTGTGTAAGCTTGTTTATGTTGCTACAAATAAATGTTTTGTAGGTTGTGGTATATCGAGGAATAATTAGGGAAAAACCAACTAGTGAGAAAGAAGCTCGGGAATTTGTCAAAGGTTTGTATGAATTTTAGTCACCTCTTTTTTGTTGTTGGTAATTATAGGCAGATATAACAGCCACATTCACAATTTTGTGATTTTGCAGGATATTCTGGTAGTCATGCAGCTGTGGTAGGATCTGTTGTGGTGACCAACCTTGTGACCGGAAGACGTTATGGGGGATGGGAGAGCGCAGAGGTACAGGTTGCTGCTAATTTAGAGCTCATTTATAATCTAGATTGCTAGATTTTAGGAAGCATCTTGTATACTTAGATGCTACAAATGCTTTTTCAGAAACTTGTTATTCCTCTTTAGCCTTCGCAGATAACTTGACTGACATTTGTAAAATTGCTCTTATATGACAGGTTTATTTCCTTGAAATACCAGACGAGGTCATTGATAATCTGGTAAATGTTTTTAGAAGTACACTTTTCACCCTTGGACTGAGTAAAGTATGAAGGTGAAAAGAGTACTTTAACCAGTTTCTCAAAACATTTGATCTTTTGAAATTTTCTTTCAGGAAATTCTTGTCAAACCAAATACTATATGAGTTTTCTTATTTGATGGGAGCTTCTCAGATTGATGACGGAGTTACGTTCAATGTTGCTGGGGGTTTGATGCTGGAACATCCGTTGACGTTACCCTTTGTGGATGCGGTGGTTAGTCATCTTCCTTTCTCAATAACACTAACTCTCAAAAGCATATGCATGCATGTAATAACAAGACCACATTAGCAATATGCATTTTTGCACTGTAGAGATTCATACCCTCGTTGCCATCAAAATTCAAAACAATTCATGATGTGAATTACTTTAATACCTTTTATCTTATGCTCCAATTTTTATATTTTCCAATATCTTTTTCCCCTTCTTTGGGGGCTTTCTATTATGACTGCAAGAAGTAAATATTTGTAGCTTTAGCCTTCACTCATTCCTCAGACATGAGACATCTATGCCAATTGAGTTAATTTTCTAGAGAATGTTTGTTTCAGGGTAATGTAATGTGGATTAATCCCTTTTACTATGTATTCTTAACAAATCATCTGTTTGATCCTTGTGGTAGGTTGGATCAACTGATACAGTGATGGGACTTTCCAAAGCTCTTACAGAGAAACTCATAATGGAAGCTCTATAGCTGCTGCAGTTGTAAAACTATATTCTGATTGATACTATGTGCTGGCTGACTGCGATATTACCTCAATGATATTCAAATGTTTTTATTTGCACCCATTTTGTAATACAAAATACAAGCAAGAATCCTTGATACCTTGCTGAATTTTGTTTTATCATGAGCCAACAAAAAGCTTGTACTTTATGCTCTTCTGTTTCTGGTACTGATCAGCATGAGGCTTCATGCCATTCCATAATTCAACCGTTCAAAATAATATTTGAAATCTAAATGAACTAAATTTCAAAACGACCGGTGGAAATAGATATTCATCCATGACAAGCTTGCTATTACATGTCAGAGAAGAGCATCATCTTCATGGTTACCAGTCGTAACCACCACAGCACAGCTTTCTGCTTACAATGGAAGAAACAGTCTTATTGATTCAAGGTTGGTGAATCTATTCAAACCTCAACTTCCCAATTCACAAGTTTCCACTAAATCTATCATTTGTGGACTTCCCAAGAGATGCAGCATCGTAGAGAACAATGATGCCAATTCTCAATTGCCGTTTACCCTCGCAATCACCACCATTGCTCTTTATCCTCCATTGACAACTGCAACTCCACCTATGAAGCTCTGTTGTTGGCCTTGCTAGCGAGAACACTGCCAAACACACAATCCACCAATACCTCCAATGCCTATGGCCAAACTCTATTTGATTCAAGCTCATCGATAGCACCGTTATATCTGTTAGGGAACAATTATGGAGGACAAGGATACCAAATATTGCTCGAATCTAAACTTCAATCTCAGTATATTGGAGTCACCAACAACCAACCAAACGAAGAACCTAATTTGGACAAATTTGGAGATAACTTGCTAGTAGGTTCTCGGCACATCTCAGACGTATTGATCTTGTTGCTTTCCCCATTATGCTCAAGTTTCCTTTTAAGACTTTCCCATTAAATCGAAATGTGTTTGATTTGCTTGACTGCAATGACCTTTACTTTCTACTCTACAAGCATATCCTTATAATCAAACACACATTCAATAGTATGAAGCAATCCTAAACTCATATGGTTGTAGATTTCCTTCGAAATTGGAATGTCAACTTTAATATCATTGATTCAATATAATTGTCATTTTGAGTGTCTGCTTCAAGTTAATAAAGAATCCCTATCAAATTTGTTATCTTTAAATTTCATTTGTTAGCTTTATGCAGGGTTTACAAAATAGGAACATCTACAGGCATTTAAAGCAAATAATTTAATTGCAAGAAAAATCTAGAGATAATAAGGTTCTTGTAGTTCATAGAGTTAGAAATATTTAGAGAAAGCTCCATAATATTTTCTATTTTTTTTTTCTTAGTTGGATTCACATTTTTAAGGATCGGTTTGGTCTGCAAGATATAAGATAGGATATGATAATTGTATCATATCTTATCTCAATCTAGAGAGTTTGATAACACAACAAGATCGGATAAGTTAATATTGAAATTTATCTTATCTTGACTCAATTGTTCAAATTCCTATCATGAATATGAGCCACTAGGGCTTGTTTGGTGCACATGATAAGGAGATAGGATAGGATCCTAATTCAATTCGTTGTTTGGTCCATCAATAGGATATTATAAATTAAACTCTTTTTTGCACAAGCTAGAATGAGATATATTAATATTGTGGTTGAAACACCATGCACAAGATGTGCAAAAAGCGTGACACCGCTATGTAATTACAAACAACTTGGTGCCAATAAAGTGAGGCACTCTCAAAACAAAATGAAAAGAAATTATTGATGTACTCCCATGCAAAGGAGCGGATTTATGCACCAGTCATAATAACAATAATAGGATAGCAACATGATAGGATAATATCCCACATGCCTACTTCTTCTCTCTCTATCGTGCTATCTCTCCCAAAAATCTCTTCTCTCATGTGCGCCTCCTACTTCATCATTTCATCATATCCTATTTTTATCATATGATGTGCACCAAACGGGCTCTTAGAATCCAGCAAGATAGGATAAGGAAATAAATTACTAATTTACCCCAATAAAGTATACTTTAAAATGAAAATGAAAAAATAAAAAAATGCATTAAAATGAAAAATAAAAAAATTACTAAATGCTGTAATTTTTAAAAATATGTACGATCTTGTCACAAGGGTAAATTTAAAAATTTCAATATTTAAAAGTAACATAGTTATTTTTTTGCGAGAGAAAAAATAACATAGTTATTAAAATTTTAAAAATATGAATATTAATTTAATTTTTTTTAAGTTAAAAATATATATCATAACCTATTTAGCTTAGCTAACATATGTAATAGAATTATTTGGTTACTCATGAATTTTTTTAGGGTTAATAGTGTTTTTAGCCCCTGTAATATAGTGCACTTTTGATTTTAGCCCATGTAAAATTATTTTTTTGATTTACCCCGTGTAAAATATTTTTGTTTTGATTTACCCCCTAATAGGTCAAACAAAAACCAATTTTATTTTATTTTCAAGAAATTTTCGTTTTTGTTTGGCCTATTAGGGGGGTAAATCAAAACAAAAATATTTTACGGGGGTAAATCAAAAGAATTATTTTACAGGGGTTAAAACCAAAAGTGCACTATATTACAGGGGCTAAAAGCACAATTAACCCATTTTTTTAAAAAGATTAAATTTCTGTTTTTAGTAGTGTCATTTTGAATTTTAAAACATTTTACAATATAATGTTATCGTATTTGTTATCATATTTCTACGGTTAAATATGTTTTTGATCCTTATAAAATTTTAATGAAATTTTGGTCCTTCAAATTTTCTACCGCTACTTACTGTCCCTGTTTTTAAATCAAATCATGTGTATACTTCACATTTTTGAATAATTTATTATAGATGTTTATAATTTTATAACAATCTCTTCTACAAAAAAAAATGAATTAAATATGAATTTTTAAGCGCTAAAAACTTAAAAATTCATATTTAATTCATTAAATGTTAAAAAAAATTAAACTCTTACAAGAGAGATTTTTATAATTTATTAAATACGACCATCAAACATTTATATAAAATTTTGAAGGATACACATGATTATACTTAAATACAGAGACAAAAAACCGTGATGGAAAATTTTGAAGGAGCTAAAAATTGTATAGGAACTAAAACTTGAAAGATGAAATGTCTCGCTGGTTATCAGAAGGGACTCCAAACTTCTTATTATTTCCTTGTTTATTTTTAGCGAGACATGAGCACAACTATGTAGCATCCATTTTGGAGTCTTCAAAAAACCCTAACTTGTTATCAGAAGCCTTATCAGCAGCCATTATTGAACTGCATAGATAAAACCACGAAATAGTTAACATTATCACATGATCACTTCAAATCATAGATTAATCATCATCAAGTAGTAATATAATATATACTTGAAGACCAAGAAATAAAACAAAGGGTTTCAAGTTTGAATTATTCAGAAAGCAAGTGAAAACCAAAAACCTAGATAACATCATGCATAAAGTAAAGGAACCTAGCTAGTTAGAATAATCTAGATCAATCATCATCAAGTAATGCTAATATATTAAGCTTTTTTTTCTGCCGTTTTCACATGGTATGAAAGAGTTACATGTAGAAGCTAGCGATCGAGTGAAGTGAGAATAAGATTGAAACAAACAATGAGTTGGTCGAGAGAACGAAAGAAATAGAAAGAGGCGGAAATAACATTGTTGAGAGGTTGTCTTGTTTGTATGCGCTAATGGGGTCCACTCAACCAAATAACTTAATTTAATTAAGTTTATAAAACATAATAAAAAGATGCCCTGGAAAAAAAAAATTGAACAGCCATTTTTTAGATACAAAAATCAATGTAATGGAGAGTAAGAACATAACAAGGGTATAATAATTGTTCTAAAATTTGTTATAAAATAATTATACAAATATAATTTCTATTAGATAGTAAATTTAAATTCATTTGTTTGTATTAAGTTTTGCATATTTAAATGTTTTATTATAAATTAGAAGCGAAATTTGATTTCACATATAGTCAAATTTTCTAAAATAGAGTATCCATAAACTTAACTAGCAGAGATATTGTCTAATATATACGGTGGCTTGTATTTGAATACCGGACAAGTCACTTATTCATCTTAAATGATGAATTTTTAGCAAGTTTTGATGACATGCTTGTAGACTGTTTGACCAATGACCAATGAACTTTGTATGCATTATGATCTGAAAGAAAAGAGAAGGACCAATAAAAAACTCAAAAATGAAACGCGTGTTAAACTGTATCCTTGTGCTACTTGTTTAGTGTTAAGTAGATTTTGATTGCAAAATCAGTTAGGACTTAGGAGTATCTTTTCAAGATGTATTAGATGTACTTTAAAGGGTTTCCGTCAATTATTCTTTGGGATTCAATCCTTAATGCAGGTATGGATTTGTATTTGATTTTTGAAGGAAGGAAGGATTTGTATTTGATTTAAAACTAGAGTCAAATATCCTGTTTAAAATACCTTGCTATTACAATTGGGCTGTTAAATGTCCAAATATTTGGTGTTAGCTTAATAAAATCCGCCGATGTTGGAGCTGATAACAATTGGGCTGACATATGGAGTCTTAAGGTTCTGCCGAAAGTTAAGAATTTGTTGTGGAGGGTGTGTCGCGGGTGTTTACCGACGCGAGCAAGGTTGTTGGACAAAGGTGTGAATTGCTCTTCATTGTGTGTCATGTGCGATGAAAGCTACGAGGATGCAATCCATGTTTTATTTGTCTGTCCTACAGCGAAGAATGTTTGGCAGGAATGTAGTTTGATGAGTAAAGTTAGCATGGCCATGCAAAGGAACAATACGGTTGCTGAGATTATGTTTGATTTACTGCAGAATCTGTCACAGTTGCAATAGGAACAGTTAGCAATCAACTTATGCAGTTTATGGAAAAGTAAAAGTGAGAACTGTCAGACCATTGTGGAGCGCGCGAGGCACTTGCTTCAGGATTGGAAGGCTGCGAACAGCAGCAAAAATCAGTTGAGAACACAGCAGCTGATGGAGAGGTTGTTATGAGAACTGATCAGCATCGGTGGCGAAAACCAGAGATGGGAAGATTAAAGTGCAATGTAGACGCAGCGTTCTCCGAGGTTTTGAACTGTGTTGGTTTTGGTATGTGCATCCGAGATGCTGCCGGAAACTTTATTAAGGCTGAACCGTCATAATATTCCTAAAGGTTTAAAAGCCCTCTAGAAAGGCTCAGACGTCCTCTAGAAGGGCTCCGAAGGCCTAGGCGCGTCCTCCCTTGGGCGCCGCCTTTCTTAGCTTCTAGAAACCGCCTAAAAGACCAAAAGCCCATCTTTCTTGGGGGTTGAAGTCATGTTAAAACAAGCCCACAAGGAGGCTATAAATACCACCCTTAGGAGCATTCTCAAGGCATCACATAAACAGAACAGTCTAAACCCTAGATTCTATTATTGAACTTTTGCAAGTACAAAAACCTTGTGTTCTAACCCCGTGTGCTCGTCAGACTTAGGAGAAGCAATGGGGTTGTCCCATGCTATGTATTGGGTGCAGAGCCTACAACTAAGAAATGTAGATTTCGAGCTGGATGCCAAGAAGGTTGTAGATAATTATAATCATGGCAATAGCGATATCTCCGAATTTGGAGCAATTATTGATGATCGTAGACGGTGTTGTAATTTGATTTTTGAATACTCTAAGGTAAAGTTTAGTCGGAGACAAACGAACGAGGTCACTCATACTCTTGCTCGAGAGGCCTTGTCCTTAGCTAGCCCCCATGTGGTTGATAATGTTCCAACTTGTATTTGGTCTTTAATATCTAATGAAAAGCTATAAGCTACTTTCCTTAAAATAAAATAAAAAAACTATCAACTTGCATTGGATCGTATTGTAGTTTGACAATATGTTGTGTAAATATTTTGGATTGTTTGGTAGTTGGTACTCCCTCCGTTCCTTTTTAAGTGTCCTTTTAGGGTGAATTTTTCGTTCCTATTTAACTGTCTTTTAAAGGTATGATCTGTCAATTATACCCTTTATTAATTACTCTTATCTTTTTCAATAAAACTAATTAATGCTAACTATTTGGAAAACTAAATATTTTTTTTAAACAAAGTTTGTTTTTTTTTAAATAAAGTTTGTTTCTTGTTATCTTCAAATTTAAACAAAATTTATTTGCAAACAATGGTTCCAAGAAGAGTTAAAATTCTATAAATAAGATGAGCAACAATTGTTAAAAATTTCAAGTGTAAAGTAAAAGAACATATTTGAGAGAAGAAAAATAAAAGACCCCATGAATGTTCAAAAGGAAGAAAAAGCAGAAGACTCGTTGGAACTGCTGATGAGAGGTGAAGAGTGAACAATAGTTGAAGACTCATTTGAAAAGATACAAGAACAAGATAACAATGAAGAAGAAGAAGTTTCATTAATATAATGTTTATATTGACTTAAAATTATTAAAAAGTAGTGCACAATATTAGAAAATGGACAATTGTTTGTTATAGAAAGAACGCACAAAAAATGAAAATTTGTTGGAGAAAAAGATAATAACTGACAATTATTTGTTACGAAAGAAATGTAACATATTATATTTATTGGAAAGATAAAGAGTGTGCAAAAAATAAGAATTTATTGGTGGATTAAAACTTGGGTATAATAGGAAGAAAATATGCAAAAATACATATTGTTATTTTGGTACTAATTTTCTAAAAAAACACTTAAAAATGAACTGAGGGAGTTCTTTGTTGTCCCAAAAAAAAGGGTAGTTAGTACTTTGTTGTTCATGAAATCAAATTTTCACTAATAATAAAATGCAACAACCAAATATAAAATATATGAACAACCTTCGACCGTTATTAGAATGCATTGTTAGCTTTTATACGACTGTCCCATGTCACTTCCTCTATGCAAGTTTCCTAAGCATGGAATCATTTAACTGTACAAGGTTCTTCTTTGTTTGATTGATTGTTGGTCTTTTTTGTTGCCATAAAGAGCCCATTGTTGCAAGTCTTCATTTTCATCGTTACCAGTCGCAAACACCACAATGCAGTTTTCTAGTTGCATGGAAGAAATGGTCATATTGTTCAGACTCGTTGAACCTATTCGAACCTCGCCTCCCTAATTCACAAACTTCCTCTTAGTCTCATCGTGGACTTCCCAAGAGGTGCAACATGGTAGAGTACAATGATGTCAATTCTCTACTGCCATTTGCACCCACAATCACAACCAATGCCCTTCGTCCTCCGCTGCCAACTGCAACTCCGCCTATGAAGCTGTCGTTGGCTTTGCTGGTGATACCACCATCAACACATGATCTTCAACAATCCGCCAATAGGTCTGATGCCTATGACTAAACTCTGTCCAAGCTTGTTGATAGTACCAATAGGAGATGTTAGGGAACAAACAGCGGAGGACAAGGATACCAAATATTGCCTGAATCAAAATTTCAATCTTAGTAAATTGGGGTCAATATGACATTTGATGAGTTTGTAATGATTTCAAGCTAATCCTGGCTATTTGAAGCAGCCATATGGTGATTTTAGAGCAATAAAGAAACATGAAACAAAAACATCTGATAATTGATTGCAATTTCTAGAGTGAAAAAATCACCAGTAGGTATTGAGTGTTAACTATACATCATCCTAAACGCATAGTATAGAAAAATAAACTTGAGAATAAGTCACTCGATGTTAATTTTAAGGTAGGATTGAAATAAAATAATAAATAGTATATTGAAAACATAAAGCGATGCTTATTATAGGTCATTATTCTTTTACTAATATGATACTGAGGGGAGGGAGTATTCTACTTCCCAGCTTCATATTCACATAAAAACCTTACAGTAAATAAGCTTAGTACACTGACTACATTAAATGATTGAATAGAAAAGAGGAGGTAAAAATTCCATGAGGAACATCTTATGAGATGCAGGGATGATGCCTTCCAATGATAGCATATTGGGGTTAAGAATGCTCTTCTAAGTTTGAGCTTTGAACCCTTTCATGGATGTCGGCATGAGAATAATTAGTCGAGCAAGTAGATTCTAGAGGCTATGTCCTGGACCAACCAATCAAACCCCTCAAGCAAGCCCTCACCAGTGTATGCACTACAGCCAACTATCATCCAGTGCCGAGATTTATCCATCGCTTCCAAGTTCAACACCTAAACAGTTAGAGCATATCACTAAATAAACTTAAGAAATAGGTTCACGGGTTCCGGTATAATTTACGATTCTTATTATCTAAACTTAGTTAATTTTTACACTTAGTAGTCCTTGTTTCACGAAAACAGCTAAAATTCAACTTTTGCAATAGTTGCAGTGTTTGAGTACTTCAAACAAATAAATTGAAAGTTGGAACTTCTGAAATCAGCTAAGTTCTAGTGAAACATTACTGCAAGGATATGCTTGTGCGCTTCTCTTGAAGTTATCCAGGGTTTCCATATATTGTCAAACAAATGAACTATTTTACTGATGTGACTTTATTTTGTTAATTGTTATCACCTATGTGTTATTACATCATTTTGATCTTTGTAGACAATCTTAACTAGTAAGGATTGATTTTTAAGTTTAGTTTCATGTAAGCACCTACGTATTTTTTGAAGTACATGATGAAGTGTTGTTACATAACAGAGTCATATCTAAAGAAGCCTAACCTGCATCATTTTATATGTAGTCATACATACCCCAAAGAACAATGTCAACAACTAGCTGCCTAAACTGGGCAAAGCCAACCTCACAAGCATATGCATCAGAATAATAACAGTCGTATCTTGATGATTGTTTACCGCCACAAATAGGTTTGTTTAATGGAAAGCAACATTTCCCAAAGGCCCATAAGTAGTTATTTAGATAAGTGCAGCCTTGCAGGAAGATAATCAGGAGCACTATTATAAAAAGCCCATCTAGTTAAAGAGCATCAAGTGGTTCACAAAATCTAACGGCCAATTCTCAGCATATTATGTATTTTTTTTAGTCATAATTCCAGCAAAGTTACCAAAATCAGGGAAGAAGTTCCCAGGTAAAATTAAGCTTACCTTAGCTATTTCTTCTGGTGCAAGGGCGCCTTTAATATCTTGTTTATTTGCTAGAATTAGTAAGGATGCTCCAGATAGTCTCTGTCATATGAAAAAATAAATCTATTAACATTTCAAAATATTATTAGCTCACATGCACCCAGAGAAGAACAGAGTAATCATTTGAGCATCCCAAATAATTAACGATGAGAAGTATTTATAGCTGGTTTTGGTGAGACGAGCATTTTTTTTCAAGTGCTAAAGAATCAACATAACTTAAGATGGCTTTGGAACTCTCGTTAAAAACTATTTCCCCAACAAGGTAAATACACAAGTTATCATAAGGAAAGGAAAGTGGCTGCTAATGGAATAAACAGAATTTGCTGTACCCACCGAAGGCATTGGTAAATATTCCTAAAGGCTAAAGCATTCACTTTAGGCAACTACTATGCTTGGATACATTAGCAAAGAGGATACACAAATCTTTGTTAATCAGTAGATCAGATAAAAGGGATATGAAATTATATGCCTTAAAAATTACTGAATATCCTCAGTTAAGTACCAGATATAACTAATCTATTATGTTGACAAGTAATAACCATTTGTATTGAACAAACCTCTTCCTTTAGAAGGTTATCTAGCTCCATTTTGCAATCATCCAATCTTCTCAGATCCGAACTGTCAACTACCCAAACCAAACCATCTGTTTGCTCAAAGTAGTTTCTCCAGTAAGATCGAATGGTTTTTTGGCCTCCAACATCCCATATATTTAGAGTGTACCTGCCATTGTCAATTTAGATCAAAGCCTCGACATTCTAGAATCTAGTCACCATAAGCAAGGTTGTTAGAATCAAGATCTTGCATCAGATCGACTGGGGATAATCGGAAAACATAAGATCGCCACCAGATTGAAGGATCATACCAAAACAAAAGTAATGTTGTATGTATGTATGTATATATATTATAGTGCGTAAACTACTCAAAGTTTAAGATCTTAAACAAACATAAAACAACCAAGTCTCAAATCTTAAACATAAAAGACTCGGAAGTTTCAAATCATAAACATATGCGACCCAAAGTCTCATATCTTAAACATAAAACAGCCTAGTCACAAAGCTTAAACATATACGACTCAAAGCCAGGATCGTTAGAATCATATGGAATCGTACGATTTCACGTTTTCATCATATTTCGCAGGGATTTTACTCAACTCAGGTTTTTTTTTAAACCACAAAACTTTATTATAAAGCCAACCCCTCACAAGAAGTAAAAGGGCCGATGGGCATAAAAACAACAGCACAGGAGAAAAGGCCGGTGCTGCACGGCAAGGCCAACACCTAAGAGCCAAACCGCCCAAAAAAAATCAGAAAAACAGAAACAGATGCACAAGGCACTGATCAACAGAGAACAGACAGCAACTGCCACCAACCAAAACCTGGAAGACAACATCTGTCAGCACCGCAGACAGACCCCACTGCCAAGAAGCCACAGCCCCGAACTGGAAGACCGCAGCCACCCAGAGGACAGCCAGCGCCAAAACAGCACGGCACCAAAACAAAAGGATCCGAAAACAGAAACTCCCCAAAACATACCCCCAAAGATCTACCTTAACATACAATCCCTAAGATTCCAACACCATTTGTAGAAAAGACAACGTCAGGATCTTTAATCTATTCAAACTCCATTCCCATGACATCACCTTGATGTCCTCCACCAATTCCTTCACCCCTTTGGTCACATTATTGAAGATTCTATCATTTCCAGCTTTTCAAAACACCCAAACAGTAGCATGCCAAATAAGCCAAAAACTCCGACACACTTTTTTGTTACTCAGGATTCTATTCACGATCTGGGTCATTAGGGGCGAGTGAAATCGTAAAATCACGGATTTTCATGATTCAGATTGGGATTCTGACAAGAATGACCGTAAGAAACTTGGCAAAACAAAGGCTAGCAACATAAAAAATGATCTAGCATATTGTGTAATGGTAAAGGAAAATAACAAACAAATACTTCCAAAGCATTTAAAGAAAATAAAAAGTATTTTTAGAATATACCACAACCATAACCAAATTAAGAAGCAATATCACATGTTTATCCTCAAAAAACAAAAGTATAATACAATTGTCACAGCAAAATTCATAAATCATGTTCATTTGAAATAAAGACCAAAAGCATGTTCTTATTCACATATCCTAATTCCTAAAAATGATGACTTAACATAATTAGCAAACGAGAAAAATAAAAATGGACATCGGTATAGAGATATACAAATAAAATTAGAGTGATTTGTGAGGTGAAAAATGAAGCGAAGTTTTACTTCTGGTAGGTGATGGTTTTGATGTTGAATCCAAGGGTAGGACTGATGACGCTAGTGTCCTCCCCGTTAATCTTCAAAACGATTGTAGTTTTCCCTGAATTGTCCAACCCACTGCATAACAATTGCAACTAATTAATTAATGTAGTAAAATCTAGAATGATGGAGAGAACAGGGAGAGAATCTTACACCATAAGAATTCGCATTTCCTTCTCCTTCTTCTTGATTTTCCGAATGATGCTGAGAAGACCCATTCCTAGACAGAAGACCAAAACCTGAGAAATCAATTTGCTTTTTTAGATTACCAATATAGAAAAGAAAAGAGGTGAGGAAGGAAAAGGGGAAGAAAGAAAAAAAGTGGTAGTGTTTTTCATCATATTTTTGGGCCATGACGCCAGGGGAGGATCTAGATATTCAATATTGGTGTGGCTAAAATTTCAAAGAAATTATGATGCAAATTATACTAAAAATAAGAATAGTGACTTTGTAAACACAATTGTACAAAGAACCACAAAGCACGATTCTGCATAACACAATAAGCAATTATAAACAATAAGCAATTTTCCATAACACAATTCCACCATTATCAACACTCTATTGTGAGATCATGTGCATTTATTTACAGTTGGAAAAACCTATACAGCAGAGTATTCTAACCCATACAAACAGTTGGAAGAAACATTTCAACAAACAGTTAAAGTGCATTCACCTAACATGTTTGAATGATATACAATGTTGAGAGGAAGGCATAATCTATTATAAGTCACCCAACAATCAGTAACACATGACCCACAGTCATGAATTTCTTTCCACGCGACAACACTAGTGACTAGCCATTGGACAACATTCTAACGATTATAAATAAATAAATCAAACTTAACGAACAAACAAACAGAGAATGAAACAAGGAAGATCGACTTACAAAAATGAAGCAGAGAGGACGCGATGATCAGATGAGAAAAGTGAAAAAGGGGACGAGAGAGTTGGCAGAGAAACAAGGAATTTCTTTGGTTTGGTTTGGTGTAGCAGAGAAATTGGAGATGCAGTGACTGGGTTGGTTAATGATGATGGTGCTTATGAGTTTTTTTTTTCCAATATTAAATTACTTAATTTAATAATCTAATAATGATTTAAAGAAATATAATTGTGTTTTTTAAGGATAAAGTGATATAATTATTTAAAATACTCAAAATTAAATCAACTAGTACTAATTGAATTACTTAAATCATTTTTATTTTTATGTGAGATTTTTAATCCAAGGGTAATTTTGTACATTTTAATATAATCAACACTTCTCTCTATTTCTTATTCGTCTCTCTTATACCAAATTATCTATCAAATCTCATCTATTTCTCACCTTTTTTTTTTTCTCTTCTCAAACTTTCTCTCATCTATTTCTCTCTTCACAACTTTTTCTATAAGCCAAACACACCATAAGTGAGGGCGCATGATTTGATTTGTTGGGGAGGAATGGTTCTGTGGCTTTTTGTTTTTGTCATCTTTGAATTTGCAAAGGTGTTCAACTTTGTCTTCAAAATATTCAAAATAGTTAAAAGCCTTTGAATTTTACAATCATCCATCAATTTTGTTCCTTCGTCATGTTTCACTATCCATTAATTTTGTTCCTCTATCAAGTCTCGCTTTTGACGGTGATGGTGTGTGACGTTAAAAGCTTATGTGGATTATCGACTCAAATTATGTCGCGTATTTAGAGACGAAATTGATAAAAATAAATTGATTCTTATTTTATTTATTTTAAATGTAAGTCGTTACAAATTTTTACATTGTCAAATTATTTCTAAATTAAACATTAAAAATCAAGATGGTCTCTGAATTAGGTCTCTAACTATCAAATCGATCCCTGAATTTATGTACAGAATATTCGAGTGTATTATTTGTATTATTTGTATACAGTACAATTGTTTATCATTCATATGGTAAAAATCACACATGAGACAATATGTCTTGATTGTTCCTACAAAACAACTTTACCAAAAATAGTATAATCGATTAAGCAAAAAAATAACACATATTGTTAATTAATACACTCTCCGATCACTATTATAAGCAAAAATCTACATTTTAAGTTCATTCAATTAATTATGTATATTTTCGTTATTATAAAATAGATACATCATTTAATGAATGAATATAAAATGTTAATTTTTTGTTAATAATAGTGACCAGAGAAGAGAATGTATGTCATAATTGCAATTTGAATTTAAATGATCTTTATATTTACTACATATATCAAACTTAGAAGTTGAAACCGTGCTTTTATATTTGAGAAAACTAATACCTAATAAAATTACCATACTAAACTTGTGTCATTGCTTTGTCCACAACCAATGTGGAATATGTAACAGCTGAAAGTTGTTGGAGCTCAAATACTTTGGTCGAAACAATAATTCTTGGAATATGTTTCAAATTACAACATATATCGATAAAATGTGACAACATTATCCGGTGTTACATTCAAGGACTAAGTATATAAAGATTTATCGTCACTTTTTATGTGACTGTGTTGAAAAAGGCGACGTAGTTTTCAAGCACGTGACACTAAAAGTCAGTTTACTGATATTTTTACAAACCGCTTGCTTCGGATAGAAATTGTTGGCGCATGGGGATTCGAACCTGAGAATTAAAGATAAGATCCTTCTAGATCTAATGCCTTCACCAACAAGTTAACCTTTGGAGGTTAGTTTTTCATATCTTTTAAATTGAACAAAGCCTACAAGGCTGTTAAAAAAAGTTAAACAGAAGAGATATATAAGTTAAAGTGTGAGGAAAAGCACAAGTGTGACAATATTTTGACATAAATGTAAAGTTACACGTGTAGAAATACATGAAAATTATTTTCAACTTATTTATTAAAAAGATAGGAGAATGCTATAACAGTGTTCCAAGGGCACTAGTTAAGAAAACTATTATAAAAATTTTGTATCGGAAAGTGGTGAAAGATGAATTGTTCAACTTAATGAAAGTCAAAAAATTATTGTTTTTAATGAAAAAAATTTATCTTTGAAAATGTAATATGCCCAAGTGGAAGGTCATGGGGATGTCTTCATAATTAAGAGAGGGAGAGAGAAAAATCTAAGTAATATTATTTGTTGTCGTATTTCATTTCATTGTCATGCATCTTAGAGTACAAAACCATAATTACAAGATTTGTTACTATACAAAAACAAAATAAGACTATTGGGTGCCAACAATAACTAAATGACAACTCATAAAATGATCTGGTAGAGCGTTTGTGTACCGTCTTAGGACATAGAATCTAGTGCAAACATATTGTTAACATGTACAATAGCCGTAAATATTACACTTCGGTATAAAAGGATATGAGCACATATCTTGTGGACAATCAACATCCTTAAAACATATATCACCTGTGGTATTTAAAAAAAAAATGTAACTAAACTGAAAAAAAAATATTGGGTGCGAAAAAAAAAGAAGGAAATTTGACAATGATAAAAATGACTTACCTCCAGGATTCTTTATAACAACAAATATGAAAAGAAAATTAATCGTAACATAAACAAATTTGACAAGTTCAATCATATTTAACCCTTTTTATGTAATTGACGATTTTATCACGTTATAAGTTGTAATTTATAGAGATGACAATCTCCTTACATGAGTTTAATAGTTTTTAAAAATCCTTTCTAAAATAATTACCATTATTAGATGTCTTTTAAATATATCAAAGTATTGTATTTGTCCCTTTAGCATACTTAGTAAGGAGGTCACGTGAAAAAATTTATTAACCATAAAAATTCATTATCATCTTTTCTTAAATTTTCATTATTTTATAACTTTTCATGATAGGAAAGGGAAAATCTCCGAAGAGGATTTTATAACTTTTTATGATAGGAAAGGGAAAAATCTCCAAAGAGCAAAAAGGAATAATATTATTGGACAGCAGAAATATTATTTGTAGAAATAATACGCCAATAGGTGAAAGAATATTCGTACATTAATTGAGTGTATTGTTGGATTAAATTTAACTACAAATATGGTGCATTAGTTTCTTTTAAAAAAAATTGATGCGTAGTTATGATTGTTTCATGTGAGCCATAGGCTATAACTATTGTATATTCTAGATTTCAAGTTCATTGATAACTCTTTAAAAGAGCACGAAAAGTTCATCAAGAAATTACTCGACCGAAATAACATGCCTCCAAAAAAAATAGCAACGAGGAAGAGACAATTGAGACTTTAATATATAAGCATTGTTCACCAATTTCTACGAAATGGACGCAACATCATCTACATTTCAAGTTAATGAACTTTCTACTAAACAAAAAGAACAAGAAGAGGGATTGCGTGTTCTTTGTTTATATTTGCAGTGGTAGAGGAGTAAAGCTAACGATGTTAAAACGTGATTCGTAGGAGGCAACCCATATGAAGGTACTGAAACAGAAAGAAATAGAGTTCCAATTGTATTGTATCGACTATTTTTTAAATATCTTTTATTAGTTTAAAGAAGTGTTAATTGTTCAAATTGATCGTAATATATGTAAAGTTTAAAAAATGACCAAATGTAAAAAAAAACATAGATTTTATATGTAATTTGAGATTTTTCTTATTTTTTAATGTTCTATTTTTTTTCTTTAGAGATAAATTCCAGAAAAGTGACTTAGAAATTAAATTTTTTTCATAATCTTTTACAGACTTGTTTAAGACATTAGAATATAATTTTCCACCTAAATTAAAATTTAAGACAAGGGACAAATTCGTTATGAATTTTTAAAGCACCAAAACTCAAAAAATAAAACAACGGATATCTTGATCTAAAAAACAAATTTTGAAACGGTCTATTAAAAACAAATATAAATGATATGTAAAGTTTCATACCATTTTAAAGAGGTCTCGATTTATTTTAATTTTTCAACAAAAATGTGTAAAATTGCAATTTTGTTCCGAGTAAGCATATAATCACGGGCCAAATTTAGATCCTAATTTTGTAGACATGGTTAAAATACTAAAGGAACCTTCACTACAAATTTTAGGAGATTTTAAACGAGGGACGGATTAATTATGAATTATTTAAGAAATTCATAATTATGGCAAACGAAAATTCATAAATAATTCTCTCATCGTTTAAAAACTCTAAAATTTAGTTGTGGAGATTGTTATGATGTTATAAACATGCTATCAAATTTAGGGAACGAAATTTGTCCCGTGAGTAAATATTGTACGTTTTGGTTGAAAAATCAAAATAAATCGAAGCATCTCTGAAATCCTATGAAACATTACAAATTATTTCTAATTATTTTTTTAGATGGCTCTGCATACAATCAACTCAAAATTCGGTTTAGTGGTCGAGATTTTGTTGTTTTATTTTTTTTTTCAACTTTGTCGCTTTAAAAATTCATAATTAATTTTTCCTTTATCAGACAATTATAATTTTATGTGGAAATTCTTATTTTTGCGTTTTAAACATTCTTGCAAACAATCTTGAAAAATTTCAACCTCTAGATAACTTTTCTAGATTTCACTTCTATAAAGAAAAATAGGAAGAATCTCATATTACGATGATAGAATCTGAGTTTTTCTACACGGTCATTTTTTAGATTTCATGTATATCACATGATCAATTTAAATAATTAATCATTTAAAGAATGTTCAATATCAAAACATTTAACATCTATTTAAAACAGTTTTATCAATGGGTGGAGTTAAATTGTACCGAACATCAACAAAATAAATAGAAGAAGAAAATGCACATATATTTTTATACTAGTTTAGAATGACATTTTTCCTAGCAATGGCTATCCTATGGGTAGGGTACAACAGTGATCTTCTCCGTACTCACGTTTGTAAAAAAAAAACTCGTACGCGAGCCCGTACCTTCATGGGCAACAACTTTAGTGCTCTTCCCTGTACCTTATGGGCACCTAAGTGCGCATACCCGCACTCATTGTCCGCAATTTAATTATGAAAAGACAATAAAAATATCACAATTGAAATAAAACTAAGGTCCAAAAGTTTTCAAATTAACTTATAAAATAGTATGACTTGTAATATTTAGCCAAATAAAAACATCTAAAATATCCCTAAAAAATTATACACCAGTAGGAGGGAACCGTTACTGTATTAAGTGGTTTTTCGATTTAGGTTTAGGCTTAAATAGCTAAATAAGTTAATTAATTATACATAAAAAATAAATAAATTATTTATCATATTATATAAATATGTATATGCGGGTTGTGGGGTTGGGCAATATAGTTTCCTTATTTGCGCTCATACCCATTTGAATTTACAAGTAATTAGTCAAATCCAACCCGAACCCATGAAAACGAAGTTTTACCCTACATATTACAGTAATTTTTTTCAGGTACCCATCAGACTGGGTCCGATTGTCGTCCCTAATTTTCCTACATCAAGTCCTCCCATTACGTACCAAGCGATTTTGCCTCATTCTAGTCTAGAACATAATCCACTAACTAAGTATTCTTTGTTCTTCCTCTCCATAAGCTGTGAGAATTCATACTTGGTCTTTCCAAATCTTCTTCCAGTATAAACCTTCTTGCTTTTCCAACAACTTATGGCACATTCCTTGTTGAGGAACCAAGTGCTTGCATGTCTCTTGAGACTTTCTTTTTTATCGAAGGTGGATTCCACTATGGGATATAACTTTCCTTTCCCATGCTAAACCCCACCCATGTATAAGATTTGATACAAATCTGAGTTGAGTGTACTTTCACAAAGAGGATATTTCAATAAAGCTTAAATAAATACAACTTAATTGATGTACATTTATCTATAAAAAATTTCAAATTATGTTACTCAATTAAGTGTACTCAAATTATTCTCTAAAAGTTGCTCTTTGTACATCAATCAAATTCTCCCCCAATTCTTCATATCCATTTTGCACTACCTCAGAGACTTCTTGAGCACCAAACAATGACTTCATCAAAGCACTTCATCGTTCTCAATTGTTTCCATCAAAAATCAAAATATTTCCATCAAAAGTTTGATGGAAAACCACCATTTGCATTCACGGGTACTTGACAAGAAACTTTTTGAGATCATTCACACTTCACTCGTATTTTCCATAGATTGATCCCTTCATAAATCTTATGTGTTTCACATAAATCAAATATCAAGGCTCTCTGTGCCAACTGTTTGCACAAGATATAACGCGTCTTTGTTTGTTACGTAATCTAACAATGGGTGATATAGATGAATTAAGAAGATGGAAATTTAGAGGAGAATGTATGTGTTGTAAAACTGATCTCATCAATGAATCAAAAATACTTACAACTTATTTATATTTAGATTACTTTCTACTCAAGCAATGCATGTTTAACTAACTAACTAACTGAATTTTGTAACTAACATACTATTTATGGATTAATACTAAACATTTTCAAGGCCTCTATTGATATGATCGGTGCTTACCATATCGTTATTATATCATATTTTTATCTAATTTTATAAATAGCACCAAAGAAATGCTAAGAAACATAAGCTTGTTCCAAAAATAATAATACACTAAGCAACATAAAATATATATCTAATTAGTTTAAGAACATCTTTGACCAAAAGTGAAATTCTGGCACGCAGTGGACATATGTCTTACAAGATGTTCGGGATATCAGGAATATCGTATGCGATGTCCTGGACACTTAGCTATGACAAACATAACCCAATAAATAATAAACAATAATAAAGTAAAGTTCAGGGAAGGAAGAACACAAGATATTTGGTAACCCAGTCCGGTGTAACATCAGCTACGTCTGGAGGCATCCATGCCAAGAAAGGAAATCCACTATAATAGTTTTGGTTCGTAGACTTATATGATCATTCCTTGACACCTAAACACAACCCATGAATTTCTTATATGATCATTCCTTGACACCTAAACACAACCGATGAATTTCTATCTAAGACCCCCCCAAGATATGAGATCCTATCTCATTTTCTCTCAATCACACAACCCGTGATTTCAACAATGATTACAATCAAATAGGAGAGGCACTCCAATAAACAAAAACTACTCTTGCTAGAAGCACTAGAGCGGTTTACAAATAACAAAGTACAAGTTAACTAAAACAGTCCAGCTCAATGCATCAAGGTGATACAAAGAGAGGCTCACAAATAACAAGGACAAACACGAAACCCTATATGACTCTTTTCTCAAATGGCGGTTTCAGTAGTCTTCACACGGTTTGTGCCTTCCTTTATGTAGTCAGAGAATGCATAAGTTTGATCTTCAATCTGGCTACAAAACAGTAAACCAAAACGTATACATGATCTTCACAATATTCTATGAGCAAATATAATATTTTCTTAAATGTCTAGGACTTTTAACTTAGAAAATGCGGAATAGACATGAACATCCTCTAGAAATACACGCCTCTTAGCACAAGTTACGTGAATCATATCTTCAATGATCTCACACAAAAACCAAATCTTTCAAGAATGCAAAACAAAACATAACACCTTGAGACAAGATGTCGTACTTACATGTCTAAGACATTTGATCCAACATCTTGCTAGAACTTTTTGCTTTAACAAAATGCAGCCAACACGATATAAAAACCCAACAAAAAGGTTGTAAACTTATAGAGAAGACAATTATCAGTTACATACGGTTATCATAGTGTACATATGATGTTATTATATAAATGAAATTTAGATTTTCTTATAGTTATGAAGACCTCGTATTCATATGCATTCAACACATTGTTGGTTGTTCGATAAAAATAGAATATTTATAAAAAAAAAATGCAGATTTTACTCTTCAATTTTATTATTGAATTTGTGAATGTGGTAACGAGGACTGCAAGGAGAGGTGGATCCTTATAAATGCTGACACTAAACTTTCTTAAGATTGGACGTATACGTCTTATTAAGGGTTTATCCTATAATACAAATATGTAATTCGCTTTACTGATACTATGTTGGTCCACCCATACCTCTGATACTTTATTTTTCTTTCCCTTTCTTTTCCTTCGTCGCATTCTTATTCCAATTCTTCAATGTTTGGTATACTTTGAAACCTAATGGATTACTACCCTCGTCAACAACAAAATCACTAGACCAATCCCAATCCACCTAGCCATAAAGCTCTCTCTTTAGTCTCAATGAATCTTTGAACCACAAAGAGAAAAATGTCCCTAGCCCCAAGTGAGAATGTGAGATAAAGACAGACATTCCAGTTGTATCTTGTTGCTTTTGAGGAATATAATTTTATGTGTTCCCGAA
This sequence comes from Medicago arabica, assembly GCA_946800305.1. Classification (NCBI taxonomy): domain Eukaryota; kingdom Viridiplantae; phylum Streptophyta; class Magnoliopsida; order Fabales; family Fabaceae; genus Medicago; species Medicago arabica. The sequence goes on along the minus strand of OX326968.1, from coordinate 42,147,336 downwards.
GTTTATCATAACAATTATTGCTTTATTTTTTTAATGAATACTATACTATATATGGTAGAATTGGTACAATATGTTGTTATAATGACTGGTTTATTTGTTCAACATCTTTGCATGCATGCAAGTGAATTTCTTCACGATACCCACGTGGCGTCTTGGTGGACGATATAATTTACTAAAACTAATTATTATAGTGATAGTAAATCAATTGTAGGATTTTCCTAGGATTATCATAAGTAGGAGCTCAACCCAGATCTTAAACAAGAAAAAAATATTCGAATGGTCACAAACAATTTTATGACACACCATTTAGGCGCTCATGCATAAAAATATACATCACTTAAATATTTAAAAATTATGTATTATTTTATTAATTTTTCTAAATATGAGTATGTGATCATATAAAATGTCCAAATATTTGTGTCCCCCTAAAACTTCCTCTCTAAAACAATTGGTTGATTTGGAGATATAATTTAGTCAAATTAGGTCAACTTCCGAACTCCACATAGCGTTTTTTTATTGAAACAAAATTAGCTTATTTTATTATAAAAGCATTCATAATACAAGATTAAATAGAATTAAAAATGTTGTGACTAACATAACAACATCGTTCTAACTAATAAATGATCAAAACATTGTTGATTATCGTTGGAAAAAGTTTATCCTAAAATTTAAAAAAGAGAAATCAAATTTCTACAAGCACTTAGAATAGCATCCAATTTTAACTTGTGATCAAGTTTTGAAATTTGTCCATCACCAGCTTGTTATCTTGTTCTATAAACAATTCATTAGACATTGTACTTCATTATTAGCACATAGATACGATTTGGGCAATTATTAGTATTTTATTTTCTTTTTACACTTCACATTGGGAAAGTTAAAAACTGTGATAAACGGGTCCCACAAAATCCAACGAGCCACGTAACATTATGATTAGCAAGAGCATTACATATAAGACTGTGCAAAACATGAACTCTTTGTTATGAGGCGGTGACCCACTAATTAAACTACTAGCAATCACACAATGATTATTTATTTTTTAGATAGATGAAATGACAAAGTCATCACATTTGTAAAAAATTTATTCTAACTTATTAAAATAATAATAATGTTCTTATGTAATTTCCTACAAATATTTTTCTTCTTCTTTTTCTACGAAAAGATAAAGAAGAATAATTTAATAATATCAATATACTCTATCCGTTCATATTTATAGAAAAAATATAATTTTTTAGATTCCATAGATAATAAATGTATTCCGTCTATATATAAGTCATATATATTAGTCGTTTAATAAAGATAAAAAATGTTTGGAGGAGCCATGTTTATAATAAATATGAAATTTAATTGAGTTTAACATAAGATTAGATGATCCATGTTAGGTGAGGTTGCGTGAGAATGTAGAAAATGTATATAATGACATGAAAAACGATTAGCTTGCTTTGCTTAGCTTAGCTTTGCTTGCTTCTTGGGCAAATCGCAGTTCACTTCTTCACTCACACAAAACGAATATAGGGAGCATCTTTTGGAAAGTGGTGCTAATTCCCGTTTGTCGAACTGTTGTTCATCAATCTCTAGACGATCTGATTCTCTCTCTGAATGTTTTTTGAATCTTTTGGTCGATATTCCATAGGAGATTGTTTGGACTTAGCTATCATGAATGTAGGGTCCCTTAAACCCTATTTTTATAATACTATTTTTTGGCTTTAATGTATTTGAACTTGATTTTATAAATTTTGATGAGTTAGCCTTTTTCTTTTTGGTGTAGTTTCTATCTTTGACCCATTGAAATGTGTTGTTGTCTAGTGGACTAGACGCATAACAAGCCAAGTAAGAAACCAAGAGAGTGTTGCTTTGATCATTGCAGGGTATACCTTTATCTCTTTAGCTTTTTCTTCTTAATATTGTGATCCAAATTTCAGGATTCATCTTGTTTGTTATACGGCTAATACTGTTGCCCTCGTCATCAAACTACTCCTAAAAAGCATTCAGGTTGGATTTGGAGCATGAGGATACTATCATGACAATTCACGAATTACTTGGCTTTGTTTTACAATCACGTGATTCCCTCGGTACGGCATCAAAGAACCTCATATACTAATATAGTGAAGCTCCAAAACACGGTTTAGGTGTGAGAAATTAGACCGAGTGCATGTTTAGATCAAGGGTGGATTGGAAAATCACATTAAACTACCATAATTTTGGGTACTTATGAAGTACATAATTTCTTCTCATCCAAACATGCACATAATACGTCAAGGCTTCAAATTCAATAACAAATTATATGGTTAATTTCGTAATTTGTTGTTAACACAATTTAGTCAATAGTGTTGGAAAGTTTGGAGGAGTGTTGGGGGCAACCGTGGGTCAATGCTTCATAAGCACAAGAGAGCGAGATACCATATCTAATTAAAACTTTAACACATTATGTTTATGTGTCACGCCTCTCATATACTTCAAACATTTTACTCATTTATAGCAACGTATGACTTAACCGCTCACAGTTGAATCCGACAATTGTTATTGGTGGTTAAAAATAAACATATTGAAAATGTTTCACATTGCTTAGAATGAGAGATTTTGGTTATGACCACAAATAGGGATTCTTTGTATGTTTTCTGGTTGCAACACTTTTAGATATTCCACATCATAAACGAATAATGGTTTTGAAAATGTTAAATGAAAGGTTCCGTTGTGAAGTCCGAGCTAGACTAAATTGATGGAAGAATCAATTTTAACAAAAAAAATAGAGTTTATTAATTTTTATTATTAGTTTTTATTTAAAATTTTTTTTATCTAATATGTTGAATAGAAAAATTATTCAATATCTAATACATTATATTGCTTCAAACATAAAATTCAACAAATTATATATTTTATTTAAGGTTATCCGATCAAATTTAAAAAAATTGATTGATAATAATTTTATATCAAATAGATGGTCAATTACAATCTATAATATTATTTGTTCAAAAAAAAATTACAATCTATTAGTTTTTAGTTTCTTTTTAAGAGTTGTCACAACCTTAAGTATCGTGTATAATATGGGACTAAGTGAGTAATTTTGTTGAGTTTTCCATTAGATTATACTTAGAGGAGTCTTACCTAAAATTTGAAATATATTAGTCGAGTGGTTCTCCTATCTAATAGACTAGTATTTTGAGTTGAAATTCTCCCTTTAGACTTATCCTCTCTAATAATGTGTTTTAATCGTGAGAATTGATTTATCGCAAAGGGTTAATTGCCAAAGTGTTATGAGCCATCAAACGATCATAAATTATGACTAATTGATTGTTCTAGTCTGATAAATCGGAGTTAAATGTCATCAAGTAAAAGCCACTAAGTATTTGGCTCTAGAGTGATAGTGCATTGTTAGAAATTCTATATAGAATTCGATGGAGAATGTTCGATGGCTGACTCGGATAGGGGTCAAATTGAATTAAACATGAATGGTGTTGGTAAAGATGATACTATTTTCGGGGTGTGGAGGAGTATTAAGGGGTAAACATGGAGATTGAATTTGTGGGTTTTTGGAAGAGATGGGAGTGTTTAGTGCATATGTAGCAAAGTTGTGGAGAGTTTATGAAGGATTGATTTTGGTGTTACCTTGTGGGTTTTATAAACTAGAACTTCATGTTGATTTTTTCACGGTGGCTAATAACCTTTCTACTGGTCAAGGAGAGGCAACATCAAGTTGGAGCTTGTTGCAAAATATAAAAAGATTGTTGGATTAGAGTGGGAGATTAGAATTTTTCATACTTATCGAGAAACATATACTTGTTTAAATGCTTTGGAAAACTTGGAGTGTGATGGAAGATTTTGTTTGATTATTTATCAGCATTGTCTTGTTCATGTAAGTTCGTTACTTTTAGTAGATATTATTGGTATTTGACTCCTTATATTGTTAACTAGAAGTTTTTTTTTCTTTTCTCAGAGCTTCGACTCTCCTTTATTCAAAAACAAAAAAAAAATCTACATAAAATGTGAGACTTGTAAATCGAGTATTTATCTCATCTTAACGACAATTTGTTTATTAAACTCTCAATTTAGACATATACTCCTAACATTTTTTCGAGGAGTCTAAGAGAGCACCGAGAGCAGTAATCGACCAATGCTTCAGGACCACAAGAGAGGAAGATGCGATATCTCCACCTAAAACCTTAAGACATCATGTATAAGAGTCACATTTCTTATATATCCAACATTATATTCATTCGCAGGCCATGCAAGACTTAACATTTGAGACTTAAAACCTAACAATTTCCCCCTTAGGTGCGAGTTCTCATCTCCTATACTTGATCCAAACATCAAGATCTCACTCCCACTTCTCCACCAAGCTGAACAAAAGCCCTAAAACCAGCTTTTTGGAAAACCGACATAGTGAAAATAAAGGAACACAATCAAATCACGAGAATATAATATAGAAACCTCAAAACCGAAGAAAAAATCACAACCATTGTCAAAAGATAAATATTCAAATTTGTACAACATGTAAACTACTCACAAACACTCACCAACCCTAGTACACTCTCACCCTCCGGAAAAATACCTAACTACATTTCACAAATTCTAAGACAAAGAAAAAGTCAGATACATCTTAGAGTATTTTCGACTGGTACATCTTGTAACGAAGAACTAGAGTCCATGTATATAACTTTTATCTCCCTCTTCTTTACAATCCTAAGAAATTTGAAATTATTTTAACATGTCATTTTAAGTGATACCAATAGTCTTCACCTTGATTGAAAATGATACATTTGTTTCTATTGTCGACACCAACAATTATAGTTCTAAAGAATAATCATACTCTCTAAGAATGTAGTCACTTGAAGTTAAACCACTCTAAAAATTTCCACAAATCAAAAATCAGGTTGAAAACTTATGGTGCAACTTTCATGTTGGCAGGAAACTCTTCAACCATTGACATAATTAATAGCACATTTTACATCATTATTAATTTATACTTGTTTACTAATGAAAACCTTATGTAATCCTCGTTGTATCAACACATTATTGACTTGAAAACTCCACAAGGCAAAGTTAATGTTGCAACCAAATATAACATTTTAAATTCATATCTCGGACTAAACCAAAAGCTCTAATGCTAGTCTTGTTGGGGAGTACATGAGTGTGTCGGGAGTAACAATAGGCCATTCATTTAGGACCACGAAAGAGGGAGACAACTCATCTCTACCCAAAAATTTAAGCCATCATATATATAATTTTTTTTATATATTTAACATTTTATTTATTCATAGTCGATATAAGACTTAATCATTCACATTTGAAATACAACACATTTACGTGAACACTTATCGTGAAATAGGAAAGTGAAGAGGATAAGTGCTATGAACATCCTCTCTAACACCTATCTTATTTTTTTATTGGATGAAATTCATGTGGATATCACACTTTAGCAATGGGTCTCACATAAAATGATGAGGTCTACACGATAAATGTTAGAGAATACGTTAAAAAGAAAGTTCTGTTAACATTTCTCAAAGCAAAGATACGATGGATTAAGAATTAGGAATATGAAAGTTTTGGCAATTAATGAAGGTATTGGATTACCAAGATGCAGATAGAGGGGTGTATGTTTTGCATTAACATTGGGATTTGAGCGAGGTTAATTGAAGAGGGAAGAGAAGGAGGCATGAGAATATTAATAAGCAGAAAAAAGAGAAGAGAGGAAAAGGGGAAGCAGTACCACTAGCAGTAGTAGTAGTATTCCATTTTCTTTGGGGCAGAGAGATACGGATACAGAGTTTATGAATAGAATTGGATTTAGTAAAGCTAAATAAAAGCCTCGTGATCGAAGAAGGCAGATCCTGGAAGACTGTTCCCTCTGTCACGTGCCCACTTTTGACTACCCAATCAATCTCACTCATCCTCTCTTCCTTCCTTTTCCTATGTTATACTCTCTCTCTCTCTCTCTCACTCTTCTTCTTCTCCTCCTATAAATTCAAACCATTTCATACAACATTGCAACATAATATTCCCACTCACAAACAGTGTAACCAATGATGCATCATTGTTGTAGTAGCTCTCAACAAGGTCACATAATGGGAGGAGGAACATGCACTTGTGGTATGTTTCATCCTCAAACCAATTCTAACTACTCTTTGCTTTACTCTAACTACCAACAACATGATCATTACGATTTTGACCCTTATTCTTACACTACCCCATCTTCTTCTTCTTCTTCTTCTGTTGATTGCACACTTTCTCTTGCTACCCCTTCTACACGTTTATCTGAAGACCAAGATAAACGAAACCGTCGCTCTTCACTTGCTAATTTTTTCTGTAGCAAATCTTCAAACACTAAACATAATTCTCAATCTCAATCCAAGTCAAACAAAGGAAACAATATTGGTAGTAACTCTAACAATGATTCTCTTCTTGCTCGTCGATGTGCTAGCTGTGACACCACTTCTACACCCCTTTGGAGGAATGGTCCTCGTGGCCCAAAGGTAAAAATACATTACCATCTTTGTGTCTATGTTCAAAATATATGAGCCAAGACCTCGTGGTAGACTATAAATGTTCGGCAAAAATCATTTATAGCCTACTAGGTCTCAGTTCAGTTCAGTTCAGTAGTAAGTAGTAAGAGTCTGACTTTGTTTCTTGATGTTATCGGTTCTTTTTATCTTCTTTTAAGAATGTTTCGTGATAATGGTTGAATTGAATTTGCAGTCACTATGCAATGCTTGTGGGATTAGATACAAGAAGGAAGAGAGAAGAGCGAATGCGGCGGTTGCCACGACAGCCGCGACAAACGGCGGGATAATGGAATCAGGAAACTTCTACAGCAACAACAACAACAATTCATGGTACTCACAACCACAGAGTCAAATGTATGGCAATGAGCTACGTTTCATGGATGATTCAGATGCAGAATCAGAAAATGGCATTCCTAATTTCCTTTCTTGGAGACTAAACACAAGTCTTGTTCACGATTACACAAGATGAAGAAGCATTGGAATTAGAAGTTACGATGATAATGATGATGACATAAGCTTAATATTCCTACGTTAATAGAACAGAAAGAAGACAAAAAATGATGATGTAGATGTAGGTGTACGACAATGTTTTACGATGTAGATGTTTTTGATTGTGATGGTTATGGTCTCGTCAACGGTTTATTTTACTTTTTTGACCTTTTTCTTTTTCATCTTTTCTCTCTCTGTCTTGCTTAAGAATATGGAGAGAGAATCGGATAATTCTATTTCTATATATGTTCTTAACTTCAATTAGTTTCTTTTTTGTTTTATTTATTATTTATGTAATATTTTTTTGTTTGTTTGTTCTCTGTCTTTAATCAACTTTTTCTTTTCAGTTACTTGGTAATCTCAACTCAACCTTTTTGTTCCTTCACTTTTCCTATTGATGGTACTATTTTAGATTGGCGATGACCATATATGAAATATATCACATGTGGACCCTTTCATACTTTTGTTTTGGTGCAAGGGAACCCAAAGTCGAGTTTGTAACTTAATTGTTTGTTTGTTGTTTCAACCATTTTTTTGTGTAAGATTACTATGTTAAATAAGTATAGTTAGAACTAATTAGAACAGTGGTTATTGATGTTGAGAATTAAATTAAATCAATTATGAAATGCTTTTTTTTTCTCAATATTAGTAGTTGATTAGAGTTACATTTCCGCATAACATAGACTCATGAACTTACACGACCAAAAAAAGAGACTCGTGAATTTCATATACTAGCATATAGCTTCGTGGAAAATACATTTTCAGAAAATAGACAGTGTCGCAGTGAAACTGAGTGAAGTTGTAGGATCACTGTTCTTTCTCATGCGGACACCGTGTGGTTCAGAACAGTAAACCGTCCAGTGACTCCAGCTGCTGGGAATTGAACCAATATAAGTCCTCTTTTTTCATTGTCATGCCAACAATCATTAGAGGTTGATTCCTTCAAAAAAGAAAAATTAGTACTCTCTCCGTTTCAAAATATAAGCAAAAAATTATTTTTTAGGTTCATTCATTTAATGATGTATGTGGTTCATAATATGGACCACATATATCATTAAATGAATGAATCTAAAAAGCAAATTTTGCTTATATTTTGAAACGGATGGAGTATGAGGGTTATATCCAGCTGCAAAGTTTTATTAGGAAAGAAGTTAAAAATTTGTGTTGATTAAGAAATACATACTAATTTATTAGAAAAACAAACAAAAAAAAATACTTATGTTTATTAAGTGGGTTTTCTTATTTACATGTGCGAAAATATTAGTAGCAGTGAATTACCAGTTTACACCCATTTTATTTACAAATTTTTAGTTACTATGTGCTAATTTAGACCAAAAATTTTCTTCCATTTTTAACCTCGAATATTGAAGTAATAGGTATATTAGTCTTGGTGGTAGGGTTGTCATTCTTAACTCAATTATGAACATTTTTTTTATCTTTTACCTCTCGTCCATGAAGATACATGTCAAGGTGTGAAAATATATCGTCCAACTGCAAAAGTGTTTTCTCTCGGGTGGCCCAAAAGACGACAAGAAAATCTCATTGATTAGATGGTGTCAGTAGCGGAGGCATGAATTTTATAGAGCATGGGCAAAAAAAAAATCTCAAAACGTTACTTCCTTCCTGCGAATAATTTCGCATTTCCTGCGGATATATCTTTTCTGCGAATCCTAAAATCCTAAGGTATTACCTCACCTGAGAACCTATAATCCTTGGCAAAATCTGCAGGCAATGTGTTTCCTGCGGAATTCACACACAAATCCGCAGGAAAAGCTGAAAGTTCTAATAATGGCTGGACTTGCTACAAAGAAAGTTGGAGCTGAGCCTGGTCCAGTGCCTAAGCTAGCTGGGGGTGGCTCCGCCCTTGGATGGTGTGATGTTTGCATGCCGAAGGAGAGAAGAGATCTTGGGATTTAGGAGTTGTCCCTCTTTAATTTGGGTCTCCAAAATTAGTGAAGGTGGAGGATCCATTTGGATATTCCCGCCTTGTGGTGGGATATCCTCATTGTGATACCTGTGTTCCAACCACTATACCTTCCTCGAAAGTTAGCGGTGGGTTTCTTGGTTGGTATCCATCTCATAGGAAGTTATCTCGCTGCTTTGGTCTAGTGTGGACTCTACTTCAGCTTGATTTTTCAGATGTTGTGGTGGAGCTGTTTTAGTAATGTTCTTTCTACTTCCTTTATGAAATGATCCCTAGTTAAGGGCGTGTTTTTAGTCTGCTTTTCTTGAGGCTTTTCTCAATTTCTAACTAGTGTGAATTTGTCGTGGGTAATATGGGCATATAAAGGGAAATTTGTGGATCTTCTTAAAACAAAGTTTATCTTTTCTTATAATGTGCTTGCAGAGACCTTCCCCAGTGGTGTTGGGCTTACCGAACAGACGCTCCTTATTCTAACTAATGTTTGAAAAAATTGGACATCATCTTAAGTTTGCCTTCTATTGGCATATATTGGTGGATAAGGTCTGTACTTGTCTCAATTTTTTTGAATGCAGAGTTATAATAGATCCTAATAAGAGAACTTATATATTTTGTGGTTCAACTGCTGAGTTGGTTTGTCATTTATTTTTGAGTTGTCATTTTCACTCCAAGTGTGGTACAATGTTTTTAGGTGGTTACTATGGGAGTTAGCTATGCCTCCAAGCTTATTTTGCAAGTTTGCATTTTTTAAGGATTTTCAGGGTGGTTCTAGACTTAAACATGGATTGACTTTGGTTTGGCATTCAATTGTATAAGTCATCTAGAAAGCCTGCAACAATAATATCTTCTAAGGTAAGGTTGTGTCACTTGAACAATTGGGGTACAAAATAAAATTCCCCTCTTATAAGTTGTTTTTGGAAGGAAAAAAAACTTTAGATCACTCGTATACTTTCTAGGGTTAACAGTGTTTTACCCCCTGTAATATAGGACACTTTTGGTTTTGTTCCTTGTAAAAAAAATTGATTTATCCTCTGTAAAAAAAATTGTTTTGGAATACCCCTTAATAGGCCATTCAAAAACCAAATTAATTTTTTTTTTCCAAAAATTTTGGTTTTTGAACGGTCTATTAAAGGGTATTATGAAACAATTTTTTTTTAAATAGGGCAAACCCGAAAATAGTCTATATTATATTATAAGGGGTAAAGCACCGTTAACCTTACTTTCTATGAGTGGGTGGTATAACCTATCTTGTACTTGGACCAATAGTCGCGTGTTGTTTGGGCTCAGGTTGATTGGATTTGTTTTTTGTTTTGTGTTTAACCACTTCATATGTTTTTTTTCTTTCATCTTGTTTTGGTTAGTTGTATGAATACTGCTCTCTCCCTGCACAAAACACTCCCAACCTGCAGCCATGCCTATTTTACCCCTGCGCTAGTTAACTAACGCAAGTGTAAAACTGTGCGCTAGTTAACTTGCACTACGTCAGTTAACTAGAGCAAGTGTTAAATACTGCGCGAGTTAACTCACGCATCTGCGCCAATTAACTCACGCAGTACTGATATATCAGTACAACATTAATTGTTGTACTGGTATGCATTCAATGCAATGAATGTCATTAATGACCCGTAATTTTTACACGCTCATAATTGAACCGAATTACGCCAGTTTAACAAGATTATCGAATAATACGACATAATCGATCAAAATTACACAAAAACATCATTTTTATCACAATCACATAATCACACCTTAGGCATGTTGTCTTTTGAGGACAAAAGACCTTTCAACATCGTAAGTGCCCAAGCAAAGTTGTCCTCTAGTTAAAAGTGAAGGAATGTGAAACCAACGGAATACGTCATTTTTGTAGAGGTGCAACCAAATATCTCAAACAACGACATTCAGTAGTTGTTGGTTTTGTAAGTGGAGTCCATGACCAAAACGGTCGGAAAGGTGTTGAACAATTTAATTGACTCTGGATGAGCAAAAAATATGTCTTCAAGAGTGTTTTCCTCACTATTGCATCTTGTGTAATAGACATATTTATGCTCCACCAACTTCGAAATCAAGAATTGCAACTCCGTCATGTTACCTTTTTCCCCCTTTCGCCATCTTGTTTGCACACTGCACACTTGCTTGATAGTTATGTCACTTTCTTTGTTATTTTGCTTCAAATTGGTGAGGATATTCCGAGGCACCGTCAAGCTCTTTGCCATGTCAATAATTTTTTTCTTCTCCTCCGCACTAAGCCTTCCCACAATAAGGTGCCCCTTTAACTTCTCATCCAAGTCATGGTTGTGTATTCCACAAAGCATTGCAAGCCACCAATCATTTGTCTCTTTATCAAAGAAACCTCTCAACCTAACCGGACAATTACAATTCCTTGAGCCGATGCCTTCAAGGTTCGGTTTCTTCCTCGTCTTAGGTGGCTTGTATATCCCACTCCTTTCACATTGCATCGTCAAGTACAACCTTTTTAAAACGTATTTATCTATACAAACACTAAATCCGGCCTTTACCCCTTGTCGACGAACCCAAGCAAGTAACTCTTCTCGCTCTCTCCATCTTTCATTTGTTGTAAAAAATGAGGCGATTTCGCGAGCTTCGCAACCAACACCGATAGGTACCGGTTTAGGTTCTTTAATTTTACTAATGCGAGCTTGAAATGGAATGTTGACTTTAAACGGTTTCACATTAACGGTCGGTTTGACATCGCTGGAAGCATCGCCGGAAGCTTCATTTTTGGCCGGTTTCGGTTCGACGTCATCACCCGCGACATTGTCAACCATCTCCCTATATATCTATTGAATAAAATAATTTACACAGTGAGAATAAATAAATTACTTGTGGAATAAGCTAACCAAGAACAAAAGTGGCGCAAAAAATTCAAAAATATGGATTGTACAGTGGCGTGACTTAAGTCACGCAACACATTAACACTTGAGTGACTTAAGTCACGCAACATCTAACGCCTGCGCAAGTTAACTTGCGCGCCTTTCCCTATTGCCTATGAAACCAGACGAACCAAACACAAAAACCAGCAAAATGAGATGAGTTTTGATGATACATTATCTGATAGTTGGTGTTTGATGAGCGTAGAAACTTGTTTCCTGACGATTTGCAATGATTTGGGATGAGGATTTTGACCCCAAAAATCTCATTTTTTGGGTTTTTGAAGGTGGAGGGAGAGAAAATGGTGCTTGGAGTATGGACTAATGAGTTTTGTACAAAAACAGTAACCCTGCACAACTTAACTCGCGCTGCGTGAGTTAAGTTGCGCAACGTTACTTAACTTGCGATGCGCTACTTAACATGCGCATGTGTAAAATTGGAAAGCATGCAGAGTGGGAGTGTTTTGTGCAGGAGGAGAGCAACATTCATTTTATTATTCCATTGTTTTGTTGTTGTATGGGTGGGGTTTTGGTTGGTTGTTTTCTTTATGAGTATATTTTACAAGTATGTGCGAAAATATCATATAAGTATTTGATAAATTATTTTTTAAAAATAAAAAAAATCTTAATTATGATACTTCGTGAGTACGTATCAACACGTATCGAATAAGTTTTGATATTTGATAGTAATACTTCTCCATAGAGTATTGGGCTTCATGGTATCTACTCCCTCTATTCCTATATATAAGTTCCCTTTGTTTTTTTCACATTTCTTAAGGAAAAATTATTAGTACAGTTAATGTTTCTATAATGTATGTAAATATTATTAAATTGTCACTTGTTTGTATGTATATTAAATTTGACTTTTCATATTTTAAGAGAAATTAGTAGTATTAATTAGGAGTTTGTTTCAGGAAAAAATATTCACAAAGAGTGTTTACAATTGAGAGACGTTGAATAGATTGCTTTAACACACTCATATCAATTGACATTGCAATTTCCAATTTAATACTCCCTCATCTCACAATTGGCGTCTCATTTGAGTTTTACACGGTTATTAAGTAAATGATTAATAATGTTGATTTTAATGATGAAATATGTATCATTTACTAAAACACTCATATTAACTATAGTTAGTGGAATAGTTATAGATGATTGAAATGGAAAAAGAAAAAAAAAATGTTTGTATTCGTATTATAAATAAGGGTATGTTAATGGAAAAAAAAATAACAAATGTTGTATTGGTATAATAAAATGGACAAATAATTTGAGGCAAAGAAAATTAAAAAAAAGATTACACCTAATTTGAGACGAAAGGAGTATTATAACATGAGATAACTTTTTTATCGCATATCCGTATTGTAAAATTTATAAGACATTAATTTTGATGTATTTCATTGGGATATCAAATGATATCATATCTATTCTTTAATTATGAAACTTAATGACTATCAAAAATATAATCTTTTCCCTTCTTAATTTTTTGACACGTCATCAAAATTATATCCTTTTGTGTCTTTTGTTTCAACCTTATTATATTCCTCTCACTTAAAAATAAATTAAAACAAACTCACTCGATAAAACACACAAACTTAATTTTTTTTTAAAACAAACAAACTTAATCTTTCTCTAATTATGAAATTTAATCTCGACCAAAATACAATCTTACCCCTTAGTTTTTTTGACATGTCATCAAAATTATATCCTTTTGTGTTTTTTCCTTCAACCACCCCCTACTTTTCTCTCTTAAAATCGAATTTAAACAAACTCACTCGATAAAACACACTAACTTATCTATTCTCTAATTATGAAATTTAATGTCTACCAAAAATAAAATCTTACCTCTTCTTAATTTTTTTACATGTCATCAAAATCATATCTTTTGTGTCTTTTGATTCAATCTCCCCTATTTTTCTCTCTTAAAAACAAATTAAAACAAACTCACTCGATAAAAAGCTCTAGCTTAATCTTTTTTTAAAGAACAAACAAACTTATTCTTAATCTCAATAAAAAAAAATTCTATAATTCAACTTCTAAATATCTAAAGGGTTAAAAAGGGTTAAAAAGCAATTTACAACCAATTATATTTGATGGATAATCACAAAATAACATAACTTCATTCTTAAAATTAAAAAAAACATAACTTCAAAAAAGTTACAAAATATTTATTACAAGGCATATACCTACTTTTCCAAAAATTACCCACTTTTAGATTTGCTTATTTTCTAAAAAATAATTTGCCTTTGTTTTTTCTTTATATTTTTTTAGTCAAAATAAAAATTATATTAAATAAAAAGAAATAGATAGAAAATTTGAAGACATTAGACCTGACTTAGATACAACCCAAAACATGGGTACAACATAATAAATCGGACTAAGTGGATCAACTCTAATCTATCCTAAAAAAAATCACTAATCACGGGCGCAACCTAGCGAACTCGTATATGGACGCGAAACCAGATCATAAAAAAATATGAAAAGTGAACATATGTAAAGAACAATTAATGGATCGACCGTCAACTCAGTATTAAAATCCAAGTGCCAACAACTTCCTGAACAAATCATCAAGCATAAAAGCTCTTTGAAGCTTGAAGAATTAGAGTGTAGGCAAACAAGACACCTCGAATCTACAGATCTCAACATATTTGAAAACAACAGAGAATCAAAGAAGTTAGGCCACCATAACGACATAACGACATATGTATCAATAATGAAATCTTTATTAATTTTAATATTTTTACATATTTTTAGTTTATCACTTCATAATATTTAATAACAACTATTTCAATTATTTTCATCATGGACAAATTACTCTTTAAAAACAATCATGAGCTAATTACACTATCCTTCCTTAAGGTCTTATTAAATAACACAAACACCCACTCTGTTTTTTTAACTAAACACTAATTTCCCCCTTTTTTTTATCAAATTGACAAGCATTTCCCTTATAATATAACAAGGTTTAATTTTTTTTTATAGCAATTAACTTCTTCATACGAGTATGAACTCACATAATTTTGGATAAATTTTCTTTCCATTTTTCACTTAGGTGATTTTTTCCAACTTATTATTCATCGGTCAAGGTGGTTTAGTTTTTAAACTTTAATGTAGTAAAACAGATATATCGAAGATTATTTCCTTTTCATTAATAAGCCACGACGTCCATCCAGCAAAAAAATTCTCATTCTATATTCTCGTTTAATCTCTTATGTAATTGTCGATGTCTGATTCTGTTAGGTGGTAAAAATAAATGTTGTTATTGTTTCTTAATTTTGAGAAAAAAACATCATTTAACTTAATTGTGAATAGAGAAAACAGATACAAACACACCAAAATGATTAAAATTAAATTGTAAATTTACAAAGTTATTGAAATGGATAAAATGAAGAGAGATTGATGTTTTTGGAAAATTAAATGGGATGCTTGTGTTATTTAAGAAAAATCTCAAAGGAAGTCAATGTAATTTGCCCCTTTATCATTAATGTCGATTTTATCATTAATTTTTTTTTTAAATAAATTTTCTCAATTCATATAACATTGCAATGCGCTTTTATGCTTAGTCCCCACTTTGAATTATCCCGTGCGGAGCATGGGTTTGTTGCTAGTTAATGTTAAATTTTAAAGACATGATTTATGTGATAATAATTTTCAATTCGATCGTAGATTTTATAATACGGATATGTCGTAAAAAATTATAAGAGTTGTTGTGTATTTAATTTAACAACAATGATAACTGAACACATAATTTTTCCTTAAGAAAAAAACAGGACACATAATTTTTAACACAATACAGACATCATAGGTAATTTGAACATTTCATACTTTAAAACACAGGCATTTTTGTAAAAAACACACCTTTTCTTCTTCCTATCTTTTGTGTGTCTTCTCTCTACTCTCCCACCATCTTGTTTCCTCACCACCACCATCCTCCCCCGCTATAGTCCCTTTGTCTTCATCAATGACCACCATCGTTGTTTTCCATTCAAGTCCGTTCAGATCTAAAAATCATAGCAGCGACGACCTCATATTCTTCCACATGTCGGCGACCTTCTTTGTCTTCATCAGCCACCTTCGCCACCATCCTCACCACTGTTTTCGTGCCTTATATCTGTTTAGATATGAAGATATCACGCTGCTACCGACCTCATCTTCTCCCTTACGTTGTCGGAGATTCGTTCATGCCGGTGACCATCACTTTCTCGCAAACGATCTGATCTCACGATGGTGGTTCCGTGAGTGTTTCCGGTGAGATGATTCATGTCTGAGATGAGCTGTAGAGGAGTCTAATAGAGAAGACGGAGAGGTGAGAGAAATTGAAGATAAAGAGGAAAAAGAATCGCATAAGAGGGGAAAATAGGAAGAAGAAAAAAAAAGGAAAATACGGTGTTAGTATTGTGTCAAAAGTTGTGTCAAGTTATCATTTTTGTAAATTTAAGATGCATTGTAGTGTGTTCGCGCATGTGTGTTGAGGGGGAATTTTGTCATTCTTTGTAATCTTATCTGACTTGAGAGATTAATCTATGCATCTATGCAGGGAGGATATTAGTTCACATCAATTTATCATTTATTATATTCATACCTAACTTGAGTGATTATTCTCACCAATTACGTACATAAGATATTCATATTCAGTTTACATCAAATATATGCATACACACGGACACACACATATATAAATTATGGATTTGTCTAATACATATAATATTGCACGTATTAAAACAATTGAAAGAAATAACTTTTAATAGAAAAATAACAATTATTTATTAAAAAGTATTACATTTAAACCCACTAATTAATTTGATGGTATTGACTTGAGACATGTGAGTGTGCTCCGCCTCAGGATCTCAGATTTGATTATCCCTTATGCTAATTTGGGTGGAATAATTTAGCTTATTCAAACAAAATATTACATTTAATATAATTTACACAAACTCAAATAGTACAAACTGCCCCTCTAACATTTGTTAAAGAATTATAAAAGGAAATATTACCTCGAAAATTATGTATTATATTTTTGGGTTAATAATGTTTTACCCTTGTAATTTCCGATTTTCCCCTGTAAAATTTCCTTTTTGGATCCCGTCCTTATAATTTGAAGTTTTTTTGGTTTTGGACCTTCATGAATTTTGACTTGACAAAATCGATGATATGACAGAGGTAAATTGAAATTTGCTCAAATTGTAGGAGGGTAAACCGCATTTTCCTCAAATTACAGGGGGCACAAATTTTCATGAAGGTCTAAAATCAAAATATCTTCAAATTAAAAGGACGGAATCCAAAAAAAACATTTTACAGGAGGAATGCCGGAAAGACCTATATTACAATGGATAAAACATTATTAACTCTATATTTTTTGAAAGTTAAAAAGGTATTTTTTTCAATGTAAATCTTGTCTTTTTTTTCTACAATTAATTTCTTTTTTTTTTTTTGGTCAAGTTCTACAATTATTTTCTTAACTAGTGCTTTAAAAGCACCAATTAATAAGATCCTTCAATTAATATGGATTTTTAGTAAATCGCCAGACATATTCAATTAATAGGGATGGTTCAACTGTCCTAATAATTAAATTCAACGGTTCACATCATATCATACCGTCAAAATGAAGTGTCAAAGCCAATTTGCTCTCCTTTTAAATTCCACGAATAGATCATCATCAAGATACTGATAGATTCTCACAATTATTTAATTGAATACATAGAACTTTACTTATCTCAACCGAGCTCTGTATTTTAGTGTCGCTTCCATAAACTGAAGATTTCATACAAACGAAAAATCAATATAGAAGTATATTTATCACTTCACAGTTAAGATTTTTCGAACCTTTTTGTCAAACTTGAAAGTTAATCATATAAATTGATTAATAACTCTTAATAATGTTTTTCTTTCTTTAAAGAATTATACCAAGGAAAAAAAAAAATCACGTTCTTCAACTATGAGTTTCTTAATTATTAAGTACGAAGTTTAACCTTTTGTAAGTTACTAAGTTAATATAACCACAAGTAAAATATAAAATAGAAAGATAAATAATAAGTTGCGAGAAAAAGTTTTGTTTGTTAGATTGTATGTTGTAAATGAAATGTACAATGAGTATTAAAATTAATTCTGTTAGCTCAAACATCGTGACCTAGAAAATCTAGTCATGACTTGTCTCAACCGACTATATTCTTACGGACAATGTATGTTTTTTCCGTTGGCAGGTGTATATGATGCCTTGTGTTTGGTCATTTTTGTTTTCGTTGTTCAAGTGGACGCTATTGATTTAGAGCATGAATTTATAAACATAATTGTTCCAACTATGGGGCTAAAAATATGGAACACGA
The DNA here is from genome assembly GCA_946800305.1 of Medicago arabica. NCBI lineage: Eukaryota > Viridiplantae > Streptophyta > Magnoliopsida > Fabales > Fabaceae > Medicago > Medicago arabica. The sequence goes on along the minus strand of OX326968.1, from coordinate 42,129,221 downwards.
GTCATCATATTTGCTGAATGGTCAAGTTTCATGTATCTTTAACTGATTCTGACACTCCCACGATCTTCTTGAATCTTAGTGGACTTGAGAAAGACTCACATAGATCACATCTAATTATTTATATTTCGACTAGTCTTCATTTGCCTACCTAGTAAACGACTAAACTTAAGTCGGTTGCTTGCGATTTTCAACTAACAACTTATGCTTTGTTTGGTAAGACATGAATTTAAGTTTACGAATTATAGCTTATAAGCTCGTATGATTAAAAAGGACATGCTTGGTAATTTTCATTTTTTCATGAACTTATAACTTATTTTTATGGGCTTATAACAGTTTGTGAAGAACAAATTCCAGTAGCTTATAACTTATTTTTTATGTCAATTTTATTGCTGCAATCTTAATTGAAAAAAATATATATTAATTTAATTCTAATTTTTTGTCATTTCATATTTATATGTTACTTCAACTGCTAATTTTATCTAACTCTACAAATTCAATTAGTTAACTTGTCCGTTATCAGTTATAAACTAACTTATAAATCATCCGATATAAACCAGCTTCTAAGAATATTTTCAGATGTAAACAATATATAATTATTGGATATTGGATTCAAACATGATTATAATTCCACTTAGATTTGAAAGTCAACATAAAGCTCTGGTTAGGCGGTGTAGTTGATCAAAACTAAACAACATTTCTAAGCCGCTAAACAATATATTTAGAAGACGAGCAAGTAAGCAACGTTTACACGTTGCTAACGCAATCAAGGATGAGTGCAAGAAAGTTCTATAATCCTTTGATTAGATTTTGTTAGCTTCAGCAATCACGTGGTGTATTCTTTCTTTCTAACACTTATATTGTCAATTAATAATAGTAGCTCAAAGGTTTCTAGGTTTTTGCACTTCCTCGAACTGATTTTGCTCGTTTCCAACTGAATTTTTTGTAATGTCTCTGTATGATTTAACTTACGCAATATGTGTTAACTCACATAGAAGTTTACATAAAGATTAACACTAACGTGAGTTAAATCACACAGAATTAACACTAGCGTGAGTTAACTCACATAAGGACATTTTCGAAAGTTTAATTGGAAATGAGCAAAACGAGTTGGGTAAAGAGCAAAATTCTAGTTCAAATTGAATTGAAGAATTACATTCATGTTATCTCATCAAAAGCCTAAGACACTTTCCTAGTCCACCACTCCCTTCGTCCTACAAAATCATCCCATTTTATCGTTTCACACAATTAAGAAAAAAAAGTATAAATAAATTGAAAAAATAACAATTTTACAAAATTAACTTTATCAATCATTGTTGATTAACATTACTATAAATCTAATGTGAAAAATTACAACTTAAAAATGATACACATAATACTCCGTCCCAAATTGTATGTCATTTTTAGGAAATTTTTTTGTCCCAAATTATATGTCGCTTTACAATACTAATGCAACATTAATGCTACTTTTTCTATTATAACCTTAACTATTTATTACCCTCTCTTCTTTCAATTCTTTCATTTATCTTTTCCATATTATTTATCAAGGACAATTTTGTAAAACAACTCATAATATCTCTTTTCCAAAAAATATTAATTGCATTTCTTAATATGTGTGAAGTGTCTAAAACGTCATACAATTTGAGATGGAGGGAGTAATAATTAGGTTAAACGATACTTTTGGTCCTTTTAGTTTGACAGAATTTTCAAGTTAGTCCTTTAAGTTTCGAAAGTTTCAATTTGGTCCTTTTAGTTTGACAGAATTCACAAGTTAATCCTTTAAGTTTCAAAAGTTTCAAATAAGTCCTTTTAGTTCCCAAGTTAGTCCTTTAAGTTTCAAAGTAAAAGGGTCTATTTGGGTCCCAAGTTAGTCCTTTAAAAGACTAACTTAGGAATTTTGTCAAACTAAAAGGGTTTATTTGAAACTTTTGAGACTTAAAGGACTAACTTGGGAATTCTGTCAAAATAAAAGGATCTAATTGAAACTTTCGAAAATTAAATGACTAACTTGAGAATTTTGTCAAACTAAAATGACCAAAAGTGGTATTTGACATATTAATTAATGAGTATAGTTGAGAAAAGTATTTAATGTTACATTAAAAATGACAATTATTTTTTACAAATAACAACAATTATATAAAATAGAGAGTATTGTTTGCCGTTAACTCAGTTATAAGCTACCGTGAAATAGTAAACTTATTTTGTTTGCCGTTAATCTTTGAATTGGAATTTCACAACTATTTTACTATTTCTCTTTCATTTTTTTCTTCCCTTAAGCTCAAGAGAGTTCTTTCACCTGAGTGTGTAAGTTATGTTGAAAAGTTATTTTTGTAATAATGTTAGGAAAATGCTCTTTAGGATACATATTAATGTACTCTCTTCTATTTGAACGATATGGTAGGATCCACATTTGGTGGAATCCATATAAAATACATGCAACTAATTACACGTTGTATTGAATTTGAGATGTATTATATCCGGAATGAAATACAAACAAATAAGATACATCAACTGAATTTTTAACTACATGTATTAATCTTTCACCTACCGTCTTTGTTTGCGTTAGAAAATGTGTTATTTCAACTACCGTTTTTGTTTTGTGGTTTTTTTTGGAGAAGGCCTTTTCTGGGCCAACTGTTCAAGTTTTTCTGTTAGATAACCCACTAGCGTTCAAAAATAGATGGAGATGGGTGACCTATTATTCATCGTTGGTTTTGGGACCCGTTAATAACCTATAATTTATTTTAGGAATATTTTATAAGAAAAAAAGAGGAAAGGGCCACGGTAATCCACGGGTCTCTTTGATTTTATTTTTAGAACAATTCATTATTTGATAAAGTTTATTAGCCACTTTAATTCTATTGTTCGATTACTTAATTAAAATAAGTCGTATTTTCTTTTCCTAATTCCTCGTCGAAAACCACTTAGTTATATTTAGCCAAATACCTCTCACGGTTCTTTAAGTTAGATGCTTATAACAAGTTAGTCCTTTATTTTTTATTTTTTTTATAAATTGGTTCTTTATTTTTTATATATTACGAATCGGTCTTTTAAGTCATAGAATATTTATACTATTATCCATTTTTTTAGCCAATTTTGTTAAAAAAAATGTTTATGGACGTGTTGATATTTGGCTCAAAAATGGATGTTGAATGGAAAATCATGGCACATGTGTATGAGATCATGGTACGATTTTGGTTCATTTTTCTGGAGGGTTTCCACTGAAAATATTGTGGCACAAAGGAAAGACATTGTGGCACGATTAACGAATACAATGTAGTACTATACTGGCGTACTAACTGCACATCGTGATACGATGGGTGCCTAACGTGGCACGATTTCTCAGGATCTTGAGCTTTATATAAGGCTTCATTCTTCATGTTTTGAAAGACGTTCAAGAGAGAGAAACTTGAGAAACAAAATGAGGAAACTTTAGAGTTGAGTGTCTTTGGTGAGAGTTTATCTTGGGTTGAGAAACAATTGTAAACACCTTGGTAGTGAGATCTTATTACATGAAGGATAAAAAAGTTTCCTTTAATGTTTTTTCTTAGGATTCATTTTGAGTGTGAGTAACTTGAAAAATGGATATAAATTAGGGTTTGTTCTTTGCGAGCTTTTAAGATAATTTAGTGTAACCTATTTGTATCATTCTTATCATAGTGGATCAGAGAGTTGATCTCTCCCCATAGTAGGTCATTTTGGACTGAAGTGGGTAAAATATATCGTGTTGGAATAAGAGTGGTTCATACAATTCCTCTAGGATTTTGATGATAACAAAGTATTGAAGAACAGTTGGAATACTAACATGTGTTCAAGTGTGTAGAATCAAAGAATGAATCTATCATTTAAGAATGAACATATGAAAAGCATCAGAAGAACCAAGAGAAGCCTAGAAGACTATGGTAGAAGATATGAAGAAAGATCATTCAGAAGTCAACGTCTTTAGAATAAGGACGCCTCACAGAAGCTGGAGAGTTACCTCAACAGATTCTATGAAGGTCATCAGACTCAAAAGCTGACGACAAACTTGGATGACTCCCATATTTGAGAAAATCCTTAGGGACCCAAAATCCACATAGGTTTTTTCTTCTTATGTGAACTGTCCATATCATAGTATCTGAAAGAGTAGTTCTTTTGTCTTCTTCTGTCTACGTGTGTAAACATACAAAGGACCTCAAGAACAAAAGGAATACAACATATAATTCTACTTCCAACAAAGGAAATTCAAAGGACTATTCAACAAAATTATCTATATTAGACAAAGGGCTAACTTTCTTGATTGAAGCTTCTCAACGACTCTATTTGCCCTGACACACTTCTCCAATGTCTCTCAATTGACTGTCTATATAAGGAGTTAAAGACCTGAAGAAAATCAATAAGACTCTATTATTTTGTTGTGCCATTACTCTGTCAAATCTAATAGCGCAAAACACTTAGGATTTTTGTATTCAAGTTCATATCTTAGAAATCTTAAAGAGTTTGTTCATTTGTTCAATTTAGACTACCATTGTAAAATCTAGTGTAAGAACAAGTTGAATTGTACTGTTGTAAACATTTAGAAAGTCTCGGCTCCTGCGTGCTTAAGCATATAAGTATCTTGATGAAACCATGAACAATTAGGAAGTCTCAATCAGTTGTGATTGAGCAAAGGGAAGTCTCTTGGAATTGTGTTTAAGCAAAGAAGTCTTTAGGTAGTGTCTTAGAGTAAGGAAGTCTTGAGCAGTTGTGCTTGAGCAAGGAAGTCTCTTGGATGTGTCCTATAGCAATATGTAATCATGTGTGATTACAGTGAAATCCTTTGAAACTGCAAGGGGATTGGACTACTTCTGTGTTGTGAGAGGAACCAATATAAAACTGCTTTTTGTTTACTCTCTCTCTCTCTGTCTCTTTATCTTTGTGTTATGTATTTATCCGCTGCATTCAGACTCTGAGTCAGAATCTGTATACCTCATATTTTGACTAGTTTATTAACACCAAGAAATAGAAACCACAAAAAGCCAACATAATTCAACCTCTCATTCTTGTGTTTTTCTCACCTTCATATTGGTGTGTTGTTTTCTTTCTCTTCTATCTTATCTTTGTTGCTTTGGTTATCTTTGTGGCGTTGCTTCACACGATCTAGGTTTGTTTGTTGTCGTTGCTCGATGCTACTTTGCTCGTTGATTACTATTTCCATTGCTCAACAGATCCAAGTTTATTGGTGTGATTATTTGTTTGAATTTACAACAGGACCATTTAAAATTGAGGTGGTAGGTCCAAATATGCTTATGACATCAAACATGATTTCTTACACACATTTTTTTCTTCTTGTTTCTAATTCAAGTCTAATTTTACGTATAATATTTTAACAACAATATTATAAATCAAGTAATCGATGAATTTTATTTTAAATCAAAACTGAATAGTACATCTATGAACCTTAGTTTTGAGAGCACTAAATTTGGATATACCAACTTAACACTAAACATCTACATAAACACTTTGTAATTGAGTTTGATAAAAATATAGTGATGATGTTGATATTTAACGACTTAAAGTACCAATTTGTAACAGAGCTTAAAAGACTAACTTGTTATAAACATACATCTTAAAGGACGACATATGATATTTGAACTTTATATTTATAAAAACAAATGAGAAAGTTACGATATATTGACTTAATAATTTTTTACCAAACATAACACATTTGAAATTGTGGTGCTTAAGTTGAAGAGTAGTGTTGAATACTCCAATATTTATCGCACATTTTAACAGTCGCCATTCTATTGGTATATGTTCATATTGATCATTGAATAACTAAATAAGATCCACATAATTGGATGGAACTCGTATGAATTTCAATCGATAGAAGATGGTGTGTAATATTATGTGTGTCCATAGCATTATTCTAATTTAAAAAAAAAATTAAGAGCATATTTGAATTGATTTATTACAGTGTATCAACTAACATATGCTTTTGTGAAATGTTTTGTGAAACTTATATTCACCGTTTTCTTTTAAGGTCAGTATCGTTCAAACAGAAGAGAGGGGAGGGGAGGGACGGAGAGGGAAAGCAATAGGTTTTAATTATTATATATTTTCTTCAAAGGAGGGGAAGAAATTTTAATTGTATATATAACACTAAATTTTTTCTATTTTTTTAAACTAAATTACCTTTTTATCCTTATTATAATATTATAAGAATCAAATCATCTATTAATAACATTTTTTTCTTGGATGATCCATCTAACATAATAAAAACGTTAATTGAAGAATGTACATGAGTGCATATCATAAAAAAAGTTTTTTTTTTAATTTTAAAAAAGGAGTACTTATTAAAAAAAAAGCAGTGCTGCAATGTAAAAAACAAGTATAAGAAAATTGTAAAGGATTGTACACAGGAGCAATGAAATTTTTTTATAACAAGAGCAATGTGTTATAAGAGAAGAAACACAATTATAGGTAAGAAGATCATAATGAGATATAACAAGAATAATTTAGGAATTTAACAAAAAAAATTAAGGGTAATATTGTTGATATAATAAATGAGTTTTCTCATCCCTTCCCTTCCCTTGAAAAACTTCCATTTGAGGGGGAGCAATAAATGGTGCTAGAAGGGATTTGACTCCCCTTCCCTACCTTTTAGAAATTGAACCAAACACAAAAATTAAAATGTTTCATCCCTACCAAAACTCGTGAACTAAACATACCCTAAAGCGGACCCAAACGGACACATTTCATATTTTTGCTTATATGAAATGTAAACTAAAACAACAACAAAGGATATAAATTGACGACACCTATTTAGAAAAGTTATGTAAAATGTGTTTCAAGAAGTCATTTTTAACCATAATATTAACTGTTTACCGAGTAGATTAATAATGTCTTTTTTCAATGTAAACACTAAACAAATACTAGGTTATAATTAGCAAAAAATTCATTATACATTTAATTTGTTTACAACTATATTGATAATTTTTATTGCTGATTTTTTTCCCTCTATAGTTGTTATTGCGACGGGAAGCATCAAACCAATATAAATATATCTATAAATTATGTAGTAATTTTTTTAGTGTCTTATTTGTGCTAATTTTTAACAACTGAACTTATTTAAAGCAGCTCCATGTTTATTATCTAGAATAGTTGGATATAAATACATGCCAACAATTTCAACAATAATATTTTTTGTTGGGGTAGCCAAGGATATCCCTTCTACATGAAAGGTTACATGCTCCTTGCAAAAACAACAACAATGACATAATTTCTAGCAAAAACTGATCCTGACATCAACTCCCTAATTATTCAATCTAACAATGTCGATATTATTATTTGTGTCAAGTATTACTAATTGCTTAAAAGAATATTTTCCTATCTTCATCTAAATTTTTCATAAATAGGTGCATATTCAAACGAGAAAACTACACTTTTATGATTTCAACAACAAAACTCACAGCTCATCGCCTCATCCAACATGCACTAATTTATCCATCCTTACCATTTAAAATATACTAAAATAGTAGCGATTTAGTCTTTGTGAACAAAATGCTGGACACCGTTTGCGGCTGTCTTTATAACAAAATTTCTTGCCATAAATAGCTTTCAAACTTATGCCAACTATAACAAGTTAACAACCGATCACCAAACCCCACTAACAAGTTACTATCTTATACATATATCATTCTCCCTCGTCCTAAAATAATTGAGCAATTTATCATTTTACACGTATTAATTAATTTATATATATATATATATATATATATATATATATATATATATATAATCCATTTGGGGTTGGCCTAGTGGTTGCCTTGAGATCTTGGAGTGTGCTCCTCTCAAGGTCTCAGGTTTGATTCCCTCTGATGCCAATTTCGGTGGGCAAGTCCTGGCTTAGATTGGCCCCTGAAAATAGGCGGTGAGATTGGTGCCCTTAGATTAATCGGTCCTTGGATCGGATACTGAGTTCTAAAATAATAATAATAATTATATATATAAATAAAAAAGAGAAAAATGATTTTAAATATTTTATCAAGTATTGATATATTTATCATTATCAAAAGTAATTAATGTTGTATTAAAAAGTAAAATGTGTTATTCATTTTAGAACATTTTTTTTTTATAAATTGATAACTTATTGTAGGAGGGTGAGTATTATTAGTCATATGTATAAATAAAACACTCTTCCTATTGTCATCATTCATCAACTTCATTGCTTAACCACATAGGGTAGTGAAAGATAGAAATCATGGTGAATCTTGTGGCAGCACAAAAACCATTGATGCATGGGCTAATGAAAATGGCAGGTATACGTCCCTACACAGTAGAGATAGAATCAGGAACAATAATGAATTTTTGGGTACCTTCAGAAACCATAACAAAGCCAAAGAAAAAAGAAGAAAAGCCCAAAATCACAGCAAAACCCAGCAAGCCTGTGGTTGTTTTAGTACACGGTTTTGCCTCTGAAGGAATAGTAACATGGCAGTTTCAAGTTGGTGCATTAACAAAAAAGTACGCTGTTTATGTTCCAGATCTTCTATTCTTCGGAGGTTCTACCACAGACAAAACAGAAAGATCACCTAGGTTTCAAGCAGAGTGTTTAGCCATTGCTTTAAGGAAACTTGGCGTTGAAAAATGTATTGTTGTTGGTTTTAGCTACGGTGGAATGGTGGCTTTTAAAATGGCTGAGATGTATCCTGATTTGGTTCAAGCTTTGGTTATATCTGGATCCATTTTGGCCATGACGGATTCTATTAGTGTGAGTTCATTGCAAGAACTTGGATTTTCTTCTTCTTCTGAACTTTTGTTGCCTAATTCTGTTAAAGGACTTAAAGCACTTTTATCTGTTGCTGCTTACAAAAAACTTTGGTTCCCGGATCGTTTACACAAAGACTTTCTTGAGGTATGTAACCCTAGTTTTGCACCACTTTTTTTTCTTCAATAAAATATTTTTATTAAACAAATGAAATTTGGGAAAATATAGCTGCTGTATTGCAGTAATGTTTTTTTTTCCTTCATATTTTGATATTGTATTTAAATTTATTTTGGATAAATTGATTGCATAGTATTTTAGTTTTATAGAATTTCACACGTAGGGAATGATGTGGAAAATAAAATGGTGTTGTGATAAAAGTATAGTTGGAAAACTGTTTGAAAAAGTTTTGCTCCATGAATTCATTGATAAACCTGATAGTATATTGTAAACAAAATTTTAAAATTGTAGGAATATAGTATACACGATGCAATTTTTTAAAGCTTAAACACTAAAGGTAATAAATTCAAACTCAGAAGCACTGTTCATGAGCACTATTAAAATTCATTCATACTCCCAACACCAAATGCCCCCATCCCTCAAAATAGGTTCAAACTCAGTAGCACTATTCATGAGCACAAATGTTATACTGGGGTGGAAGAAAAAACTACAACCGCAAAATGCCTCCAATCTATTCAACACCTCTCTTAAGCTCCCTATCTCAGGCAAAAAAAACAGCTTGAAATTGACAGCAACCAATTTATTGTAGGTTGTCTCCCAACAAACACGACTTATTATTTTTGTACCCATCACTTCATTAATTTCTTCATTGCTAGAGGATTTATTTCTTCGGTTTTTAAAATAGTAGTAACATTAATGATAACATGATCTCTCTAGATCACGTCACTACTATGAACAATATATATTTTTTCAATCAAGTTGTTTGAGCTCGAGTGGTAAAGAGCTCATTCCAAAAACGTATCTGAAGAATATTGGATCCAATTTTTAAGGAAATAATGTTTGGCCAGTGCGTATGCCTTTACGTATGAGACGAATTAGTTGTCCTCTATTGATAGGTTGGAAATCGATGCAAAAGAAAAAAAAACAAATTATTTATTTATTTATAGAATTATTTAATAAACTTGAAAAAATTATTTGTATGTAATAGTAACCGAAGAAAACAATAATAAAGTTTCGAAGAGTTATGATCTGAAAATTCATAGATATTTACATGTCATCTATTTTGGAGATTCGTATATTAACATGATTTGAACTCCGGCACACTTGTCACTTGTGGGTATCATACTTAAATTGCACTCAAATAAGTACAATGATACAAAACAACTGTTCCCGGTTGATAGTTTCGTGTTTCGTAGGTATGGAAATGTCAGCCAAATTAAATTTTGTATGTCAGATAGGATGAAATTTTGTATGTCAGATAGGATGGGGCTAAATTTGACTACACATATACTCTTAAATAAATTCAAGCTGTGATCACGATTGGTTCGACTAACTTGACCATAAATGGAGTATATAGATAAAAATGAGGCATTTCTTTTTTGAAACAAATTAAAGCAGCGAGGCTTAGTTCAACTAACTTTACCTAATAATAATAAAGTTGGATTGTTTACCCAAAAATAAAGTAATAATGTCTCACACACTCCTACGATACGATGAATTGCTAGAGGTATCTAACCTAGCTTACGTTTGATTTATGTTAAATCAAACTTTGTTATATATTAAAAAGACTAAGATTTTTTAGTTAGGTCATTTAATGAACAAAAGTTTACCAGATAAATAAGTGATGTTTTCGAGGTTTGAACTTCATCATCTCTTACGTTAGATGAATATGTTGATCATATCTTACTTTATCCAATAACCGGGCTTATTAATCTAATGACAAAATAAATTTGTACATGATCTCTTTTGTGCGTTTTAAAAGTAGTCTGCATCAACCGATCTCCTTGTTAGGTTAATCAGGAAGTGTTACGATTTATTGATTCAACTTTTTTATTTATTAAATAGAGAGATTGATATGGCACGAGAGACATGAAAAAAAAAAAAAGGAAAACTTGGAGAGGATGAATAATTTCACGTTTAAAATTTTCGAGTTGGTGAACTGGTGGTTGTTGAATAATGAAATTGATTGCACATGGTTTTGGTTTTGCCTAAAAAATGCATCTCAATTGAGTTTTAGCCTTTTAGGTTTGTTGAGCGGCCTAATGACGTCATGGGGTGTCATATTCTTAGATTAGTTCCTTAATCTTTTTTTTTTTTTTTTAATTTCATTCTCTCATAAAAAAGTAGTTTTCTCTATCTATGTTTTTCTTTTTTTTCTTTCTTTTTTGTTAATTGTATATGTGACTTTAACTATGTGGATTATTGTAGGTGATGTTTACAAATAGAAAAGAAAGAGGTGAGCTATTAGATGGCTTAGTAATTAGCAATAAAGACGTCAACATTCCAAATTTCTCCCAGGTAATATAATTTTGTTATAAGGAGATAATATAATTTTAGTTCGTAATTCAAATTCTATATGAAATATTTGTTTGAAATATATATTTGGAATTTTTTTAAAAAGTAATTCATGAGTCATTTTGTTAAAGCTGAATTTAGAGAATCTTGAATAATATTTTTTTTTCTTTTTGAAGAAAATCTTGAATAATACCTAAAAATTAATACTTTGAAATTCCCTCATGTTATAGATTGGTCTTTATAATTTTCCAATCCCTCGTCCTTTTGACCCAAATATTTAGAATTCTTATTTGGTATCACATTCCTTTTGATATTTCTGATTTTCCTTCGAACTTCGTTTCATTATAAAAATACCCAATATTAAGGGTCTGTTTGTTATAGATTAAAATAAATGTGATTTTGACATAAAACTAGACCTCGACCCGTGCTAACGCACATGTCATATGGAAGGTAATATTTGACGGTAATAGGTAACAAAATAGTTTAGTTGAATGTCATGATTGTCATATAATATTTTATAATATTAAGAAGCATAGACGTAGATGTTGGTACTGTACCATAACATAATTTTCCATGACGTCGTCCTTGATACCGTAACGTAACATAATAGGTTAAGTATAGCAAAACGGGTTAACATTTATAAGTAGAAGATTATGTTAAGTATAACAAGATGAGTTAACGATTATTCCTTTCCAAAAAACAACATATAATTAGGAACATAATTTTATTTTACTTTAGATAAATATTAAATGCAAAAGTGTGTAGGAAAAATTAGGCTAAGTATAGTGAGACGGGTTAACATTTATAAGTACGAGATTTTCAAAAAAATAGCATATAACTACGAACATAATTTTATTTTACTTTAGCTAAATATTAAGTATAGCGAGACGGGTTAACATTTATAAGTAAGAGATTATGTCAAGTATAACGAGACGGGTTAACGGTTATTTATTTCCAAAAAAGCTAGGAACACAATTTTATTTTACTTTAGATAAACATTAAATGCAAAAGTGTGGAGGAAAAAATTAGGTTAAAATTAGATATAGGGTTAATATAGTAAAATCACGCGAAAAAATTAGGTTAAATCTAAGGTTAATATTGCGTCATGAGTTAACACTTAGAAATAAGAGATGACATTTTGCATAAATTAAATCTAGGGTTAATATAATAAAGTCACGCGAAAAAATTAGTTCAATCCTTTGAACCATATTTTCTCTCTCCTCTAAAAATAATCTATTTTGTTAACAGCTTCTCATTTGAAGCTGTTTTTAGATTAATTTTAGATTCTGACATTTTTTTAAAAATCTGTAACAAACGGATGCAATATTCTTAAAAGTGATTATTTCTTTAAAATAAGTGATTATTTTCTTAAAAAAGCTATAACAAACTGACTTTAAATCTGTAATTACTTTGTTAAAAAAAAAAAACTTATGAATAAGGAAATTCAGTTAAAGTGTCAAGATTGCTTAGAATTTTAAATTATCTTAATTTTTTTATGACTTCATTCAACCACATTTTGGTTCTATTTGTACATGCTCTTTTATAAGCTTATTGCTTTACTCATATATATTAGTATGTTTTTACTCAATAATGATGGCTTTACAGAGGATACATCTTCTATGGGGCGAAAATGATCAAATTTTCAAATTGGAACTTGCTCAAAATATGAAAGAGTAAGGCTCTACCTCTATTTATACTCCACACACACACACAAGAATTAGAGAGATGATATTGATGTATATTTAATTTACATGACAATATTCTTCTCTATATATTGAAGAGTTTATAACTATGAGTAGTTGTACAAATTATAGTAACATGTATGTATGATATTTCTTATTTCTTATGTATCAAATGACAGGCAACTAGGAGATGGCACAACATTTGAAAGTATAAAGAAAGCTGGTCACCTTGTTCACTTGGAGCGACCATGTGTCTACAATAGATGTCTCAAGAAATTTATTGCTTCCTTCTTGGCGTCAAATGAAGCAAAATAATTGTTATTCAATTGTTACTTCTTCAACTTTCATAATGTGCCCTGGTTATTGCTCTTAGCTTAATGAATTAAAATGGAGTTGATTAATTGTAAAATTAACTGTAAATTTTAATTTTCTTTGGTTTGGTTCCCTTCACATAAGTCAACCAAGACATTAAAAGTGGGTACTTTTTTTTTCAGCAGATATTTGAATTTTAGTTTGCCACACGTTGTTGAAGTCTAGCTAGTTCCTTCAGCTAGACCAACACCTTGATATATTCATTGTATTTTATTCCTTTCATATATAATAAGATGATTTTAATTGTGTGATATATTGTTCCTTCCTCTCCTTTTAGTACATTAATTTTGAGCAAAACACACTTTCTTAATATTTTGAAATTTTAATAATAAAACTTTTTGAGATGGGATAAATTGATAACTTTTTATGAATTTAATTTAATATAACAATCCTTTGTTTCAAAATTAATTAAAACATTCTTCCCAGATTACCTACTTCTGTAAATGGAGATTGTATATTCATTTTAAAAGAATATATTGGGAATTTACACCCCACATTCTATAGCATATTAGCATGGCACTTGAGTATAGTACTTAATGGAAATATCATATTAACTGTCTAAAGACAAAAAATTCGATTACACAGAAGGAAATCTATTTTTCTATTGAGGTTAATCTAAACCCGTAACGAGGGATGCTAACAACACATTTTCTTATAACTCTTTACGCGACACATTTTTATCGATACGGAATCCATGCTATAAGGCTAGCACATAATTACATGCAATAAACAACCGTTGATTTTACATTTGCAGTCGAGATTGGTGACTGCGTGCATTCAATTACTGGAGAGGATTCTTTTCCAGATTTTCCTATACAAGACCAATGAAACACAAAATGGATTTGTGTGTACCAAAACTTAATGGTCACACATAAATTATATATAGAATAAAATAATTTTAATCATCAAAATTATCTAATAAACGATGCCTGAATTTCTTCCAATGTTCTGTCCTTGGTCTCAGGAACCCAAAGTAGAGCAAAAGCAACGTTGAAGGCAGAAAAAATTGCATAAATTGTAAATGTTCCTGCATTGCTCCAATCCAGAAGAAAGTGTGCAGTCATGGTGATAAGAGAGGCAGTGAACCAATTCAAAAATGTTGCAGCACTTCCAGCAAGGCCCTTAATATTTGGTGGAAGTATCTGAAAACCACACCATTAATTAATCAATTACCATATACAATGGCATACATTGTAATAATATCCGGCGGATGAAACCTAAATATTTTGTGTTTCAATTTTTTGTTTGAGGTATGTAATGCATTTATTTGATATTCAGAGCCCATTCTTAATAATCAATAAACTAGGCTAAAAATTGCCCAAAAAAACCTGTTTATGAATTGAGTCAAAATTTAGTCTGCCTAACAAGTAGCCCAACCCTCAACCTGTTCCACTTGAGACCACTCTTACCGCAATATTTCTCAACCTTTGAAAAATGTCGATCAGGAGATAACTACCGAAGTTCCAATGGAAAAAAGATCATCGGAAGATATCTTCTAATAAGTTTATGCCATTAGGAGACACGTTCCAATAAATTGAGAAGCCTTTGAGCAAATATGACGGACCTATAGAGCAATTTTCATCCACGGACGAAAGTGGGTTATATAACACATGAAGTTGACTTGGGCCATATTAGGGTTTTTGGGCTCGAACCTATCCGATGTTCCCACCCCTACTAATAGTAAATAGATAGATTTATCTATTTACTATCAGTAAAGGAATAGATTATGGTTACATCACCCTTTTCTTGAGTGCTACATTATAACATATGTGGGTTATTCTTATGAGTTATGACATGATACTTCACTGCAATTGATTTTAAGAAAAATTGAAGCCAGAATCATATTTAAATTCTGCAAGCAGAAATAGTTATTTGTGCATACCTCAGACATTATAAGCCAAGGGATTGGTCCAATGCCAAGAGCAAAACCAATTACCAAAGCCTAAAAACAATTAGCAATCAGTTATTTTGACAATATAATTAAAAAAATTAAACCCCTCACACAAAAGAAACATATGGCAAATCAATCAATTTCATACCACAAGCCCCACAACAGAGAGCATCCCCATCATTCTATAAAGGTCAGAGCCACTTGTTACAACTCCCTGAGTTCAATTAAATAACACATTTTCTTTGAGCAAAAATAACATCATTTATTTAGTATAAAAATTGAATTGAATTTCAAGAGCTGTGATTAATTAATTACCAACCTGTAGATAAAATGCTGTAGCAACAAGCAGTAGGCTAACAGTCATCACAGAGGAAGATACCTACAAGAGATTAATTAAAATGCTTAATGATTGATTATTTAGATGTAAATAGGTTTGATAGAAATTTATGATAAACTAATTTGTCTTAATACTTACTATAAGAAGCACTCTTCTGCCACTTCTGTCTACTAACCAAGTAGCAACCCCAGTCATTACAACCTGCATAATTAAAATAGCTTGTAAATGATTTTTTGTTGCTATTGATATTTTTATACTCATATGAATGCATATATCTATTGTAGAACGTGTATAGCTTTTTACCTGAATAGCTCCTAACCCAAATGTAGCAGCATTGCTGGATGAAATTCCTATTAAACATACCATGAAAAATTCAAGACATAAATTAAGGTTGTGCTCAAATTGGATTGCTAATACAACCATTAATTTACTAACATTTGTATATAGTTAATTACCTGCGCTTGAAAAGATTTTACTTGCATAGAAAAATACCCCGTTGATACCAGAAAGTTGTTGCAGCACAAGCAATCCTATACCTACCTGCAACATTGTGCATGCACTCAGTTGCCACAAGTTATATGGATTTGTTGAACCGTCGATAAATCACAATCTATCATAAGAGCATCCGTAACGTAGGAGCTTCACCTATTTAACACAAAACAAAATAGACACCGCCATTGTCGAGAGGAAATTTTGGACGCTTTGTAGGAAATATGGGCTATGAAAACACCCTCTCTCTCTATCATATTACCTTCTCTTTTCTCTTCTTCTCTCGAGGTGTGTACCCCGATATGGCCGTGCACACCAAACATTTTACTTTTATAAATAGTTACGATTATAGTCAAATATTTTTAAGGATTTGATAGTTATAATGTGAAAGAACCGTCTCCAGCGCACCAATGGGGAACGGGGCCCCCGAAAAGATTCTGGTCATAGTCGTTCAGCACGTCAAGTTGACACTATAGCTACAGGCAAGTGTTTTAGGTCGTGATTTCTCGAGGGAACGGGTTTCATCGGCAAGCTTTTTTGGTTCGCAAAGCTTGCACTTCCCGGCGAACGAATTGAATGAATCATCATTAAAATTAATTGATGGTATAAGAAATCTTTACAGTAAAAGTACATCTGAATTAACTCGACCAAACAATTGAAGAGGAAAGTGAGAAAAATTTACATGAGGAACAAAAAGTAAATAGAATTCATACCATCAAAGGAAACCAATATCTTCTCTTCTTAAGATCTGCAATGCGTACAGTATCTGTTGTGTTATTCGATGCCAATGACCCCTTAAATGATGAACATGGACATTTCTCATTAAAAAGGTCCAATGAAGTAAAGTTAGTCTAATTTTGGCACTATATAGTAATAATATGAGATTAATTAAGTACCTGTATTTCTTGTGCTTCAATATGAATATCAACATTGGGTCCTCGTAAAGTTTGTAGTGAAGATTCAAACTTATCCATCATTCCCATTTCGGCCTACACATTTAAAATAATTAATAAAGTGTGACAAAAATTGGTAATAGTGTAGTATATACATCAAATGAATCAACTTATATATGATGCATACCAACCATCTAGGTGATTCTGGAATGAAGTACAACCCAGGTATTAATATTGCACATGGTAAAATTCCTGCAAAACAAAACAGAGAAACGTTTCATTATTGATAAATCCTTTTTTATTTACTTTTTCATTAGCTTAAAAAGAGTGTTGAAAACTGCATACTATAGTTTCTATAAAGGAATATGATAATAGAGAGTGGTAATGTATTGTAATTTTGCAGTAGATATTGTTAGATGGTCTTGAATATCACTCCCAAAAGCTAGCCCGGAGCTTGCAAGATGAGGGTATTTTTTTGAAAATTACTCTTCTCCATTTCAAAATTGACCATTCTCTTAACTCAGCTAGAGTTAACTCCCGCTCGTCATTTTTCAGCTAGTGTTAACTCTCGGTGGCACTTTTAAGATCGGTTCAATCACTTTTTAAGTCGCTTCAACCGATCTTAAAAGTGACAATGTGAGTTAACTCTAGCTGAAAAATGTCGAGTGGAAGTTAAAACTAACTGAGTTAAGGGAATGCACAATTTTAAAAGGGAAAAGTGCAATTTTCGGATTTCTTCTTCTTCTTGAATCGGCATATTTATTAGGTTATAAGCAACCGCACAAGATGCAACCATGTTGCAAGACGAGGGTATTGAAACCTATAAACACGTCTAATAGGAAACCTTGATAATGTATGACCTCAATACAACTTAATATTTACTCTTAGTCTCTTACACTTAGTGTCGGTCCTAGACCCAATTCACACACTGTAATCCTTAACCAGCTCCAATATCATATTAACTGAACTTGAATCTTAACTCTCAAAAGTTAACTCATAAAATGATGGTGCCCGAAGCGCATATATACATCCAACCTTACAATGTAACCTCAATACAACTTCAATAGATATAAGATAAAGAATTTACCTAGTATTGATAGCGTTCTCCATTTGAAAAACATGCCTAACAAATAAGCCAGCATGATCCCAATTGTAACCGATAGCTACAAGAAAAGAACATAAGAAATATTCGTATCAATTATTAATGACAAGAATAATAAAAATTAACGCATGTAATCCTTTGTTTCAAAGCAACATAAAGCCAACCTGGTTCACAGATCCTAGGCTACCCCTCATGGTTCTTGGTGATATTTCTGCTATATAGACAGGTACCTAAACAAAACAAAAGAAAATAAAAAATTATAATGATTAAATTATTAAAAATATTTAGCGTTAATCATACATAAAATTTATTCAAAAAAATAAAGTTTATATATATAATATGATAAGGCTAAGTATATAATGAAGAAATGAAGATTACCACATAAGAGATTATTCCCACTCCAAAACCTTCCAACAACCTTCCCATATATAGAAGCGACGAGTCCTATAAAAAGGAGTAAACAATATAACTTGACATAAGGAAGTGCGAAATTTGCTTGCTGAAAACCACATTCATGGTAACCTTCCCACACGTTTTTTTTTTTTTGTTGACAAAACTAGACATGGTTTTTCTTGGTACAAAAAACTACACATGTTATTAGTACTTACTTTGGCTATGGAAATGGCTAGCCATCCAAATATATTTGGGACTGCTGCGACTATTAGTGACTGCAATTTAACATTCCACAGAGATATATTTCAAGATTAAAAAAATTCCAAAATAAGTAATGCTTAAAGTTTTAGGAGACTAAAAGAAAAATTTGATTTATTTTAAGAAGGAAAATGCGATTCCATTTGTTTGTAAATAAAATCCCTGAGTAAATAAAATATGAGTTTTTGACCAAAAAAATAAATAAAATATGAGTTTTACTATTTGTGTTGATATGTCATGTTAAAATATGCATTTGTTTTGAAAAATATGATTTTTTAGGGATCTTGTTATTTTTTATTTTAAGTTTAATTTTTTTTTTAACAATGCTTATATTTTTTTATTTAGATATGAGGAGACTAAAATCACGAACAAATGAAGGAAAAAAAAAACTAAAAGTGCATTTAATCCTAATATAGTAATAAAAAAATTGAAGTTAAAATAAACAGCTTGTTAGCATTTTTTTACAAATGAGTAAAAAAATTCAAAAGGAAGTTCTAAACAAAATTAACAAAAAGAAAAGGTGAATATGTTAGATGATCATGGTATAATATACCCCCTTACGCCCAAAGTATCCTGCTATTTGACCACTGACTGTTGCTCCAACCATTGCACCAATGTTGGCTAAAGAACCAAACAATGAAAACTGTTGGGATCAGATATTCAAAACGTTACTAATAATGTGATATAAAACAAACTAAGAAGGAAAAAAATGAAAGAGACAAAACTTAGGTCATTTTTTTAGAAAGTATTTTTGGTGTTGTTTTTTACTTAAAATATACTTTTATAGCTATAATAACAAGTTTTGAAGAAAAATCCATAATACCTGCGAAATTGTGAGATTAAGATCTTGAATCATATCTGCTTCAGTTGGTGAAGAATAGCCACACTGTATAAATAAATAAACATTATAAAAAACAGGTAAATCCAAAATAAACTAATCATTAAAAGCATGTGCATGATAGTATAAATTAAGGTATAATGCACTGATTAAGCACCGTGAAACCAAATTGGATAGGACCCAAAGCTACAATGAGAACACATAGAACAATATAAAAAGAACCAGATCCAGCATTGTTATTGTTGCTCTTGACAAATGGCTTCCTAACATCATCATAATTTCCCCCCACAGGCATTGTTCTCGACGTACAAGATCAAATTATTGTTGGTTGATGAGTTTGAACCTTGAATTAGTTAAGGTGTTGTGTTAGTAGAAAACACTAATTAAAAATTAAGTTGATTAAGCAGGAACAAATAGGATCTGAGATGCTTATAAGTGGACGTACGACAAATGTGGAAATCAAATGATATCATGTGACATATCCACTCTCACCCCTCAAAAAAGGATGCATGTTAGTAGGAGTAATATTAATTAATTAATGTTTCATTGTTATAATAGGAACAAGATCCTGTCGTGTGGTTGTGATTATTTGAACATGATATGAGCATGTTAGTTAATAAATGAGATTATGAGAATTCAGAAGAAAATTAAACCGGAAGTATAGTAATTATTTCTTCTCGTTTTTTCTTTTCCATTGAAGGAAAGGATAGTAACTACCAACTGAAATTATGTGATGTAAATATTTTGTTTTAAGCGAATCAAATATACTCTTATACCATATTATAATTGTTAAAGCTATCAAATGAATGTTTCGCAAATTTCTACTTTTATATCAATGTATGCTCCTTTTCAAATCTCAGTTGCTTGTATTTCTTATTTATTTAAAGGCTAAATTGCATTTTTGGTCCTTTAACTATTTAGGTAGTATCGCTTTGGTCCTCTAAATAAAATTCGATTTATTTTGGTCCCCTAACTTATTTTTGTTACACATTTTGGTCATTTCCGTTAGTTTTAATTCAAAAATGTTAGATTTTCTTCATCTTCTTCTCCTTTTTTCATCTTCATATCATCTCCATTAACTTTCAACAACAAGAATCTCAGAAAAATTCCAGAAGAAAATGAAGAAAACCTAACGTTTTTGAATTGAAACTAACGGAAATGACCAAAATGTGTAACAGAAAGAAGTTAAAGGACCAAAATAAATTGAATTTTAGTTAAGGGACCAAAGCGATACTACCTAAATAGTTAAGGGACCAAAAATGTAATTTAACCTTATTTAAACTATGTAACTTCCTATAATCATAAATTGCGTTTCTTCAATTTTTTGTGCTTTTATTTTATAAAATTCCATTCAGGGTTGATATATTTGGATTACAGACATGCATGTTGTGAGACGGGCAAAAATCTTTGTTCAGGGTTGATATATTTGGATTACAGACAGAAAATGCTACAAGATTGCACCATTTACCAATGGTGTAATCTATTCACTCTATTAACTTGGAGTGCCCCATATATATGGGTGCATCAAGCACTTTCTTTCTTCCCAATAACCGAGGTATAATGTAACTCGTAATACAAATGAACTTGGTAAATTGAGAGGCTATCCTAAGACTAGAAAACAAGTTTCTTTCTCTATATATATTTTTTCCCACAGCAGCTTGTACATTAAAAAAAAAAATGCAGATTATTGTTCCTTCTTACATTTGATACAGAAAACTCAATGATTACACAGGATGACAGGACTATAAAAATACATGATATCATACTCATAATTTCATGCCGGAATGCTCTCCCAAAACATACTCTATCTTAAGGAAAACTGGATTTCTTCCAACGTTCTTCCCTTGGTCTCAGGCACCCATAGTGACGTAAATACAACAGTAAAAGCAGCTACCACTGTGTAGATTAAGAATGTCCCTGTAAACAACCAAAAGAAGAAAACATTATATCGACAAGTATACAAGAGATGCATGAATCATGAACATACCCAGCAGACATGAAGACAAAAAAGAAACCCAAATACAAACCTCCACTGCTCCAAGTCAAAAGCAAGTTTGCAGTCATTGTGATGATCCACGCTACTAGCCAATTAGCCATGGTTGCTGTACTGCCAGCAAGACCCTTTATATTCACTGGAAGTATCTGTAAAGGATTATTAACAAGTGAGAAATTACATACACTTCAATATGTTCAATAAACACAAACTAACTCGACTTCTGCAGCCATAATTCAATGCCAATAGCAGGATGATGCACTCGCAACAAAAAATACTGACGAAAATTGAAAGCATCAACTAAAATTGTAAATAGTGCAACAATTAGTTGATCCTTCTTCAGATTATTAACTTATGAATACTAAAGTATTTCATACCTCAGACATTATAAGCCAAGGGATTGGTCCAAGTCCTAGAGAGAACCCAGTTACCATAACCTTACAAAAACAAAAGAGGATAAAATTTATGATCAGTACTAAAAATCTTAAAACTTTCACACAAAAATCCAACGGAGTCAAGAAAGATACCACAAGGCCAACAACAGATATTATTCCCAAAATGCTGAAATATTGTGAATCCTTTGCTACAGTTCCCTGGTATCAATGTAATAAAGGTGTTAAAAGAATAGCCAAGTTTTGGAAATTGAATTAAGCAATTATAATTACTTGTACCAACCTCCAGATAGAATGCTATGGATACAACGAGAAGGCTGGCTGTCATTAAAGATGAGGATATCTGCAAAGTTATAATGGATCTCAAATATTAAATTCCATTTACTTCTTGCAGTATAATGAAGTAATGAAAGCTACTTCATACTTACTATTAGGAGCATCCTACGCCCACTTTTGTCCACCAACCAAGTAGCTACTCCAGTAGCTATGACCTGGAAAAGAATGCGGATTATGAGAATTGAGTTCACTATAATATCTTTATAAATTCACATGAAACCCAATTTGTAGTCCAAGGCTTTATTTTACAACCTGAATAGCTCCAAGCCCAACGGTAGCAGCATTGCTGGATGAAATTCCTGTTACAATACAGAAGTCAAATACAGAAACAGATGCTAGTTAGATCTGAAGGTATTATGATGTCATCTAAAACCTCATTTTAGTTTCTAACCCAAACCAGTAAAAGAAAGATATAGTAAAAACAGAACGGAGATAGTGCTTTACATTCCTTTTGGTAAAAACCTACAGCACATCATGAGAATAAAAAAAAACAGCTAAAGTCATTGAAATTATACAGATTTATGTTGGGAAGGATGCAAGTAAGAGAATAAAGATTATGGTGATCACTACACAACACAAACAAAATTTCATGAAATTTACTACATTAGTCTTTGTACAATACATTATTTATTTCCTACTAATATTATAATATGTAATTATATAATATATGACAATACACATTTTCTTTCGGAAAAAAAAAAACATAATACACATTTAACAGTGGTGGAGAGCGGGATGGCCGTTATTCTAATTCTAATACAAGTCAAGAACAACAACAACCAAGCCTTTTCCCACTAAGTGGAATCGGCTACATGGATCAAATTATGCCATAATGTTCTATCATACTCATACACCATATATTGGTCCAACTTTTCTACTGTAGGGGAGGGAGAAGAGGAGAATGGTTGCTGAGTAGAAGATGGATATTTCGTCTTGTCAAGTAGTTCTCGATACAAAAAGTTATCCCATGGTTTGTGGCGTAATAAAATTTAGAGTTCTGTCTTGTACCTCACCTCTAGATTTCATTTTCCCATGACTATTTTAGAAAGAAATCAAACATGGAACAATTTTTCTTATCCAGCCTAGTTATTCACTATTCAGCAAGTCAAATGGACCAAAATACTCAACTTAAAATTTACTTGATTTGAAATGTGTTGGTGTGTTACAAAAGACAACACTCATTCCTGTTTATACTTAAACTATATTCTTAATCCTAATTAAATAATAAATTAAATAAAGAAACATGGAAACCAACCCTCCCTAAGAGATACTAAGACGCTGCAAAATATCCTAGAATTAAGGCATACTTCAAAATGTACAAAATGCATCAGGGCGAGTTTAAGGCTTAGGGTTTAGGGTATCCCAAACTAATAGTTCAATAATTTCATTCCAATAATGAAAAAAAAAGTCGGGAGATGCGGCTTGGATACATATCTGGGCACATCAGTATAAAATATGGGTACACCACTACTACAGTAATATACCCTGTAGTACCGACACTTCTGTCCGAATGAGTGTCCGGTGTCCGACATGTGTCGGTGTCAGACACCACTCACCAGTACATGTGAGTACATTCAATTATTATTGGCGTCGACATGTCAGTGTCCATGTTTGTGAGTTGTGACAATTATGCCAGCAACTTACAGATTCATCTACAAACCATTTTCACAGATGAATACCCTTGTTTATTTTTGCAGACCATTTCTTCAATAAAATGGTTTTCCAAAGTTTCATAATTTAATAAACTTTGGCTGTGAGTTGTGACTACCAAAATAATTCTAAAACCAAATTTATTTCTTTTTGCCATTTGTTTCCCTTTATGGTTTTGGTTGTGGCAATGGGAGGCTGATCCGAACCACGGAATATTAATTACTAACACATTAAAATATAATCATTGGTAGGAAAGACGCCAGAAGAATGATTGTTAATGAAAAGTGAACATGAAAACACTTGATGGTTTAGATATCGAGACAAGGACAGAGTACCTATATTAGAGGCCGGAAGGAGGACGTGGCAGTGGGATTAAATGATCTAAGATTTTTGACATAAGTTGTCTCCTTAGTTGGATGATTAAGGGTATGAAGACTACAATACAATAAAGATACAATATTGATATATTGAGATATCTTTTATATATTCTAACCATAGACATGGAAACACAACATATAAGAGGAGGTTTATGCCTATTAAACATACATTTTCTAATGAATCTCTAACATCTCAAACAATGTTGTATTATACTACACATGGTTATTTTAAGTATTTGAAGGTTTTAAACTACTATCACCTATGTTTCCCTGTTCTCTCATCCTCTCCTCGACATCAATATGAAAAATACTAGTATTTTAAAATTCTAAAAACGTCAATCATAACCTGCATTTGCAAAGATGCTAGTTGAATAGAACAGAACTCCATTGATACCACTCAATTGCTGAAGTACAAGTAATCCAATTCCTACCTGCAGGTACTGAATTAGTCAAAATCTATGTTTGACTTTTCAATAAATTACACAAGGACAAGCTTGGGAAGAAATATCGTGTAAAATCAGAACCAAGGGAATGTATTATACCGATAAAGGAAACCAATATCTTTTCCTTTGGAGATCCGCAAACCGGATTGTAGCTCTTTTTCCATTTGATGCCACAGCTCTCTAGGAAAAGCAAAGTAGTTAGGATTGCATGTTTTTTTACAAACACATTCTAAAATTATACTATTAATTGCACAGTATGCTTACTGTTATATATTTTACTTGGTTAGCAAAAATTAGCCATATAACAATAGGAAATTACGCCATATACCTTAATTTCATGTACTTCAACAGATATATCTGTGTCAAATCCCCTCAACACTTGCAACGAAGTCTCAAACTCCTCCATCATCCCCATCTTGGCCTACAATAACCCACCGGCCCAATGAAAAATAGAAAAGAAGAAGAAAGAAAATTAGAAAGAGTAGAGTGTTTTGCCATCCCTTTTCTGGAAGGAATATGTGTATTAAAAAGAAGAAAGGTACAAAAATTCAATCAGAACAATGCATAACATTTGATCCATACCAACCATCTAGGAGATTCTGGTATGAAAAACAATCCGGGTATTAATACTGTACAAGGCAAAATTCCTGCAACAGAACAAAAGGCATAAATATGTTGTACACATGAATGTTTTGAAAGATTAAAGCTAAAACCACTATACAACTTTGAATTTACTTTATGAACAAGGTGTTGAATACACAGAATATCCCAAAGCATATTTAATATTCCCCTCATGACTGACCCTGTGTTATTTTATAAGCTTGGATCCTCCTCTGAACACACACATACTCCAATCATTTTTGTTGTATATGCTTATATGAAAACTTAATGAAACTTGTTACCACAAGGTCACTACGAGTCCAATTTGTCTATCAACAAAAACTTAGCCAAGTAAATCACTAGGACTTTACCTAGGATTGCAAGCACTCTCCAGTTGGCAAAAAGGCCCAACAGATAAGCAAGCATTATTCCAATTGTAACAGAGAGCTGAGCCAGAAAAATTACATAAATATTAGATTCCAAATTCAATACCTCCACGCTGACACGCCCTTTAATTAATATAGAAAATGAAAAGAAAAGACTTGAGATTCAGAAACGATTTTTTCAACCTGGTTCACCGATCCAAGGCTACCTCTCATGTTCTCAGGTGCAATCTCAGCTATATAAACAGGCACCTAAAAGGGGGGAAGAGCAGTACACAGACAGCTTAAACTCCACAATCAGCAACCTTGCAAATAGGCTCTAGAAATAAAAAGATATAAAAGCGATCAAATTTACCACATAAGAGATAATCCCAACGCCAAAACCTTCCAACAATCTCCCCATAAACAAAAAGGAAGAGTCCTATAAAACCAACAGATCATATCAGACAAAATCCCTGATCAACACATACAAACTAACCGTCATAGCATATAAAAACAAAACCACTGATGCCACTTGGAAACAGTACTACTTACTTTGGCAAATGAAATGGCGAGCCACCCTATTATATTGGGAATCGAAGCAATCATCAATGACTGCAACATTCAAACAACAACCCAAAAAACCAGCAAAATCACTTATCACAATCACCCTTTTATCAGAATGAGTTCAAAACAAACAAATACTGCCAAAAAATAGGAAAAATTTACCCCTTTGCGCCCGACATATTCTGCTATCTGACCACTTGCTATAGCTCCCACCATGGCACCCACATTGGATAAAGATCCAAACAGAGAAAACTATCCCAATATCAACAACAAAAGTAAGTAAACACCAACAATCATTGGTTTTGACAATAACTGATTTTGAAGGAATTGATTCGGTAAAATTGATTCTGACAAAAGTGAGTTGAAGTTAAAGTGATTTATGTTAAGATACATTAATGCAAAAGTGAGTTGAACTATAAATTTGTGTGTAAAAGGAATTCTATAATCAAAAGCTACAAATCCTAGCTTCAAGTAGAATCAGCTATGGAGGCAAAATCAATTCTACTCGAAAGCAACCAAATATGTCAGAATCAATTCTACTTGAAAGCCATCAAGCATATCAGAATCAAAAAAAATATTTTCCACTAAAAGCCATAAAGCACAAAAACAAACATAGCAAAAACAAACAGAACCTCCGAAACAGAGAGCTTTAGATCATTGATTATAGCTTGTTGCGTTGGCGAAGAATATCCACACTTTTCCCACAAACAAAAAATCAAAAAATCAAAATCAGTAACTTTTTTCTTTAATTCAGTTGATTCAAACAAAATTTGGATTGAATTGAAGCAAACCGTGAAGCCGAATTGAATTGGACCCAAAGCAGCAATAAGAACACAAAACAGAACAGAAACTGAACCATCCCGCATAACCGAAGTAGTTGAACCCATAACACTAGATTGTCTTGAACCCATTTTATACCAACTACCAGTATGAAGAAACGGTTTTTGAAGATCCCTTCCATCACCACTCTCTTCTCTGAAACTCATCTTCTTTACCCAAAAGGTGTTTGTGAAAATGTCTCAGAGAAGAATGATTTTTTGAACGTGATATTGCTGAGCTGTGTTACAGAAGATTGAGTTAATAATAATTGTGAAAGGTTGTTGGTTTGGTTTCAGAGTTGTTCTTATCATGTGGTGTTGTGGCAATGTGTAGTCATCATCATTTTGATATATACTATTATTATTCATGTGTTATGTTTATCTTATGATTCATGTGTTTTTGGATTTTTCTGTGCTTCATTTGGTAAAAATAGATTCAACTCTTTGCTTCCATTTACTGCAAACGTGAATGAACTGAGTTTCGTGTTTGGTGTTTGACTTGCAGATGTTGTACTTTTTTCACTGTTGCTAAAGACACATTTATTCATAGTAAAAAAGTGAACAATTTGTCCTCGATATAAAAGTGTTGGAAACTAGTTTGAGTTTATTATTTGTCAATCGATTAAAAATTGTGAAGGATTAAATTTGTTCATCACTCTTCTTTATTTTACAACGTAACACGGTCTACATGTAGATGCGCTTTCACGCTTTTGATGTAATTTGAGGCTTTATGCTAAAGACACATCTTTACCCTATACAATCAAATGCCTCATAACACAAAAACATTTTTTACACAAGTAACAAGTATTTAAGATACTTAACAACTTTTTATCTTCTAAGATGTTTGGTTGACAATCGACATCACAAACAAAAATAAGTTAAAATTTACTACAACATCCTTAATAGATGTAGATATAATTGATGAGAAAGAGAGTGAGAGAGACAAAGGGGGAATGAGAAAGAGACGGGGGGAGGGAGATAATAGAGTAAGGAAGATAATTGACTTTCAAAATTTGGAATAAAAAATATGAATTACAATTAATACTTGATCATACGCTTATTATCCAAGTTGATGACTGCATGGATGAAAACAATTCAAATGTTGATTTGATTAGAAATGGCATATTATGACAAAGCAAGAAGTGTCCATATTACATAGCGACTTGATAAATTTTTACAACTCTCATTGAAATTTAATACATGATACAATTATGACATAACTTTTTACATATGGCAACTAATTGATGATTCTAACATTTTATTTGCAATAGACTCTTGGAAAAGTGGAGCCAATTGTTCCATGAAAGTTTTTGCAAAAGGAATGAACCTCATTTTTCTCTTGAGAAGAGAAAATGTAAACTTGATCCAATACTACATTGAAACAACCCATACAATCCAGATTAATGGCTAAATCACCGGTAGAAGTTCCTTTAAACCCACGATACGTCACATAACTCACTTGCACGGCCGATTCCTAATAATTCCCACATAATTATGATATATTATTATATCAAATAGAAAAACACATATTTGAAATGACTATGTATGTATGTATGTATGTATATGTGTGTGTGTGTGAATTTAGAGTAAAATGTGTACCGTTGCCGCTTTACTGCCGTAGTGTTGATCTATAATTATTGCATTCTTAACATTTGTAAGTTGAATTTGCTCAAAAGTAATCTTTTTTGCATAACCTGATCCACCCTACAAAGAAAAAATCCATAATCATTGATAAATTTGAACCCCTTGTGTTAGAATTGGAATTTAAACAAGTTATTGTCATGTTAGTGTTAAAATTTGAACCTATGGTGTTTTAGATGAGACATCTATAGCATGATGTTAATAGAATTGAGAATAAACCATCAATTTAGTTTCTAAAATATCACTATCTTCTATTAGTGTCTAAAATCTATAAGAATAATAAGTAATTACTGTATAAGTTCATTAGTTTAGTCCCTAAAATATATATAAATACGTCATGTTAGTTCTTAAAATCTGAATAGCAAAGATTAAATTGTCGGATTTTATATATTTTGAAGACCACTTATTATATTTATACTCCCTCCGTCCTGAAATATAAGCAAAAAAAAAAACACACTTATTAAGAAAATCAATAATTCTTCATTGACTGCTCTAAATTTTATCAAATAAAAATACAACATTCCTAATTTACCCTTACACACATTGAAAACAATTCAATTTCATTATTGCAGGTAGTTAATATTAGTGGCATTCCAATTCCAATACTCCTTAAACATGCTTAGGTAATTGAACTTCAATGTTCATGCTCGATAAATGTAAAAGGGTAATTTTGGAACACTAGATTAAAATTGGTCAACATTATTTTTTTTTGCTTATATTTTGGGACAAAAAAAATGGCCATTTGTTGCTTATATTTCAGGACGGAGGGAGTATACTTTTAGAATGAAATTTGAGAGATTGATAATATAGGGACAAAATCGTTGGTGTGAGTGATTTGGAGGTCACAAAATAACATTATCTTCTTTAGTTTTCTTGCTTTTTGTTTGTCATGGGAAAGGGAGAAATGTTTGCTAATTAAAGTGATATTAATGACCATTTTACACCGTTTTTAAAAGGATTCGAACTCTGCTATACGAGAGTATAAAACTAAGCTATCATCTCAAGTGTGAAGCGGAAAATTTTAAGTTTGAACACACTGCAAAATGATTTATTTAAGCTCTTTATCTCCCCTTTGCATCGGATTAGAGAGTATCCCTAAATTGTACTCTTTTTTTTCTTGTTCAATATATAAGCTTGATCTGTTAAAAGAATCAAATCTAAACTAGGCTCTAAAATTTAAAATTGGCAATTTATTCCCTCCTACACTTCCAAAATACCACACATATTTATAGAAATATACTTCATGAATGATACTTTTGTTCAAAAGTATACTTTCTGGCGACGATAAATCCATGCTTATTCCAAAAGTATATTTGCAAAGTGTGTGGTGGAAAAGGAAGCTCCCTTTAAAATTTGGATTTTATCTTTATAATTAACTCAAGTGTGATAGCTAGTTTGTGGGCTAAGGGTATCAGTCTACTTATAAGCGATATTTATTTTAAACTATTTTTGCAAAAACTTGTAGGGTACGTTTGATTTGCTAAAAAAAAAAAATGAAGCACATGACAGAACAACTCAAGTTATCTAGTGTTTGATTTATAAAAACTATTTCAGGTACATGACAAACTGGAGGCAGAGGACAGGACAAAAACTGATATTTTTGTCCTTCACCAAACCACAACACAACTTTTTGCCCCACGTACAAGTTGTCTAAAATACCAAAATAACATTTTGTCTCCCAAAAATCATATAAAACAACAAAAAGAAATCAATTATATAAAAATTTATCCTGTGTTGTTCTACCTTGTGTTGTGTGCTGTTCTATCTTGTACTGTTTGTTTTGTTTAGTAGTTACTGTTTTGCAAACCAAACGCACCCGTAGTATTTTTAAATTTGAAAAACAAAATGAATCCCCTTTTTTAAAAAAAAATACTCTTTTCGATCATATTTATAAGGAAATTTTTTTTTTTTAAACTAATGTATATGATCATATTTATAGACAGATACATTAGTTACTTAACGGACCTAAATAGTTGTTGTAAAAAATTTATGACACTAATTTATCTTAACGGACCTAAATAGTTGTTGTAAAAAATTTATGACACTAATTTATCTTTCTTTTTGAGGAGACAATAATGTATCTTTCATTAAGCATATTTTATTTGCGGTTA